>OX352228.1:7500-1221812 GCA_947086465.1 Eupithecia exiguata
AGAGTCGAAAATATTCAGTTTTATTTTATTTTATTCATTATTTTAATATCATTTCTATTAGGACTTTGACTACGACTGCTTTTCAAGCAAAATTCTTACAACGACAAACTCTATATAGAGCAAGAATTCATATTTACATTTCTTCTTAGATCATAAGTTTTCGAGAATATTTACATTTACACACATATTTACAACTTTTACAAATTTACACTGATTACCGTTATTTACACTTGACGGGCTATCTGACAAAATGTTTGGAATGCGTACTCCTATTCCAAAGAAGGACAAAAAAGTAGAGCAGGCGCGTTCTCCCTGCCAGGGAGATACATCTAACGACCTGATTGACCTGACCGACCAAGCATTGGACCACCAACGACAAACCCAGACACGATCGCCGAAACCTCTTAAATTGACATTCACAAAAGAGAGTGAAAAAGAAGGTAAAATGCTGACGCAGAAGGAAGACAAAAAGGACCAAGAAAATCAGATTATAGAAGAGAGCAAAATAGAAAGGAGCTCAATCCCCCACCCTAGACGTGAAAGAACATTCACAAAGGAACAAGGAAAGGAAGGAACAGTGCTGACGCAGAAAGAAGACGATCGCACAGAAGAGTGCACAACCCATAGGCCAACGCAGAAAAGAGATGACGACACCCCAACTGGCCATCCTGGTCGGACTTCCTGGGTGAGGAGTGATTCCGGGGAATGGAAGCCCGCAAAGGCGGGTACAAGCTTGGGAAGCACGCCTTCACCCAGGAGGCCCCCGCAGAGCCAGCCCTCAACAACCCTCTCCCAAGTGGATAGCAGGATCCGGATGCTCACAACAGCCACCCCGCCCAGCAACGAAAAGCCTAGCTTGAAGTGTAAAGAGCGAGTGAGCGAGGCCAGAGGGTGCCTTGTCGCAATAAAAACCAATCTTGGCCTATCAAAAAACTTTAAGAAAACACTAGCAACAAATATAATCAGCGCAGCAGAAAGGCTTTTCCTCATGGTAAAGGAAGGTGAAGGAGTCAAAGGGAAGAAAAAAGTAGAAGAACCCAAGAAAGATAAAGAAGTAGAACCAGAAGAAAACCATAACAGAGAGAAAGAAAGAGAAAAGCTAACAAGAATTATACAAGAGAGTAATGAACAGATGGAACAATTTAAAGAGACTATGAGGAAACACAAAGAAGAGCAAGAAAAACTGATTCGAGAAAACAACCGGAACATGGAAAAACTAGCAGACACAATAGAAAAGCACAAGGAAACAGTAGAAAGGCAAACTTATGCGAATGTAGCAGCGATTACTACTGGGAGACAGCCTCACAGACAGACTGCGCTACATTCAATAGTGGTCAGTGCCAAGGACGAAACAGAGACAGGTGAAGAAGTCCTAGACAGAATTAGAAAGACAGTTAATGCAAAAGAGAGTGGAATAGCAGTAGAAAGAATAAGGAAAGCAAAAGATAGGAAGGTGATAGTGGGATGCAGAACAGAAGAAGAACGCGACAGATTCAGAAACAAACTCAAAGAAGCCAAGGAGTTAAACGTAGAAAATGTCCAAAACAAAAACCCTCTGGTCATTCTTAAGGATGTGCTGAAATACAACCAGGATGAAGATATCCTCAGCGCCCTTAAGAACCAAAACAAAAATCTCCTATCAACTACAAGCACCAAAGACACCATGGAAATAGCGTATAAAAAGCCAACGCGAAACCTACATACGCACCACATTGTCCTGAGGGTATCCCCTGCAATATGGAGACGGATGGTCGAAGCCGAAACAGTCCTGATCGACTTGCAGAAAGTTCGAGTGGCAGACCAATCGCCACTGGTTCAATGCTCTCTCTGCCTGGGCTACGGCCATGGCAGAAGATTCTGCAAGGAGACGACTGAAATATGCAGTCACTGCGGTGGACCTCACCTCAGAACAGATTGTGCAGACTGGATGGCAGGTGCCGTCCCAACGTGCACAAACTGTGTGCATGCCAAGGTAGATAAATCTGACCACAATGCTTTTAGCAGTGAGTGCCCAATCAGGAGAAGATGGGATGCACTGGCTCGGGCCTCAGTAGCATATTGCTAAGGTGGTCCCAAGCCAAACAGCTCCTTCAAGCGACGCAAGGCCATACATCGTAGCCCAAGCCAACTTACAAAGAAAAGCAATAGCGACGCAGGAACTTATACTTGAGGCAAACAACAGGAAAATGGCCTTCGCGCTGCTTCAAGAGCCGTACGTTGGGACGATCGGCAGAATGAAGGATTATGGGACTACCAGAATCTTCCAGAACGCAAACCAAGGGGATGGCACAATCAAAGCAGCTATAGCTGTTTTTGATAAAGACATGGATGCCATTCTTTGCCCGGACTTCACCACAAACAACATCGTAGTGGTGAAGCTCAGGACTAGCGCCTGGGAGGTGGTGGTGGTCTCATATTACTTCGAGCCAAACCACACCACAATAGAGCCTTTCCTCACACACCTGCGAAAAATTGAAAGAGAGGTGGGAATAAAAAGGCTTATTATGGGTGGGGATGCAAATGCCAAACATACTTGGTGGGGAAGCCTTAAAACAGATGAGAAGGGAGAAGAACTGGCTGGGACAATTGAGGAGTTGGATTTGCAGGTACTCAACGTCGGAGACACTCCAACATTCGATACCATAAGAGGAGGAAAGACCTATACGAGTTTTGTTGACATAACCGCCTGCACAGCGAATCTTCTGGACCTGGTAGAAGACTGGGAGGTAAACGAAGGGCTGATTTCATCCGATCACAATGTGTTAACCTTTAAAATCAGATTGAAGCGAGCAAAAGGTATAAGCATTCAAAGAACTACACGTATTTTTAATAGCAAAAAAGCTAATTGGAGTCAGTTTCATGAGAAACTGGCCCAATTGCTGGAAGCAGATCATTTAAACAAGGATGAAATAAGCAAAATTGAAAACAAAACTGAATTAGAAAACAAAATAGAAAAATATATTAAATTAACAACAATAGTATGTAATAATAGTATCCCTAAACTAAAAACAAATTCAAAAAGTAACTTACCATGGTGGTCGGATGAACTTGCGCAGTTGAAGAAAGAGGTGAGATCCAGGAAGAGAAGAATCCGCTGTGCAGCGCCTGTCCGTAAAAAGAAGGTCATCCAGGAGTACCTGCAAATAAAAGAAACATATGAACAAAAAGCAAAACTGGCACAAATAGACAGCTGGAAGGAGTTTTGTGGGAAGCAGGATAAAGAAGGACTTTGGGAAGGAATTTACAGAGTGATCGCAAAAACAACCAAGAGGCAAGAAGACCTGCCCCTGATAAAGGAAGGTAAAGCCCTAAGTCCCAAAGAGTCAGCTGAATTACTCTCCGAGACGTTCTATCCGGAAGATAAGGAGGAACATGACAACGCGGATCACCAAAAAATGAGGAAACTGGCTGATCAAGTAAACAAAGAGGATCATGTTGAACATCATGACCCTCCGTTTACCATGGAAGAGGTAACAACCGCAGTCAATAGTTTTAACCCTAAAAAAGCACCGGGATCGGATGGATTCACTGCAGATATTTGCAAACACACAGTTTTGCACGACCCCGAAACATACTTGGCGTTTGCAAATAAGTGCTTGCAATATGGACACTTCCCCAATGCATGGAAAGAAGCGACGGTGGTTATATTGAGGAAGCCGGGGAAGAAAAACTATCAAGACCCCAAATCATATAGACCGATAGGACTACTCCCGATCATGGGTAAGATCTTTGAGAAGATGGTTATTGGCAGGGTTAAGTACCACGTTCTCCCAAAGCTCAGCGCCCGCCAGTTCGGATTCGTACCCCAGAAAAGCACCGAGGACGCCCTCTATGCCCTGATAAAACACATTCACCAAAAACTGGAACTTAAAAAACTTATTACAGTTGTATCATTGGACATAGAGGGCGCTTTCGATAGCGCTTGGTGGCCAACACTCAGAGTCCGACTGGCTGAGGAAGGATGCCCGATAAATATAAGAAAAGTCTTGGACAGCTATCTGGATGGAAGGACGGTGAAAGTGAGATACGCGGGAGAACAAATCACGAGACCCACCTCCAAAGGATGCGTCCAAGGCTCAATCGGCGGACCCATCTTATGGAACTTGCTCATCGATCCATTACTCAAGGGCCTGGAGCAAAGAGGCGACTACAACCAAGCATTTGCAGATGATGTTGTGATGGTCTTTGACGGGAATACTGCACTGGATATCCAGAGACAGGCCAATGCCGCTCTCGCCTATGTTCGGGAGTGGGGCATCAAAAATAAGCTAAAGTTTGCGCCGCAAAAAACCACTGCTATGATAGTGACCAGAAAACTTAAATATGATGCTCCACTCCTGAAGATGGGCGGGATCGACATTGCAATGTCAAAGGAGATGAAGATATTGGGGCTTACGATTGACAATAAGCTAACTTTTAACCAGCACACGTCAATCGTCTGTAGGAAAGCCGTCAATATCTTCAAACAACTATCCAGAGCAGCCAAGATAAGTTGGGGTCTGCACCCAGAAGTTGTCAGGACTATATACACTGCAGTTGTTGAGCCAACTGTAATGTATGCAGCAAGCGTCTGGGCCCCAGCAACCAAGAAACTGGGCATTCGAAAGGTGCTCAACTCAGTCCAGCGCGGGTTTGCTCAAAAGCTATGCCGAGCATACAGAACAGCTTCTCTCAATTCATCACTGGCGCTTGCTGGAATACTTCCACTCGACCTCAGAATACAAGAGGCAGCCGCCCTGTATGAGGCAAAAAGGGGGGTATTCCAGCTCGCGCTTGGAGACAGAGAAGTTGAGAAGATGATGGCATTCTCGGTGAAACCTCACCCAGCGGAGTATATGAGCCTGGAATTCATACGCCTGGAAGACCAACAGCAAGTGAACATCCACAGCGATTACGCAGTGCGGATGTTCACAGACGGTAGTAGGATTGAGGAGAAGGTCGGAGCTGCATTATCCATATGGGATAATCAGACTGAGACCAAATCCATCAAACTGAAGCTTTCGTCACACTGTACAGTCTACCAGGCGGAATTACTGGCCATATACAAAGCTACTGAGGAAATACTGAAGATGTCAGAAACCAGCTTTGGTATTTACAGTGACTCGCAGTCTTCGCTCCAAACTGTCACAAACAACAGCTCCACTCACCCTCTTGCCGTAAAAGTTCGAAAGAACTTAAAAGCAAGTAGGGAACAAAACAAATGCGTTGATTTGTTTTGGATAAAAGCACATGCGGGGCTTGAAGGCAATGAACGGGCCGATGCACTGGCAAAAGACGCTGCCCTGAAAATCAAGACCACACCAATATATGACGCATGTCCAGTTTCATTCGTCAAGCGACAGATCCGTAGAGGAACTCTTGACGAATGGAACAGGAGATACATCACAAGCGAAAATGCAGCCATAACAAAAATCTTCTTCCCCGACATAATTAAGGCTCACAAAATTATTAAAAAGTTGAAACCCTCTGGTGTACTCACGCAAATAATGACAGGGCATGGTGGATTCTCCGAATACCTGAATCGTTTCAGGTGTAAGGGGAATCCATCGTGCATCTGCGAAAGTAGCAAACTGGAAACAGTGGAACACATTTTATTTGAGTGCCCAGTATTTGGCAAACAGAGATATGAGGCTGAGCAAAAATTGGACATAGAACTAAAAGTAGAAAATGTAAAAGACTATATAAGTAATAAATTTATAAGAAAAGATTTTTTAGAGTATTGCATAGAAATAGCTAATATAGTAATAAAAAGAAATAAAGATGTGTAAATTTTGCTGATCACTTATATTAGAGAATATATAGGATTCAGCAACAAATAAGATAGAATAAGTAAAAATATGTATTGATAGTATAAGATGTAAAAATATGTAAGCGATGAAATATGGATAGATTTAAGATAAATATGTAAGACAAGAAAAATTGTACTAGACATAAGAATAAGAATTTATTAATAATAAAGTAATACCCTGTAGTTGCATCCCTAATAAAAAAATAAGAAAAACAATGACTCTGGCGATCGGTCAGAGGACGTAGGATAGCTCGCGGGCCGGGACATCGCTCCCGGACAGGAAAAAAAAAAAAAAAAAAAAAAAAAAAAAAACCTAACCTAACCTAACCTAACCTAACCTAACCTAACCTAACCTAACCTAACCTAACCTAACCTAACCTAACCTAACCAAAAATACCAATAAAGGATGTGTACAGGGATCCATCGGTGGCCCAATCCTCTGGAACCTTCTGTTGGACCCACTGCTGAAGGATATGGAAGCTCGAGGTGATTATTGTCAGGCTTTCGCTGATGATGTCGTGCTGGTTTTCAATGGGAACACAGCACTGGAGGTGCAGAGACAAGCCAATGCCGCTCTCGCCCATGTTCAGTGGTGGGGTGTCAAAAATAAGCTTAAATTTGCGCCACATAAAACTAAAGCGATGTTGATAACGAAAAAGTTAAAACATGACACACCACTGCTGAGGATGGGTGGGGTCGACATTGGCATGTCTCCAGAAATCAAAATTTTAGGGTTAATCATCGACCACAAATTAACCTTTAACCAGCACGTCACAGCAGTCTGCAAGAAAGCTATTAACATTTATAAACAGTTGTCCAGAGCCGCGAAAATCAGCTGGGGGCTCCACCCGCAAGTCACGCGCCTTATCTATACCGCAACAGTAGAGCCTGTAATATTGTACGGAGCGAGCGCATGGGCACCAGCAGCTAAAAAGATTGGAGTACAAAAGCAGCTCAATGCAGTCCAACGAGGTTTCGCACAGAAACTGAGTAGAGCATACCGTACTGTCTCTCTAAACTCGGCACTTGTGCTGGCTGGGATTATTCCACTTGACCTCAGGATACGAGAGGCAGCAACCCTATACGAGGCAAGGAGAGGGGTGTCCCAGCCGGCTCTGGGAGATAGAGAGGTGGAGCGAGTGGTAAAGTATGCCGATACAGTACATCCAGCGGAAAATATTTGCCTGGAGTTCAAGAGCCTGTTAGACCGAACCCAAGTGGAAGAACACAATAACCAAGCAGTCAGAATATTTACAGATGGGAGTAAGATTGAGGGCAAAGTCGGAGCAGCACTGTCCATTTGGAACGTTGAAGCCGAGACCAAAACCCTCAAGCTTACCTTATCTCCGTACTGCACGGTCTATCAAGCTGAACTCCTGGCTATTTGCGAAGCTACCAGGATCATCTTACAGCGCTCAGAAGAAAGTTTCGGAGTTTATAGTGACTCTAGATCAGCACTGGAAACGGTTATAAATCATGGCTCGCTCCATAACCTAGCAATAGAGACCCGATCAAACATAAAAACTTGTAGACTCCAGAATAAGGAAGTATCCCTATTCTGGATCAAAGCACATGCAGGGTTAGAGGGAAATGAGCGGGCAGATGAGTTGGCAAAAGAGGCAGCCCTGCGGTCAAAGAAGAAGGCAACATACGATCAGTGTCCGGTCTCATTCGTCAGGCGACAGATCCGTAAGGAATCGCTTGACGAATGGAACCAAAGGTATAAGTCGGGTGAAACAGCAGCAGTGACAAAAATGTTTTTCCCGGACGCCATTCAGGCCTATAAAATATTAAAAAATGTCGAGCCAACCAGCGTCGTGACACAGGTAATGACGGGGCACGGTGGATTCTCCGAATATTTGAACCGGTTCAAATGTAAGGAGGATCCATCGTGCATCTGCGAACCTGGTAAAGAGGAGAGTCTTGTTCACATTTTACTCGAATGCCCTGTAAATGGTTTAGATAGATTAAATATAGAGCAACTTCTGGACATAAAACTTAAATTTGATACAGTGAGCGAAATAATGAAAGACAAAAACAACCGTTGTAAATTTTTAAATTTCTGTGAAAAAATCGCAAACCAGGTTATTAATAGAAATAAATAGTGTGTAAAATATGATGAATATATATAATGATATATATATATATATAAGCATACATATAAATAAGCATGAAAAATAATATGTAAACAGAAATGAGTATAAAATCCAATACACTGTTAACCATTGTGTTAAGATTGTAAGTTAGTGATTAAGATTGTTTTGGATAGATTAAGAACACATTGTAAGACATAAAAAATATCAAGATATTAAATCAGATGTATAGTAATAATAATTATAAGAAATTAGATTGTGTAAGACTGAAACCCATAAAGGGTATCCTATAAATAAGAAACAAGTTTATAAATAAAATTGAAGAAAGAGATCCCAGAAATCCCACCAAACTATAGGGTAGATGCAAGAGAAGTAGAACGTATGAAAGAAAGAATGAGAAGAAAGAAAGACTCTGACACTGGTCAGAGGAAAGGAGAAAAAAAAAAAAAAAAAAAAAAAAAAAAAAAAAACCTAACCTAACCTAACCTAACCTAACCTAACCTAACCTAACCTAACCTAACCTAACCAGTTCCACTCGAGCCACGAGCCCGAGCGCCACGAAATTGAGTCGCTCTGCGTTCGAAAAATCACGAAAAATCTTAAATTGACACGAATATACCCGAGATATACACCAAAAGACGCGTTATCACAAGGCGCACGCGACAGTGAAGTTTGCAGTGCGATAGGACCAGTGACCGCGATTTTATTCAAGAAATAGTGATTTTTAGGTTAATTTTTAACTGTGAAGTGGAATTTCTTCGGATTGGCAGCGACGACATATATATTTTTTGGTGCCTTCTGAAAGGCCTTAACGAGACCTACAAGTTGACCTACTGCGCTGATTTTTCCCGCTTAGGAGCGCGGAGAAATCGCCAAAACAACAAAAACCACGTGGCCACGTGGTTTGGAGATTGACCTGCTGGACTTAAACTGACACCTGGACCGCAAGGACACTGCTGACAGCACCCCGGAGGCATTTCAAGAATTTCAAAAAGTTAAGTTTTGATGAAGATATAGACTTTTTAAAATTTTAAAAATTTGAATAGTGTGTTACTTTTTAAATAGATCGATAACCTATAGTTTTTAATTCCGATTATCTTAGAGGTTAAGGTCCTCTACCCACCTGCAAAAAATTCAGATATTGTTGATCAGCCAGTTTTCTTTTTATTTAAGTTTGAATTTTCAAGGTCAACACGTGGTACCCTTAAATCACTAGGTAGATATTTTTAATTAATTGTATAATAATAGTTATCCTTTGTTTGTCAGTTATTCTTTTTCCAAATTAAAATTGGACAATAATTGTAGATTTTACCTTCGTTTATGTGCAAAAATCGTGTTTTTTCCATTTAAAAAATCGGAGGTTCAATTTTTTCTTTGTTTCTTCACTGCATTGGTTGAGGCTTGCCAGGACCTATCCAACAAGCCCAAACACAGGTGATTTTAGGCAAAAACTGGCGAAGTTAGACAAAGGTCAGCCATTTTGGCCGCCATCTTGTATTTTTTAAAATTGAATAACTCCTGATCTAGGTGTCGTATTCACCTGGGATTTTCAATATTGACATTGGCGTGACTTAAAGTAACTTTTGACACGGGCGGCCATCTTGGCGGCCATCTTGAAAAATTTCAAAGCTTCGTATCTCCTGAACCACTTGGCCAATCTTAACGGAATTTTCTTTGACAGATAGAACACAGTGTGCACTATTGTACCCTGCTTAGTTTTACTGATATTTTGACATTTTTTCATATATTTTTCCATATTTCGTATGTTTGCTTTCTGTAAGGCGAGTACGTTAACAACCTGTTCGACAACTCTAGCAGGGCTCTTATTAACACAGTAAGGGAATTCTTACTTTTAACCAAATTGTGACAGCCCTATTGAAACTTACTTTTTACTTTTTATTTTACTCTACATTTTACAACTTTTACAAATTTCTAATATTCTATTTACAACTTATACAATTTTACTCCCTTATTCGAAATTCAAGTAACGCGACCCTCTGACAATCATTGACACGATGTTCGGCATCCGCACTCCAGCAAAAGGGCAACAAGCTTCAATAAAGGACCCTCAGCACCCAACAACATCTGGGTACACACCGAAGGCCGGAAGCCCCGTCAAGGCATCGAACGTTCGGAGGAGTATTGGAGAGTGGGAGTCGGGGAAACCAGACTCCATCCCTAAGCTTTTGACCCCCCCTCAGAAAGTTGCATCGGTTGAACCCCCGAAACCCAGAAAGGCAATCTCGCAAGCGAGCAAAGCCGGAGCAAAGGTGTCGCTGGACGAGGCAGCGGGGAGCCCACCAGCGCAGACTAAAGTGAAGTACGCAGACCGGCTGATGGAAGCGAGGGCCTGTGTAACTAAGGTTAAGCTTAACCTGTCGAGCTCGCGAAACACGAAGACAGAGATCAAGAATGAGGTTACACAAGCCGTTGAAAGACTCTATCAACTGGTCAAAGAGTCTGAGAGCGTTAAGGGACAGAACAAGAAACAAGTGGAAAAGGAGGCGGAACCGGAAAGGGAAGAGGAACCAAGGAAAGAGAAGGCAGAATCAGAGCTGATCAGAAAAATAGAAGAGCACACAAGACTCATAAAAGAAAACAGTGAGAAAATGGAGAGACTGCAGGAGACGATAGAAAGGCAGACCTATGCGAGTGTAGCGGCGGTTCAACCGAGAAGACAGCTCCCGGAGCACACCGCGCTGCACTCGATAGTGGTCACAGCCAAGGATGAAACGGAAACAGGAGAAGACGTCTTAAACAGGATAAGAAAGGTGGTTAACGCAAAGGACGGGGATGTGACTGTGGAAAAAGTGAGGAAAGCGAAGGACAGAAAGGTGATTGTAGGGTGCAAGACGGAAGAGGAAAGACAGAGAGTTAAGGAAAGGCTCAAAAGTGCTGAGGAGCACCTTAAGGTCCAGGAGGTGCAAAACAAGGACCCGCTAGTCATCTTCAGGGATGTACTGGCATGCAACACTGACACGGACATCCTCAGTGCTCTCTGGAAACAAAATCCCAAAGTCCTAAAAGAACTTCGGGAAGATGAAAATAAGACCGAAATCCTTTACAAGAAGCGCACTCGAAACCCGCAAACCAGTCACATCGTCATGAGGGTGTCCCCCAAAATCTGGCAGCGTTTGGTCCATGCAGAAACCGTCAAAATAGACCTCCAACGGGTGCGAGTTATGGACCAGTCTCCACTGGTCCAATGCTCACTCTGCCTTGGATACGGTCACGGAAGACGCTTCTGCAAGGAAACCATTGAGAAATGCAGCCACTGCGGGGGACCTCACTTAAGGTCCGAATGCGCGGACTGGCTTGCTGGCTCTCCACCAGCGTGCTGCAACTGTACACATGCCAAGTTTGACAGAGTGGACCACAATGCGTTTAGCAACGAATGCCCCATTCGCCGGAAATGGGACATGCTCGCCCGAGCCACAGTAGCCTACCAATGCTAAAGTGGTCCATAGCGTACCAACTTCTTCAGTCAGCGCAAAGACCTATCTCATAGCCCAAGCTAATCTGCAACGCAAACAACTCGCAACGCAAGAAATTATGCTTGAGGCTAGCAAGAAAAGGATGGCATTTGCACTGCTCCAGGAGCCCTACGTCGGTGCAATAGGCAAAATGAAGGACTACGGAGGAGCCAGGATCTTCCAGGACACAAAACAAGGCAGCGGTCCAGTCAAATCGGCTATTGCCGTGTTTGATAACGACATGGACGTGATCCAAATTCCGGATCTCACCACGAACAACATCGTCGTGGTGAAAGTCAAAACAAGTGCCTGGGAGATCGTGGTTGTTTCGTTTTACTTCGAGCCTGAACATACCGACATTGAGCCATACCTGGAGCAGCTGAGGAAGATCCAAAGACAAACCAGATCAAGAAACATAATACTGGGGGGCGATGCAAATGCCAAGAGTACCTGGTGGGGGAGCAGCAAAGTCGATCAAAAAGGAGAAGACCTAGCCGGTACGCTGGAGGAAATGCACTTGCAGGTACTCAACGAAGGCAAAACGCCCACTTTTGATACCATTAGAGGCAACAAATCGTACACCAGCTTTGTGGACGTTACGGCTTGCTCACTGGAGATGCTAACCCTGGTAGAAGACTGGCGAGTTAACGAGGGAATGATAAGTTCAGACCACAACACCATTACATTTACATTACGACTAGAACAAACAAAGGGTATAGATATTAGGAGAACAACCAGAGTGTACAATAGCAAAAAAGCAAATTGGAGTCAGTTTCATAAGAAACTGACCCAATTGTTTCAAGAAAACAAAATTAGTACAGAAAATATAAGAAAAATCAGCAATAAACTAGAACTAGAGGAAATAATAGCAAGATACATAAACAAAATAATAGAAGCCACAAATAAATCAATACCAAAAAAGAAAGAAAATATTAAACTTACCCTGCCGTGGTGGTCCGAAGAACTCGAGAAGCTGAAAAATGAAGTCGTCACCAGGAAGCGTCGAATCCGTTGTGCAGCGCCGGTCCGAAGACAGAAGGTCGTCGATGAGTACCTGCAAGCAAAAGAAACGTATGAGAACACAGCCAAAAAAGCACAGATTGAGAGTTGGAAGGAGTTTTGTGGGAAACAAGACAAGGAAGGGCTATGGGAGGGTATCTATAGGGTGATCGGACGAACGACAAAGCGGCACGAGGATATCCTCTTGACGAAAGATGAGAGTGCGATGAGTCCGTATGAATCTGCTAAGTTGCTAGCAGAAACTTTCTACCCGGAGGACTTAGAAAATCAGGACAATGAGGACCACCGACGAATACGTAAAGAAGCTAGCCAAGTAAACGAATGGGTTGATGATGAAAAACATGACCCACCGTTTACAATAGATGAGCTAAGATTCGCGATAAAGTCCTTCAATCCTAAGAAAGCCCCGGGAGGAGACGGACTAACCTCCGACATCTGCAACGAGGCCATTGCTCACGACCCGGAAGTATACCTCACTCTTGCAAACAAATGCTTGGAACTGCAGCACTTCCCAACCATCTGGAAGGAAGCTGTAGTAGTGGTCTTGAGGAAACCGGGAAAGGAAGACTACAGCAATCCTAAATCTTATAGGCCTATAGGTCTGCTGCCAGTCATGGGAAAGGTGCTGGAGAAGATGATTGTTGGGCGTGTAAAGTGGCATCTGATCCCCAAAATGAGTAGCCGGCAGTATGGCTTTATGCCCCAAAAAAGCACCGAAGACTCCCTCTATGACCTGATAAACTACGTACGCAATAAACGAGACCAGAAAAAACTTGTCACGATAGTATCACTGGACATAGAGGGAGCCTTCGATAATACTTGGTGGCCCGCAATACGAGTGAGATTGGCCGAAGAGGATTGTCCTGTTAACTTAAGGAGGGTCGTGGATAGCTATCTCAAGGATAGGAAAGTAAAGTTAAGATATGCAGGACAGGAATTTGTTAAAAACACAAACAAAGGCTGTGTTCAGGGATCAATAGGAGGACCCATACTTTGGAACCTCCTACTGGACTCTCTCTTAAAAGGGCTCGAAAGCAGGAACGACTACTGCCAAGCTTTTGCCGACGATGTGGTCCTGGTGTTTCACGGAGACACGGCACTGGAGGTGCAAAGACAGGCCAATGCCGCCCTTGCCTATGTTCAGGAGTGGGGTGTCAAAAACAAGTTAAGGTTTGCGCCACATAAAACCAACGCAATGGTAATTACCAGAAAACTAAAATTTGACACACCACTGCTGAGAATGGGCGGGGTCGACATAGGCATGTCTACAGACATTAAGATCCTGGGACTCACAATAGACAGCAAGCTTACTTTTAATAACCACGTGGCTAATGTGTGCAGAAAAGCACTCAACTTTTACAAAAAGCTGTCTAGAGCCGCCAGGATCAGCTGGGGTCTCCATCCGGAAGTTATCCGAACCATCTACATAGCTACGGTGGAGCCAGTGATAATGTACGCCGCCAGTGTCTGGGCAGAAGAAACCAAGAAACTGGGAGTGCAAAAACACCTAAACGTCGTACAAAGAGGCTTCGCCCAAAAGTTGAGCAAGGCCTACCGCACCGTCTCCCTGAGCTCGGCACTGGTGCTGTCTGGACTACTCCCGCTGGACCTGAGGATACAGGAGGCAGCTGCCCTGTACGAGGCCAAGCGGGGGAAGCCTCGGACGGCACTAGGAGACAGGGAGGTGGAGAAGATGGTGCGATACGCAAAGACCCCCCACCCGGCAGACCATATGAGCCTAGAGTTCATAAACTTGGTAGACCAAAACGATCTAGACCATCATCACAACCAGGCAGTAAGAATATTTACCGATGGAAGCAAAATTGAGGGCAAGGTTGGAGCAGCACTTACCCTATGGATAGGTGAAGCTGAGACCAAAACCCTCAAAATAAAGCTGGAATCATACTGCACTGTCTACCAAGCAGAACTCCTGGCCATATGTAAAGCCACGGGGGAGATTCTAAAGCGCTCCGAGGCAAGCTTCGGAGTATACAGTGACAGTCGCGCAGCACTGGAAACAGTGACAAACTCAAGCTCCACCCATCCTCTAGCCGTGGAGGTCCGTCAAAATCTGAGGACCATTAAAAACCAGAATAAAGAAGTAACTTTATTCTGGATAAAAGCCCACGCTGGACTGGAGGGGAATGAAAGAGCAGATCAGTTGGCTAAAGACGCAGCACTCAAAATTAAGCGAAGACCTGACTACGACTTCTGCCCCGCTTCATTTGTGAAGCGCCAAATCCGAACTGACACGCTCAACAGATGGAACGAACGGTACATCAGAGGTGAAACGGCAGCAGTCACAAAAATATTCTTTCCTGACGCAATAAAAGCCCACCAAGTGATAAGAAAAATAAAACCGACTGGTGTACTGACGCAGGTGATGACAGGGCACGGTGGATTCTCCGAATATTTGACTCGGTTCAAGTGTACGGAGGATCCATCGTGCATCTGCGAGCCGGGAGTAGCAGAAAGTATAACACACATCCTATTTGAATGCCCAATGACAGGTCTCAGGAGATATGAAACTGAACAGGCCCTTGACTGTAAAATAGACACTAATACTGTACACATAATAATGTTAAATAAACGTATAAGAGATAAGTTTCTAGAATATTGTATAGATATAGTTAAGCCAGTAATAAATAGAAATAAAGATAAATAAGTTATGCGGTATATATATTATGAAGATATATATAACTGCCATAAAATGCATAATAGAATAAGCAAATTGTAAAAGATAAGATACAATATAAGTAAGAAATCAAAGTCGCTTCAAAGAAATAAATTGTTATTAAATAAGAATAAGAATAGACTAAGAAAATAAAAAGATAGAATTAAGAATGTTCAACATAAAAATGTAAGAATAAATAAATAACCCCAACCCAATCCCATAACGTAGAACAAAGGCTCTGACTACGTCAGAGGAGTAGGATAGCTCGCGGGCCGGGACATTGCGCTCCCGGACAGGAAAAAAAAAAAAAAAAAAAAAAACCTAACCTAACCTAACCTAACCTAACCTAACCTAACCTAACCTAACCTAACCTAACCTAACCTAACCTAACCGCGGTGCAGAGGGTGTGCTTGGCCGCCGCTGCCGGCGCCATGTCGAGCCGCTTGAGTTGTGGCTTGTTTACTAATATTCTTATAATATGTACATCGTTTCTGCTAGCGCCCTTATTTTATGTATGTGTATTTGTTTATGTATTATATATCTCAGAAACTTGCTTGTATAAAATCATTTGCTAATCTTGTTTTAAATGTTTATTTTATAGTTATTATTATTATATTTAGTATTATGTATGTTGGTTTGGCTGATGGTTGCCGTTTATTAGCTGTTATTTTCTATTTACTATACCCATTGCTTCAGTTATTTTTGAAGAGATTGATTGTCTTTATTTTCACTAACTTAATGACTATGTTGAATAATGATTCGGTCATTTATTTATTGATATTTAATTTCACCGTTGATTGGATTAAATATTGGACTTTGATGCTCATTGGGAGTTAATACATATTAATTAATTTATTTATCAGTAATTTAATTTATTAATTTAATATAATTTAACTTGGAATATCGAATTGTTGTTTTTATAAATTTATTTAATTTGCAATTATTATTATTATTGTTTTTTTTTGTATTTGTGCCTTTTGTTTTATTAATTTGGTGTATTTGCTAGGCAAATATTCGCAGTAACTATGTTATTATTAATAATTTGTCATACATTTTTTTTTTGTTTTTTCCCTTTTTATTCGCTTTTTATGTTATTTAATTTATTGTAAGTTTACAACATTAGGCCTATTTTGTTCAGCAAAATAATGTTTTAATGCGTGGTAAATAAAAAGTTTATAACAACAATTGAAAATGAATAAAAATAATTTAATTTTAATAATCTATTCAAATTATACCTAAATTACCGTTGTAATAAAGTATTCACCACATTTGTTTTAAAGTTATGTTATATTTATGTTATTGTATTTTGTATGTTTAATATAATTGACCTTTCATTTATTTTTTTTTAATTATTGGCACAAATATGTATTTTATGAATTTAATTGCCATAGGTTTTATTTAGAAATAATATTGTCTGTTGATAAAACAGTAAAATAAGGAAAATAGAAATTGTATTTAGTTAAGTCCTACCATTTTAAGGGAAATAATATTCAACAAAATTGGAGATCATTGTAAATTATGTTTTGCCATTTGTGTGTATTATTTATTTAAGTAATTTTGTATATAAGCATGTTTTATTATTAATTTGTTACTCTGTATTCCTTCTAAAAATTTTCTTCTTCAGCTATTTATTTATTGTTTTGATTTATATTTATCTTAACTATATATATACGTATAACAATATACGTATAACAAAATTGTTAGTATGTATAAAATCATGTACTCTGATGCTATTCTTTAAGCTCTATTTATATTTGTATATGTAGTGTGCCTGTATGTGAGGGTGGTGCTTGTGTGTGTGTGTGTGTTTGTGTGTGTGTGTGTGTGTTTGTTTTGTATCTTTACATAATAAATGATGTCTTTTATTTCCCTTGATATAAATAAATAAATAAAGATTTAATGATGTTGCAATTCAATAGCAACAGGTAGGATAGCTCGCGGGCCGGGACATAGCTCCCGGACAGGAAAAAAAAAAAAAAAAAAAAAACCTAACCTAACCTAACCTAACCTAACCTAACCTAACCTAACCTAACCTAACCTAACCTACAAACTCAACCTTGCTCTTACACCGACAAGTACGGCAAGTTGCCATAACACGCCAAGTCGGCTCACAACTTGCCGAAACTTGCCGTATCGGATTAACAAGTTGCCACTTGCCAGATTAGATTACATATAGCTAGTTGCCACAACTTGCCATTTCAGCCCACAACTTGCCGAGCAACTTGCCAAACCGGATTAAATATAGTGACTTGCCAAATCCAACCAAATAAGGATACTCACGGAAGTGCCTTATTCCTTCCATTACCATGGAACAGCCCCTAGGCAGGGAACCAACAGGAATGGAGGCCACTCGCGAGAACGAGGACGCAAACCCCTCCAACACCACCCCGATGGAAATTAACGAAGATGAGGAGCCCGCGCCTGCGCCTGGAACTGTCATTAATGACAATGCCTGCAATACCATCACAGCTCTACGATCCAGAATCGCAGAGCTGGAGCAAACGGTCAGCTCCCTCCGCCGCCGCAACAGAATAATTGAGAGCAGGTACACCGATTTGCAAGGGTTCTGCAATCATATAGGCAGAATCCTCATCTCCCGCCAAAACCTTGTTCAAGATCTTGACCATAGCCTCAACCACAGCACCCCCTTCGCCTTCCGCCCCCCATCACCTTCCACATTAATACAACATCCCATTCCACCAAGCACCCACCCAAATCACCCGCCCTTCCCCCCTCCACCGCAAGGAGCCTCATTTTACGAGGCTTCAACACGCGCGCCCTCACCTGACTCTACTTCTGCCCTTCTTCCCTACGACCACCTACCCGCTTCTCCACCCATCTTCACGACTGCCTCTCTCAGGGCTTTCCCCCCTCCAGCCCGCCCCACACCTCAAACTCCCAACATTTCTGACTCGCCCGAACTCCCTCCACCCCTCGCACCGTCCCGCGAGCCCTCCTCTCAATTCCAAACATCTCGCGAACTCCCCTCATCACTCCCACCTCCCTTCTCTCCTATCTCTTTTGCCTCCCCTCCCTCCTCCCCCTCTTCCTCTCTCACAACTCAAAACCCACCCGCCCAACCAAAAGCTACACACCTGAAATCTCCCAAGCCAATCATTTTCCGCCCGATCTCATCCC
Organism: Eupithecia exiguata; assembly: GCA_947086465.1. Classification (NCBI taxonomy): domain Eukaryota; kingdom Metazoa; phylum Arthropoda; class Insecta; order Lepidoptera; family Geometridae; genus Eupithecia; species Eupithecia exiguata. Next base: position 25,687 of record OX352228.1, read on the forward strand.
CACTTCCCGGGACCCAGCAGACCCAGCCGACCCTCCGCCCCCCCCCCCTTCCTCTCGCATCCTCCCTACACAGATGGGACAGGGAAAAGGCAAGGGGAAAGTCGGCACGCAATGCGCCCTATGCGGCTCTTTCTTCACCGGTCCAAATGTCCTTCGTCATTTTAACCGAAAGCACCCCAACTACAATAACGGCTTAACGAGGGGACACCCCGAGTACCCAAAATTTTACTTTTTCAAAACTTTAATACAAAGGAAACACTGCCCCACTCAACACCGGCCTCCGAGGGAGATGCTCACCGGGGTCAAAGGTCTAGACTTGAAATTCCTTAATCTTAACAAACACCTCAAACCCACGACTTCCCGCACAACGTCGACATCAGGGTCTTCCTCAGACTTCGAATCCGAATAGCTCTATCACCACCGTCATGGGGACCTGACAGGGGTTGCAGCTTGGAGCTTGTGCTACTGGTTGCTTCAATTTTTGTCTTTTCTTCTCCATGGTAGTTTTAATTTAAATGTTTAGTTTTTAGTTAGTAAGTTATTATAATTAGTTCATAAGTACAATAAATTAGTTCATAAGTACAATTAAAAATAATATACTAAAGAAAAAAAAAAAAAATACAAAAAAAAAAATACAAAATACAAAAAATACAAAAAATAAATAAATAATACAATTAAAAAAAAAAAAAAAAAAGAGTATTACTAGTAATAAGAACAAATTCTGTAAATAGCTCAAAGTTGCCTGCCGGCAATTTGCCGGCCCATTCCCCCTTTTCACTTTATCAGATGCCCGCAGCCCGCACCGCGCGGCCGCTTGCCGTCTCTTGCCTTGGCTGGCTGGCTTACTTGCCGACGGAATAAGTTGCCGGCAGGCAAAAAGTAATAATGTAAATTCGAACATTTATTTTAGATTTATTTTTTTGATTTAACAACCTGTGAACAAATGAAGCAGGTTGCCGGTGAGTTGTTGCCGGCAGTTCACTTGCCGGCAGCAGCTCACCGGCAACTTGCTTCGTTTTAAGCATCGGCCAAGACCTATTAACCCTGTTTAGAAATGTAAATGTAAATAAACAATAGTCTTTAAGAATAATATTTGTGAACATAAAATGAAACATCTTTTCAAATGGCCAACCGGCAAGTTGCTTGCTGGCAACTTGCCGGCTCATTTCTCTCAGATGCCCACAGCTGGGGTAATTTGGCTGGCTGGCTGGCTTGCTTGCCGACGGAATAAGTTGCCGGCAGGCAAAAAGTAATAATGTTAATTTGAACATTTATTTTAGATTTATTTTTGATTTAACAACCTGTCTTAATACAATGAAGCAAGTTGCCGGTGATTTGTTGCCGGCAATTCACTTGCCGGCAGCGGCTCGCCGGCGACTTGCTTCGTTTTTAAGCATCGGCCAAGATTACCCTGTTTAGAAATGTAAATGTAAATAAACACTAGTCTTTAAGAATAATATTTGTGAATATAAAATGAAACATCTTTTCAAATGGCCAACCGGCAAGTTGCTTGCTGGCAACTTGCCGGCTCATTTCTCTCAGATGCCCACAGCTGGGGTAATTTGGCTGACTGGCTGGCTTGCTTGCCGGCGGAATAAGTTGCCGGCAGGCAAAAAGTAATAATGTTAATTTGAACATTTACTTTTGTTTTAAGTTTCAAGTTGCTTGCTGGCAGCTTGCCGGCTCATTTCTCTCAGATGCCCACAGATGGGGTAGGAGCTGGCAAAAAACCCGCCGGCAGTCGCGCGGTCACCTGCTGTCTCTTGCCCCGACTTGCTTGCCGGCAAAATTCGATTGCCGGGAGGTAAAAAATAACAAAGTAAATTGACATTCATTTCAGGATCTAATCATTTGTACAGGCATAAAAAGCATGTTGCCTTTCGATAACCCATGTAAAATAAAATACTAATATTAAAATAACGAAATACAGCTCACTTGCAGGCAACTTGCCGGCAACTTGCATCGTTTGTAGTATCGGCCATGACCTACTTGCCGGCAAAACAATGATATGTAAAATTTGAAACGCAGTTTGCTTGCTGGCAACTTGTCGGCAAATTACTTCATATGTTGAGTCGGCCATGTCTTGCCGACAGCAGAAATGTAAATTTAAATTAAAACTAGCCTCTAGGTACAATATTTGTGATCTAAAAACATAATAAATAAAGAACTCCTACCCATCCCTACTCTCTCCTAAACTAAGGGACACATCAAGTCAACGCATCAAATACACTTATCTCACCACTCACACAAACCTCAGAAATTACACTCCAACAAACTCAAACAATCGGGAGCAAAGTGTATACCAATAGCACGGCGCTCTTGATATGATTGAGCCAACACTAAACAAATAAAAAAAAAAAAAAAAAAACCTAACCTAACCTAACCTATCCTTTTTTTTTTTTTTTTTTTTTTTTTTGTTTTCGATGGGAAATCTGCACACAGACACCTTATTGCATTTAAGGGAATGCGATAAGGTAGTGTGAGGATGACGAAATCGTCGACTCACTGAAACCACCCCGGTGGCCGGCCTCGATGCTTGATAAGAGACTCCGGGTCCTCAAACGACCAACGCCAGAGCCCTCATCGCATGTCGCCATAAATAACCCGTCCCGTGATAACGACACCCACAGTCGCGATCCCAGCACCTACGGTGCTGCGGCTGCACTTGCCACAATGTGCCAGCCGCCCTTCCGAGGACCGCTATTGACCAGCCGGAGCCCTCACTCCGGCTGCCCACGGTCCTGAAAGACTCCCTGTTTGGCAGGGAGTACCGCTCGCCCCCTTATGGGGCAGGCAGTGCGGGGCGGCCGTTGCCTGCACCCCGCCGCCGCCTCCTCCGAGCGGGATCGGCCCTCTCCCGATCCCGCTCGGCGGCCTCTTTCCGGACTAAGACCGTCTCACAGAAAGAAGCCACAGTCATCCAGGCCATCTCATCTGCCAACATAGCCTCGACTACGCTTGGCAGAGAGAGATCCCGCCCGATCCTGTCGACCAGGATTTCGCGTTCCTCGCACCATGCTGAGCATTGCTCGAGCGTGTGCTGCGCGGAATCCCGGTCCCACCCACAATGGTGGCATTGTGGTGTGGGTTCGCGTCCAATTCTACTCAGGAACTCACCGAAGCAACCATGCCCAGTGAGCACCTGAGTAAGTCGGTAGGTGACGTGACCGAACTCCCTTCCCAGCCAGGCTTCGAAGTTTGGCGCAATGGCGCCGACGATTCGCTGGCGCGAGCTTCGCGGTTCATCAAACCGCTCGCGCCACTCCACGAGCGCACGCCGGCGCTCTTGCACCCGCACTTCCGCGGGCGCGGTTCCACTCCCATCATCGGTCCGGAGACGCCCGTATACACGGGCATCCATCCTTGCCAGGATGTCAAGGGGCGGAAACCGCGCCAAGATTGTTGCCGCCTCAAAACCTAACCTAACCTAACCTAACCTAACCTAACCTAACCAACAACATGACCAACAAGATGACCAACAAGATGACCTACAAGAAGACCAACAAGATGACCAACAAGATGACCAACAAGATTACCAACAAGATTACCAACACAAGATGACCAACAATATGACCAACAAGAAGACCAACAAGAAGACCTACAAGAAGACCAACAAGATGACCAACAAGAAGACCAACAAGATGACAAACAAGATGACCAACAAGATGACCAACTAGATGACCAACAAGATGACCAACAAGATGACCAACCACGAAGAAGAAGAAGAAGAAGACGAAGAAGACCAAGAAGACCAAGAAGGTGAAGAAGACCAAGAAGACCAAGAAGATGAAGAAGACCAAGAATACCAAGAAGATGAAGAAGACCAAGAAGACCAAGAAGACCAAGAAGATGAAGAAGACCAAGAAGATGAAGAAGACCAAGAAGATGAAGAAGAAGATGAAGAAGAAGAAGCACTGAATACACAAGAATATTGCTTAGCTCGCAATTGACGCGTATTCGCTCGCGGTTAGCCTAAATTCAGGCAGTTCGCGCCGGGACATACCACTGAGAACGCGGGCTCAACCATTACCTACGATTTTAACCATTAATTTATACCATGACCACCATTAAGTCCATCAGTTTAAGTTTATATTAATCATAGTTTACCAGTGATTATATTTACATACCAAAAACTAGTGACTTTTCCTACAAAACTACCATAAACCATAAATACCAAATAAACCAATACCCAAAGGGTTTCGGGCTAAACCAACACCAAGACCGCACGGTCTACACCCCAGTGACAACACTGATTAGGATGATAACAATTTGCAACTTATTTTCAATGTAGTCAAATAGCCTATTTGACTACATTGAAAATAAGTTGCAAATTGTTATCATCCTAATCAGTGGAAACGACCGTCTTGCTCTATAGCCAGTTTATTACTGCTGATTTACAGGTACCCCCAATAGTTATATACAGCTCAAGAAATCTATGAAAATACTTAAAAAACAGCCGAGCCTCCCCCTCCTGAAGTCGGTAAAAACAGCCGAGCCTCCCCCTCCTGAAATCGGTAAAAACAGCCGAGCCCCCCCCCCTCCTGAAGTCGGTAAAAACAGCCGAGCCTCTCCCTCCTGAAGTCGGTAAAAACAGCCGAGCCTCCCCCTCTTGAAGTCGGTAAAAAAGATGCGTTAGCTAACGAAATGAACCCGTCACCAAGTTCTGAATACAGTAGAAGATAATAATGTAGATGCCTTTCATAATTATACATTACTCGTAGCATGATTGTCAAAGACATACATAACAGCTGTCATAACGTCACGCCCATCGGCTCGGTTCACTAGAAACACTACTCATTACAGCTCCGAACATTAATTACCTCAATGTATTGAATGTTTGAAGTAGAGCATTAATTGCCCTACCATTATACAAACGATCGGCCCCCACTACTAACAAACGACATGTTGCTCGAACACGGTCACACAGTGAAGCGATTCAGATCAGAGAGAGCGACTCTGGCGATGCGACGTGGTCAGCACGACGAGCGCTTGCACGGCAGTGCCGACGCCGGCGCGTGCGTGCGGCCACACCTGCGCGTGCTGCGTGCCGTGGGATTCTGCCGGCCCGCACACTCCGCAGCCAGTCCTGCCGCGCGCTGTCTCCGCGCTCTCTACCATGCCTTCGCCCTCTGCGTCACCTCCACCTACGTGCTGCAACAACTCGTCTACGCCTATCAGGTGCGTCCGAGTACTCAGCTCGCTAGGTAATGTAATACTTACCGTTACACACTTGCACGACCGTGCCGACGCCGGCGCGTGCGTGCGGCCACACCTGCGCGTGCTGCGTGCCGTGGGATTCTGCCGGCCCGCACACTCCGCAGCCAGTCCTGCCGCGCGCTGTCTCCGCGCTCTCTACCATGCCTTCGCCCTCTGCGTCACCTCCACCTACGTGCTGCAACAACTCGTCTACGCCTATCAGGTGCGTCCGAGTACTCAGCTCGCTAGGTAATGTAATACTTACCGTTACACACTTGCACGACCGTGCCGACGCCGGCGCGTGCGTGCGGCCACACCTGCGCGTGCTGCGTGCCGTGGGATTCTGCCGGCCCGCACACTCCGCAGCCAGTCCTGCCGCGCGCTGTCTCCGCGCTCTCTACCATGCCTTCGCCCTCTGCGTCACCTCCACCTACGTGCTGCAACAACTCGTCTACGCCTATCAGGTGCGTCCGAGTACTCAGCTCGCTAGGTAATGTAATACTTACCGTTACACACTTGCACGACCGTGCCGACGCCGGCGCGTGCGTGCGGCCACACCTGCGCGTGCTGCGTGCCGTGGGATTCTGCCGGCCCGCACACTCCGCAGCCAGTCCTGCCGCGCGCTGTCTCCGCGCTCTCTACCATGCCTTCGCCCTCTGCGTCACCTCCACCTACGTGCTGCAACAACTCGTCTACGCCTATCAGGTGCGTCCGAGTACTCAGCTCGCTAGGTAATGTAATACTTACCGTTACACACTTGCACGGCCGTGCCGACGCCGAAACGGTAAAACGGGACCCTATTACTAACACTCAAATACTGAGAAATAGAATAAAATAAATATATACTATGGACACGGAACATAATTATTTACCTATGCGGAAACTACTAGGCTTAAGTTACCTATTAGTACTAACCATTTACTGTCAACAATAATTAAGCTGTTTGTTTTCCAAGTAAATAAAAATAAAATATTTCAGGGGGCTCCCATACAACAAACGTGATTTTTATTCCCGTTTTTGCTCGATATTAGTAACGGCAACCGGTTGACGCTTGAAGTATTCACAGAATATTTACTTGTATAAGTATTCACATTAAAAATAAATAATTACATTTAAATAAAACAAATATTTAAGGGGAGCTCCCATACAACAAACGTGATTTTTTTGTTGTTATAGATAAGTAATGGTACGGAACCCTTCGTGTGCGAGTCTGACTCGCACTTGGCCGATTTTATTAGTTTCTGCACTGATCATCGATGCCTTTCGATAGCGATTCCCCTTGATAATGTAATTTGTAAGAGGTAACGATGTGTTTGCGTGCGGTTGCAGGAGATGGAGGACATGGAGAAGCTGTCGGGCGTGCTGTTCGTGCTGCTCTGTCACGTGACGTGCGTCGCCAAGCAGATCGTGTTCTACGTGGACGCGGCGCGCGTGGAGCGGCTGTGCGCAGCGCTCGATGGTGGGCTGCGCAGGAGGACGGGCGGCCGGCGCTTGCGGGAGCAGGGTCCGTAAGGCAGGTGTTATGTTGCAGATCCGCTGTTCAACATCGCGGGCAGCGGCGCGGAGGCGGCGCGGGCGCGGTCGGCCCGCGGTGCGGCGCGGCTGCTGGTGGCGTACGCGGGCTGCGCAGAGGCGACGTGCGTGCTGTGGACGGCACTGGCGGCGGCGGGCCGGGTCAGGGGTGCCGCCGTGCAGGTGCCCTTCTGGACCGGCTTCTCCTACGATCACCCGGTCTCGTAAGTAATACTTACATCTCTCGTCAGTGATATCAGAATGTCCCCACCCTTGACTCGGTACCGCTGGGTGCAGGTTCGCGGCGGTGCAGTGCTACTCGTTCTACGCGACGAGCCTGGTGGCGGTCGGCAACACGTCCATGGATGCGTTCATCGCGTCCGTGCTGAACCAGTGCAAGACGCAGCTCGCAATCCTGCGGTGAGTTCGGCGGGTTGCCTCGCGGTGCCGCTCGTCTTGTGACACATCACTCATTCTGAATAAACTTCCAGCGAGCGCTTCGAGACGCTGACGCAGCGCGCGCGCGAGGAAGCGAAGAGTTCGGGGCGGGACTTCGATGCCGTCTTCCACGAGTGTTTCGTGGATTGCCTCGTTCACTACCAAAGAATAATTGAGTAGGTACCATAGTAGAGCGTAATCGGTGGCTCCAGATTTTTCTGTCTGTCGTAGTTCAGTAGGTACCTAATGTTTCCCTGCGCCTGAGTGATATGCCACTGTTGGTGCAGGTGCTGCGCGCTGCTGGAGAGCCTGTTCGGCGTGCCGCTGCTCGTGCAGTTCGGCGTGGGCGGCTGGATCCTGTGCATGGCCGCTTACAAGATAGTCAGCGTACGTAGCCTCCTGTTCAAGGTCCCCCCTTCCCCTTCAGTCCGTGCACTGACCGCCCCCTCCACGTTGCAGCTGGTCGTGCTGAGCCTAGAGTTCGCCTCCACTACGCTCTTCATCACGTGCATCCTCTCCGAGCTGCTGCTTTACTGCTACTACGGCAACGAGGTGACGGTGGAGGTAGGTGCGGGTGGTGCGGAGGGATGGTACTGCACTGCAGTCACAGTGGTAGGTACACTGGGCGACCTGTTGCAGAGCGAGCTGGTGTGCGGCGCGCTGTACAGCGTGCGGTGGCGCGCGCTGGGCCCTCGCTTCCGTCGCGCACTGCTGGTGGCGATGTCGCGCGCGCAGCGGCCCTTGCGCCCCGCCGCTGGACTCGTGATCCCACTCACGCTGCAGACCTACGTCACGGTACGAACAACTTACAAACACACACTAACTAGACCTATATCTACCAAAAACTCTTGAACTGTTAACAACCGTTGTTAACAAATCAATTACCACGTCAACCTTTCCGGATTCCTGGAACTCTTGCCGCTGCCTTAAGTTTTGGAACCAGTCCTAATCAAAGACCTTCGTCCTATAAGTATGCTTACATGCACGTCGAAAATACTTGAAAAAGTAGTTTGCAATCAAATAAATAATTCAAAACTCAATAACTTTATTTCTTTAAGCTTACAAAATTTTAATAAGCACTTAGACAAGTCAAATTTTATACATAAACAGTTTAATAAATAGTAATTATTATCAAATAAGAAACAAAGTGTTATTGATTTTGTTCGCTAATAAATGTTTTGTCCACTTGTGGAAGAATCGAAAAATAAACCACAAATACTGGGCAATGAATTCTTTCATTTTCAAGAGCAGTCTTCCCATCAAATTAAAAAAAGAAACTATTGGAGATCCTTGGAGGAGGCATAATACCGGTTCATATCCAGAAATAACGGACATCTCATGACGCAATACACTTGACATAATTATCTTTCAATGCTATAATAATTTTTAAAATGAGAATGACTACCTAATTATTACAATTTAATGTTTTTTTTGTTTAAAACTGTACTTATGACTTTGTATGTGATATGGAATAAAGATCTTTTTTTTAATTTAAGTTTGTTTAACACTTAAAATGTAATACAATATTATTTATCTAAATATAATGTGATTTAGATACAGGTCAATATTTATATAAAAGTAAGCATAAGATTGTTCTCCGTTGTTCTGTTCTGAAGTATCATCAGCAAATAAGACAGAATTATAGAGATCTTCTGCTAAAAAAGAAGATCATTTACATACACTAAAAATAAAAAGGGTCCTAATATTGATCCTTGTGGGACAACTGATTAAATTTTGAGCCCTAAAACTTTCTCTACCAATATAATATCCGCTTTTTGGACTCTATCAGATAAATAAGATTGCATAAGGTCCAGTACCTTGTTGTCAATTCCATAGTGTTTTAATTTCCTAATGAGTGTATCATGATGATCTACAAAATCAAAAGCCTGAGAAAGGTCACAAAGTATACCAATAGCGTTTTTCTCCCAGGCATCCAATTATATGCCTTAATAGAACTGTACCAGCATCAGTTGTTGATCTACCCTTGGTGAAGCCAAATTGATTTTTATGAAGTAGACTATTAAAAATCGGCACTACGCGAAAGTCGTCGATAAGCGATTAGTTGGATAGGAATTTTGTAAAGTCGGCACTCCGCGATTTCTTACATTGAATATTGCAAAAGTTGGCAAAGTACGAAATTCGGCACTCGGCACCGACATCATTAAGATTAAAATGAGAGGACAACTGAATGAGAATATTTTTTTTAAAACTTAACTTATTGCAAGGATTATTGTAATTGGCCGGACCAGAGTGGCTACCAGATTTATAAAGAGGAACCAGTTTACTATATTTCATGAGATCATGAAAAACTCCTGCGTCGACACAACTTTTGAAAATATAAGCCAAGCAAGTAGCAACTTCCTCAATAATTGAACTCAAAACGTTGGTTGAAATACCCCAAAGATCCTCAGTGTTTTTGATGTTAACAGTCTTTAATGTTTTCACTACACAATTAGTATTTACATGACTAAAGATACAGACCTCCTTACATTTTTCAACAGATGATTCTAACAAATTAACCACCATTGAAGGTGAGGAGTTTAGAGAACAGGTAACAACTTTTGGAATATCAGAAAAGAATGCATCAAAAGCGTCGGCAATATCTTTATCATGAATAAGTATTGAATTATTCATATTTAACCCTATTTCTCTGAGAAATGAAATAAGTTTCCAAAAATTTTGGGACTCGAACCCACGCCCCACCCTCAGTACGGGTGTGCTCTAACCAACTAAGCCAAGAAAACTTACGCACCACTTAGACACATCCTGGCATGGAGAGCTTGGATTAATTTAGTTGATACCTACGTACTGGTAGGTATAGTGATTACACACACAATTAGTGTCAATCTAATATCATAGAATAAAAGGAAATTATAAAAGGGTTAATTCCTGGTTTTATTAATGTGTAACCCTCCTCCTTCTCCTACATCAGAAGCGAGATTAGTCATGCCCATGATCTACTTTGGCTCATTCTTGTGTGGTCCGTTTTTGGTAATTGCATTATTCCAAGTGTGCTTCGGTGATCAACAGTGCAGAAATAGGTTTGAGGAATCATATTAAGTTTAGTTCGTTATTTTTTTCACGACAGGAAGTGTGGTTAGCAGAGGCGGATTAACTGTCGGCAGCGCCCTAGGCAAACACCTCATTGGCGCCCCTCTGTGAACGAGCCGCGGCAAAGCTCAGTATTGGGGGTGGTGCTAGTTACATAACAACGACAAAGTGTGTGGTTCAGTGGTTGACAAAAAAGTATTTAAGGCATGTAAGAAACTAGAAGTAATGGCGAGCGAAGCGATTATTTTCATGGTTTTGGTTAGCATGATAGAGGAGGTTGTCAATAATAATTGTCAAAGTTAGAGCCAGGACCATAATGGGTTTGGCGGGGTTAGCTAGAAAGGTTGGGAAAGAAAGATAACGGCGAGCCGCGAATTTTTTTGTGATTTTTTCACGATTAATTACGATAGGTATGTAAATGGTGAAACGTAAATATTTGTGGCTATCGGTAATAAAATTATTGGGGGTGGTGTTAGTTACATAACAACGACAATGTTTCTCAGTGGTTAAAAACTAGAAGTAATGGCGAGAGAAGCGAGCCCAATCATTTTCATGCTTTTGGTTAGCATGATAAAGGAGGTTGTCAATTGTCAGTTAGAGCCAGGACCATATTGGGGTTTGGCGGGGTTAGCTAGAAAGGCAGGGAAAGAAAGATAACGGCGAGCGGAGCGAGCCGCGAATTTTTTGTGATTTTTCAAGATTAAATAAGATAGGTATGTACCTAAATGGTGAAACGTAAAACTTTTGTGGCTATCGGTAGTAAAATTATTAAAAAAATTATAAAATTATTACTTTTCGCTCTAAATAGATTGCTTCAATAAGGAATTCGCGTTATGGAAACTTGGGCACCACTCGCTTTACCCTAGGATCGGCGCAGATAAACAGTAAAAGATAAAGATGCGGCATTAAAACACGTGCCTTTCAAAATCTCGCGAATCTATGGCAATGTGATTTTAAAACTTACAGCCAGCCTAATGCATAACGATTAAAGCGTCATTTCAAACCAATATTTTCAACAAAAACCGAGCGCTGGATCCTCATAGCGGATGTGCGCCACGCACCCGCAAAAGCTTCCCTTAATGCTATTACAGCCAAATGCCCACGATTGTTGGTGTCTTTTAAAACATATTAAAACAGATACCTCACTATCGCTATGCCGGCGGCGGTGGCGTCGGGCATGACAAGGGCGCATGGTCTGGGTTAGGAGTCCTACGGCTGCCACCGGGGTGCATTGCATGGCGCCCCCAGCTATGGTCCTGCGCCCGTGTGCGCCGCTAAAGCCGCCTCTGACGCTCGTCAACCAATATCATCATACTAATCATCTGATTTTTGCTAAGTTCCTTCTTTTTAAATTTTTTGTTCTACACATAGAACAAAAATAAAAAGTTTCGACAGAATTAAATAATCATTTATATTTCGTAAGTAGGCCTGCTTACTCATATAATTAATTTTATACTTAGGTATTACCTTACATATTAATTATTTAGTAGTGTAAAATTTTCCGCGCTCGCGCCCCTTGTAACCTCGCGCCCCTAGGCACATGCCTACTTTGCCTTGGGGATGATCCGCCACTGGTGGTTAGAGTTGATTTCAATTGACGAATAGGTGATTAATAGAGATGGGCCGAACATAGGTTTCACCGAATACGAACATTCGGCCGAATATTCGGTAAAACTTTTACCGAACCGAATATTCGGTACATTTGATTCCGTTCCGTCGTATATGAGATGTCATATTTGTCTTATATCTCAATAGACTATAATTAAGTTCCTAACTCTTAATGTGTAGATTAAGTGATTGATCTCTTAAATTACAACCTGAAAAGTACAAACAAATTACTAATTTTCTTTATAAAGAACTATATTGGTGGAATAGGATAGGTTTAAACGTTTAATATCAATAAATATATTTTGCGGCGCTATGCTGAGCTCAGGACCGAGGCGAATGGCATAAACATAGAGAGGCCTATGCCCAGCAGTGGGTCGACAAGGGCTGATGATGATGATGCTGAGTAGAAACTAGATTTTTTTTTTATTCATAATCTACTAAGGTGTTGTGATTTGATTCAGCTATTCTCTAACACAATAAAGACTGACCGAAATAAATATCTTGTTTATTTTCCTTCAATTAAGGCCTGTTTAATATATTATTATAAAGAGTTTCAGAGAGACACAGAAGCCTAATCCCAAAACAGCTAGATACCTATATTTTGCTTTAAGTTATTATGGATTCCTTGCCTACCCTGCAAAGGATCCGGCGTGAAGATATTGATTGAAGTTATTATCTTTTTACCAACCTACTTTAATTGAAAATAAAGCTTCAGTGACGACAAAATCAGAAAGCTACACTCTAAAATACTTACTTCATTACACTGTACACTCAAATCATGATAATACACGGGTCTTAACAGTAAAAACTTTGAGTATCACTTTGCCGAACATTAGGTGATTCAGCCGAATATTCGGCCGAATATGAATATTCGGTAAAGGTGCCGAATATGCCGAATACCGAATATAAAACGAATATTCGGCCCATCTCTAGTGATTAACTCTTTGATTTGTTTTAGCCCTGATCAGGCTTTGTTTGTTGGGACTATCTGAGTAATTCTGTGCAGATACCAAAGGTGATTTTTTTTAAAAGTCGGAACTCATTAGTATAACTTTTTAAAAAAGAAGGATTGCGAAGGTTGTTTGTTTTTCGCTTCTTCCACAAGTGGACAAAAAATTGAAGCGAACAAAGTCAATAACATTTTGTTTCTTGTTTGATAATTGCTATTTATAAAACTGTTTATGTATAAAATTTTACTTGTCTAAGTGCTTTTTTGTAAGCCTAAAGAAATAAAGTTATTGACTTTTGAGTTTTAGTGTACACAACTGGTTGGGATTTACAATCCCTTCAGTATGCAACTGGCTTGGATATACAATCCCTTCAGTATGCAACTGGCTTGGATATACAATCCCTTCAGTATGCAACTGGCTTGGATATACAATCCCTTCAGTATGCAACTGGCTTGGATATACAATCCCTTCAGTATGCAACTGGCTTGGATATACAATCCCTTCAGTATGCAACTGGCTTGGATATACAATCCCTTCAGTATGCAACTGGCTTGGATATACAATCCCTTCAGTATGCAACTGGCTTGGATATACAATCCCTTCAGTATGCAACTGGCTTGGATATACAATCCCTTCAGTATGCAACTGGCTTGGATATACAATCCCTTCAGTATGCAACTGGCTTGGATATACAATCCCTTCAGTATGCAACTGGCTTGGATATACAATCCCTTCAGTATGCAACTGGCTTGGATATACAATCCCTTCAGTATGCAACTGGCTTGGATATACAATCCCTTCAGTACTTTTTTTTATTTTATTTGGATGGCCCTACAGAGATGACCGACTAGTAAAAAACTGCCCACTGCAATGAAATTTCGAAATGGTATAGCATTCCCAATGGTATAACACTTGGTATTTCCAACTTTCAATGCAAAGAAGATGGTAGCACGGGTAGGGGTACGCGTAGGTAGGTGGATTCACCACTCTCTACGATACATCCTGTATAGGAAAATAAGACCTGTAACTGTTCTATAGTCTGAAATAAATGATTATTATTATTATAGGAGAATACAAAGGAAAGTTCTTTTTCGCGCAAGTGTCAGCTCGCGTAAATAGTAGTCACCTGCGCTAATGTCTTTTACGCAAATGTCCTGGTACTCGTAAGTATTTTTATCGCGTACCGAAATATCTGTTTTTCCCAGATACTGAAATCATCGTACAGCTTCTATGCCGTCCTTCGACAAACGAAATAATGAGGTAAGTACCTACCCGTAACTGAAATGTCAAACTTGCATTTATGAATACGATGAGTCCAACATACCTAATACCCGTCAATGTTATTAGAATTTAGTGGAGATAAATAGCTACCTACGAAAATTACTAGTTTTATTTATGTAGTTTGATAACTAGTTTTAGTTATAGATATTGGAGTGAAGTTAGGTATTGGTGTGTAATAGATATTGGTGTGTCAATATAGCGTAGCTTAGTGGACGTAAAATTCGTTTTAAAGATCAAGGGTTATAAAGTAATTTTTGTTTGAAATCATTAACCAGTACAAGACATTCACCTTCTTGCATAAAGACTCGACTTTTTGGTGTTCCACAAACAAAGGACCAACACTTTACTTGATTTCATTTTGAAAATGGAACCTAAAGCGCCTTCTTGGTGATTGTTAGATGTTTATAGAATCACCCTTCCTACCTTTTAACAGTAGAATGCGTAATTTGCGTTGCGCTTTTTAGAAAAGTTGGTATAGCGCGATTTATTGCTTTCTCGCAATCGAAGGGAAAAGTAGAGTGTTTCACTCGGCCCTTAACCACCCATTATAACTTGGTCTTGTCATCCTTCTCCTGTCTTGTCAGTATAAACAAGCTCGTCTATCTTGGGGTGTTTTGGTCCCTAGTAAAACAATCTAGTATTGTAGTTGAAGTGATCGAGTGCGCCACTCACCCCTACCCGTACCGTCGTCCGCCTCTACCCTATAATTAATCTCTCGACCGTTATGCGGTAACCTGTAATTATCGCGACTTGCCTCTCTATATTCAGAATTTCAATAAACGTAACAGAACTGATTTACTGATGGTAAAGTAGGTAGGTACACTACACTACACTACACTACACTACACTACACTACACTACACTACAGTACAGTACAGTACCTGTAGTGTAGTGTAGTGTAGGTAGCCAGCTCCTATTCTTTACTGTTTGAGCGTTTACTAAGCAAGGAGATCGTCGCGTGGACTGCTGCTTCCAGACTACAAAAAATATGTAAGTGTTTTCTAATAAATATATTCGCCTAAGTACCTACCATAAGTATATTCGTATATTAGTTATCCTTAGATTTGGTATTTTCATAAAACAATGAAGTTGCTCTGTAAAACAAAGTTTTTATTGCAAATGCTTGTTACACTTTGATACTAAACTAAACACTCCTAAATCTAAAACAAGGAAACGACAATTATGTTTCTTTAACGAACACCTTTTTCTTTCTATCTATTATTTTCACACCGCAGATCGGCCATGGCCCAAGAGAATGGCCATGGCAGTCTATTCTTTCTGATGACGTGTATGTCTTCTGATACTGACATTTGTATCGACTCACAACTGTATGTGTCGGTACGTGCAGGAGCAGCGAGGGTTCAGGTGCGGGGGCGGGGGCGGGGGCGGGCGCGTGCGTGGCGGTGCACCTGCGCCTGCTGCGCGCCTGCGGTTACTGTCGCGCGGGCGGCGAGGGTAGGGCGCACGCCGCCTACCGCGCCGCCGTGCTCGCCGTCACCAGCGTCTACCTCGCGCAGGAGTGCGTCTACGCATACCAGGTGACCACCGCACCGCACCGCACCGCCATGCGCCACCTCACCGCATCTCCCTCTCACCGCACGTTACTGTGCAGGAGCGCGGCGACATGGAGGCGCTGACGCGCGTCATGTTCCTGCTGTTGTGCCACGTGACGTCCATCGCCAAGCAGGTGACGTTCCACCGCGACGCCGAGCGCATCGACCGCCTCGTGTCCGGCCTGGACGGTGAGCGCGCCCGCCCCCGCACCCCTGCGTCCCGTGTAGGGCCGCAGTCAGTAGGTGAATGCGCGGTGTCGGTTGCAGGGCCGCTGTACGCGGGCGGCGGGGCGCGCGGCGCGGCGCTGACGGCGCGCACGGCACGCGCGGCGGGCCGGTTCGCGATCGCGTACTCGGGCGCGGCTGTGCTCACGTGCACGCTGTGGATCACGTTCCCCGTGCTGCGGCGCTTGCACGCGCAGCCGGTGCACTTCCCCTTCTACGTGCCGCTGCAGTACGCCACCACGCCGCGGTACGTATGCACAGGCTCCGAGCGAGCTCCTCCCCCTCCCTCTGACAGCCCGCGCCCCCTCCCGCAGGTTCCTGGCGGTGCTGCTGTACTCGTACTACGTGACGACGCTGGTCGGCATCGCCAACACCACCATGGATGCCTTCGTCGCCACCGTGCTGAAGCAGTGCACCACGCAACTTACCATCCTGTGGTATGGTAACGGGTTTCTTATGAATCGATTATACCATCTTATAATATTATGCTTGTTTGACGGGAATAGGCTCCGAAACTACTGAACCGTTTTGAAAAATTCTTTCACCATTAGAATCCTACATTATCCCTGATGGTTTTTTTTAATTTTTTTAATTTCATTTATTAAACCATAGGAACACATTGGAACACTTAGTAATGTCAAATGTACAGCTTCAAATCATAATACAGAAAAGGCTAGTGAAATAAACATATAGAATAGAATATATAGATCTTACAATTAATTGCAAAACAAATATACCTAAGTTATTGTGTCGGTTATAGGCTATAATAACCCGGCTATAAAAATAACAACCCTTTTTGTGTAAAAAAATTTAAAATAAAAAATTATAAAAATATACTTAAGCGCTGGCAATATCCCAAGAAGAACCGACAACCGCTGGAGTAAGCTGCTTGAGTGGAGACTGCGACTCGGCAAACGTAGTGTAGTACGCCCTCCGACAGGTGTGATGACGATTTGCGAAAGACTGCTGGCAGATGCTTGATGCGGCAAGCTGAAGACAGGGCGCTATGGCGCTCATTAAGGGTGGCCTATGTCCAGCAGTGGACTAATATAGGTTGATGATGATGACTTTAGATATTGTTATTACTATTTATTTTTGTTTTATTATCTAGTATAGTAGGATTATAATTGTGAAAGATTTTTTCAAATCGGTCCAGTTGTTTCGGAGCCTATTCAGTTCAAACAAACAAACAAATTTCCTAATTATAAGTACCTACCTAGTTATTGTGTCATCGATTGGAAAACATTACGTGCCTCGGCAAATATCACGACATTTTTTCCGCGAATTTTAGCAGTTCCTACTGCAGTAAGGTTGTTAGTTTCGTGTTGGCGCTGGATTCCATTTTGGAAAAGGAAATCGTTAAGCATTTGCGGCGAATTACTTTTCCGATAGATTTAGAACGCAGGAAAATTCAAACCACGAATAAATTAGAATCTCGCTTCAACGCGAAACGAACAATCTGAGTATTTTATGTTAGTTTATATGTATATTTATGAGGGTAATGCAACTGGCGCAGGCGGCGCAAACTGCCTGCTGACTAATTTGAATCACAGCCAGATTTATTTTACATTACAAAATTACGTATTTTGAAAAATCTCACGTGATATAAAGGGAGGGGGGGGGGGGGGGTCGAAAATCGCCAAAATACCCTCTATCCACCCGTGCGAAGCCGGGGCGGGCCGCTAGTATCAGTATTTTATAATTTTGAAATGAAATGGAACTTTTGAACCGAGTTAGTTAGTTAGAAGGGGTATCCATACTTAATAATTATAATATACCTACACGTATTACAGGGTGGCTTTTTGAGATAGAAGTAGTTAGCCAAATCCGAAATCATGAGAGTAAGAGAGAAGTCGTGAAAGGAGTCATGTGCTCCACTTATGTGAAAAGTGAACCTGAGTACTCATTAAAAAAACAATTTTTTGTTTAGAGTTAACGAAACTTACTAGGTACAAATAGAGGTTTTAATGAAGATAAACCAATTTAAATGTACCCACAAACACAATAGTGAACATTAAATACCTTTTCCTATTCTATGTACTTTGTCTAAATTATCGAAAGACTCGTACATAGTAGAATGTACCTTGGTGTACACCGATAGACAAGTACATTCTACTATGTACGAGTCTACACAAGATAACCATAACATGGATTTGTAAGACATCGTTCAACGACTACTGATCTTACTATGGTTACTCCACTATCGTACGTAATTATGGTCATTATTTTGACAGTCGGCCTTTCCTCGAGTTTGTGAGTAGGTTCAATGTATTTAGTAATACAGTAGCTTCCTTCCTTCGATAGCGTCGCGTCGCGTCGGTCGGTGCGCCTGCGCCTGCGCCGGCGCCTGCCCGAATCGTTATGTGTATTTGAGCAAGTTTTCAGGAGGGACAAAAAACTGTTTTATTTATTTATTATTTGACTTACTAAAAATCTAAATATGCAGAATGATGGCAAAAAATATCTTTTATCTACCCAAATATCATAAACCCTCTCTAATGCGTTCAAAAACCATAGGCAATGACCAGCATTACCAACCAACAGAAATAAACGGAACTGTAATGAACTCATAACCTACTGAAAACCGTAGGTTATAGAGTTTAAATTTGGAATAGGTGTCAAATTCAAGTGAGTGTGCTATACTAGTATCTACATTCTAACTATAAATCGCACGACATTTTGATCTCGAGTGACACAAGAATAGTGACTTTGTTTGTTTTTCTATGATTTAAAAAAAAATACAGATATTCGAAACGCCGCCATTTCGAGCTGTCATTTATTCGTTAGCTTTTTATTTCCTGTTACGAGTAGACAAATTTTCTGATAAGTTGAATAAGTTCTTTATTTCTGTCGAAAATGAGTGATAGTGACTCAGAACAACTGTCAATGTTAACTACCATTACTATAATAAATAATTTGCTTCTGTATGTGTTCAATTTATATAGTAGTTTATACAACTGTGCATAATGGAGGGCATTAACACAAGTGTGGGTTTAAGAAACGAGCCGAAGGCGAGTTTCTTAATAGCATCACACGAGTGTTGTAATGCCTAATTATGTACAGTTGCATACACTACTTTATCTACCCAAATATCATAAGGGCTCTATGATGGGTTCAGGAACCATAGGGAAATGACCAGCATTGTTACCAGTGTAATGCAATAAAAAATAAATTGAACACATACAGAAGCAAATTATTTACTATAGTAATGGTAGTTAACATTGACAGTTGTTCTGAGTCGCTATCACTCATTTTCGACAGAAATAAAGAACTTATTCATTTCAACTTATCAGAAAATTTGTCTACTCGTAACAGGAAATAAAAAGCTAACGAACCAATGACAGCTCGAAATGGCGGCGTCTCGAATATCTGTATTTTTTTTAAATCATAAACAAACGAACAAAGTCACTATTCTTGTGTCACTCGAGATCAAAATGTCGTGCGATTTATAGTTAGAATGTAGATACTAGTATAGCACACTCACTTGAATTTGACACCTATTCCAAATTTAAACTCTATAACCTACGGTTTTCAGTAGGTTATGAGTTCATTACAGTTCCGTTTATTTCTGTTGGTTGGTAATGCTGGTCATTGCCTATGGTTTTTGAACGCATTAGAGAGGGTTTATGATATTTGGGTAGATAAACTACTATTATGTACTGAGCTAGTTATTTAATAGTAATACAATATATTGTATTACTATTATTATTAGCTGTAAAAACTATCTTTGGGCCTTTTAGGCATAAAATATATGCCTAAAAGGCCCAAAGATAGTTTTTGTAATTTTTATGCACATATCAGATTAGTGTTGCGGGTTCTATTTCTTTCATGTGAAGATTTGCACATGTCAAGTTTGTCAAGTAGCTCATTAACAACATCTAGTGCCACTCAGTGCATTATAGTTATGGAGAAAATTGTTATTTTTTTTGAATGGTTGACCTTGAATAAAAAATCACTTAAGTTAAACTTACTTAACCTTAACCTTACGAACCT
Organism: Eupithecia exiguata; assembly: GCA_947086465.1. Classification (NCBI taxonomy): domain Eukaryota; kingdom Metazoa; phylum Arthropoda; class Insecta; order Lepidoptera; family Geometridae; genus Eupithecia; species Eupithecia exiguata. Next base: position 45,494 of record OX352228.1, read on the forward strand.
AACCATGATAAACCTATAAAGTTAGTAAAGTTGTTAATTTAACTGGTAACATGCTTCACCCTTCGTTATCGCATCCCCGGATCCCATCTATCTCTTTGTCAAACGTAAAGATCTGTTAAACTGATCTTGCTGATCAGGTAACAGACAAAAAGAGAGAGAGAGAGATTGACATGGGCAATAGGTAAAATAAAGAATGGATGTAACGTCTGTGTCTGTGCAACCCACGGTTGTGCGGGTGTCATGTCACCGACCCGTCGTCGCGTCGCGTCGCGTCGCGTCGCGTCGCGTCGCGTCGCGTCGTGCTAGTGGACGATCTCGGCTCCTAAGCCCCTGAATGTAATGCTGAGCATGATGCGCTATAATTATAACTCAATGCACCGCCAACACTGAATTGAATTAACGACCAACTTGTAACCCGTTGTCTGCAAATCAATGATTTGATTTGATTTGACCTCTGTGGCGCGGTGGGCGAAGGTCTGCCTGCGAGGCAGGAGGTTGCGGGTTCGATTCCCGCCTCGGGACAAATGTGTGTACGATCTGCAGACATTTTGTTCAGGGTGTTCTGGTCGGTTTCAATGTATAATAAAAAATATCTGTTTATGTATCAGTTAGGTATCTAGTACCCATAACACAAGCTCTGCTTAGCTTGGGGCTAGATAATGTTGTGTGAATTGTACAGCATTTTTTTTTTAATTTGTGTAGGTAGAACCTCCTTGGTGCGCCATCATTGTATCGGCTTCGTAGGTCAAAGTTGGCAAGAAACTACTTGAAGATCTATAGTATAGTGAAACGTGAGTACATCTATACTTATAATAATTATAATAAAGAGGGAAGATTTGTTTATTTGTTTGTTTGACGTGAATAGGCTCCGAAACTACTGGACTGATTTGAAATTGTTTCTCACCATTAGAATTTTACACTATCCCTGATGGATATAGGCTATAATAATATTTTCAAAAAAGTTAGGGATCCGTATGAATACTTCGATAATGTAACCCAAGGTGCGAAAACATTATCATGAAAAATCCTTATATCGTGTACCTACGCTTTGGAAACTATTGACAATATGACAATAGAGCAAAGTGATGTACTACAGTTTCATAGAGCACATCAATATCTACAAAAACATCTGCGATACTAATGTCTAACTATTACAGTTCTGGCACAATAACTACTAATAATGAGTTTGTTTGTTTGATTGAACAGAATAGGCTCCAAAACTATTGAACCGATTTGAAAAATTCTTTCGCGGTTTTATTTTATTTATTTATTTAAAAAGAACATACATATCACTTAAATTAATAAGATTCTTTAAACCCGTTAGGGGTTTGAGCAGAATGTTACATTCGCGGAAAGCACCGACTTCGCTCCGTAAGTACAGGGTGCACAGAGCAGGTTCCTCTGCGTACTGAACCACCTCGCAGTCTGCGTGGTCAGCTACCAGAGCAGGTTCCTCTGCGTACTGAACCACCTCGCAGTCTGCGTGGTCAGCTACCAGAGCAGGTTCCTCTGCGTACTGAACCACCTCGCAGTCTGCGTGGTCAGCTACCAGAGCAGGTTCCTCTGCGTACTGAACCACCTCGCAGTCTGCGTGGTCAGCTACCAGAGCAGGTTCCTCTGCGTACTGAACCACCTCGCAGTCTGCGTGGTCAGCTACCAGAGCAGGTTCCTCTGCGTACTGAACCACCTCGCAGTCTGCGTGGTCAGCTACCAGAGCAGGTTCCTCTGCGTACTGAACCACCTCGCAGTCTGCGTGGTCAGCTACCAGAGCAGGTTCCTCTGCGTACTGAACCACCTCGCAGTCTGCGTGGTCAGCTACCAGAGCAGGTTCCTCTGCGTACTGAACCACCTCGCAGTCTGCGTGGTCAGCTACCAGAGCAGGTTCCTCTGCGTACTGAACCACCTCGCAGTCTGCGTGGTCAGCTACCAGAGCAGGTTCCTCTGCGTACTGGAACACCTCGCAGTCTGCGTGGTCAGCTACCAGAGCAGGTTCCTCTGCGTACTGGACCACCTCGCAGTCTGCGTGGTCAGCTACCAGAGCAGGTTCCTCTGCGTACTGAACCACCTCGCAGTCTGCGTGGTCAGCTACCAGAGCAGGTTCCTCTGCGTACTGAACCACCTCGCAGTCTGCGTGGTCAGCTACCAGAGCAGGTTCCTCTGCGTACTGGAACACCTCGCAGTCTGCGTGGTCAGCTACCAGAGCAGGTTCCTCTGCGTACTGGACCACCTCGCAGTCTGCGTGGTCAGCTACCAGAGCAGGTTCCTCTGCGTACTGAACCACCTCGCAGTCTGCGTGGTCAGCTACCAGAGCAGGTTCCTCTGCGTACTGGAACACCTCGCAGTCTGCGTGGTCAGCTACCAGAGCAGGTTCCTCTGCGTACTGGACCACCTCGCAGTCTGCGTGGTCAGCTACCAGAGCAGGTTCCTCTGCGTACTGAACCACCTCGCAGTCTGCGTGGTCAGCTACCAGAGCAGGTTCCTCTGCGTACTGGACCACCTCGCAGTCTGCGTGGTCAGCTACCAGAGCAGGTTCCTCTGCGTACTGAACCACCTCGCAGTCTGCGTGGTCAGCTACCAGAGCAGGTTCCTCTGCGTACTGGAACACCTCGCAGTCTGCGTGGTCAGCTACCAGAGCAGGTTCCTCTGCGTACTGGACCACCTCGCAGTCTGCGTGGTCAGCTACCAGAGCAGGTTCCTCTGCGTACTGAACCACCTCGCAGTCTGCGTGGTCAGCTACCAGAGCAGGTTCCTCTGCGTACTGGAACACCTCGCAGTCTGCGTGGTCAGCTACCAGAGCAGGTTCCTCTGCGTACTGGAACACCTCGCAGTCTGCGTGGTCAGCTACCAGAGCAGGTTCCTCTGCGTACTGGAACACCTCGCAGTCTGCGTGGTCAGCTACCAGAGCAGGTTCCTCTGCGTACTGGACCACCTCGCAGTCTGCGTGGTCAGCTACCAGAGCAGGTTCCTCTGCGTACTGGAACACCTCGCAGTCTGCGTGGTCAGCTACCAGAGCAGGTTCCTCTGCGTACTGGACCACCTCGCAGTCTGCGTGGTCAGCTACCAGAGCAGGTTCCTCTGCGTACTGGAACACCTCGCAGTCTGCGTGGTCAGCTACCAGAGCAGGTTCCTCTGCGTACTGGACCACCTCGCAGTCTGCGTGGTCAGCTACCAGAGCAGGTTCCTCTGCGTACTGGAACACCTCGCAGTGCTCTAGTACATTCTCCAGATCATTGACATAAGTCGAATAATGAAGAGGATTAGTTAGTTGGATGGGGCATGAGGGAATAATTACTTTACCAGCGTTGTCGAATTCGGTTACAATTCCAATTAGAATCCTAGATAATAAAACAAAAAAAAGTAATAATAATATCTAAAGTCAGCCTCATCAGCCTACATTAGTCCACTGCTGGACATAGGCCTCCCTTGATGAGCGCCATAGCGCCCTGTTCTCAGCTTGCCGCATCAAGCATCTGCCCTCTGCATCATTCGTAAATCGTCATCCCACCTAGTCGGAGGGCATCCTACACTACGTTTGCCGAGTTGCGGTCTCCACTCAAGAACTCGTTTACTCCAGCGGTTGTCGGTTCTTCTCGAGATATGGCCAGCGCTAAGTATATTTATACAATATTTTTTTGTTTGTTAAATACCTCTATCTACCCGTGCGAAGCCGGGGCGGGCCGCTAGTATTATTATAAAAACATCATCAAGCTTAGGTAGGCAAGAGAAGAGATAGAATAGAAGTTTCGTTAAGGTTTTCAGCACCGACTCCAGGTCTTCCATAGTTTCGGCAATTCATTAGGAGATCACCTATCAGTTAAGCGCCGGTGATGTGACAAGAAGATAATCATTCACATTTACCTGTACCTTAATGGTTACAAAAAACCGAAAAAACCATTTTCACGACGTTTTTGAGACAGCTGTAAAAAGTTTGGGTAAACCACTGGATTCTGACATTTGATTGTTATAACGCATGGGCACAGACCAGTTCTGGTCTGTGCGCATGGGCAAATAAAAAAACTGCTCAACGACTTGGACAAACCATTAGTTTAGCAGAAATCTTAAATAGAGGATAAGACTTAGGTGTGGATACCTATTTTACTCCAAATGCTAAAGAAAGATGGCTTCTCTGATAAACAAAAGGGTCGCTTCTTCCTATTGGCTAAACAATATTGAAACTAAATAAACCCTACTCCCATAAAACGTTGGGAGCATATATATCTCTCTATGGATGCGAAACATGGACGGTGACATCGCGGGATAGAGAGAAGATTGAGGTGTTCAAAATGTTGTGCTGGAGCAGGATGGAAGGAATTAGCTGGAGGAAGAAGGTTACTAATGAGGAGGTGCTGAAAAGAGTTGAGGAGACAAGGTTTTTAAAGAACACCATCCAAATAGAAGAGATAGAATGATTGGACATCTTACACGACATCACTTCTTCAAACGAATGTCATTGAAGGAAAAGTAGAAGGAAGACGAGGCATGAGAAGACCAAGAATTAGCTTTATAAGTTAAATGAAGGAGAATGTTGCTGTTATTTTGTATAAAGAAGTAAAAGAGACGGCATTGGAATGAGAAACGTGTACAGAACTGCACCATTGCACCTACAAGAGCAAGGGTCATTTATTTATAGTAATCGAGAAAGTCATTTCAGAAGCACCATGCCTTTTTTTAGCAGCAAACTATCGTTGCAGCACACTATAGTGCCACTATTGTAATAGACAGTGAAGTATACATCCCTGTTATAGAAACCAAACAATGAGTTGACAAACGACCATGTGGAAGAAGAGGTTAGAGAGTTTATGAACTATTACCAATTACAACATGTCCAGGAAAACATGCCTTGAACAGATGAAGAGCAAACGACCTCCTGGCAAGATTCAATGTTTACGGAACTGCTCCGCGCAGGTAGACCAGGTGGTATTATGTATTACCTATTAGTTAAACTTTTCAGCGATGTCTTGTATCAATTATCGAACTCGAATACCGGATTCTTGGAAAAAATGTGGTAAGATACAATGATTATAAGGAAAGGGATATTTTTAGCTGTTTTATGTGTAACTATGGGCATAAAAGAGTGCGTGCTGCTTTGATATTTATATAATATTAACAACATCAACGCCAATCGAAAATCAATCTTATTGTATAAATGTCATAAAACACAATATTTTTTTACCAAACCCTCTATGTGTAAACAAATTCCGTTATGTGAATTAAATAGACCAAACATTTTTTTTTACAAACAGCCGATTTTTCATTGCCACAAATTCGAATAACGTGTAGTGTAGGTACTTAACGATTTTGGCAAATCAACTTCTACAAGGAATTAATACACGATTGTTGTTTCAGTCGACACGGAACACAAAAATGAAGCCAGTGAGCAAAAAAAAGAAAAAAAATGCACATAGCGGTTTTGACGTCAAGCGCACCGACGACGATAGGCTAAAATGATTTTAGCTCAAGGGTTATTTTTTGTTAGCGACCATAATTCATTATGATAATGTCAATAACTATTACAATAAATAATATTTATTTGTTGCTAAAATACGTTACTAAGATAAAACATCCAGATAACTCAAATATCAGAACAAAATCGAAAAAATTATGAAGTTGAGGGTTAAAAAAGCAATCATACTAAAAATTTACCACAAAAATGTGATGGGGTTAAGGGTTAAGGCAACCATTCTATTGTACTTGGTTAAACCTAAGTACTCCCATTTACCCTTTGGCACAAGTTGTACTGAACTAAATATGCTTACAATACAACACGAACAGGAGACAAAAAATACTCATTTCCAGGATATTCAAAATGGCAGTTTTTCAGGGTTCTGTAGGTACCCGAAGGGTAAAAAACGGGACCCTATTACTATGACTCCACTGTCTGTCTGTCCGTCTGTCACCAGGCTCATGAACCGTGATAGTTAGACACTTGAAATTTTCACAGATGATGTATTTCTGTGGCCGTTATAACGAAACATACTAAAAAACAGAATAAAATAAATGTTTAAGGGGGCTCCCAATGCTCCCAGACAACAAACGTGATTTTTTTGCTTCTTTTTGCTCGATATAATAACGGCAACAGTTAGACGCTTGAAATATTTACAGAATATTTAATTATATGTATATTCACTTTGAAAACGCATTTGCTCCCCTTGGAGTCGAGACCCTAGGTCCGTGGGGTACCGAGGCTTTTCGGGTTTTTAAAAAATTATCTGAGCGTCTGGTCGAAGCGACGCGTGACCCGAGAGCTGGTGAGTATTTGGCGCAGCGCATCAGCATTGCCATACAGCGGGGCAATGCAGCTAGCGTCTTAGGCACGGTTCCGACTGGTATTGATATGGATCAGTTGAGCTACCTGTAGACTGTTTGTAACAGTCTGCAGTTAGCTCAATTGTTTCTGTTGTAGATACTAGTTTTAAATTAATTCTGTTATTTGATTGCAATTTTCGTAGTTAATAAAATACTTTTTCTTAGAAAATAAATAATTTAATTAATATTTAAGGGGGCAATTTCTTTTTGGCCGTTTTTATAGATAATGTAACGGAACCCTTCGTGCGCGAGTCCAACTCGCACGTGGCCGGTTTTACTTATAAACGCTGGTTGTTACGTTTTTATGTAGTTTTGACACAATGTGGCACATGTTGGACTGTGGACTGGCCATGATGTGGCACGTGTTGGACTGCGGACTGGCCATGATGTGGCACGTGTTGGACTGTGGACTGGCCATGATGTGGCACATGTTGGACTGCGGACTGGCCATGAACTGCGCAACTTTTTAAATTATCTGAAGTCGAATTCTCACTTTTTAATTATCACTTTTTAACATTTTGTATGCCTATTGTTGGTTGAGTTACTCGTCAACCCACACCATCCAACTCGTCCCAACTGGTGTGACTTGACGAATCATAAAAATAATATTATTTTCGTTGTGCAACTCACGCCACCCTTTGTTTCCATTGAATTTGTACGTCGAGTCGAGTACAGTCGCCGAATAAAGCGGACTCTAGGAACTATTATTGTTCTATAACCGCCCGCCACTGTTTGTAAACATCGTTGTTTTAAGGAGATCCATAACGACCGCATCTCACACGTAACATTTATAACCTTTTAACTTAACTTATAATAATTATAATCTCGTGGTTTTATGTAGATCTTACGTAAATTCTTTTTTTGTTTGAAGTATGAACTTCGAGAGCCTGTCCGACCGCGCGGCGGCGGCGGCGGCGCCGGCGGGGCCGGCGGGGCCGGCGGCGGGCGGCGCGGGCTTCGAGCGCGCCTTCCGGGCGCTGTTCCGCGAGAACCTGCAGCACTACAACAAGATCACGGAGTACGTCACACGCAACGCGCAACACGCGCGCGTTGCACTACGCGTGCGGTGCACGACCCGCGCGGTGCACCAAGACCGCTACTTTATAAAGTTACTAGCTGCTGCCCGCGGCTTCGCACGCGCTTCTCAAGTCGCCTATGTCCGTCCCCGGGATATCATTTTCAAGTCGCCTATGTCCGTCCCCAGGATATCATTTTCAAGTCGCCTATGTCCGTTCCCGGGATATCATTTTCAAGTCGCCTATGTCCGTCCCCGGGATATCATTTTCAAGTCGCCTATGTCCGTCCCCGGGATATCATTTTCAAGTCGCCTATGTCCGTCCCCAGGATATCATTTTCAAGTCGCCTATGTTCGTCCCCGGGATATCATTTTCAAGTCGCCTATGTCCGTCCCCGGGATATCATTTTCAAGTCGCCTATGTCCGTCCCCGGGATATCATTTTCAAGTCGCCTATGTCCGTCCCCGGGATATCATTTTCAAGTCGCCTATGTTCGTCCCCGGGATATCATTTTCAAGTCGCCTATGTCCGTCCCCGGGATATCATTTTCAAGTCGCCTATGTCCGTCCCCGGGATATCATTTGGAAGGTAAAAAAGTCACCAAATTTTATTGGGATCCGATCAGCCGCGTGTAGACGTAAAAAGGTTACAGACAGACAGACAGAGCTGTTTTCGAATTTATAATAATAAGTACGGAAGTAGGTGGTATGGATGAGCAGGTACATACCTACATAATATTTGGGGGTCAACCAACACGGACTGACAATATTAATTTTGGGTACCTACCGGTTGTATGAAATACTTCAAATTAATTTTAGGACTTGTTCTTAACCGACCTAATTAACGGAATCCTAGAATGTTATTGTTACGAGTATGTATCATGATGTAGGTCCTCATCAAGTACCCGTACCGGCGCGGCGCGGCTGCTCATCGCTACCTCCTCATCATCAGCTTCCCTCACCGACTCACTAACGACTGTACCGTGGATACTTCGAGCAGACCGACTCGCACTTTCAGACTTATGTTATATTTTTATATTTTTATTCTTATGTTTCCAGAGACGTACAACTTTTGCAAGATATATTTGGGAATGCGATTTTGATCCAATTTGGTATCGGAGGATTCATTCTGTGCATGGCGGCCTACCAGGTTATCAGTGTAAGTTTTTGTTCTAACTGGACCTCGAACTAAACGTAGGTAGGTACTTACTTTCTCCTCCTTGTAGGTACGTCTTTTATTTTAATACAATTTAATTTCTTAGTTTTTTTGGAACGAAGTTCCTTATCGCGCGTTGCGAAAGGGAGCTAGACCGAAAAAATTCTCACGAAAATTTGTAGCGACCCCACAAAAATCCTAAGTCTATGGTAAATGGTAACGACACTTACGTTTTGCTATTGTTAGATACGACATTATTACAAAGGAATAAGGTTCAAATTGAAACACCGCATATTTACACGACACCTATCACACACACAGCAAGGCTCGCTTCGCTCGCCTTGCTGTGTGACAGCACAAGCGTTAAAGGGGTTGTTAAAGGGGTCGCATTGCGGTTCGCTTCGCTCACCGCAATACGACCCCTTTAACACAGCAAGGCGAGCGAAGCGAGCCGCGCTTCGTGTTCGCACCCACCCACTTATATGGGTATGGATTTCGAGTAACTCGAACTCGTAGATTACGAAAAAGATGTCCATTTCCAAATCCAAGATGGCTGACATTTTTTAATCGCAAAAATCACTCATGGGTTTCGTTTTTGACTAATTCAGATACGTAGATTACGAAAAAGATGTCCATTTCTAAATCCAAAATGGCTGACATTTATAGCTACTTGCAGCTCGCGCACATCTAAAAAACTATAGTTACATTATATTTGTTAATAATAAAAATAGTAGTTTATGCAACTGTGCATAATGGAGGGCATTACAACACGAGTGTGGGTTTAATGCATCACACGAGTGTTGTAATGACTAATTATGTACAGTTGCATACACTACTTTATCTATCCAAATATCATAAGGGCTCTATGATGGGTTCAGGAACCATAGGGAAATGACCAGCATTGTTACCAGTGTAATGCAATAAAAAATAAATTGAACACATACAGAAGCAAATTATTTATTATAGTAATGGTAGTTAACATTGACAGTTGTTCTGAGTCACTATCACTCATTTTCGACAGAAATATAAAACTTATTCAACTTATCAGAAAATTTGTCTACTCGTAACTGGAAATAAAAAGCTAAAGAACAAATGACAGCTCGAAATGGCGGCGTTTCGAATATCTGTATTTTTTAAAATCATAGACAAACGAACAAAGTCACTATTCTTGTGTCACTCGAGATCAAAATGTCGTGCGATGTATAGTTGGAATGTAGATACTAGTATAGCACACTCACTTGAATTTGACACCTATTCCAAATTTAAACTCTATAACCTACGGTTTTCAGTAGGTTATGAGTTCATTACAGTTCCGTTTATTTCTGTTGGTTGGTAATGCTGGTCATTGCCTATGGTTTTTGAACGCATTAGAGAGGGTTTATGATATTTGGGTAGATAAAATATTATTATAACTTAATTTTTTTTATTATTATATTTCTTTCACTAATTAATCGAAAGGAACTTCGTTCCATCCGGGTGTCCCTTGACACCTCTCAAGTTTTTTTTCATTTATTTATGTTTCACAGTAAGTACCTACTTATTTTATCTTAAAGCTAACTTAACCCGTAATTCGGTTTGTCCGTAAGCCTCTTAGTCTCTATGATATACCTACCCAATAAAAATGTACTAGCATGTACACTCGTCCCTGGTATGAACCTACTAAGCTATTTATAAAATACAGTTTACGTTTTTACATAGTAAATGTAAAAACGTAGGCTAGGTAAGATCTGTGAATCAAGCAGGCCACACCCTGCAAGTGCAAGCGGGGTAGGTACAAGTATCTACAAGGATCGGCTGCCCAGTGCCCGCCCAGTGCCCAGTGCCCGCATAGTGCCCAGTGCCCGGCACGGGTTAGCGCAAGCAACAATTACATTACCTACGCTCGTTCGTCACGCACGTCGTCAGTTAACGGAGCGAACTGATAACACACCATACAGGGTGCTTTCTAAAATGAAGTTCTAGTCGTTATTAAATTAAATTTTAATGTTGGTGTTGGGTTTCATTTCAGACATAAATAGTTATAGTGTATTTTGTTATAATTAAGTTTATTGGAGTTTACTTTAATATCAATACAAAACTAAAAATCGTATAGGTTTTAGTAACTTAAAGTAAAGAGTTTTTTCGTGTATCGTAGAAATGTTTTGTGAATATCTTAGAAACACTGCTACAATCAGCTTTTCAGGCCTGGTATCAGTAGTCCGTTGATCGGACCGATGACACTTCAACCGCATTCATCTATTTTCAGGGAATATGTAAGTAGATTCGTTTAATACTATGGACAATTTAATATATATTACTATGGACCGTAGAATAAGTTAAAATAAGATCTGTAACTGTTCTATAGTCTGAAATAAATGATTATTATTATTATTATTATTAAAAGTTTAATTTAACAGTTAGATATTATCTTTTTAACATTTTTCTCAAATTCCTGTCCAAAGTTGTCTGCTAATTGTTGTACTGTTGTTTTATTTTTGTTAAATGCTTTTAGGATTGCTGCGTCTACTGATGTGTTGACTCTACCTGTTAACGAATTTATTATATTCCATAATTTCCATATAGACGGAACAAGCCGATGATGAAAAAGACTCGACATGATGGCTTAATATGAAGCGCGTGAGAGGTTGCTTAAGTCGATATGGCCGTTCTGTCGTGTGTTTGTACGTAGCCTCAACGCATTTGCTTTTCTTGAGATTACAGAAGCTTAGTAAAAGTATTTTGCTGGCCTTTATGGTAAGTAGAGATGATTTGTTAAGAACTTTATTGATAGGTATCACTAGGGAGGACCGTATTGTCGAAACCGGGAGATCGCTGCCGAGATAGAAAATTTCTAAGGCGTTTTTACGTTTCACATGCCCATCATTCGCGAGGACGACCACGATTCCAGAGCTACCCTGACACGCCACTACACCGACGAACTGCCAGAGATCAGTCAAGACGAGATCGTGTTAGCTCTAAGGCAGCTTAAAAATGGAAGAGGCCCCAGTGAAGGCGGAATACCATCACGGCTTTTGAAAGCTGAAGGAGCCCCTGTCATACAGGAATAACATAACTTCTTGAATGCCGTCCTTCACAGTGGGAGAACTCACTCCAAGAACACATCTCGATCCTGAGCCAGGTCTATAAGCGGTTCTCACGAGTGGTCGCAGGTCGTCTCGTCAGAAACCTGACGAGTTCTCACGAGGTGGTCGCAAGTCGTCTCGTCAGAAACCTGACGAGTTCTCACGAGGTGGTCGCAAGTCGTCTCGTCAGAAACCTGACGAGTTCCAGCCACTAGAACAGGCCAGGTGTTGCTGAGGAGATTAGGCAATTTTTATCCTGAACAATAATCCTACTGATTCGCATAATAAAATAGCGAGGGTTTATTTTTTTAATTTTTAGTTGGTTCGATTCCCAGGTGAGACAAGGAATTTTTAGAAAATCTTTGAATGCAATTATGTTTCTTATTAAAAACAAAGGAATGTTTCCTTTCAGTTAAATGAGCTAGCTAAAGGATTTAAGGTAGTTCCCCTCCAGGGCCCTAACTGTATAATCATCTTGATCCGAGTCCACATTTCGCCCCAGTAACGCACACTGTCTACCAACGAAGGAGGGTAATGCAGTTGGCACCGCAAACTACAGACAAATTTGAGTCACACAGGCCATCACGAAACGATAAATCTTTTTTCATTAATTTTATGTTAAATTATGTGTTTTGAAATATCTCATATGAGATAAAGGGGGGGGGGGGTCTAGCAAAATCTCACGACATCTCATCAAGACGGGGGGTGGGGTCGGAAAATCGCCAAAATCACGCCACGTAATTTATGGATGCCCCCTAAATTAAAATAGCTCTATCTACCCGTGCGAAGCCGGGGCGGGGGGCTAGTTTACAATATTAGTGGAATGATGGTAGCGAGGATGACCAGACCACGAGTGTAATGTCGAGTGGTGGGTTTGGTTTCAGCTGAACGTGATGAGCATAGAGTTCGCGTCCATGATGCTATTCATCTGCTGCATCCTGACGGAGCTGTTCCTGTACTGCTACTACGGGAACGAGGTCACAGTGCAGGTGAGCAGGCCACGGTGTGGGGCGGTGCGGGGCGGTGCGGAGCGGGGGGGTTACTCACGTGTGTGTGTGTGTGCAGAGCGACAAACTGGTGGTGTCAGTGTACTGCATGCGCTGGGCGAAGCTAAGCCCGGCGGCGCGGCGCTCGCTGGTGCTGGTGATGGAGCGCGCCAAGCGTCCGCTGCGGCCCGCCGCCAACCATCTCGTGCCGCTGTCGCTCGACACCTTCATCAAGGTAGGTACGTCTGTGTGTGAGTGTGTACTGTGTATGTGTGCAGTGCCTTGCCTCCGTGGCGTCATACGGATCAGACTTGCAGCTCTTGAATTTAAAATAAATAATATTTATTTATTATTCATTTATATTTATGCTGGACAATTCTTCGCCCGCTGTGTCTGTTGTCCTGATCTTCACAGTCGGTACTATCTGGAACCATCATCTACATAGGTCAGGTCAGCCTACTCATCACTAAGATATTGCTTATGCTTCTTTCAGATTATAAAGTTTTCATACTCGTTTTACGCAGTGCTGCGGCAAACGAAATGATCCAGCACGCTTCAACGGTTCAACGGTTCCAGGAAAGCTGATGTATAGTGAAAAGTTGGTTGATGCACTCCCTACCTACTAACAAAATGATCCAGCACGCTTCAACGGTTCCAGGAAAGTTGATGTATAGTGAAAAACTGGTCAATGTACTCCCTACCTACTAACAAAATAATCCAGCACGCTTCAACGGTTCAACGGTTCCAGGAAAGCTGATGTATAGTGAAAAACTGGTCGATGCACTCCCTATCTACTAACCAAATGATCCAGCACGCTTCCACGGTTCAACGGTTCCAGGAAAGTTGATGTATAGTGAAAAACTGGTCGATGCACTCCCTACCTACTAACAAAATGATCCAGCACGCTTCAACGGTTCAACGGTTCCAGGAAAGCATATGTATAGTGAAAAACTGGTCGATGCACTCCCTACCTACTAACAAAATAATCCAGCACGCTTCAACGGTTCAACGGTTCCAGGAAAGCTGATGTATAGTGAAAAGTTGGTCGATGCACTCCCTACCTACTAACAAAATGATCCAGCACGCTTCAACGGTTCCAGGAAAGTTGATGTATAGTGACAAACTGGTCGATGCACTCCCTACCTACTAACAAAATGATCCAGCATGCTTCAACGCTTCAACGGTTCCAGGAAAGTTGATGTATAGTGAAAAACTGGTCGATGCACTCCCTACGTACTAACAAAATGATCCAGCACGCTTCAACGGTTCAACGGTTCCAGGAAAGCATATGTATAGTGAAAAACTGGTCGATGCACTCCCTACCTACTAACAATTTTTTTTATCATTATTAAACTATAGCTCTTGATGCAAGTTCTATATTTTTTTTACAAATAAGTATGCTTTTTATTAATTAACACATTGTTACAATAAATAAATACGAAATACGGAAATAAGACACGTGGCATGTGCTCATGTATGAGCAAGTAAGTTCCTAGCTTTAGGTGCCGTAGCTGAATAACCTTCTCTATCTAAAACGAACTGACTTCTGAGAATATTTACGAAGTCTTTTATAGTGACAACCTGAGAGAAAATGTATTGAAACTCTTGTGTTGATAGACCCTTCAGAGTTCAAAAATATCTTAGAAAGCGCACAAAAATGATTTTATGTTTGCAAAACAACAAGGCCAGCATAAACTGGCTTGTTATAGGAATTGAGTGTGCAGCGCGATTATGAAAAAAATAATACAGTGTGTTATATTATTGTTAGGGCCAAAATCCAAGTGGCTTTGTAGTTTGTACGGGTCGCGGTGCTTTGTCTGAGACGTGACGCCATCATACCAAGCAAAACTCCGATCGGCACATCGCTAGTGCCGGCGGCGGGGGCCGCCCCCGGGGGGTTGGAAAGAGAGGCTCCGAGTGGACGGAAAACGACCACTACTGCTTTATTCAAGCCGCGTCCCAGGCTGACAAATGCAGGTGTTTTCTGCTTTAATAAAGAAAAATGTAAAAGTTCATTATGAGTGAGCTTCGATAACCAGCCACGCCACTACTCATGACTTCTCTACGTAGGTACAGGTACTCTGAAAAATTATTTTGTTGATTGGTGATGTTTCAGAATCGTAAGCTACTTAGTAGGACTTGTTCAGAGCGCCTATGGCCAGCATATGCCTGCTTGGTACTTGTGCTGATTGATACTTAGTAGGACTTGTTCAGAGCGCCTGTGGCCAGCATATAGCTGCTTGGTACTTGTGCTGATTGATACTTAGTAGGACTTGTTCAGAGCGCCTGTGGCCAGCATATAGCTGCTTGGTACTTGTGCTGATTGATACTTAGTAGGACTTGTTCAGAGCGCCTATGGCCAGCATATGCCTGCTTGGTACTTGTGCTGATTGATACTTAGTAGGACTTGTTCAGAGCGCCTGTGGCCAGCATATGCCTGCTTGGTACTTGTGCTGATTGATACTTAGTAGGACTTGTTCAGAGCGCCTGTGGCCAGCATATAGCTGCTTGGTACTTGTGCTGATTGATACTTAGTAGGACTTGTTCAGAGCGCCTGTGGCCAGCATATAGCTGCTTGGTACTTGTGCTGATTGATACTTAGTAGGACTTGTTCAGAGCGCCTGTGGCCAGCATATGCCTGCTTGGTACTTGTGCTGATTGATACTTAGTAGGACTTGTTCAGAGCGCCTGTGGCCAGCATATAGCTGCTTGGTACTTGTGCTGATTGATACTTAGTAGGACTTGTTCAGAGCGCCTGTGGCCAGCATATAGCTGCTTGGTACTTGTGCTGATTGATACTTAGTAGGACTTGTTCAGAGCGCCTGTGGCCAGCATATAGCTGCTTGGTACTTGTGCTGATTGATACTTAGTAGGACTTGTTCAGAGCGCCTGTGGCCAGCATATGCCTGCTTGGTACTTGTGCTGATTGATACTTAGTAGGACTTGTTCAGAGCGCCTGTGGCCAGCATATAGCTGCTTGGTACTTGTGCTGATTGATACTTAGTAGGACTTGTTCAGAGCGCCTGTGGCCAGCATATAGCTGCTTGGTACTTGTGCTGATTGATACTTAGTAGGACTTGTTCAGAGCGCCTGTGGCCAGCATATGCCTGCTTGGTACTTGTGCTGATTGATACTTAGTAGGACTTGTTCAGAGCGCCTGTGGCCAGCATATAGCTGCTTGGTACTTGTGCTGATTGATACTTAGTAGGACTTGTTCAGAGCGCCTGTGGCCAGCATATAGCTGCTTGGTACTTGTGCTGATTGATACTTAGTAGGACTTGTTCAGAGCGCCTGTGGCCAGCATATGCCTGCTTGGTACTTGTGCTGATTGATACTTAGTAGGACTTGTTCAGAGCGCCTGTGGCCAGCATATAGCTGCTTGGTACTTGTGCTGATTGATACTTAGTAGGACTTGTTCAGAGCGCCTGTGGCCAGCATATAGCTGCTTGGTACTTGTGCTGATTGATACTTAGTAGGACTTGTTCAGAGCGCCTGTGGCCAGCATATGCCTGCTTGGTACTTGTGCTGATTGATACTTAGTAGGACTTGTTCAGAGCGCCTGTGGCCAGCATATGCCTGCTTGGTACTTGTGCTGATTGATACTTAGTAGGACTTGTTCAGAGCGCCTGTGGCCAGCATATAGCTGCTTGGTACTTGTGCTGATTGATACTTAGTAGGACTTGTTCAGAGCGCCTGTGGCCAGCATATAGCTGCTTGGTACTTGTGCTGATTGATACTTAGTAGGACTTGTTCAGAGCGCCTGTGGCCAGCATATGCCTGCTTGGTACTTGTGCTGATTGATACTTAGTAGGACTTGTTCAGAGCGCCTGTGGCCAGCATATGCCTGCTTGGTACTTGTGCTGATTGATACTTAGTAGGACTTGTTCAGAGCGCCTATGGCCAGCATATAACTGATTGGTACTTGTGCTGATTGATACTTGAATAGATGTAAATCATTTATTGTTAAGTGATAACTATTGGAGATTTATTCACTTAAGTGTAAATAACCCTGCTGCGCTGTCTGTTCCATAATTTGCTCTGTAAAATTGCTTCTACTTTACTTTATTGTAAGTTTCACAAAAAGTTCTAAAGTGTTATTTACATTTATTTTGAGTCGCATAAAATACAAGAGTATCCTTACATAGTACGAGTAGGTAAGTTGAATCAGTGGATCGTGACCTTTCACCCGATAAGAAAAAGGAAAAAAGAAAGAAACTCACACACACACTAAAACATTTTTCACTTCTCTTGTTCAAAAAGTGTGTCCATATAGCGTCGCGTAGCTTAAGGACCTAAAATTTGTTTACACGGTCTAGAAACTAAAGTTATTTTTCTTTTTAATTTTTGTTTGAAATCATCTGTCAGTACTGGACAGTCGCCTTCTCACATAAAGACTGAACTCTACTTTTTGGTGCTCCATGATCAAAAACATACATACAATATTTAAGCATACAATTATTTATTACTACTTGAATTAATTTTTGAAAATGGAAGTGAAATCGCCTTGTTGCTCATTGTTGAATTTTTTGTTGGGTGATTCTTCCTCCATGGTAGAATGCGTTAGAATACGTAGACATAAAAAAATTGGTATCAGCGCGAAGTCTCTGGAATATTTGTTTACTACAAATTTAACTGAAGATGAACTCGGCTTATTTAATTCCAATGTCTCAATTGGGCAGAATGGATAAGAAACAATCATAAAGGTTATATGTGTTCCAATTGAAATCACGTGAAAAATTGTATTTAAAGAGTTGACAAATCCGTGAAGTAGAGAAGTAAAGATGTGCAATGTGCACTGAAGGTAAGTTTTGATTGTTTTACTTTCTCACAATCGAAGTGAAAAGTATCGTTTTTCACTCGAGCCAAAACTATCCATTAGAACTCGGTCTTGTCATCCCAGTATAATACAAATTAAAAAAACCTATAGTTAGGTGGTTTATTTTAGTCTCTAGTAAAAAATATATTACCATAGCGCTATGGCGCTCATTACGGGAGGCCTATGTCCAGCAGTGAACTAATGTAGCTTGATGATGATGATGAAAAAAACATAGTAGGTATTTATTTTAAAATTTACGCGATCTAATCTCTCTCTTCCGTGTCTGTGTTAAATGGTACTCCATTTACACAGACACACTGAACACAAAAACTAGTGTCGTATTAGTTATTCTGCCAGTATAAAATTCAAACAAACCTAATAGCACAGCGCCATCTACACTATCTATACAAGATCGCTGTGACGGTAACACGACGGTAAGCAAGGCCGAGATTTTCGTCCCGGGTTTCCTACCCGGGACGAAACCTCACAACAGGGGAATTCACGGTGAAATACATTTTCACATTGTTCAGTAACCCGGGATGGCCGCCATCTAGTGGCGTTCAGTGCAACTACATAATACGCGAATGTCTGTCCCTCCCTCAGTCCAACAGCAGTTTTGCAAGCCTTAGGTTTTCCGCCCTCTCTTTTTAAACTTGTACGATCCTGCGATAGATGTCACTATGAGAATATTGTGTACAGAAAATTGTCAATTACAAAACGAAACCGTTATGCGTTAGTACAAAATTGTGGATAATACAAAACGAAACCGTTAGTACAAAATTGTCGATAGTAGGTACAAAACGAAACCGTTAGTACAAAATTGTCGATAGTACAAAACCGTTTGTCCAACTGCGAGTGACGTCGTACTGATAGACCCACGGGCAATAATTTTTGCCCGTGGTTTTACCAGTATATTTAGATAATCATCAAATATTCCTCCTTAGAATAGAAGTGAAGTTATTTAGTGGGTAGGTACTTGAAACTGGTACTTCTAAGAAATGAATTGTTTGGTTAAGGAGCTCATTTCATTAGGCTTACAATAAACACTATTTCATAAAACGTTTATTATTTATTCTTGGCCTAAATGGAGACATGTTATTGTTCCTGACGCCAAGTCGGTGTTCTCCCAGCCAGTTTGTGATGTCCAGGTAAACGTCTCAACTGGGGTGTGTTAGCGACGCCATTACATCGGCATCAAGTTTTAAAAGCATCGTTAAAGAGTATTAGTTGCACAGTGTAACTGCTTTCACTGGAGTAACGGTCTCATACTGCTTTCACTGGAGTAACGATCTCATCCGGATCTCAGCTCAGCGTTTAGTTAAAACCATTCGGGCTCAATTTACCGGCTCGTAAATACGTTTCGTTTTTTAATTTTCTTATTATTTAAAACATTCTCATACAGCCTAATGCGTACCAATGATTTATTGGAGTCATTTCAAACAAATTAAAACATGCCATGCCTTTGCATTTGCATAGGCACCTAAGTAGTCTATGAGAGCAGCAGCACATGCTCTAAGGGGACACCGAGCGCTGGACCTCCGTCAGAGCACGCGGCGGCTGCCACCCGGCCGCTCAGCGCTCCCTAGAGCCGTCTGCACTTGGGAGCGCCAAGCGGCCCGGGTGCACCGCGCACCCTGCACCCCCTCTAAAGCCACCCCTGCAAAACTATAAGTATTTAGCCAGTTATAATCATAGACGTTCAGGCAAGCGTACATAGGAAGTTATAGAGCGTGTGTTAGTGGTATCCGTTATAGAGCGTGTGTTAGTGGTATCCGTTATAGAGCGTGTGTTAGTGGTATCCGGACAGTGAACACGACGCTGCTCAGCGATCCAGCTCCGTGCTAGTGCACGTCTCCGGCGGCTAGGCACTTTAACGACTGCGCTGGCACGAAGCACGTGACAACTGCAAGATGATCTGAGCCCCCTCTGAGCACGGCTCAGGGAACCTCTGGAATAGATACCGCCCGCCCGCAGTACCTACTACTTATATTGAAAACAATACCATAATCTTCGTTTTTTTTGTATGATACATCACAGAAAAAAAACATGATACATCACAGAAAAAAAAACATTCATTTCAATAATGGTAGCCTTTCTTTATGCACATTGCACTATAAGTGGAGTCCAGAATGTATTCATTAGTAAGAAGGCTTAGAACACAAACAGATTTCGCGAGGTTAGGTTGCTGATTGAAGGATTGCCTCGTTCAGCTGAGTCACAGAGAGTGGTGGTTCAGCTGAGTCACAGAGAGTGGTGGTTCAGCTGAGTCACAGAGAGTGGTGGTTCAGCTGAGTCACAGAGAGTTGTGGTTCAGCTGAGTCACAGAGAGTTGTGGTTCAGCTGAGTCACAGAGAGTGGTGGTTCAGCTGAGTCACAGAGAGTTGTGGTTCAGCTGAGTCACAGAGAGTGGTGGTTCAGCTGAGTCACAGAGAGTGGTGGTTCAGCTGAGTCACAGAGAGTTGTGGTTCAGCTGAGTCACAGAGAGTGGTGGTGGCCCTTGTTTCAATAAATCGGTTTATAGGTAGTTGATTGTGTGTCTGGTGGCGCGGGCGGTCGTTTGTCATTGCAGAGCTGCTGCTGTCAAACAGGCGAGCCCTCAGCGAGACAGGGGCGTGGGGGCGCGGGGCGGGAGGCTGGAGGCAGGGCGAACGGCGGTGTCGGCGGCGCCGGCGCGGCGACGGTCGCAGTTGGTGCCGCGAAGAAAGCAGCGTGGCTGTTCTGTATGTTTCTGAACTGCTATAATTTTATTGAGAAAATGTTTTTTTAAACAAACCGTTGTGGTTCATAATATACCATAATATTATACAATTATACAAATAAACAATTTTCATTTAAAAAAAAAAAACTTTAATCTCTGTCGTTGTTAAGATTCACCGCAGTGCATGGACGATATCAGATTACGTTGAATTTATTTATTTTCCAATTGAGGACATTTGACCTGGGGCGGCGCCAGCTGGTGCAGAGCGACTCGCGGCACGCGTCACAGTAATTAGCATTATTGATTAGCGGCACATGGCACCGATTGCATTCTATTGCGCATCTGTTACGCCGTGTCCTACGTGGGCGAATCAACGCGAACGCGATTGCGAAACGATCCGATGCGAATTTAATGCGGTGCGGAGCGATGCGGCTACTCTGTCCTACGTGCGCGCGAACCGTCCCCTCCGCGCCCTCCGCCGCCGTTCAAAAAATATGGCCGACGCGTCCACTTCGCGCGAAAATATCAAGCCAACTGATCGCGTTCGCTTCATTTCGCGCCGCTCCGCACCGCACCCCACGTGCGTTTGGTCACGTAGGCCACTTCAATAGGTTTCGAATGTTTGTTGTTTTCGCGCCGCGCCGCGCCGCTTCGCGTTCGCGTTGATTCGCCCACGTAGGACACCGCGTTAGCGGCTTGCGATGAGTACTTCCTGCTGTGCACGCTACGCGCATAAGAGATCTGCTATGTTAATTAATATCTTCCGTTACTTCACCTACTTCTTCCAGGAAGTAAGCGAATCAAATCATCTTATTTTCCGGAAACTTATAAAGCCTAAGATTTTTATAATTTTACGGGTTTTGCTATCCTACGGCTCAGACTAAGTAAGAAATCACTTAGTCTGAGTCCTACGGTGACATATATGTATAACGTATTTGTAATTTAATTAGAATTAAGGATATCACATGTAAAACAAAAACGATATCAATAAATTGATGTGAACTGGGCAAGTGTTGCCGTTGAACTTGCGAATAACGCAATTGGAAGTGCAGAGAAGTGTATGGTATCCTGTAAAGAAGAGTTTCGTAAGAACAACTCGAGTCTGAACTGCGGACTGAACTCGTTGTCTCTTAATCATTTTTCCGTTCAGTATTAATTGTGAAGTAGTCGCGGGCGGAGTTCGGGAACAATCTCACTAATATTATAAACGTGAAAGTTTAGATGGATGGATGGATAGATAGATGGATGTTTGTTCCTTTATCACGCCAGAACGGCTGAACGGATCTGAATGAAATTTAGCACAGAGATAGATTATAGTCTGGAATAGGACATAGGCTACTTTTTATCCCGGAATTCCTACGCGGGAACCGGAACTACGCGGGTGAAACCGCGAGGCGCTGCTAGTGTTACATATAGTTAATAGTACTATTAATAGTTTAGGTTTTTTGTTTTAGTTTGCTTAATTTTATAGTGTCAATAAAAGTTATTTTTACATATTTATTTATGAACGATAGGAAAAGGAGATGCTCTAAAATTTAATTAAATTATTATTTTGGAGTACCCAAAAGTTTCAGAACATTTTTCTTATAATTAGGTTCAGATAGTAGGAACAGGTCAATATCAATGAAATTTTTGCTGTACATATCAACGATGCGGCGCAGAGGTGAACGTAGGCCAGCGTTGGTACGACTGTTGGGCAGGTGGAATAAACATTGCCTGCGCGCCGCACTTCGGCGATGTACCGAGCGGGGAACTACATAGCTCAATTTACTAACGAGTTTCGGGCAATCCAGTTTGCCACGACATAGGCCATGCAAGAGCATGGCCTGAAGAACACGTCTGGATTTAAGAGTTATCATTTTTAATTTACTTAGCAAGTTTTCATATGAATTATTGGTGCAAAAGGATGAGTCTCTTTTGCATCTAAAGTTCATGGTTTTGAGGTATTTCTTTTGTACTCTTTCTATACTATTATTATACTTGTCATAGCGTGGATCCCAGATTGCACAGGCATATTCTAGCTGAGGGCGTAAGAGTGAATTATACAAATAGAGAAAAGTAGCCGGTTTATTGAAATCGGTGGTCATTCTCATGATAAATCCGTACATTTTAAAGGCGTTATTAATGATTTTATTTATGTGTAAGTCAAGATGGAGCTCTCGGTCCAGGTGTACCCCAAGATCCCGCAGGGAAGTCACTTTTTTGAGGCGTTTCTTGCAAAGTTGGTAAGAATAATCAACAGTTTTTTTGTTCTTAGTGAAAGTTATTTGGTTACACTTATGAATACTGAGTTTTAGCTTATTGAGTTCGCAATAGTTGGTGAGACGGTCTAACTCATCTTGAAGGAGTATACAGTCGTTAATGGAGCGTATGGGCATATAAACCTTAAGGTCATCAGCGTAGAGTAGGAAATCCGCGTTATGGAAGCAGTTATATATGTCATTGATATAGAGAATGAATAGTAGGGGTCCAAGGATACTCCCCTGCGGGACGCCCGAAGTAGCCTGAATGTATCTGGAGTGATAACCATTAATAACAACCTGCTGCATTCTGTTAGTTATATAAGACGAAAACCATCTCAAGAGATTCCCTCTTATTCCACCCTGTCAAAAGCCTTCTGAAAGTCGGTATACACTGCATCTGTTTGTGTTCTGTTGTCCATGGTGTCAAATAAGTCACCCACATAGATTATAAGATTAGTTATTGTTGATTTACGTTTGACGAAACCATGTTGTTCTGGTATGAGGATTTTACTGATAACTGGGAAGATTTCACCGTGTATAAGTCTCTCAAAAAGCTTCGACAGAGCGCAGAGAATAGATATTGGTCTATAGTTTTGTATATCTTGTTTGGAGCCGCCTTTGTGCACAGGTATCAAGTTTGCTTGCTTCCAGCGAGTGGGGAAAGTTCCTGTTGATATGTATCTATTAAACATTATATGGATAGGTTTGTAAATAGAGTCCGTAGTGTGCTTAAGGAAAGTTGCTGGAAGGTGATCGGGACCTGGACCTTTGGTGGGGTCAAGTAAATGTAACTCCTTTTTAATTTTAGTCTTACTGAAATAAATATTATTGATAATGCTACAATTTTCGGAGCAATCATTTAATGGGGACCAAGAACCCACGTCACCTACGATTTCTCTTTATCGTTTCTCTTACTACCTACTATTTATTTATTTAATTTATTTTTCTATAATATAATCGAACATTAATCATAAAATAAATTAAAATGCCACTAAATACCTATTTATCTATTTTTAACATTCAGAAACGCAAGTGATTGAAAATTATCGAAATGCCAGTGTATTACTGTAAAAGTATTTATCTAAGCAAAGGGTTGTTTCTACAATGTAATAGGTAGTATGCAGTGGTATGGTGGTGGAGCGCACAATGCGCACAAGCAGAGGCACAGTGACCCCGTTCGAGAATGCACAGCCCTTTGACCAGCGATCTATGAAATTGTTATTGGTAATGCTCAGCCGCACCACCCCGCATCAATGCCCACCGCTGCCGCCCCGCGGTCGCTGCGGCCCCACCTCCCACTCCCCACTTAACCCCCTTCTACTGCAATTACAAAACTATTAAACAGTCTACACTACATCATTAAACAGTCTACACTAGGTACATCATTGATAATTCAGTCATCATTACAATCATTGGCCTTTACATCCACGAACGATGGTTTATGTATTGTTAGTTTTTTGGCACTGACGTAGATGATTTGTAAGGGCTACGCGGGAACGGCAGATGCGACGGCAGTAGGTATTGACATCCGTGCGCCCGGCAGATGGTGGTTGTTAGCAACGATCTGCGGCGGCCGCCACAGACCCACCACCATTACTTATTTTATTATAAAGGTGACAGAATTCTCGGAAATGAGGAGCCTTGAGTAGGCAGTAGGTACTCACCTTCTTCAAATCTGTTCAATGTTCTGAAGCCATTTAACGTTTGCGCCAATATCAGGAGACTGCAGTATTTATGAATATCCTCAGCTTGATAGAAGCCGAGCAGTGCTGCAGTGGCCGGCCACCATCTCGCGAATGTCCGGTTCCGGTCCGGACACGTTTTCTCTTTCATTTCGTCGTTTGATTAATACAGCTTTTCCTAAAACTTTACATTCCCATTATTGTAATAAAGTAAGATAAGATTGCCTAAATGTGGTCGGTACCTTCTTTTGACATTATTAATTCGCCTACATCGAAGCCTTTACCTGTTGTCTTGTAGGCATTGAAAAGTTAAAGAATGAGAAGGGTTCGACCGCACAGGGATAAGTCCTGAAGTTTGCCAATTTGTCTGTTTTGCATTGTAAGCGCTCAGTGTGCGTGGCTATGTACGTATATGCACACGAGTACCTACTATGCAGATAGGTACATGAATAATTGGGCCGTGGATCGATGACTCCGGCATGACGCTGACGTCACACATGCAGCTCACGCACACATGCACCCGTCCCTGCCTGTGTGGCAGGCAGGTAGGCGCCTGCATCCTGGCCTTTGTAGCTTCTCGCCTGTTGTAGCTAACGAGATAACTGTCCTACTCGTTGCTACTTGTATTGGATATTATTCAGCTTTTAATCAATCATCTATTGCCGGTTAGTTGGTAGGTACTTAACAAAGAACCAATTAACAATCTCTTGGCAGACTTTCCATGCTTAGAAGACTCGATCAAGTTTGCTTATGACAAAACAAACTAGTGAGCTATGATACCGCAACTACCCACATATACATAGATACACACACAGACAAATAGATCCACCCGTCAAACATATAACAACCCTCTTCTTGACCTTCTAGTGGTTTATTTTTCGCTTCTTCCAGTTTCTTCGTCACATTTTCAATGTACTCTCACAGCACTGTTTTTTCCAGCATCCTGTAGAGAGGGCTCTTTAGTCGACTGGCCCCGGAAAAAACTGGCCCTACGGGGCCAGTTGACCTAATGCATTTAATTTATTACTTTTCTTTAGTCGACTGGGCCCATTACTAATTTAAAAAAAAAAAAACTTAAGAGGTGTCAAGGGACACCCGGATGGAACGAAGTTCCTTTCGATTAATTAGTGAAGGAATTGTAAGAATTTTTTTTTTTTAAGTTATAATAATATTTTTTTATTATTAACAAATGTAATGTAACTAGTTTTTTAGAAGTGCGCGAGCTGCAAGCAGCTATAAATGTCAGCCATTTTGGATTTAGAAATGGACATCTTTTTCGTAATCTACGTGTCCGAGTTAGTCGAAAACGACATCCATGAGTGACAACTGCGATAAAAAAAATGTCCGCCATCTTGGATTTGAAAATGGACATCTTTTTCGTAATCTACGTATCTGAATTAGTCGAAAACAAAACCCATGAGTGATTTTTGCGATTAAAAAATGTCAGCCATCTTGGATGTGGAAATGGACATCTTTTTCGTAATCTACGAGTTCGAGTTACTCGAAATCCATACCCATCACACTGCTGTGTCGTCATCACGTGTAAATATGCGGTGTTTCAATTTGAACCTTATTCCTTTGTAATAATGTCGTATCTAACAATAGCAAAACGTAAGTGTCGTTACCATTTACCATAGACTTAGGATTTTTGTGGGGTCGCTACAAATTTTCGTGAGAATTTTTTCGGTCTAGCTCCCTTTCGCAACGCGCGATATGGAACTTCGTTCCAATAGGTAACAATAAAAAGTTTTCCTGAATATGAAACCGACCGCAGCACATAAACCCTGTCGAACATTAATTCCTGCGTTTGTGGATAAAAAGATAGATAGATAGATAGAAAATACTTTATTGCACACATAACTTAAAAATAACAGACAAAGATGAAATGGAGTACAAAGAAAAATGTGACAATTGGCGGTCTTATCGCTCAGGAGCGATCTCTACCAGACAACCGTGGATGGATAGGATCGTTGGATTGAACGGGGATCTGTGTGCATTAGTATGTAGCTAATATAATTACAAAACTCTAATATACAATATCAAATCTTAGTACATACAACATATATACATATAACCTACCAACTATAATTTTAAAAATACCTTAATAAATATATACCTATACATAATATTTATATATACCTAATTATAATACATAAACATATTTTTATAAATACATAAATACCTATCTACATTTTATAAGAGGAAACAGGGGTGTGGTCAGTGACAGCAGGACAAATAGTGTTCCTTTACCATACTCTTGAATATTGGAAGATAAAGCATAATGGAGGCTTCCATTATGCACCGGTCCATACATACACACATACATAGGGCTGCGCCTATACGTTATGCGCATGATGTAGTTACCCAGGAGAAATTACCCACGTTATGTTAACCAAAATTTCCATTTGAGAGCAGGCGAGCCCAATGCATTGGCGCGGCAGCTGGCAACAGAAACATCAACGACCGGCCTGCTTGGTTATAGGAAGACAATGGAATAACAACGACTCTATCGGCAAACACTCCTTGCCTGGACAGTTTACTAAAACAATACACAAATATCTAGTCAGAACTATTAATCTAAAATTATTATACCACTCCTAATGTGGCTCCTGCTAAGATTGTTTGTATGCGAGTCACAATAACAATCAATTCAAAGTAGAAGTCCTCTCCTCAACAGCAGCGGTCGGTATAGGAGGTACTACGGTTAGACGCTTAACCATGTGTAAAAGATTCATATAAAAGGAGTGCGAGTTAACGTGTGAGCCATACGCCCAGGGACCTCCCGAGTCCCGAGATAACTCGCAGAGCGATCAACGAGGTAGGTAACCGATTTCAATTTACAAATCGACAAGCGACTAACCCTCCGCTGCTCTGTCATACCGGCGTGAACTTTACGAAGTCTGCTAAAGATGTTCAATGTTACAGATTTCATTGGTACACTAATCAACAACACCATTCACATATTTTTGTTTTATTTTACAGCTGAAAATAGTCTAATTGTATATTTTAAATTGCAACCGACGCAAAAAGAAAGGTGCAATGTCAAATTGTAACCGACGCAAAAAGAAGGGTGCAATGTCAAATTGTAACCGACGCAAAAAGAAAGGTGCAATGTCAAATTGTAACCGACGCAAAAAGAAAGGTGCAATGTCAAATTGTAACCGACGCAAAAAGAAGGGTGCAATGTCAAATTGTAACCGTCGCAAAAAGAAAGGTGCAATGTCAAATTGTAACCGACGCAAAAAGAAGGGTGCAATGTCAAATTGTAACCGACGCAAAAAGAAAGGTGCAATGTCAAATTGTAACCGCCGCAAAAAGAAAGGTGCAATGTCAAATTGTAACCGACGCAAAAAGAAGGGTGCAATGTCAAATTGTAACCGACGCAAAAAGAAAGGTGCAATGTCAAATTGTAACCGACGCAAAAAGAAAGGTGCAATGTCAAATTGTAACCGACGCAAAAAGAAGGGTGCAATGTCAAATTGTAACCGACGCAAAAAGAAGGGTGCAATGTCAAATTGTAACCGACGCAAAAAGAAAGGTGCAATGTCAAATTGCAACCGACGCAAAAAGAAGGGTGCAATGTCAAATTGCCATCAGGGATTTTATAAATTATTGTAAAATGAGCTTTTTCTGATTGTAAGTTCCTTTGAGAAAGGATAACTGTAAACACGTGTGTTCCTTGATCTGAGCCATCATCACGTTGGTTGGTTGTCACGGAGCTCTGGCTTCGGCCTCGCCGCGTCCCGCCCGGCGCGGCGCGGCGCGCGGCGGCGTCTTATTAACAAACTTGTTAAGCCGCGCTCGATGGGTAAACAATTACTCAGCTATCTCGCTCGCACCCACTCCTGTTTTATGCTAATTCAACCCAGTTTGCGGATTAGAACAGATCCATAGTGACGGGTACAACAACATTTGAATCAGTACTGGTGTGGTAATATAATGTACCTATAGTAGAGCGAATATCATCCCAGGAACTTCATTTTAAGAACGGTTTCTCAATCACCTTCCATGTCTATTGTTGTGATTTCTGGTCAAATTAAAATTCACGTCAAAGCCGAGAAAACTGAGCGCCTACGATTACTTTACCGATAGTTGAAACATTGAGTTGTGTCCTGATTCCGGCGCATCGACACAAGGCGAGTGTCCTCCGCACTAGAGGAAGGCTAGGAGCGATGGAACAAGACAAAGGGCTGGCTGTCAGCCGAGTGCACGGGGCTGTGTGTGCCCGATAGAGCAGGCTTAGCCGGCTCCCGCAAACTTGCCGGGCTCACTCGGAGCCGCGCTGCCGGCCGCCTGGCCCTGGCCCCGGCCCGGATACTGATACTTAGGGCAACTGAACAAACAGCCGAGTGCGCGAGGCTGTGTGTGCCCGATAGAGCAGGCTTAGCCGGCTCCCGCAAACTTGCCGGGCTCACTCGGAGCCGCGCTGCCGGCCGCCTGGCCCTGGCCCCGGCCCGGATACTGATACTTAGGGCAACTGAACAAACAGCCGAGTGCGCGAGGCTGTGTGTGCCCGATAGAGCAGGCTTAGCCGGCTCCCGCAAACTTTCCGGGCTCACTCGGAGCCGCGCTGCCGGCCGCCTGGCCCTGGCCCCGGCCCGGATACTGATATCTACTTAGGGCAACTGAACAAACAGCCGAGTGCGCGAGGCTGTGTGTGCCCGATAGAGCAGGCTTAGCCGGCTCCCGCAAACTTGCCGGGCTCACTCGGAGCCGCGCTGCCGGCCACCTGGCCCTGGCCCCGGCCCGGATACTGATACTTAGGGCAACTGAACAAACAGCCGAGTGCACGAGGCTGTGTGTGCCCGATAGAGCAGGCTTAGCCGGCTCCCGCAAACTTGCCGGGCTCACTCGGAGCCGCGCTGCCGGCCGCCTGGCCCTGGCCCCGGCCCGGATACTGATACTTAGGGCAACTGAACAAACAGCCGAGTGCGCGAGGCTGTGTGTGCCCGATAGAGCAGGCTTAGCCGGCTCCCGCAAACTTGCCGGGCTCACTCGGAGCCGCGCTGCCGGCCGCCTGGCCCTGGCCCCGGCCCGGATACTGATACTTAGGGCAACTGAACAAACAGCCGAGTGCGCGAGGCTGTGTGTGCCCGATAGAGCAGGCTTAGCCGGCTCCCGCAAACTTGCCGGGCTCACTCGGAGCCGCGCTGCCGGCCGCCTGGCCCTGGCCCCGGCCCGGATACTGATACTTAGGGCAACTGAACAAACAGCCGAGTGCGCGAGGCTGTGTGTGCCCGATAGAGCAGGCTTAGCCGGCTCCCGCAAACTTGCCGGGCTCACTCGGAGCCGCGCTGCCGGCCGCCTGGCCCTGGCCCCGGCCCGGATACTGATACTTAGGGCAACTGAACAAACAGCCGAGTGCGCGAGGCTGTGTGTGCCCGATAGAGCAGGCTTAGCCGGCTCCCGCAAACTTGCCGGGCTCACTCGGAGCCGCGCTGCCGGCCGCCTGGCCCTGGCCCCGGCCCGGATACTGATACTTAGGGCAACTGAACAAACAGCCGAGTGCACGAGGCTGTGTGTGCCCGATAGAGCAGGCTTAGCCGGCTCCCGCAAACTTGCCGGGCTCACTCGGAGCCGCGCTGCCAGCCGCCTGGCCCTGGCCCCGGCCCGGATACTTCGCAACTGAACAAACATTATTATATTATTATGATCAGATAATAAATAATACAAAACAAGTTACACACAACTGAGCGGTAGAAGTCGTAAGTGAAGTACTCACCGCAAGACAATATCAAAGTTTTCTTGGGATTTCTCGTGAGGAAGTTTTCAGCTCAGTTCCTTTAGTAAATGACCTATGTACCTATTAGGTTAAAGAATAAAAACTTAGTATTTTGGGCCAAGACACAATGACATGATCTTGGCCACGGAGCCATAGGAGTAGAATACCTACGTAATTAAGCAGAGATCTAGTTAATATGCGTGAAGTCGGCATGAATATTCAGCGCGTTGTACTCGCGCAGAGCTTAGCACGAGGGACCCTCAGCGGAGGCCTGCGCGGGGTGCCACCAGCCCCGGGCAAGCCTGACCCAACTTATAACAAGACTGTTTAGTCCTTGCTCAGAATTATTATTATTGATAGAACATTGCAATGGTATAGATATATAATTACTTTAAAATAAATAAACACACTGCCAACAAGCAGATTGACCTAAAACAAGATCCGTCAAGTGCAAGTGTAACTCGCGCGCCGAGGGTTTCGAACATTTGTCATGTATATATATATATGTAAAGAAAATATACTTTTCTTTAATTTAAATGTTCCCGCACATGAAGGCTTCATCATATTATACTGTCAAAGTCAGGTGGTGACATTGACAAAGACCGATACTAATTACTTGGTAATCTGTGGTCAAACGAAGCCTCTTGAATCTAGCTGCCATGCCCTAGCATTACGAGGGAAAATCTGTTATTTGTGATTTTGGAATTGATATTGTGAATAATAGCATTAAATGTCGTTTCTTTAATTACAGGTAAATTTTGTTTGCTTAACGCTTTTACTATGTAAACATGATGTGAAACTAACATAATAAAACCTTTAATTACAGAGAAACTCAATTGTGTTTTAATTCACAATAAATAAGATTACATCTTATAAAACGACATTTATTGTCTAAAAATGGACAGCAAGAAGGAAAAGTTGAAATTTACCTTTCAAGCAAAATCAACAGTCGACGGAAAGTCAAACTTTATTGCCATAACCTCAATTACAACACAAGAAGACAAAGTTTTCCTGATTCTTCCATGATGATCAAACTTAGTATGCAATCAGAGTGGTCAGAATGGAAGTCTGACTTTTTGCAAACCTATGCTCATAAAGGTTGGACTACTAGCAGGTATGCCTTATCTTTTAAGTATCAGTCAGGATCTTTATTAGAATATGCCATTAGAAAAGAAAAACTCTTATTGGAAATGAGGAAAACAATTGATCGAGGGACTCTTATTGATATAATTGCTGCAGGCTTACCAGATTTTATAACAGATAGAATCAACAAAGAGGAAGTGGTTCACACAAAAGACTTATTTAACGAACTTGGCAAGTTAGAACATTTAGCTACAAAAAGGAAGCTTATTAAAAAAAAAGATGAGACCAAGCCGATGAAGGAAAAATGTAGCATTTGTGAAAAGTTAAAAAAAGGTGTGCGCTATCATTCTGAAGATTCCTGTTGGTTCAATACAAACACAAATAATGAAAAACAAAGAGAGAGAAAACAAATAAAGCTAATCAACAATTCAGAATTGGAATGTGAACTGGAATGTGAAGACCAAAAAAACTAATAGTGCCGCCATTGATTAAAGTAAAGTTACTTTTAAATAAAAAAGTTGAAGTATTTGGAATCTATGACTCGGGCTCTAACGTGTCATTGATAAATTCAAGGCTATTGAAGATAAACAATAAGGAATTGAGTTATTCCAGCAATACTAACTTAAAAACAATTAATGGCGTTAAAAAAGCTACTGGAATGATAACACTTGATGTAACAATATTAAACATGGAGAAAAAAATTAATGTTTTTGTAATAGAGCAAGAAAACTTCGATTATGACTTCTTAATTGGACTAGATTGTATAAAAATGTTTCACTTGATTCAAAATGAAAACTTAGAAATCAATCAAAG
Source organism: Eupithecia exiguata (assembly GCA_947086465.1). Lineage (NCBI taxonomy): Eukaryota > Metazoa > Arthropoda > Insecta > Lepidoptera > Geometridae > Eupithecia > Eupithecia exiguata. The sequence continues at coordinate 77,076 of OX352228.1, forward strand.
TATACCTAAACAAAGAAGTGAATTAGTTTCTAAGGAAACAAATAAATCAGAATCTGACATTTCTAAGGAAATAAAATCTGATAACTTAATAAACTTCAATGAGAATTTCAGTGAAGAAAACTTCAAAATTTCAATTAATCATCTAGACTGTCAAAAACAGGCAGTCATTAATGATCTAATATTGAAAAATAAATCTGTATTTGCAAAGGACAAATATGATGTTGGAACAGTAACGGATTATGAAGCACACATTGATCTGTTAGTAGAAAAATATTGCAGTAAGAGGCCGTATCGTTGCACATTTGACGATAAAAAGGAGATAGAAAAGCAGATTGCAAAATTATTAGAAACAAAATTAATAGAGGAATCATATAGTCCATTTGCTGCTCCAGTTACGTTGGCTTATAAAAGAGATGAAAATCGAAAATCAAGATTGTGCATAGACTTTAGAGACCTCAATAAAATTGTTGTCCCTCAGTCACAGCCATTCCCACTTATTGAGGACCTAATAGTAAAAACAAGAGATTGCAAATTTTTCTCAACTCTCGATCTGAATTCAGCATTTTGGTCAATACCCTTGCGTATCACAGATAGACACAAAACTGCATTTGTGACACAAGAAGCTCACTATCAATGGAAATGTTTACCATTCGGCTTGAAGACATCGCCAGCTATATTTCAGAGAATAATGTGTAACATAATACGAAAACACAAACTCGGAGAGTTCACAGTTAGTTACATTGATGACATTTTATTATTCTCAAAATCATTTGAAGACCATGTCAGACATCTAAAACAGCTATTCCAAGCAATCAAGAGCGAAGGACTAAGACTAAAATTTACTAAATGCATGTTTGCAGCTGACTCAGTTAAATACCTGGGTCACATAATACAGAATAATGCAGTTAGACCTCTAAAAGACAACCTAATATCAATAAAAAACTTCCCTACTCCAAGAACGCAGAAAAATGTACGACAATTTTTAGGGAAAATAAACTTTTATCATAAGTATGTACCAAAAATAGCAATAAAATTGAACCCATTGCATAATCTTTTGAGAAAAGGACAAATCTTTAACTGGACTAAGGAATGCCAAGAATCATTTGATGAAATGAAAAAAATATTATGTTCACAACCAATCTTAACCATTTTTGATCCTAACTTGCCTATTCACATATACACAGATGCCAGTATACTGGGAGTAGGAGCAGTCTTAAAACAGACACAAGAAAACAAAGAAGAAAAACCAGTAGCATACTTCTCAAAGAAATTGAATGAAGTTCAAAAACGGAAGAAAGCTATATACCTGGAATGCCTAGCGATTAAAGAATGTGTCAAGTATTGGCAGCACCTGCTGATAGGTAGGAAGTTTACTGTTTTCTCAGATCACAAACCATTGGAGAATATGAATATAAAGTCAAGAACGGACGAGGAATTAGGAGAACTAACATACTACCTATCACAATATGATTTTCAAATTAAATATTCTCCAGGAAAATACAACATTGAAGCGGATTGCTTAAGCAGAAACCCGGTCCTAGAAGCAAATGAAAACCAGGATGAACAATTAAAAACAGTCAACATGATAAAATTAGAAGAGATTTTAAAAGATCAAATAAATAATGAAGAGATACAGCAAAGAAAAGAAAAGTTAATAGTAAAAAACAATGTTCATTATAAGAAAGTCAATAAAAAAGAAAAAATTATTCTATCAGAGAAATTCAGTATAGAATTCATGAAAAAGGTACATACACACCTAGGTCATATAGGAAACAAACAAATGCAGAGAATGATTAGCTCATTGTATACTGCGGAAAACTTGACAAAAAACATAAAAATAATTTGTGAAAATTGTTTAATATGCATAAAGAACAAATCAAGAGGAAAAAAGAAATATGGATTAATGTCTCACTTGGGCCCCGCCACAAAACCTTTTGAGATATGTTCTATTGATACCATTGGAGGCTTTGGTGGTTCAAGGTCAACAAAAAGGTACATGCATCTGCTGTCAGACCATTTTACAAGGTATGCAGTTATTTTAACTTCAAGTACTCAAAATGCAAGTGATTTCATCAAACTTGTAAAAAGCTGCACAGAAAATTATGAAATTGGCATGATTCTCTCAGACCAATACCCAGGTATTAATTCTAGAGAATTTAAAAGTTTTTTGGATGAAAAGAATATTCCTATAGTTTTTACTGCAGTGGATTCTCCTTTCTCAAACGGCTTAAACGAAAGATTAAATCAAACATTGGTCAATAAAATCCGATGCAAGATTAACGAAAACAACACAAAAGTAGCATGGACCACTATAGCACAAAATTGTGTAAAAACCTACAATGAAACAGAGCACACTATCACTGGATTTGCTCCAAAGTATCTACTAAACGGCACCGATGTTACTATATTGCCAAATGAGCTGAAAATCAAGAAAACGGAGTATGATTTGATCCAAGACAGGAAAAGATCTCTGGAAAATACCATCATATCACATAATTACAATAAAACGATTTACGATAAAAATAGAATACATGCAGTTTTCAAAGTTGGTGATACTGTTTTTGTAGACAATGGAAACAAACTAAATAGGAAAAAGCTCGACGAACTGAGAATCGGACCCTACAAAATCATAGAAAAAATATCAGACTCAATTTATAAGATAAACACGGACCATAAGAAAACAGAATCAAACTTTTTCCACATCTCGAAACTAACTCCAGCCTCCGGCTTTGAGTAGCTATGAAGAGGATGCAGTATGATCTTCTCTGGGAGGGGAGATGTAAAGAAAATATACTTTTCTTTAATTTAAATGTTCCCGCACATGAAGGCTTCATCATATTATACTGTCAAAGTCAGGTGGTGACATTGACAAAGACCGATACTAATTACTTGGTAATCTGTGGTCAAACGAAGCCTCTTGAATCTAGCTGCCATGCCCTAGCATTACGAGGGAAAATCTGTTATTTGTGATTTTGGAATTGATATTGTGAATAATAGCATTAAATGTCGTTTCTTTAATTACAGGTAAATTTTGTTTGCTTAACGCTTTTACTATGTAAACATGATGTGAAACTAACATAATAAAACCTTTAATTACAGAGAAACTCAATTGTGTTTTAATTCACAATAAATAAGATTACATCTTATATATATATATAGCCAGTACCTCCACCTACATATTATGTAGGTGTAGGTACTGGCTAGGGGCTGCTACAATGAGTGCCGAATATCGGTCGCTCTGCAAACTTAGAGATAAAGGAGTACTGGTAATTTTTTCGACATTTTTCAACAATTTCAAAAGTAGTAGCAAATGTATGAAACCAACCGAAATGTCACAAACTGTTGAGATGAACAAACCGATACCTTTCATTTGATAGCCCGTTCGGGTAGGTAGGTTCGGGTAGGTAGGTTCGGGTAGGTAGGTTCGGGTAGGTAGGTTCGGGTAGGTAGGCCTGCCTTTCGAAAATTATCCCCCCATTTTTGACCATTTTCAAAAAGTGTTATTCAAATAGTATATTAGTATATTACTATTCCTACAAAAAATTCAAAACTTCTTTGTAATGTCCAAACTTACTACTAACTTATCACCATTCTTTTGATAACCCACTTGACCTTGCAGGCCTCTTGTAAAATTTCGACTCCACAATTTTTACTTGAAATATTTTTTTTTTTTTCAATGAGTAATGACATTAAAATGTTTTATAATTTAAAATTTCAGCTGTGCAGCTGTGGTAGTGTTCCAAGCAGGAAGGAGCCAGGACGCATAGGGCGAGACGGGGTTTCGAAACTTAAACAATAAATGTCTATTTATTGCAACCTATTTATTTATTTATTGCACTATGTTTATAGAATATGTCCAGCTAAGGTTAAATCAATTTAGAAACTGTCTCAGTAAACCCGCGGTCGCGGTCGCGGCCGCGGCGGCGGCGGCGGCGGCGGCAGGCTGCGGCCGTCTGATAAAACACGACACTCTTCCGGAACCAACAATAGTCCATAAATATGGCATTATATTTTGATGCCACATTATAGTTCCAATAATATATGTATTTATGAATGTTTTTCATGTACGTTTTGTACAGTTCAGGTGACGAGTCCGCGGCGCAACGGGCGGGGTGCGCCTGCGACGCAGGAGGTAGCTTCGGCCGAACAGTTCTGCAGGTACTTGCGGAGTCCAAGTAGTCGTCAGTCAGTTCTGTTGGAGCGCACGTCCTGCAATGCAGTGCAATGTGCTGGTGCTTACAGGGTGGACACTTTATATTGAGAACAACCGCGATGAGTTCTGCAGGTACTTGCGGAGTCCAAGTAGTCCAAGTAGTCGTCAGTCAGTTCTGTTGGAGCGCACGTCCTACAATGCAGTGCAATGTGCTGGTGCTTACAGGTGGACACTTTATATTGAGAACAACCGCGATGAGTTCTGCAGGTACTTGCGGAGTCCAAGTAGTCCAAGTAGTCGTCAGTCAGTTCTGTTGGAGCGCACGTCCTGCAATGCAGTGCAATGTGCTGGTGCTTACAGGTGGACACTTTATATCCCCTTCACGAGTTCGCTAAACTGCGGGAAAACTTTACACAATATTTTTTTTGTTAGTAGTTTTCGACTTGCATGATTTATGGGGAAACTACAATAAGCGGCTTCATCGAGAGCTTGCGCGCCGCCGAGCGAACAACACGCTCGAGAACTCTCAGCTAAGCCCTCCTCGAAGCAGATTAAGCTATTTACGATGTTATTACAACAATCAGCTCTAATTATTATATCACACATAAAAACATCTGTTATTTGTACGAGACAAGGTAATTTCATTTGAATACTTACCCGACTGCTCCCCCACGTCCGATGTATGCCTACGGTACGAGTCTGTATGTCACACAATAACTTCTAAGTTTTTGGTGCGAAATGGAATGATTGTTTTTATTTAAATGATGATCGCTACCTACCGCGAGTGTTATAAACGCAAGCTTAACATGTTTGCGAGAAAAACTAGTGTACATTCCAGAGAACATAAAACAATTGTTATATTAATCATTTTTATGCAATAAATATAGCAACTATTTCAAATAACAATTTGAATAAAAGGTCTCAGTCAGGTGCCAGTGCACGGCTCCGGCTGCAAAACCAGAACAATGAAGTAGAAGTGGCAATAAGCACGCGAATTAGCATGCGAAGAACAATGGAGTGCTGCCGCACGCTGGCGATGGCGACGGCAGCGGCGGTGGGCGGCGCCCGCCCTACGGCACTCGCGAGGCAGCGGCGCTCGGGCGCGGAGCTCCGTGTACCTACCGCTACGACTTAGCTCAAAGTTTCGCGAGATCGCGCGCCGCGGTGTACTCGGGCCTTAGGGAATGTTTCTTTGAAAAACTTTGGTGCAGATTGTTTCGGCCGATTCATTGACCGGTAAGTTTTTTATAAATAACAATTTGTTTTGTAGCGTAGGTACTAAATAATGTTTTGTTCGCACGCTTTAGGAAACTTTATTGTAAGTTGACAAAACTTTGCTGGGACGACTTCAAAAACAATTTTAACTGTAGCTTGTTATGTAATAATTATTGTAGTTCTTTTGTTATTGGCAGGTCTAGTCTAGTCTAGGTCTGTTTGTCTGTATGTCTGTGCTCCTCAAGCAGAACATCTCATCACATATCTCAGAGGCATCATGCTCGAAGCAAATAAACGATATGAAGGTCGAAAATTATAACAATTCACGCACCCACGTACAATAAGCGGCTTTGTCGTTAAGGGGGCGCTGTATCATGCTATTTTGTTAAAAGGATGGGTATAGGATTTTGCGTTTATAGGAGCGGGACAGGGCAGAGTGGCGTAAGTGCAAAATTCAATTTGTTGATAATACAGGGTGGAAAGAATCTATGGGCCCTGGAGGGGAACTACCTTAAATCCTTTAGCTAGCTCATTTAACTGAAAGGAAACATTCCTTTGTTTTTAATAAGAAACATAATTGCATTCAGAGATTTTCAAAAAATTCCTTGTCTCACCTGGGAATCGAACCAACTAAAACTTAAAAAAATAAATCCTCGCTATTTTATTATGCGAATCAGTAGGATTATTGTTCAGGATAAAAATTGTCTAATAAACATTGGACCTTTCACTCATCTGTTGTATAAGAAACCCATGAAATCGAATATTTATTACATGTTCTTTATTAACAATACCAAGTATTGTTCACTTGTAACAAGTAAATGACACGTTATAATTTTTTTATCTCTAACATCTAAAGACATCGTGTGATTGATAAAATAAATAAAATAAAAAGAGCTTTATTCTTTCCTTACCAGCTAATAGGTACTCATGATAATATTAAATGAGTAGGTAGGTACAACATTAATTAAACATCTAAATTAGGCGTATAACAATTACATTAACGGAACCGTTTTTCTCCGATAAGGACCGCCTTCGGCGGTGAAAGCCTCCTCCAAGTTCTTCCATTCGTCCCTTGCTGTTCTGGTCCATGTGTTCCCCGCTACTTCCCTGATGTCGTCACACCACCTCTTTGTTGGTCGGCCTCGTCTGCGCTTGACGTCTCGAGGGATTCAATTTGTGGCTATTTGGGACCACCTGTTAGGGAGAAGTCGCTGTAGATGACCTGCCCATTGCCATTTGAGCTTTAGGATTTTCTGTACCACATCATTTGCCTTAGTTTTCTTTCTGATGGTTACATTTCTGATCCTATCTTGTAGTCGTATTCCCATAAAGCTTCTCTCCATGCTTCTTTGACAGACTCCTATTCTATCAAGCTGTATGTTTGTAAGTGGCCAGGTTTGGCAAGCCTATGTGAGGCAAGGTGCGAGGCATATGTTCATTGCACTTGATTTCAGAGCGATAGGTAGAGTACTTTTAAATATTTCCTTCATTCCCCAGTACTTATTCCATGTGTTTTTAATTCTTCGAGTAATTTCTTTTTCTGTACTGTGTTTAAAAGATATGGTGTGACCTAAGTAGGTGTAGTCCTCTACATACTCTAGACTTATTGAGTTTATCACTATTGGTATTCTGTCATTGTTAGTCATAGTTTTGATTTTTTCTTTGTTCACTTCTAGGCCTACTGTGTTGCTTTGGAGTCTCAGTGATTCTATCATGTCTTTTAGTTCTGTTGCGTTTTCTGATAGTAATACAATGTCATCTGCAAACCTTAGATGCGAGAGGTACTTTCCGAGTTTTATGCCTCTCTCGTTCCAGTCTAGTCTTCGGAAGATGCTCTCTAGCACTGCGATGAAAATGTATGGCGAGAGTGGGTTGTGATTGATAGTTTAGGACAAAAATGGTATTAACTAAGAAAACAGATGGCACTTTGCACAATTGTTTCTATACAATTGTTTCTAATATTTTAATGTTAGAAACAATCACTCAAATAGTTTTTTTTCATTTTTGAAACAAAGACTATCTGTTTTGTATTCCATAGATTATTATGTATTTTGCGTAGCTTTTTCGATTGAGAAAAAAGGTTTTAACGTAACCCTACGTACGTGGATGTCTGTGAACCCTTAAGAAGCGATTTGTTAGTTACGGATGTAAGCGGGTTATCTATGAACCTTATTTGTGTTGGAAGAACACCGACGTTTCGTCAAACACAGAGTACATAGTTTTTATAGCAAAAAGCGATTTCTTCCAGGAAAAATTAGGACGGTAAGAAAACATCGCTAACAATACGGCATTAAAAAAATGCCGTATTGTTTATTTGCGTTTGTTGATTATTTTATGCGTGTTTTATCTATACCTATATCTATTATTATAAAGAGGAAAGATTGTTTGTTTGTATGTTTGTTTGAATTGAATAGGTTCCGAAACTACTGGACCGATTTAATTTTTTTTTACACCATTAGAATCCTAAATTATCCCTGATGAACCTAGGCTATTGAATATTTTCAAAAAAGTTAGGTATTGTACTATTATACTGTATATTTAATATTAAGTGCAATAATGGATGTAAAAGGTTAGGGATCCGTATGAAAACTTCGATAATGTAACCCATGGTGTGAAAAAAATACCACAAAAAATCTTTATATCGCGTACGCTGCGGAAACTATTGACAATAGAGCAAAGTTATGTACAACAGTTTTATAGATATTACAGTGATGTCACATTAAGAGGAAGGATTTGTTTGAATTGAATAGGCTCCGAAACCACTGGACCGACTTGAACAATTCCTTTACCATTAGAACCCTACAATAATAATAAACGAAAAATCATAAAGTATTAATGATATCTAAAGTGTCTTTTTAATACATTATATTTTATAAAGACCCGTCACAAAGCGTGGGCTTATTTATAAAGACCCGTCACAAAGCGTGGGCTTATTTATAAAGACCCGTCACAAAGCGTGTGCTTATTTATAAAGACCCGTCACAAAGCGTGGGCTTATTTATAAAGACCCGTCACAAAGCGTGGGCTTATTTATAAAGACCCGTCACAAAGCGTGGGCTTATTTATATTTATTGAGATAAACGGTTGTTAAAAGTTTGACGGGTGGATCTTGTTTTTTCTTTGGGTGGTTGTGGGTGTACCAATCTGTGGGTTGTTGCGGCATCATACTCGTAGCTCCCAAACGGATGATTTTGATTGTTTGTTTTATCAAAAACAAACTTGTTAGATTTTTTGTGGTATTTTTCTCACACCGTGGGTTACATTATCAAAGTACTCATACGGATCCCTAACTTTTTGTTTTATATTATGTGTCAAATATTTTATTTTTTTATTAAATACTAATTTACCCGTGCGAAGACGGGACAAGCCGCTAGTATTATATAAAACACGTTGTTTCTTATTTAATTTTTCTTCACATTAAGTATAGTTTTTAAAAGAATTGCTATTTACATTATATAATCGTCGCTCAAAATCCATACGAGCACTTTTGACAATCACACACAATCTCTTATATTCACACTTGAACATTGATTCATCGCAATATTGCAGGACACACCAGTTCTATCACATGTTCAGTGTAGGCAAGTGTTGAAGTCTTGCAAGCGAAATTAAACACAGCGTTAATAAATAAATAATGCTGGACAATCTACACAGCATCATCTAGCCCCAAGCTAAGCAGAGCTTGTGTTGTGGATACTAGATGACTGATATACTTAATGGAATTCATAACACAGACATCACCAGAACACCCGAAAAAAAACATTTGCAGATCACACGATACATACATAACACTTGTCCTTAGCCGGGAATCGAAACAACATTGCAACCCTTTCTAAAGCAAACTAAGCCGAGCGAGCAAGCTTTCTCTCTGAAATAAATGACGCTCGTAGTCAAGTGATTGATTGGCTAGATAGAAATAATTTAATTGTAAAGTCAAACAATCCTGAAGTAATGCATTTCTCGCAACGCCTTCACGCCTGCCAGAAGCTCGTCTGCAAGTAAAGTATAAGACCAGGTTGTAGAGAGTAGGTACTGCACGCACATACAACACGTCTAGGTAGGACTCGAGATACACACAAATGTAAATTGGAGTTTTGAAGCCGACGAAATATGTAAGGCCCTCAGCAAGTATGCGTACATGTTTTTAAAAAAACGCAAGGTTGTTGGTTTAGATGCCCTAAAAATGGTGTATCATAGTTATTTATGTATCATCAAAATTACGCTACGGGATTATATTTTGAGGCAACTGCAAAGATAGGGAAATAATATTTAGGTCACAACAAAGGTGCATCAGAGCAATACAAGGTTTACCAAGCACTGACAGCTGCAAAGGTGCATCAGAGCAATACAAGGTTTACCAAGCACTGACAGCTGCAAAGGTGCATCAGAGCAATACAAGGTTTACCAAGCACTGACAGCTGCAAAGGTGCATCAGAGCAATACCATGTTTACCAAGCACTGACAGCTGCAAAGGTGCATCAGAGCAATACAAGGTTTACCAAGCACTGACAGCTGCAAAGGTGCATCAGAGCAATACCATGTTTACCAAGCACTGACAGCTGCAAAGGTGCATCAGAGCAATACAAGGTTTACCAAGCACTGACAGCTGCAAAGGTGCATCAGAGCAATACAAGGTTTACCAAGCACTGACAGCTGCAAAGGTGCATCAGAGCAATACAAGGTTTACCAAGCACTGACAGCTGCAAAGGTGCATCAGAGCAATACAAGGTTTACCAAGTTAGACAGCTGCAAAGCCCACTTTATAGCTTTCAAAATATTGACTGAACCCTTTTTATATTTGAAATGGCTCTGTTTGTAAAGTCTAATCAAGAGCTCTATCAAAACCTACTCATTCGCGGCGCAGGCGCAGGCGTGACCAGAGCCGCCTTTGCTCAGACGGAGGCCACACAGCTCTACATCATATTTTATTTTGTGGAATAGCTCCAAAAATATTGAATAAGTTACCAGCTGCTCTACGCGAGTTAAGCCTAAAGATGTTTAAGCAAAAATTATTTAAAATACCTACCTACTGATTTGAGACATGAATTTTTCGCGGACCCTAAAATTAAAATTTTATAAGTCTGACATTTTAATTTTATAATTTTGCCATTTTATAAACTTACCTAATTGAAAATTGCTAATCTTTTTGTTATTTTGTATGGACCAATGTTATCTTTCATACAAATAGTTAGACATTATTTTAATTAATTGTTCCATATCTGCGTATCTATTAATTTATTATTATTATATAATTTTGCACACCAAACATGGATTATTATAGAAGATATTTTATTTACCGTAAAACTACTAAACACAACCTTAAAAACTATGTTACTTAATACTACTTAGGTAACAAATTAGATTGTTTTTGTGCGTAGCAGTGTTTATGGCAAATAAGGCCTTCACTCAGCATTGTGCTGGGTGCACACAGGCACTGGTGCACTCCGCGCGCTGGTTTACAGCAAAGACCAGAGGGATCGTGTCACGTCACGATCGTCAGGTGCGCGATAACGATATAGACATCTAAATAATAAGAAGGATTACATTTCATTATTTTAAAAACAATAAACAATACCTGCCATTGATATACATAATATACTTATTACAACAATACCTGCCATTGATATACATAATATACTTATTACAACAATACCTGCCATTGATATACATAATATACTTATTACAACAAAGCTGTTTAGCTGGTAATTAAGTCATCGCAATGTACATTTTAAAATAAGCATACCAACTTGTAACCCGTTGTCTGCTAATGAATGGTTTGATTGATTGTACTTAACTACAACTATTTCCATAACGACGACGTCTCAGTACATACCCCGTGCCTCGGAAAGCACGCCGTTGTCCTGCGCCTGGCCTCTCTCCGGTTGTGTTGGTCTGCCGACCCATCGGATTATGAGAGCGAGGGAATAGCGATTGCACCTGCGTCTGCGCACACACTTGCGCCGTGGCTAGATGATATCCTATATGTTCTGCGCAGCTGGCCTTCCCTCCCGACCCACCTCAGGTTCCCCTGAGCCTGGCCGCCGCGCCGTTGTTGTCGAAAATCGGCTGGAAGGACACTTACTGATTCCACAATTTAGTTATCCACATACTACTCGGCTTGCTTTGCACTACTGGACACAGGTCTCCCATATTTGTTATGGATTCGCTCACAGTCCACAACACGTTAGTATTTCGGTATATTTATATATAGTGCCTGCCTGTAAGACTAGCTTCGGAACTGAGAAAGTACTCAGTAGGTACTGACGTACGATTGATGATGATTATAACGGCGACGTCTCGCTGTACCTGCTCAACAAACAAACGAATCGCTCACAACTCCAACGAGTAAGTTTAATTAAGAAACAAAATCGATCAGTTTATTCAAAGGTATTTGGAACGTATCTAAACGTAATTGAATATCCTAAACAGTTCTCGAAAGGAATGAGTTCGGAAAAAAGAGAAAGAAAGATAAAAAAGTGTCCGTGGTGCCTCCGCATTACTGGTTTGAAGAGAGAGCATTAGTCTGTCGGCCGAGCAGGGCCCCGGCGAGGGAAATATCACGGATAATACTGAATGTAAAAGAAATTCGTTTTGGATAGCCTTTTGGTAAACCGTTACAAGAGGTAGCGGGTCCGCCGTGCGAGGCTCCTGCGCGCGGCCCTGTGCAACCGGTACTACTTTGTTTTGTACCAAGAGTCTGTTGAAGACAGCTCGCTCGGACTTGGAACGGCTAATGCGAATGTAATATTCAACTTGCAGATTTCATTTTGCGGGAGAACTGCAAGAACTGTTTTCCGCCAGATTTTCGTTATGTTCTTACCTTATTTGATACAAGGCTGGATTGTCTTCTGTACTGAAAAGTGAAAATTCGAACTTGACCAAGACATTCGTTGGGTTCCTACATAGAGAGCCTAAATACCATGTTTTACGATTGTACCTACCTCTGTGCAAATCAAACATCAAACTGCTTTATTTCCTTTAGATTATTATTATTTTTATTTACTTCCTTTTTTTTAGACCTTACAGGACTCTTGAACACGTCACAAAAATTCAAATTACACATGTAAAACTAGGAAATAAAGTGATCACTTTGATTTTTTGTTCACTTTAATCTTTTTATGGTAAAGTAAAGAAGCGAACAAGAAACCTTTACCTTGTTATAATGTTAGTTTTCGAATTGGAGTAAAAATTGTTCCACGATTTTTGTCGCCTGATATTTTGTAGTAAGCCTTTTTACAAAGGATATGTTTTACAATTTGTTTTAATTTATTCATTGATAATTTTTGCAACTCACTTGGAGTTTTGTCGTAGAAACGTATACATTGCCCTTTGAAAGATACATTAATCTTTGTGTTGCCTAGTTATGGATAATAATTAATTAATATTTATTTATTTATGGGCACAGCGAGTTTAATCTTATTTCTAGTATTTATATTATGTATGTCGCTATTTCTAGGGAACCAATTGATATTTCTACGAGTGTACAATAAGTTTTCATAAAAATATTGACAGGGGATGGTCATTATGTTTATTTCTTTGAATTTATCTCGTAGGAATTCTTAAGGACCCATATTGTACGAACAGCTCTCTTCTGCAGCACAAAATAATACGGTGTTTATATCTGCAGCGTTCCCCCACAGCAGTACTTGTACCATAAGACATAATACTGTGGAAGCAGCAGAAATAAACAAGTCTAGACTTCAACGTCTGTGAGTTGACGGATTTTTTTGACTGCATACGCTGCAGAACTAAGTCTCTTCGATAGCTTATCTATGTGTGGGCCCCATTGAAGTTTATTATCTAAGGTAATTCCTAAGAATACGGTACTTTCTAAAATTTTTAACGTTTCTGCTTTTACGTTTACATCAGCCTTAACTTGTTTTACATTAGGCAAAATAAATCTAATACATTTTGTTTTGGTTTCGTTAAGCAACAGATTATTAACACTAAACCAATGGACTACTTTTGAGATTGCATTATTCACATCGTCATAGTTTGTGTTTAGTGGTTTCATTTTAAAAATTAATGAATTATCAGAAGCCAACAGTACAATCTCGTGATTATTCTTTACAAGATGAGGCAGGTCCTTAATATAAACTACAAATAGGAAAGGACCGAGTATAGAGCCCTGCGGTACACCCATTGTGACTACAGACCCTGAAGACCGTTTTCCATTAATGTCAACTCTTTGTCACTCAAGTAAGATGTAAGAAGATCCAAAGAGGAGTCCACTATTCCATAGTGATGTAGTTTCCTGATTAATGTTTCATGGAGTACGCCATCGAATGCTTTTGACAAGTCGCAAAATATGCCTATAGCATCTTACGACTTCTCCCAAGCATCAAAAATATGCGATACTAACAATACACCGGCATCAGTAGTTGACCTGCCGCGAGTGAACCCGAATTGCTTACAATGCTAGGTCATTTCCATTGAAATAATATTTACATATGTAATTAAAAAGACATGTTTACGTTAACGATTGTACCTATAGAAGGACGCCGACGACATCCGGCTCAGGAGAGTGGTATCCCGTTCTCTCATGAGTACGAGCCGTATCCGTCCAAGACCGCAACAATCTTGGATAAGTAGAAGAACAGAACTTGGTAATATTAATCTAATATAATACTGTTACAAGATTTAAGTCCTTTCGGCCGCCATACTAAATGTTTTCTTGTTTAGAAGAAATTATCGTCTTGTCTCGTAACCAAGATACTAATTATGAAGATTTAGTGGTAGGTACAAAGTAAAGGTTCTGTAATGACCTGGATGTTGTCCGCAGGCGCCGCCGCGATGCTGCGCGCCGCGATGCTGCGCGCCGCGATGATGCTGCTGCTTCACGGTGAGTACAACTCTCTAGGTACTTATACACACTGAAAGATGAATACTAGTTTGATAAAATAACCGAGTTCTGCTGCGGTGATATACTAAGGTGAGGTGATATTAACGCAAACAATATCCGCGATTCTCTTACAATTGCGGAGCCGGAGACAAATGAATATCGGTGAGTTGTACCTAATTGCAATAGTTGATCCGGTTCAAATGAAATTTCACTGACATTTGACAGTTTAATTAAATTACATTTTAGTAAAGAAACTACTTAATTTAGGAAAATAGTAAATTAAGAATATTAGGTATATTATGTAAGTACATAAGATGTTACTCTCACTGTAACGTTTTGAACGTTCACAGGCTACGTGCCTAAGCTAGCGCTCTGTGAGGCCGGCTCTACGAGGTACCCGCTGTATGTCTCAGATCAGCACTGCTGTATTTCTGCTTGAACAGTTTGGTAGTCAGTCCAGCTCAGTGTCAGCAACACGCCGCGCCCCGCTGATATCTATGTTATGTTTCTATAGCACGTTATTAATCAGCGCTGATTGATGAGTCGTTCGACGCGAGATCACGTCCCGCCCGACACATCACTCGTGTGAACACGAGCCCAGCCGAAAAACAACTCTATGCCCGCCCACTTAGACTCACTAATACGCCGGAATATGTTTCGAACACCAACTAGAGAAAATTATATCTTATTACGACTGCATGGAGCTCATTTTTCATACGATATGTATGAGTTTGCGGTGGTATTGAAATATAGAGATTTTGTAGTAGGTACCTATTATGAACCTATAGACATGTTCATTAAGCGCTGCAAATCGTATATTATTTTTATATATTTCTGGCTCTATGGTAATTAAAATCGCCATGCATCGTGAACAATTTTGTGGAGGTATTTTTATATTGTTTTTGAAACAGAATTAACGAGCTTTTTACAATTAAATCGTGAAATAAATGAAAACGCGAATTAGCGCCTTTTTATCCCGAGGAGCTACAATGTTATTGATATTGCAGCGGACTCTCAAATCTCCGATGTGCCTAAAGCTCCATTACTGCGCTGTCTGCAGTAGCGCCCGGGGCCTGCGGCGGGGTCGGTAGGTACCTGCAGTAGCGCCTGGGGCCTGCGGCGGGGTCGGTAGGTACCTGCAGTAGCGCCTGGGGCCTGCGGCGGGGTCGGTAGGTACCTGCAGTAGCGCCCGGGGCCTGCGGCGGGGTCGGTAGGTACCTGCAGTAGCGCCCGGGGCCTGCGGCGGGGTCGGTAGGTACCTGCAGTAGCGCCCGGGGCCTGCGGCGGGGTCGGTAGGTACCTGCAGTAGCGCCCGGGGCCTGCGGCGGGGTCGGTAGGTACCTGCAGTAGCGCCCGGGGCCTGCGGCGGGGTCGGTAGGTACCTGCAGTAGCGCCCGGGGCCTGCGGCGGGGTCGGTAGGTACCTGCAGTAGCGCCCGGGGCCTGCGGCGGGGTCGGTAGGTACCTACCTGAGCACAATAACTGTTTAACTATGTAAATGCAATCCAGCGCTAGACAAAACTACCTTCACAACAGGTAACGAGGAAACATCAAATTTAACAACATCTATCCGAATTTAAATCGCTGAAATTACTTCACAATTCGGCTTTGGGTTCGGGTTCGGGCTTAATATTAAAAGGCTTTATGACTGTCTGAGCGCGCGCCGCGGCACACGGTACACGCACGGCACACGCACGGCACACGGGGCGCCGCTGGCAGCGCTGTGAGACTCAACTCACGTGAGAGAATAGAGAGAGACAGTATTATTTATTGTTTAATTAAATAGAACTCTTATTAAACAAAGTTTATAAAAATTACAATATAAGAATAGAAACAAATAAGAACTAGTATTTTCAAACTGTTATAAAGATAAATAAATAGATAGATAATACTTTTCAAAATATAAATGAATAATAACTTATAATTTAAGGCTATTAGGAAACATCTCTAAAATATTTTGCATTCTCTTCGTCTGAAACACAAGACCGCCTAGTTCACACTAAATTGTTAAACTACCTATATTTATATATTTAACGCACATGTTTGGTATTTTTATCAGTTACTTTGAATTTTTTATTTTATTTTGAATCATAAAACCAAACTAAACAATAATAATCTTATATTCAAGCAATAGTTATTTGTTCAACAAGTGGGCAGAAACCAGTTTTTGTTGAACGTGTCGATATTAAATCCCGAGCGAAGCGAGTGGCTCTAAAGGAGACTGCTAAGCTAGTGAAGGATGTAGAAGCGAGTGGCTCTAAAGGAGACTGCTAAGCTAGTGAAGGATGTAGAAGCGAGTGGCTCTAAAGGAGACTGCTAAGCTATTGAAGGATGTAGAAGCGAGTGGCTCTAAAGGAGACTGCTAAGCTAGTGAAGGATGTAGAAGCGAGTGGCTCTAAAGGAGACTGCTAAGCTAGTGAAGGATGTAGAAGCGAGTGGCTCTAAAGGAGACTGCTAAGCTAGTGAAGGATGTAGAAGCGAGTGGCTCTAAAAGAGACTGCTAAGCTAGTGAAGGATGTAGAAGCGAGTGGCTCTAAAGGAGACTGCTAAGCTAGTGAAGGATGTAGAAGCGAGTGGCTCTAAAGGAGACTGCTAAGCTAGTGAAGGATGTAGAAGCGAGTGGCTCTAAAGGAGACTGCTAAGCTAGTGAAGGATGTAGAAGCGAGTGGCTCTAAAGGAGACTGCTAAGCTAGTGAAGGATGTAGAAGCGAGTGGCTCTAAAGGAGACTGCTAAGCTAGTGAAGGATGTAGAAGCGAGTGGCTCTAAAGGAGACTGCTAAGCTAGTGAAGGATGTAGAAGCGAGTGGCTCTAAAGGAGACTGCTAAGCTAGTGAAGGATGTAGAAGCGAGTGGCTCTAAAGGAGACTGCTAAGCTAGTGAAGGATGTAGAAGGCTCGACGCAAAAAACATTTTGTCTCGACTGAATCATACAACGTTTCATAGCGAGAAGATATTTTGTTTTTTATAAAAGAGGTCGAATGTCAGAAACACAGTCTGGTAAACAACTATTAGAGGGTTACAATACTACAGACCTCGTTCAAACCGCGAACAAACTAAATTGTTCATTTCATATGAAGGTTTAATGTGGTCTACCCTAAGCAAACAAAACCCGATTTTGTTCACTGTTTTAGAGCAGAAAAGTCGTTTTGTTCGAGCGGGAGTGGTGAAAAAGAAGATTTTTACAATCGCGTAGTTACAGCGGCGCACCGTTGTGTCAAGGTCTCCCGATGACGACGACGACGTAGTGAACCAAGCGTAGGGTTATGTTACTCAAGTGTGGAGAATACTTATTATGCAGGGTTATTGGTAAATTAGTGGCAATACGTGAACTGCAGGTTCAGCCCATCATCACAAACGTGAACTGCAGGTTCAGCCCATCATCACAAACGTGAACTGCAGGTTCAGCCCATCATCACAAACACGTTTGTGAAGACGCCAGCTCTTCATTCTTAATTTTGGTATTGGTAATGGGTACCCCCCGCAATTCAATAATCGTTCGTTTGAGAGGTTTTATTTGAAACTCAACTTAAAAACAGCTCTGCCCTGAATTAACAGAAGATATGAGAGTGAAAGATCGATCTTAAGAAACTCGTTGGGTTCCAGGCGAAGATGTTTTTTCATTTAGTATCAGAGGTGACTTATATATTTTTTTAGAATTTAGACGGCCGATGTCGTGGCCTAGGCCTTACACTTGCAGCTTTATACTGAAATTTATATAATATATTTCCCCAAATATTACTCAACTTTGTTCAATGGAATGTGAGGTGTTTTACTTGGGTTATGAGATGCCTGTTAGCGGTCGGTGTTGTCAAGCAAGCATGGGCACAAGGATGCGGATCCTCAGCTTCCATATGGCCTCCACCTAGAACTAACATCTGCAGGCTCTGCTCCCTAAGCGCGAGACGACCGGCTCAGTTTCAAGCAAGCATGGGCACAAGGATGCGGATCCTCAGCTTCCATATGGCCTCCACCTAGAACTAACATCTGCAGGCTCTGCTCCCTAAGCGCGAGACGACCGGCTCAGTTTCAAGCAAGCATGGGCACAAGGATGCGGATCCTCAGCTTCCATATGGCCTCCACCTAGAACTAACATCTGCAGGCTCTGCTCCCTAAGCGCGAGACGACCGGCTCAGTTTCAAGCAAGCATGGGCACAAGGATGCGGATCCTCAGCTTCCATATGGCCTCCACCTAGAACTAACATCTGCAGGCTCTGCTCCCTAAGCGCGAGACGACCGGCTCAGTTTCAAGCAAGCATGGGCACAAGGATGCGGATCCTCAGCTTCCATATGGCCTCCACCTAGAACTAACATCTGCAGGCTCTGCTCCCTAAGCGCGAGACGACCGGCTCAGTTTCTATCGGCGCGCCTTTGCCCGGACGAACTATCTCCGTTATTTATGACTTTCGGTTTGAAACTGTTCTTAGTTCGTTAGTTCTTGACCTTTGATGGCTTATTTCTTTCAGGTTCCACTGAGTCTTGACTGAGTCTGAAAGTCTTGAGGTAAAATTAATGTGCTTTTCAAACAGAATTGTTACCCGGGAAAAACTATGTTTATGTGTGGTGTTCAGGCCAAAGTTAAAACTTGAGGATGCAGCGACATAGTGTAATGAGAGGTTTTCGTTTTGCATTTTTAAAAAGAAAAAAATTAGTTCCATGTATCTCGATAGATGGCAGGGCTTCAACTGGTTCCTACTTAGAGGAACCAGGCACTATGGTAATGTTAATGTCACATGAAAGAAAACGTCAAAATGATAATCGGTCGATCGCTTAAAGGAACTAGAGGTAGTGCATATACCCATCTCATTCACACCAGAGAGAGATAAAAATATGCTTGTAGCCTGAGAAGAAATCAGATAGAATGAATGTTTCTCTGTCCCAACTATCGTGGTAGTTTTTTCATTGTTTATGTCTAAGCAATGAAAAAACTGGCAAGCAAACTTGATTTTTCAAATGCTGCAAATAAACAAAGAAATGTCACTATGAAAGTGACAAGACAGTGGAGCAAACCCTTGAATTTTTATGGATTATTAGTTCTTGCCCTCGGCTTTGCTTGAGCAGGAAATTTTCTTGAAGAAAGCTTTATTTATTTTAATAAATCCATTCATCTCACAAGGCTCAATCTCACACGCTAGTTAAGCGTCCAGAGCTTTACACGCTGCGGTGCTGGTGGTCTTTTCTGCGAGTCATAATAATCCTAGGCTCACGCACCACCCTTCACTATGCTTTGTTTTCTCTTCATTTGACAAAAGACATACCCTAATCCCCAGTTGACACACTGCCATCTATCGAGATATTTAGAACTAGCTTTTTTTTTTTAATGCGAAACGAAAACCCCTCATTACTATAAAATCTCATCAATCAAGAACTTATTTACAGAAAATTACAATATACAATACAATAATAATAATCAAATAATAGAATTAAATTAAAACTAGTATTTACAATTGAAACAATTGAGCTAACTGCAGACTGTTGCAAACAATCTACAAGTAGCTCAACTGATCCATATCAATACCAGTCGGAAGCGTGCCCAAGACGTTAGCTGCATTGCCCCGCTGTATAGCAATGCTGATGCGCTGCGCCAAATACTCACCAGCTCTCGGGTCACGCGTCGCGCGTCGCTTCGACCAGACGCTCAGATAATTTTTTGAAAACCCGGAGAGCCTCGGTACCCCACGGACCTAGGGTCTCGACTCCAAGGGGAGCAAATGCGTATGCTCTATCGAGACCTATAATAAAAATAATTACAACTAATATTCACTTAAATCTATTTTCTAAAAATCTAAGCCGTCACCAGAAGGCCCAGAATGCTGGCAGTAATATTAATAACGTTAAAATTCCTACAAACCAAATGAACTTTCGGTGTTAACGCGAAATCCTTCCTCGCAGTGCACCGGGCCAATATGATGCATGTAATTAAAAACTGGGGCAGAGCCTACATCCGGAATATGTTGAGCCCTTATGCCACGTAAGCGGATTCAGTTTGTGCTCTGGGCGGGGGGCCAAGCCACAGTGGACGGAAGAGGCTGAGGCTGGGGAGAGCGGGGAAACCGCAGGGCTTTGATATCTCGCAGCTGAATATGATAGATACGTGCGTGCCTGCACGACGGAATTTAAATTATTTCCAAGCTTTCAAGGGAAAAATAATCAGGTAGTTATTGCAGGAGTTCTCATGAAATGAATGCAGGCAGCTGCGGCGGTCGGCTGGACCAGGACGCGTCATGTACTCCACATCGCGGCACAAGGATATTGTTTTTTACAACATACGGATGCAATCCAATTAAATTTTCAGCAATTTTCATAAACTCGTTTACTTTAATGTTTAACATTTAAAACCGCAAAAAAAATATCTTACCTAAGCATTTTGTGTAATGTGACTATATTGTAGAGCTTCAGCCACGCTGAAGTCAAGAAAAAATCTTGACTATCTGCGCAAAGGTATTTCTCACCGCCGAGGCGGCGCCGGCCCCGCAAGCCGGTAGTCCTCGCCGCCAGCGCTGGCCTCGCCAACCGGTATTCCTCTCCACCGGGGCGCCCGCCTCGTCAGCTGGTAGTCCTTGCCGCTGGCGCCGGCCACGCCAGCCGGTATTCCTCGTCGCTGGGGCGCCGGCCTCGCCAGCCGGTAATCATCGCTGCCGGCGCCGGCCTCGCCAGCCGGTAGTCCTCGCCGCCGGGGTGCCGGGCGCCGGCTTCGCATGCTGGTAATTCTCCCCGCGACGTGCTCACTTCACGACGTAGACTTTACAATTAGGGATTACGTGACGAGGTTTTGGGGTTGACACGGCTAAAGTGCTAAACCCTATAAATAATTGCCAGCTAGTTTACTATTCATGATACACAGTTGCCAACTTAGAGAACCTAAAAACGGAATACTCCGGTATACTAACCAACATAGGCGCAAACTGCTTCAACACCAAGTGTAGCCAAAGTTTGAGTCGAAAAAAACTATGAAAACTTTCAAAGTTGGTGTAAACTTTCTCCAAGCACGTTTTGACAGTATTCCTAGTATACTCTTGTAACAAGACTCGGCGGCCGGCGGGGCAGCCGGGGCAGATTGCTGGCGAGGGGCAGATCGGCACAAGCGTATCGGGCGTGTTTACTTTCGCAGTGGAAATTATTCCGGCAATAACGCTGATCCCTCCCGGAGGAGTCGCCCGCCCCGCCGCGCCGCCCGCCGCCGCGGCGAAGCGAGGTGCGGGGATATCGGGTATATCATGTAGGTCGTTGATGGACACTTACGGACGAGTTGAAACGTTAAAGTTTCTCCTCAACATTAATATTTGTTCCAAAACATGCAGGCGATAAGTTTCAAATCCTACTTCAGGACCTCAAACAAACAAAGCCCGCTTATCATGCATTGAACTGCCTCTGTCCGCTTCGGTGTGAGCCATTAACCTAACTTCTGAGAGTTATCAGTGCTCGTCCCGTGCCGCAGGAGCGCTAGGCGCTCCGCTCGTGCGGGCGGTGCGACCTCCTATTTGACTTGCTGATAACGCGCTAGTTGTAACAGTTTGATGGCATACAATATCTGCCCCGGAGCGAGAGCGGGATCAGACACTCACAAGTTGCCACCGCCAGCTGTGGAGTTATCTCTGCATACAAACTTTCGCATTTATAATATTAGTGTGATCTACTGTAATGTTCAGGTGGACAAAATGAGTTTGACGCGACGACAGGAGGAAAAGAACATGCGTAAGCTGTTTTTTTTAACTGAAGGGTAATTTGGGTCAAAACAAAAACTTTTAAGGAATTTGCATAACAATGTGTGAAATAAGCAGATGTTCTTATTGTTCACACGGACGAAACTTACGAGTGTCAGATGAGATGACTAGCACCACAGATTACGTGACTAGCACGGACACTGCTTCCTCCTCGGTCCGAGGCACCGCGCGGTGCGGCCCGGCGTGGCGCGGCGGCGCGCGGCGTGTGTCAGCGGTTCCACTAATCCTGGTTTGATTGCAGCCGGGCTTCCATTAATATCTTGCTTTATGTGAATTTTTCAACCGTGCTCTTCTGTGTTCAAAGTCAAATAAAAGTCAGTTCATAAGTACTCTTTATTGGAAAAAGCTTAGCTTCATACCTACCTACTTCCCGTAATTTAGCTGCGCGTTTGGTCTTTCATTACAAGTTTGTATAACAGAACTGCTGAACATAGATTAGATGGATATGCTTACATTCATGACCCTACAAAACTTTTCAAATTCAAATACAAATAATTTATTTGATACCATTTACATAGTTTTAAAACTAAAACATAATGCAACGATACTGACGCTAACAGTATAAACTAAAACATAATGCAACGATACTGACGCTAACAGTATAAACTAAAACATAATGCAACGATACTGACGCTAACAGTATAAAACTGTTCAGTATCGCCCTCCTCTGGACAGGATAATTAAGCATACGGTCAAGAACAGAAACGGATTTGGCGTCTTTAATGCTTAAAACGGACGATTATGAGAAAAATAATGGATGGGGCGTGCAACATAAATTCAACCTATTATACACATAATACTCGAAAAACCTGTTACACTAATACATACATAAAATAATTATACTTAGTAACTCTAAAAGTCGGGTTAGGGTACAACTCAACGTGGCAATGCTGCCAGCATTCTGGGCACTTTGCCTTCTGGTGACGGCTTAGATTTTTGGAAAAAAGATTTAAGTGCAAATATTAGTTGTATTTATTATTATATTCTGTTCCTATTGTAATTTTCTTTAAATAAATACAAATCTTTCCGTGAGATAGGACGGGGAAGGGGATTAAAAAGTATAGAAAAAAGCAGAGACCGAATATGCAGGTTACGGCGCAGCTGAATAGGAAGCCACTTGAGCTGGGCTCGGTAACCAGAGACATGGTCGTACTTGCGGAGGCCAAAGATAAACCGGATGCACACCTTTTACGGAGGCCAAAGATAAACCGGATGCACACCTTTTGTTGGCGCAGTTTATTGAGCTGTTCCTCTGTAAGGTCCAAATGAATGGTTCCCGTTTCGTCGCGTCACGTTACGTACCTAATTTTATTCCATACAAATTTTTATGCGAATCGTTCCGGTCACGTAGTGATCTGCTGAAATACAGTCAACTTAAAATGACATGCGTCCACATAATCAAGGACACGTAGAAGAAGAGAAAGGGCAAGGGCAGTTTTGGTAGCCGTGGGCAGAAAGTTCCGTAATCTCCTCAGGGAACCAGCAGACGCCAACAGCTGGCGACCTTCACCTCCGCCTGCGACCTGCGACAGAGTGCGCTCAAACACAACCCTTTTGTTTTTGATGATCGCGCTGAAGGAGATGGCTACCCCATTAAAAATAATCTGCGGAATCGCCGATCAGTCCAGATTCCACAAAGTTCTAGAGCTGCCGACTATAATCATGGCGTCTTCACAGACGTGTTTGTGATGATGGGCGGGACCTCGCCAGTTCACGTAATGTTACTAATTTACCAATAACCGTAAGTTTATAATCGTAAGTTTATATTATAGGAAAAAATTAAAAATAAAACAGCTCTTAGTTTCGGGTGATAAGACTCTACCCTTTTTCTGTGACGTCGCCATTCAGTTTATCTTTATCAAATAAATGATAAAAACCATCATGTTTGTTGGCCGTATGTTGTGTCTTATGGATCATTTTCTTTCTTTCCTTTTGTATCTGTATCGTAGAAAGTTACTATGCAGTGCATGCTTCAAGACAAGGATTCACCGTGTGAGCTTACTGTGCAGTGCATGCTTCAAGACAAGGATTCACCGTGTGAGCTTACTGTGCAGTGCATGCTTCAAGACAAGGATTCACCGTGTGAGCTTACTGTGCAGTGCATGCTTCAAGACAAAGATTCACCGTGTGAGCTTACTCTGCAGTGCATGCTTCAAGACAAGGATTCACCGTGTGAGCTTACTGTGCAGTGCATGCTTCAGGACAAGGAGCACGATACGCTCATGTTAAACTTACCTAGGCAAATATATTTTAGTTTGCAGTCAGTAGATACAAATACATGAGTGGGAGAGTTCTACCATCGCGGGTGGAGGGATGCTGAGTGGGCTTATTGATTTCGGATTAATTACCAGCGCCACAGAATAGCCGGCAGTCGCTGCGGGCGGCGCGCGAATAAACTACCCGGATTAGGGCTATTTGTACATCCTATGAATTTCATATTCACATTGGATATTTCATTTTGTTCAACATAATGCTCTGTTGGATATTCGCGGATTAAAACATTAAACAACTGCCTTGCTTCAATGTACAACCGAAGTAAAACATTAAACAACTGCCTTGCTTCAATGTACAACCGAAGTATTGGAAATTATTGTATAAGCTCTCCGTGGATCATTAGCCACGGAGAGCTTATATAATAATTAACTAATTAAACCTCAGTAGGTTTTAGTGAGAATTTTAAGCGACTATATGAAAGGTCTTTCACGCAGGAACGGCAATTCCTGAGGGGCTTTTGTGCAAAGGCCGCCGAGACATTGAATCGTTCCAACGAGCGCATCCTGTCCCAACGCATCGCCGCCGTCGCCGCCGACGGACAGACGGACATTTCATTTCATTTATTAATTCCACCCTAGGTACCTGTTGATAAACTTGATGTCGTTGTAGTCTAAACAATTATATACCTACTTAATACTTAGTTTAACATGTATTTAATTAAAATTATGAATACAAGACAAGTTTTGTGTGAAGGAAAGAATCACCATAAGAATTGTATGCAGAAACAGTAATTCCCATAAATATAGATAAATATTTAACACCACAGACGGACAGACACAAAGCGAGGTCCCGTTTTTACCCTTTGGGTACGGAACCCTAAAAATGAAGGAAATTCTATGAGTTCCCTGTATATTTTGTTATTGCCATGAAAGTTATCGAAACCGCCGGAACAGACTGTGTAAAACTATATTGTACATTCGGCAAAACAGCTACAGGAGTCGCGAGGCTTTAAGGCAGAAGACACATCGTGATATAAACGGCAATTAGTGAGAAGAACGGGGCGGGCGGAGGCGGGGGCGGCGGCCGCGGGCCTGGCCTGGCCTGGCTCCAGCAACTCCAACACACAACACAAAGAGAACTAAAAAGAAATCCTAGAAGAAAAGTACGTATCATAAAGAAAAGTAAGTTTCAAAAATCTGAAATGAATAAAATAAAAAGCGCTTACTGCGGCTGCGGGCAGAAGCCAGCCACACTAATGTTATAGGTAAATGCGAATGTCTGCGTGTTGGTTACCTCCCCTCCCCTCCCCTCGCCAACGCTACTGAACGGATCAGGCTGACATTTTGCATACACATACAGTTCTTAGCCTGACATAAAACATAATTTTATTTCTTATTTTTTTAAATTAAACATACTTTTATTTCTTACTTTTAGCAGAAACGATTATCTGCGAGGATGGCGGAGGCTTCCGCAGTAATCTGGTATTGGACGCGCTGAGACGCGTTAACCTGTGGAACTTCTTGTAATGATGAATCCCAAAGTGAATGTTATAATTAAAAAATATGTTTTCTACTATAATTTTACTACACTCTGTACCTATTATAATCACATGACCAGAAGCACGCTCTATCCGTTCATCTTCCTTGACTAAACTAAAAGATACAACCAGAAGTGTCTTACGAATATCTTCTCTCCAGCGACAGTGCCACTCTCTACAGCTTCTTATTTCCATGACATTAAATCGCATAAAATTAAACCACGACCAAAATAAATCTATACTAATGTAAAACTCTTTGTCCTGACATATAGACAAGCTACAGCCTAAACCAGTAAGCGTACAGACTTGAAACTTGCAAGGTGTGTAGGTCTTGGTGTGAAAGTGAGCACTACGAAAGGAATTTTAAAAATTCAAGGGGTTCAAAACTGGAGTCGAAAATTGAAACAAAAATGTTCTGTATT
This sequence comes from Eupithecia exiguata, assembly GCA_947086465.1. Lineage (NCBI taxonomy): Eukaryota > Metazoa > Arthropoda > Insecta > Lepidoptera > Geometridae > Eupithecia > Eupithecia exiguata. The sequence goes on from OX352228.1 coordinate 103,179, forward strand.
TCATTAACCGTTAACACCAGAACTACAAAATTATACATGTAGATACCTCTAACTAAACCAAACCAACACATATTTCATTGACCGTGTTCTGAAATTGACGGTGTAGCATTAAAGTACGGCAGTGTTAAAGTACCTACTCCTCAGACGACAAAACACCGATTTAACCTTAAGAAAACAGCAATAATAATTTTTGAAATTTTAGTATGTTTAATATTCCAGGGACACAAATAGGGAGAAATAAAAACTATAAATTAAAATAACGTAACAAAAAACTTTGATTAGGTATTTTAAATTCAAAAGCACATTATACACGTTGATTTGCGGTTCAAAATCAGCTCGTTTCGGATTAGCAATGTGACGTGACACCCCGATTAGGGTGATTTCCTTTTCAAAACTAAAAAATGAGTAAAGGAAAAACAAATTTACTGGGTTACCTTTATTATAGCACAAAAGAACCAGTCTTGACATTCAACATTCGTAACTGCACTTAATAAATTAATATGGTCCATTCTGCAGTTCCATTTTTCGATAAAGCGTCCGAGCTATCAATGACGAACGTTATCATGCCGTGATAAACGATCTATTTTGACCTTAAATTAAAGCCCGCGACCTCCAGGACATTAAGTACGTACCAGCAAGACGGTGGCGCCACTTGCCACAGACCACGTGAAAACATGGCTCTATTGCGAGAACAATTTAAACTTTAAGTTGGCTGTCCAGATCCTGTGACATCACATCACTCTTTGGGACAATGTACAGTCCAAAGTCTATAAATATGGATAAGTTGAGAAATCAAATTCCACGTGGACGAAGTCGCGGGTAACAGCTAGTCCATAATATAGAGCTACAACCACGATCTCCGCCCGTATGCCAAAGGACAGGTACGGGGCTTGTGTTACCGAAAACACAAGAGACATTTATTAGAGCCGACGTGTTCCAGCTATCCTTGTCCTTTGTGCTTTGTCGTACCAGGACAATGAGGCGGCGTCCCATGCATAGTGGAGAGCCCATGCATACTGAGGCGATGTGGTGGACTGTACCAGGACAATGAGGCGGCGTCCCATGCATAGTGGAGAGCCCATGCATACTGAGGCGATGTGGTGGACTGTACCAGGACAATGAGGCGGCGTCCCATGCATAGTGGAGAGCCCATGCATACTGAGGCGATGTGGTGGACTGTACCAGGACAATGAGGCAGCGTCCCATGCATAGTGGAGAGCCCATGCATACTGAGGCGATGTGGTGGACTGTACCAGGACAATGAGGCAGCGTCCCATGCATAGTGGAGAGCCCATGCATACTGAGGCGATGTGGTGGACTGTACCAGGACAATGAGGCGGCGTCCCATGCATAGTGGAGAGCCCATGCATACTGAGGCGATGTGGTGGACTGTACCAGGACAATGAGGCGGCGTCCCATGCACAGTGGAGAGCCCATGCATACTGAGGCGATGTGGTGGACTGTACCAGGACAATGAGGCGGCGTCCCATGCATAGTGGAGAGCCCATGCATACTGAGGCGATGTGGTGGACTGTACCAGGACAATGAGGCGGCGTCCCATGCATAGTGGAGAGCCCATGCATACTGAGGCGATGTGGTGCACTGTCAAGGTCCTAGCTAAAATTGGATATTGTAAAATACCGCACCTATTCAATAATCTCTCATAAGAGGCACAACACAAACAATAACGAAGTACAGACGGAAGCGAACTTGTCTAGTAGATTCTTGGAATCCGTTGAATGAAGTAGGTTCGCCGGCGAGTATTCTTCGAGATGGGTATCGGTCGCGCCCACCGACAGCGCAGCGGAGCGACTTACTAAAGGAGTAAATCCGCCGATAACGACGGGCGGCGTTCTCGAACGGGCGTTAGAGGTCCGTTCACGAGGCTCATGCGACGCTTGTTACAGACTGGAGAGGAGGACGCCGGAATTAGGGTACGATGAATTTGCGCATTGTGAACTGCTGGGGCCGACAAATTGAATCCAGAATTTACTATTCACGTACCACATCCTCGCATAATGGTCGATGTTTAGTTTAGGAGGTGCGTCGGCATATTTGTAAGTGGAATATTTGTTTCAAATATTTATGATTACTTAGAATGATGAGAATGATACTTTTTTTTATTAGTAATACAGACGTCGGAGATCTTTGCCCAGCATTGGGACATCATAGTTTAGAAAAAATATATGGGCATAGTATGTAGGTTACAGAATATTATGTAGTTCAGTAATTCAGGTATGTACGAAGTCATCAAACAAACAAACATTGTTATTTGAAGTAAGACAAAAAACAAAACAATCTGCCTCAATAAAATATGTAGCAAAATCTGCAGACTCGATAAGACGATTATCGATCTAATCCTCAACCAAATAGGTATTCAAATCCAGCAATAAGCAAATAGACTCCCCTCGACCTTCATATGCAAATATTCGTGCTCGTAACAATCATAAAACCGTACTTCTCTGGTCTCCAGCGCAGCCCGTCACATCGTCCGACGCGACCTCCGTCACATCGTCGGGGTTATTTAAAAATCCAAGATGGCGGATTATTTTTATCAATATTTTACTCACGAGTATCGTCTTTTACTAATTCCATTATTTTGCAGAGGTGGCCAAAATGACCCTAAACAGGGGTCAAATGCGTTGGTTGACAGACTGTGTTTTTGTGAGGTTTTCGTGTTTTTTTTTGTCAAAGTGATCCAAGGCGGAGTACAGCACTAGAAGAAATGAAAGAATAAAATTATAACCGTGAATGCGACAATTTTTTCTGTAGTTTTTTGTGATTGTTTTAAAATGATGATTCATTCGGGATACTTAGCTAGAAAAAAAAACGATATTAAGGTTTTTTGTTATACCTAGTGCTTAACCGTACTCTGTGTAACTATCTCAGTTTTAGGCGATATTAACATAGATATTAAAAACGATAATACAGATAGATTTTCCCCTGATTATATTGAGTTACTCGCAACGCATGGACTGATGCCGGGTCACAACCAAATTACTAGAGGAGAAAGATGCATCGATCACATAATATTAAAAAGTAAGGATAATTGCTCTACTCTTGTTCTGAATACCTACTTAACAGATCATTGTCCAGCAATCCTAAGTATCTCAAAGACTAGTGATAGAAGTAAACCAAAGAAGATTTATATTAAAAATATCCATTTTAAAAACTAACATGGAAGCTGCTAAGGATCAACTTAAAAATACAGACTTCTCGCAAATATTTGATGTAACGACTTCTGATGAAGCTACTGACTTACTTATAATATAACGAATCTCATGGAAGTAGTAAAAGCTAATACACGTATTCTAAGAGTGCCACATAGTAAGCGTATAATCAAACCGTGGATCACGGCGGGTCTACTCAAATGTATTCGGAATCGTGATAAAATGCACCTACGCGTAAGACAAGACCCCCGTAATAAAGTCCTTAAGATAACATACGTAAGATATCGCAACTATTGTAATTCATTACTAAAAAAACTAAAAACTGAACATGATAAAAGCGAATTAGAAAAACATAAAAACAGTATTAAAAAACATGGCAAAAAATTTGGAAAATAACAAATACAACTAAAATTAAATCAACTAGTGAATTTCTACTTAAAACTAAATCTAATAACCAGGACTCAGTAGACTTTGTAAATAAATATTTTGCAACTGTTGGTAGTAGACTAGCAGGTGAAGTTCGGAACAAGGGTGGAGGCATTACGGACTCAAACATAAAAACTAAGCCTATCAAATCACAACTAAACTCAATTGGAATTTCGGAAACTGACGAGGAAGAAATATTGACGATAATAAATGGACTCAAGAATGATTGTGCAGATGGATACGATGGAATCTCAGCCACATTTATTAAAGAGCAGAAGAGTATTTTGATTCCAATAATAACTCATATTTGTAACGTCAGTTTATCCACCGGAGTATTCCCGTTGGCTTTTAAGAGATCTATTATCACACCAGTCTATAAGAGTGGGGATGGAGAAAGTGTCTGTAACTATAGGCCCATATCACTTTTAACTACCCTCTCAAAAATTTTAGAAAAGGTTATGAACAAAAGACTAATCTCTTTTCTAAACAAATACAACATCCTTTCACCTGGTCAATTTGGATTTAGAGCATCACAATCGGCTGAAGGAGCTGTGTCAAGTCTTGTTAACTACATTTCGAAAAAAATAGATGAAAAGAAAAAGGTAGTAGGTATTTTTTTAGATCTAACAAAAGCATTTGACACTGTCTCCATCCCTAAACTGATAGAAAAACTTGAAGTGAATGGCATACGTGGTCCAACCCTGGATCTGTTCTCTTCTTATTTAACAGCCAGAACCCAAGCCACAAAAATAGGTGAAATCAGTAGTACCGAACAACCGGTTACATTTCGCGTTCCACAGGGTAGTGTTTTGGGACCTAGCCTATTTTTAGTCTACGTTAATGATTTATGCAACTTACAATTAGACTCTGGTAAAATTTTCTGTTACGCAAATGATACTGCACTAGTATTTGAAGGTCAAGACTGGGAAGAGGCTGTTGCTAATGCGGAGAAAGGCCTGGGCAGAGTGGTTTCATGGTTGAATGACAATTTATTGTCACTTAATATTGATAAAACTAAATTTATGTCATTCAGCAACCCGCGTTGTAGGAAACCTAAGCTAACTCTAAGAGTCCACCCTGAATGCTGTCAATTACTTGAACAAGTAGAATATACTAAATATTTAAGTATTTACATAGATGAAAAGCTAAACTGGAGAAAACAAATAAGCGTATTTTCAGGCCGAGTGCGCAAATTAATATATATATTTAAAAACTTGAGAGAGGTAGCTGATCGTAAGCTTCTTTTTGAGATATACAACTCGTTGTGTCGTTCTATACTATCTTATTGCAACACCTCTTGGGGAGGTGCTTGTAAATCATACTTACTATAGTTGGAACGTGCACAGAGAGCAGTACTAAAAGTAGCCTTGTTTAAACCGTATAGATTTGCAACAGATCAACTATATCATGAAAGTGAGGTACTGACTGTTCGCAAGCTATACATCTTTAATGTGGTTCTTAAACAACATGCATGTGTAGACGTAAATGACAACCTATCAACTGGGAAGCGACGAAAGGACAGAATCTTTGCAAAAACTAATACAGTCTTTGCTCAACGCAATCAACTCTTTCTGGGCCCTCTGCTTTACAACAAAGCAAATAAAGCCATTGTAGACCTGGTGCACGTCAATAAAGCAGAATGTAAAAGAAAGGTACTAACATGGCTCCTTCAACTTAACTATGAGGAAACGGAGCAACTGCTTCAAATTACAAAATGATTCTGAAGCACGGTCATTAATTATTAATCCGCTTTCTAAAATAGTTCACTATAGCTTTGTCTACTTTTATGTATACATATGTTGGATACTTATTAAAAAGTCGATAAAGTTAGAATTTATGCAATCATTTAAAAAATCTCTTCTCTGATGTAATCAAGTTCTTTTGACAGAAAGACTTTGTAAGAAATTCAATCTTAAATTAATCGAAAACTTAAAATTTAATGTAATTGTAGTAAATCTAGCATAATAATATCATAATTTTTCCAATAAATAGGGACTGATCCACAATTGTAACATAACATAATATCTAATTCAATTCAATTAATTACCAACTCTTATTTACCTACCTACCTGTCTACTTTACTTTTATTGACGGCTGAAATTTGATGTAAAACTTACCTGGAAGGGGCGTGGTATCTACAGCACAAGTCTTTGACTTAGTGTAGATACCACGGAACAACATTTTAATATACCAAGCTAGTCTGTAATTGTAATTTCTTAATGTATCTCCACAGTGATTATGCTTGTTTTTTGGCCAATAAAGTTATTATTATTATTATTAAAAAAACTCTAATGTTACCTTTGTCTGTGGAGCTACCGGCGATACAGTCCGTAAGAAGTCCCAAAGACTTTCGATGGAACCGACTAAAATTTCGTGGCTTTGTTGGTTAGAGCACACCCGTACTTAGGGCGGGGCTAGGGTTCGAGTCCCGCCGAAATCAAACATTTTTGGGAACTTATTTCATTTCAATACGATACAAATGAGTAAAATTTGAAACAATAAAATATTCGCTATCATGGATTTGAAAATACCGCATATTCGTAATCTATACTCTCGAATTAGTCAAAAAAGATACCCATGAGTAACATTTGAAATTAAAAATATCCGCCATCTTGGATTTGAATAATCATTAATATTCGTAACGTTGATGACAATGTTCACTTAAAATAAATATATAAAAGTTTTCATTTGACACTAGCATGGTGACCACTCTGGTCTACATACGCTGTCGCGCGCGTCACTTGTCGACATGTACCGCGATATCAAAGGCGTCGGCCTACTGTATGTTATATTTATACTGTGGTAGTACCTACAGTGATAAATGCAATGTTTACATTAAGTTTATCAAGCAATACACAGTCGCCCCTGCTACGAGTACATAGGTAAGTCATTAAGTTCACTCTCGTACTTTGATAAAAGTAAAAAAAGAAGATACGGTACGGGTTCTACGAGCGCTCGCTCAAAAACTGTACCGTATCATAGATGAAAATAATGATCGGATTATCAGAAAATTTAAAGTTTGGTGACTTACGCGGGAAAATATGTGATGCACTGGGCTTTGTTTTTTTGTTTTGGAGCTTTTTGTACACCTGCGAACGAACAGGAGGGCATTGTCGTGGTGTTTTAGTCGAAATCACACAAAAATTATACATCGTAGCAAGCACGCGAAACACAAACGCCACCGCCCGCGCCCCGCCGCCGCTGCGCCGCCGGTCCGACTATGACTGAGGTAAGGGAACATAGTTGAACCTGACTTGAGCAGTACACTTTCGAGTATTTATTGTAGGTAATGCCTCATCTCCCTTTTTTACTTTTATCGAAGCTCTCGTACGACCCGCGTGGCTTCGCTATTGTATGTTGGTGTGCCACCGCGGCGGAGAAAGAAAAGTATCAATATACCAAAATAGTATAAAAAAAAACTTGAGAGGTGTCAAGGGATACCCGGATGGAACGAAGTTCCTTTCGATTAATTAGTGAAGGAATTGTAATAATATATTTTTTAAAGTTATAATAATATTTTTTTTATTATTACCAAATATAATGTAACTAGTTTTTTAGATGTGTGCGAACTGCAAGCAGCTCGCGCGCGTTGTGTAGATTGTTAACTTTTTAATTGTGTTCCCCTTGTCGTAACCTACACGCACGATTTGTTCGAAATCGATATCCAAGAGAGAAATTTGCCATTAATAAATGTCAACCATATTGGATTTAGAAATGGACATCTTTTTCGTAATCTACGTGTCCGAGTTAGTCGAAAACGACATCCATGAGTGACAACTGCGATAAAAAAAATGTCCGCCATCTTGGATTTGAAAATGGACATCTTTTTCGTAATCTACGTATCTGAATTAGTCGAAAACAAAACCCATGAGTGATTTTTGCGATTAAAAAATGTCAGCCATCTTGGATGTGGAAATGGACATCTTTTTCGTAATCTACGAGTTCGAGTTACTCGAAATCCATACCCATATAAGTGGGTGGGTGCGAACACGAAGCGCGGCTCGCTTCGCTCGCCTTGCTGTGTTAAAGGGGTCGCATTGCGGTTCGCTTCGCTCACCGCAATACGACCCCGCTTGTGCTGTTACACAGCAAGGCTCGCTTCGCTCGCCTTGCAGTGTGTGTGTTACAAAACTTCTAATAGAGTCCATGATCAGATTGCTGGCTTTTACTTCGATCAACGAATAAGCATTACCATTCAACGTGGCAATGCTGCCAGCATTCTGAGCACTCTGCCTTCTGGTGACGGCTTAGATTTTTATGAATAAGATATAAGCGTCAATACTAGCTACAGCTAGTATTTTTTGGATTTTTGGAGTTTAATCATGTTATGTTTTATTGTGTACATAGGTACATTAAAGAATTATAATTCTTTAATGTACCTATGTACACAATAAAACATAACATGATTAAACTTCCCTGCTAGGATAATTATGTACAGTGCGCGTCAGAATTAAGTATCCCCCTTGTCTACAAAATATTTTCTAACTTCTATTCGCTTGTGACTAATTTTCAAAGCAAAAACTTATCAAGCCGCTAAGGATCGAACCACCCACCTTTTATATGGAGACTCGAATTCTCGGCATTAGATCAACTGCGCTATTTAGCTGATGGAACAACGTGTCCAATTTTGTCTATCGGTCTAATTAGTCCCCATTTTTAATGCAGTCTTACATTTTTTTTTATGGATGCGGGTAGGGTTTGACTTTGTCGTTTGTAGCGAACAAAGTAATTGTCACTCGTCGTATTTCGTGTGGTTTGCTTTGTGCATATTTTGCGAAAGATCGAAATATTGTTACCAATGTTCTTTCGTTGTAAACAACTTATTTTTGAATAAATTATCACAATCTATTATAAAAAACCTTTCACTGTTTACAGATATTATTTGTTATTATGGTTTATCAAAACAATTATTTCGTTATAATATCATAGATTTATACGTAGTAGTTATTGTATAATATTGTAGACATTTAAAGAATATAATTTTTTGCAATTTTTGTGTTTTTTTCATTAACTTGCAATTAAGCCCATAAAGAATAATATCAATTAAAAATCTTACATATTGCAAAGAAAAAAAGATAACAATTGATAAAAAAAAACGAAACACCGCTCACGAGATTCGAACCCTGTCACTCATAACTTGTCTTGCATTAATTTGCCGGTTACTACCGCAAGGCCAAGTTGATACTTAGAGATTTCATCGAATTTTAAGTAGGGTTACCAAATGAAAATGAAATTAAATTGAAACAATTTATACAAAAATTACATTTTAATGATACTGTACAGAACATAAAATTTTTGTTAGAAACGTCAAAAATATGAAAAGAAAATGGAAAATTATAAAAAACATGTAGTTTTGATCACCCAATCTCCAACGATCGCTGACAGGATTTGAACCCACATACATTGAGATAGGGGGATACTTAATTGTGACGCGCACTGTACATGGGCGAGCCGGCATATCAGTTTTCTTCCAGCAAACCTTAGAGTTATAGGAGAAGCTAAGGAACAAGCCGAGGAAGTGTACAAATAATGAATCGAACTGCAGACAAACAGACAATTAAACTAATAGTAGGTAGCTATAATATACAATTCTAATATTATGATTAAAATAAACATCAATAATTTAAAATAATAATGACTTAAGAAACCTAATAAATACCTTTACTAGAGTATATATATACATATTTTTAACCATAGATAATATTTATGATAGTAGGAAGTGCTCTTTTATCTTAGTTTGAAGCGATGGGCAGCTGGCTCGACCATGGGGGATGGAGGTCCACAACCTGCGTGAGAGACGGACTGATATTGCCGTCCTACTTGTTTGTAGCGATGAGCAGCTGGCTCGACCATGGGGGATGGAGGTCCACAACCTGCGTGAGAGACGGACTGATATTGCCGTCCTACTTGTTTGTAGCGATGAGCAGCTGGCTCGACCATGGGGGATGGAGGTCCACAACCTGCGTGAGAGACGGACTGATATTGCCGTCCTACTTGTTTGTAGCGATGAGCAGCTGGCTCGACCATGGGGGATGGAGGTCCACAACCTGCGTGAGAGACGGACTGATATTGCCGTCCTACTTGTTTGTAGCGATGAGCAGCTGGCTCGACCATGGGGGATGGAGGTCCACAACCTGCGTGAGAGACGGACTGATATTGCCGTCCTACTTGTTTGTAGCGATGAGCAGCTGGCTCGACCATGGGGGATGGAGGTCCACAACCTGCGTGAGAGACGGACTGATATTGCCGTCCTACTTGTTTGTAGCGATGAGCAGCTGGCTCGACCATGGGGGATGGAGGTCCACAACCTGCGTGAGAGACGGACTGATATTGCCGTCCTACTTGTTTGTAGCGATGAGCAGCTGGCTCGACCATGGGGGATGGAGGTCCACAACCTGCGTGAGAGACGGACTGATATTGCCGTCCTACTTGTTTGTAGCGATGAGCAGCTGGCTCGACCATGGGGGATGGAGGTCCACAACCTGCGTGAGAGACGGACTGATATTGCCGTCCTACTTGTTTGTAGCGATGAGCAGCTGGCTCGACCATGGGGGATGGAGGTCCACAACCTGCGTGAGAGACGGACTGATATTGCCGTCCTACTTGTTTGTAGCGATGAGCAGCTGGCTCGACCATGGGGGATGGAGGTCCACAACCTGCGTGAGAGACGGACTGATATTGCCGTCCTACTTGTTTGTAGCGATGAGCAGCTGGCTCGACCATGGGGGATGGAGGTCCACAACCTGCGTGAGAGACGGACTGATATTACCGTCCTACTTGTTTGAAGCGATGGGCAGCTGGCTCGACCATGGGGGATGGAGGTCCACAACCTGCGTGAGAGACGGACTGATATTGCCGTCCTACTTGTTTATAGCGATGGGCAGCTGGCTCGACCATGGGGGATGGAGGTCCACAACCTGCGTGAGAGACGGACTGATATTGCCGTCCTACTTGTTTGAAGCGATGGGCAGCTGGCTCGACCATGGGGGATGGAGGTCCACAACCTGCGTGAGAGACGGACTGATATTGCCGTCCTACTTGTTTGTAGCGATGGGCAGCTGGCTCGACCATGGGGGATGGAGGTCCACAACCTGCGTGAGAGACGGACTGATATTGCCGTCCTACTTGTTTGAAGCGATGGGCAGCTGGCTCGACCATGGGGGATGGAGGTCCACAACCTGCGTGAGAGACGGACTGATATTGCCGTCCTACTTGTTTGAAGCGATGGGCAGCTGGCTCGACCATGGGGGATGGAGGTCCACAACCTGCGTGAGAGACGGACTGATATTGCCGTCCTACTTGTTTGAAGCGATGGGCAGCTGGCTCGACCATGGGGGATGGAGGTCCACAACCTGCGTGAGAGACGGACTGATATTGCCGTCCTACTTGTTTGTAGCGATGAGCAGCTGGCTCGACCATGGGGGATGGAGGTCCACAACCTGCGTGAGAGACGGACTGATATTGCCGTCCTACTTGTTTGAAGCGATGGGCAGCTGGCTCGACCATGGGGGATGGAGGTCCACAACCTGCGTGAGAGACGGACTGATATTGCCGTCCTACTTGTTTTATTCTGTTCATGTAATTTTCTCAATGTAAATAAATGACACGACCAAGTATTTTTACTCAATAAATCCCATTCGTTCATGATTCAGGAGCTGGTTGAGATCATTCTCTGACTACTCGTCAAAGTTCGTTTATTACAATTTGAATACATGAATAGTTTGCTCCAAATTGAACTCTCGATGCTTAGGCCCTCAATAAACCCGTTGATATAAATGTAATAGTTGGTTCGAGAGGGTGACGCCATTTCTAGAAACTACGGAACCGAAGGAATTTAATTAAATCTAAATAATTGAGTGTTGACAGAGGCCGGCCAGTGATAGGGCCGACCGCCGAGAAACCGTCTCTCAAACATTTTGTACACATAAGGCGCTATAAAGCGCAGCGTTTTGGTAACGTTTCAAGTCATCAAATGCGAATCGGACTCGCGCAACGAGGGTTCCAATTAATTTTCTAAATAATAATAATTATAAGACCTTTTTTCTTGCCAAATATCATGAAGTATAAGGAAAGTACCGAACCCGATAAAAAAATCTTTTTAGGGTTCCGTGAAGGAAAAAGGAGCGCTTATATAGGATCACTTACCGTTGACCGTCTGTCAACCCTCTTTCATCAGGAACGCGTGGGGTATCAAGTTGAAATTAGCATCAAATACTCAAGCCCGTGACTTCTTGCAGCGTCATATAAATCAAACATTTTACAGTTATAGTCGTATAATGATTCCCGGAAATTTCATTAGGGAATCAAATCAAATCAAAAATTCTTTATTTCCATATAAATACAAAAATGTACACTTCGAAAAGGTCAAATACTTACAATAATTAAAATAAAACACTGACACGGAATAAAGTGATATTTTTGAGAAATTAATAAATCCCAAAAATTTACGATCTCGACGGGATTCGAACCCGCACCTTCCCCTTCAGCGCAGGGTTGCTCTTTTTCCAACTAAGCTACGTGATCTTATCTAGTCGACCCGAAAATCTTTGGGAGTTCTTTCGGCACTTACGCCGTCAGCGCCACCTACAGAGGAAACAATGAAGTTATCCAATTCTGCTCAAAGACCATGATATTTTTGATTTCTGTCGCTTCGGTATGTAGACTGAAGTAAAGAAGTGACGAAGAAACCTTTAGCCTACTACCAAGTTGTTTTTTTTCTAGTTGGAGCAAAATCTGTCCAAAGCTTTTTTATCTTCTAAATAATCTGATATTTTGTAGTAAGCCTTTTTGCACAGAAAGTTTTTGTCAATTTGTTTGAATTTATTTACTGATGATAGATTTTACAACTCACTTGGAGTTTTGTTGTAGAAGTGTATACATTGCCCTTTAAAAGATACATTAATTTTGAGAAGCCTGGTTGTGGGCACAGCGAGTATATGTTTATTTCTAGTGTTTTATTGTATAAGGTACGGCACCGTCCCACAATCATTTCATATAAGTCTCAGACTGTACAAAGGTAAAACGCGCCCTCTACCTATAGCAGTTTAAAAATTCGCTCTCGTTAAGTAACATCAGTTATTTGTTATTTGGCCAGACTTATAGTTTAAGAGTTAGTATACTCTTAAACTATAAGTCTGGCCAAAAAAAGTTATGAATGTAAAATACGTACCTATTTTTAGTGCGTATTTTACTAATAAATATCTCATACAAAAATAAAATTTATCAAATTACGCTGAAAAACAAACAACTTGTTCTGACTCAAAATGGCAACATTTGGCACCCATCTGTTTGTATTTTTAGCGACACCTTGGGGCGGCTCGCTAGTTCCGTACTGTCTGTAACCCTTACTGCTACTGTGTCTGTAACCCTTACTGCTACTGAGGCACGGTCTATGGAGGACCGGCTCAGCTCAGGGGCTTCATCTCCAATTCATTTTCGTTTGTTTCTTTTTCTTCATTTATGCGGTAGTTTCTTTTGGCCAGAAAAGTGATATCTAATTGTACCTGTACAAAGATAATATTAATAAAATGATGCATAACAATGATCACACAAATCAGTTCTCTAGCCACATCATTAGTCAAATCATGCGAACTTGATGCTTAAACTCTGCTTCAAGTGAGTTCTAACTAAATTGAAGGTCTGTTTACTTTGCAACTAGCGTGTGAAGTGGAACAAGCCGCCGGCGGCGCCACAGATTCACGGGCAGCGCCGCTAGGCCTCCGAACAGTCGAACTAGGTTTGACTTAATTAAACTGAAAATGAAATGAGTTCCTTTCAGTTTGAGACGAATAGAAATTAGCTTCACTTTGTTGAGCAAATAGCCGATCATTTGATCGTATCCTGGTCCGGCGCCACTAACTGATGTACGTTTTATTGAAATAACATTTCACAAGAAGGTATGAGAGCCAAGTTAAGGTGTCCTCACGTTAGATAGTGGGTGTCTTGTCACCCGCGGCCGCAACAGAAACAAGCCACGGCGCCCGCTGCACCAGACGACATGTCACCCGCGACAGAAGCAGGCCACGGCGCCCACCGCACCGGGCTAGATGTCACCCGCGACAGAAGCAGGTCACGGCGCCCATCGCACCGGACGACATGTCACCCGCGACAGAAGCAGGCCACGGCGCCCACCGCACCGGACTAGATGTCACCCGCGACAGAAGCAGGCCACGACGCCCATCGCACCGGACGACATGTCACCCGCGACAGAAGCAGGCCACGGCGCCCATCGCACCGGACGACATGTCACCCTCGACAGAAGCAGGCCAAGGGCCCGCCGCACCGGACGACCTGTCACCATAATGTATTAAAATATATATTATATTATGTAATAAAGCCTTGCATATCGCCTTCATTAATTTGAATTTTGGCGCGTTTCTACTAGCTTAATCTTTGTTTGGCGACCTGTCATCTAAAAAGGAAATCAACCTTTGAAAGCATCTGTCAATGACAGTTTGTTGTAGTGTCAAGCGATGCGAGACACGATAAGATGATTGAACCTTCTTGAAAAAGCACGTGATTTTATAATAAAGTAAAATAATTCTACAAATAGTCGTTTTAATGTTGTTTCTCTTTCAGGTATGTAACAAACAAAGTGTCTATTTTTACAAGTGTTTGTAAACAAAATTCTGATAAAACCGAAATAAAATCAGCAACTGCAGCACGCAGTTGGTGATTTTATTTCGCCCCGATAGAACATTATATATAATATTAAAATACTGCGGGTGTATGACCAAGACACTGTTAGATCGGCTGTGTGGGGGGATCCCTCCCCCCTCACCTAGGGCTGTTGAAGGGGGTTGAAGGGACTGGGAAGTTCCGAAATCAATCTTTCTGCTTCCGTCCACAATTCTTCGTTGACTGGACTAAACGTACCTGCTCTCAGAAAAGCTAGCAATTACCTTGACAGTCTGAGAGTGGGGTGTGACCGCGTGACGTCACATCCACGAACGCAGACGAAAAGTAATGGCCGCCGGACGGATGCGACACGACACCACTCCGGAGCCGGCCTCACGAACGCCCCGCTCCGGAGCCGGCGCGGCGTCACACACGCCCAATCGGTACTTTTCTTTCCTAAATCTGTTTTCTGGTTGCATCATAAGTGATCCATGTATTATCATATCATACACAGTATCATATCATACACATAATCGTCAGGACCAAATTCTTTGCAACGTTGCACAAGGGAAAACACAACGGAAAGTGTTACACTTAAACAAAATTTAGCACGGTGGAATTATAAAGCTATGATCACACTATGCTATTATTATTATTATTAACTCCATGTACAAACAAATTTATAAAATGTCACAAAATCACACAAATAGAATTAAATTTAACTGGAAATAAGATTAAATAATACAAATATAAAAATAAACAAAGCATTGAGATCGAATAAAAAATATAATGAAAAAAAAAAAAAGATAAAATTAGTTATACATTCCTTTCAAACAAGGTTCTGACGTAACAGATTGTCATAAAAAAGGTTTTAACAAATTCACCGCATTACGCACCGCTCGCATTCAATATGAAACCTTTTTCCTAAATTCCTTTTTCATTATCTATAGAGTTTTGACAGCAGTGAAATCTAAAGAATTACTATTCTATAACAGTGATTTATGGAAACGTTATCTAATAAAATAAAACCGGCCAAGTGCGAGTCGGTCTCGCGCACAAAGGGTCAACACAAAGGTTCCGTACCATTATCTGTAAATACGACAAAAAAAAACACTGTTGTATGGGCGCCCCTCTTAAATATTTATTTTATTTTAATTTAATTATTTGTTTTTAAAGTGAATATATAATAAAATATACTGTGAACATTTCAAGCGTCTACCTGTTGCCGTTATCAATATTGAGCAAAAACGAGCAAAAAATCACGTTTGTTGTATGGGAGCCCCCTTGAATATTTATTTTATTTTAATTTAATTATTTGTTTTTAAAGTGAATATATAATAAAATATTCTGTGAACATTTCAAGCGTCTACCTGTTGCCGTTATCAATATTGAGCAGAGCAAAAAATCACGTTTGTTGTATGGGAGCCCCCTTGAATATTTATTTTATTCTGTTTTTTAATATTTTTTGTTGTAGCGGTAACAGAAATACATTGTCTGTGAAATTTTTCCAACTGTCTATGACGGTTCATGAGATACAGCCTGGAGACAGACGGACAGCGGAGTCTTAGTAATAGGGTCCCGTTTTACCCTTTGGGTACGGAGCCCTAAAAATTATAACTTAACTCGTAGTTTAGATATTATTTTATGATTTAGGATAGCAGTTTGATGTTATATTAAGGTTCTAAGGTTTTTATTTATTATTAATAGTACTCTGGGTAATTTCTAAGAAATTAATAAATCCCAAAAATTTACGAATTTAATTTTTAATTTTAATTTTGATTTTTAATTTTTTATCGGCGTGAGTGTCGAAAAGAACTCCCAAGATTTACACCTCGGCGAGATAAGATCACGTAGCTTAGTTGGAAAAAAGAGCAACTCATCGCTGAAGGGGAAGATGCGGGTTCGAATCCCGTCGAGATCGTAAATTTTTGGGATTTATTAATTTCTTAATATTAAGGTTATCATAAAAGCTGTTAAGTTGGTAAACTAAAGTTATTTAAAAAAAACAAGGGATCTCCGAATCAGTCTGCTGAAGTTTCACTGCACGAATCTAAATTCATGAAGAATTATGATGTGTGTACATAGCTTTACTGTTTTCCGGTGTGTCACGCGTCGCACAATTTCGTGACATTCGTTGCACACAGGAACAAAAACGTAGACGACCCAAGTTATAAATGCTTACAGTTCGTGAATTAAACTAGTAAATAAAAGCACGCAAGTGTATTTCAATACAAGATTGAGTAAGCTTATAGATATATAAGTCCAAAGTTACACAAATTGTCAGGAAACACTGAAAATATCCAGGTAAACTCAAAATTTTATAATGACACACACTGAACTCGAAGACTATTTGTCGACTGACAGTAAAACAACGTGGCCGCAGTATCCTGAAATTGATTCCGGGCAATGAGGCAGTATCAACATACTAAATAAACCAAACTCCCTGTCGGTATCTATAGAAATACTGCATCTAGAATGTTGCACAGCTGAGTCGAAAAACGGAAGCATTTTTGGGACACATTTTTACTTATTCATAAAATTTTAACGGTTGTACTCAATGCAATCTTATTGATACATATGACTTCGTTATTTCATGAAGACTATGATACAATTTACATGCACGCAAAAATATTAATTTAATCACAAAAAAAATTAGTTTGTTGTTGGTGAGCCGAAATGGGACATAAAATTCATAAAATTGATGCAAAGAATTTGGTCCTGACCCATAAGTAAAGGTTGTGACTAACCAAAAAGAAAATTAAAATAAAATAAGAATCGCACATCATTATTTTGTTCAATATCAAACAAAAAACAACCTTAAGAATCCAATTAAACCTGTATTGAAGAATATGATTTGGGTCTTTATTATTTATGGAACTTGAGCATTTCCAATAATTGTTGTCGGCGATTTCTTCCCCAGTCTGGAGACTGGGGAAGAAATCGCCGGAGTTTAATTCCTTTCTAAAGATATAGGTAGATAGTTAACGCATCTAGATATTTTCGCTATACATCGGTAGATATTGGGATGAAACAGACAAAATAAAATAAATACACCAAAATAGTCTCCAACAAAAATAACAGTCTAGCCGAACTCATTCTAAATCGTTCATTCATTTGTCCATAACACGTGTGAGTGATGAAAGTTTACATTTTAACAAAGCCCTTCCCTAACTTCACTCACGATGTTATTTGTGATGTTTTAACAGATCCTTCTCGACGTGCTTCGTGTTGTGTTGTGATCTACCGAGTTTCAAATGAAGCGTTCAAGGAGTTTGTACGAAGTACAATGTGGTATTCAGGCTATGCGTGTGATTTCAAATGTTATAATCGGCAATACGTAATGTTTGTAATTCCGCATTGAACCTTCATTTTTAACTTAAATCTATTTAATAAACAGTCGCGAACCATCAGCGTTAGAGTTATCAATGCCAGCCCTCTGGGTTACCTCTACAGACTTTGTAACTAGTCAGCATTCGTGGAGGCGATTACACGGGAGTCGCTTCGGAGCCGTCGGATAAAGACCGACACTGTTTTGATAAGGAACGTGCTTGTTTCTATGTCAGAAGTCTTTCATTTATATTTACCACGGAGAGATCTACAGATCTATTGAGTAAAATATAATAAAACAGTTTTCGAACACTTTCCTAAGCCGTTCATCATCAAATGATAGGCCTCTACACACGCACAATAGTTCAGAAGCATTCATTCTTCTCGTTAAAATATTGACTTTCAAACTTCCAAGAGTACTTACCTCAATCAAGGCTTAACCACAGAATAACCTATACATACATATAGTAGGTACTACGCCTCAACTAATGATCGTCATAAACAGCCTGTTATCCGAGATTTGATTACGTTACTCCGAGTTTGACGCCGAGGGGCGGATCCCGCGGATCGCGACGGAATCGGCTAAATATTTACCCGGTTTTTTATTCAGCAACGCAATGTCTGGCTACTTTCAAAAATGCAGAAAACAAATCTGAAGGTTACATACCTAGGTAGTCATAGGAATAAGTAGGTACCTACACGTCATGACAGTACAGTGTATGTTGTAGGTAGGAGTGAGGAAAATGGAATTCCTCAAGCCTCTTACATGGGTCGGGAGAGTCGGGACTGCCTCTGTGCTCGTATGGAATTCTTGCGGCGTTTTAATTAATTTTATTTGTGTCTCGCAGAATGGCGCCGTACGTCAGCGTCCGTCGACTCCGCCGAGAGCGAATGTTTATGAAATGGTTGTGTCGTGTCGCGTTAGAGGAACCATAACTGGTTTTGTAATAAACGCTAATTGTTGTTTGTAATGAATACATTCCAGGGTTGTTCCTAGAGTTATTATTACATTCTCTGAGTAATAATTACACTAAATTATCAAAATTAAACCTAATAAAAGTTTTGCAGTTAGCACCCTTTCGTGTTTGAGAATAATACGCCAGGGCCAGGGTGCGCTTACATAACTTTGTCTTTATACTCTTCGGTCACAGTCGGAGAGCCGAATAGCCGAATACACTCGAGGAATTCTTTATATCAGACTAGCAACGATACAAATTCTTAACTTAGGTAGGTACTTACATTTATTTTTTAAAATTCACTGCTTATCGCAAAATATGCGTTATTTTATTAAAAGAGTGCACAAGAGTACCTAGCAGCGGCGCGGGCGGCGGCGGCGGCGGCGGCGCTGCGGAGGAGAGGAGGCGTCGCGCGGAGTAGACCAGACCGGACGCGAGCATTATGCAGATTATTCGCAACTTGCTTCATAAATCATCCTAAGCGTTCCGCTTTAAATAATTACTGTCGGTTTTCATTAGAGAGCTGTGGCGCTGGCCACGCCTGGACGGCAAGATAATAATGTTCTTTGTCACGTGATGCCGTAGGTACAGACCAAGCGAACGAAAGGGAGCGAAGGCTAACCACCGAACGCGATCGAACCAGAGTGTGGACGTCAAGGCGAAAGCAAGCGAGCCCAAACGAGGGCCTTCGTTCGTGATCCGTCGGCCGTCGGCACATCAAAGAAAAATGGAACGAACGGGCGAGCGCGGTGTGTACGTGCGGGCGAATGCACGCGGCGGTTGCTCATTCTGTTGTAGCGATTACATGTAACGGACGTGTCGATCTTGTGCATTTCTATTTGTTTTGTTCCTATAAGTTTTTTTGCACGCTTATGATTGAAAATAAAATGGCATGGTCTGATGACAAATTACTTCAGCTCATAGAGCTCTATAAGCAGAAACCTAGGCTGTGGGATCCGAAAAATAGTGAATCTATACTAATATAAAACTCTTTGTCTTGACATATAGACAGTAAGCCTACAGACTTGAAACTTGCAAGGTGTGTAGGTCTTGGTATGAAAGTGAGCACTACGAAAGGAATTTTGGAAATTCAAACTATGGGGTTAAAAATTGGAATCGAAAATTGAAACAAAAATGCTCTGTATTTCATTAACCGATAACACCAGAACTACAAAATTTTATATGTAGATACCTCTAACCAAACCAACACGTATTTCATTCATTGTATTCCGAAATTGTGACGGTGTTTCCCTATACCTAAGTAACTTCAACTTCTTCTTTTTTTTATAAACGAAATTGAAATGTCAATGCGTTCTTCGTAGCATGGATGATGGTTTGCAAGTCGACGCCATCTATACTGATTTCGAAAAAGCTTTTGATTGAGTTGACTATACCTTAAACACAGACGGCGCGTTGCCAGACTGTCAGTGTTCTACAAGCACCACTTTGGTGATTGTGCGCTGGCATTGCACGACCTTATCCCATCTTGTCCCTTCGACCATAGGACCAGTAGACACACAGAAAAATAGCACTCGTACCTGGTCCATTTTCCGTAGTGTCGAACCAAAAAAACCTGCTCTACCTTGCATAATAAGCACGGCCAAACAGTAGAATGAGTTTCCAGCGTCAGAGTACAAATCTTGACCATCTTGGAGTCTTCAAATCCAGGGTAAATAAGTTCCTTCTGGGAAAGTGTGCTCCATCACAGGCTGCCTCATCACTTGTGCAAGTGAGATGGCTAAACGCTAGACCATCCATATTATATTTAAAACCATATCGCCGATTTAACATTAACTAACTAGGTATAGGAGGAGACCATCACAGATAACTAATTTCGCATATTGCCTACAGACGACAAACTGTAGTTAGGTACAGAACGTGGTGACTATATCACCGTTACTTCTGGCGTTCCTCAAGGTTCCGTTTTGAGCCCGTTACTTTATAATGTCTACTTATTTGACACTGAGGCTCTGTTTTACTAACGCAAAATACCTAATGTTCGCTGATGACATAAAGATTTACATTAAAACGAATAGCATATATATCTTAAAACCCAAGAACACCTTGACAATCTATCAGCTAACTACGCTAGGAACATGCATTGACGAACATGCATAGACGGAAGTTGTCAATATATTAAGATAGTTATTGTTTAAAAGTTCATACATTAATAGTTATGGCTATTAATTTCACGTTATTGTTTTGAAAATATAATTTACATGGTTCATAACCAGTACCTACTCCAGTTATCCTGTGACCACGACAGTGTGTAGACCTGTTGAGTGACAGTGTGTAGTTTGCTGAAATCCCTCGTTATTTGTGTATAACATAACGACTACCAGCGCAGTCTGGACGCCCGCCCCCACGGGCCACGCCAGAACTAATTTAACACAATCCACACCCTTTTTTCCCACATCGCTGAACGCTACATTTACGGCCATAATTTAAAATCGCATTTATTTCAACAACTTTCAATGCAAAGCAACCTTACTGACTTTGCGATAAGGCAGGTTTTGCTTGGGTCCGCTTACGATTTGTTTCTACCCTTGTTTCGGACGGCGTCACTCATTAGTCATTACAGTACGTCTCACTTGCACTAATTGCTTCCCTCCGCTCCGCTCGCGTCACGCTCGTCTGCCTCGCTCGCAGTACCTGCAGGCCCGGCCAGCCACAGGGCCGCAGGTGATACCATCTCGTATGTAGCTATCCTGTAGAGATGGGTGCTTACAGTTGTAGGTACGTACGCGCGCGACTCTACCGAGCTTGCTCAGTAAACGGTAATGAATTGGGTGATATGGGTGAACGAGGGATCAGTGCTTTTGATTATTTTAGCAGGACACGACACAGAGGTGATTGTTGGCTTGCACGAAGCTGAACTTTACGGGAACGGGAACAGAAACAGATGTATGATTTCAGTGGAGAGTTACCGACCCGCTACCCGCAGTATTGCCCCCAGTACTATCACGAATATCATTCATTCTGAAAAAATATAAAGTTCCCATCCCATCACCGCTCTCGTCCCAAGTTTTTAATGTACCTACTGTGTGTGAGGACAAAGAAAAATAAAGTGAATAACACGTGCGGAGCGAACGACATCTCATTCAGCCTCCTGGATTATTCAGATGTCGATGCCATCAATGATGCAGGCGTCCTACTGCGGCCCACCGTAATCATATTTACTGGGCCAGCTCGCTGTTTACTACATGCCTATCAGTACTGTAGGTACATGCTTAGTGTACGTCACATCGCGCTGTAGGAGCATGCGGCTAGGGGGTGTAGCGGCGGCAGGCCGGCCTGGTACCTACAGGGTTTAGAGATTAGCATGATGACTTGGAGGGAGAAGGGCAATGGCATTGCTCTGAAACTAATTTAGTATCTTTTTTAACTTTTGCCAAAAACATTAGGACTCAATACGATAAGTCGGTGATAAAGGTTTATTGTGTAAATAGACGTGCAGGACCAGAGCCACACCTTCGTACTTTGTTTATTTTTATGCAAAGCTTTATAATTTCTTCATTTGCTGTATAAGATAAAGGCATAATAATCATACACCCTTCTTTAATGATACGCCGTTAAGTGAACAAGTTGCCAATACTCGTGTAGTGTCGGTACATAACGTAGCATAATTATGTACTTTATATAATTAATTAATGTAGTACTTAATATGCAAATGTTCTTATTATCCATACGACTTCTATTCATGTTACCAATTCTTGTTGTATCTACTAATGCCGCGACACAAACTAACCACTTTATTATTTGATAAACTAGAGAACAGTTTAGGTAGAGCTTCACAACAATGAAGGCTAATCCATTTTTTTTAGTTTTACTTTCAATTCTTATGAAACAAACGACTGGTTTCATTTGGGAAAACGTAGTGCTAGATGCAATCACGAACATGATCAAGCCAGGTGAGTGGAATCGTACGGAAAAGTTCATGAACGTGACTGAACTAATCCGGTTCTGTGACCTCAACGCCGAGGAGTACGAGGTGAGCACCGAGGATGGTTACCGGCTACTGGTGGTGCGCATCCCTCGGCCCGGGGCGCCGGTCGTGTTCCTCATGCACGGGCTACTGAACAGCGCTGACGACTGGCTGACGGCAGGCTGCAGTCGATCGCTGGCCGCACTGCTGGCGCGCGCCGGGTACGACGTGTGGCTCGGCAACGCGCGCGGCAACAAGTACTGCAAGCGACACGCGCTGCTCGCGCCCGTGGACCCGCAATTCTGGGACTTCAGCTTCCACGAGATCGGCTACTACGACCTGCCGGCCATGATCGACTACGTCCTGCTGAAGACGGGCCGCACGCGGCTCTCCTACGTCGGCCAGTCGCAGGGCACCACTGTCTTCTTTATCCTCGCCTCGCTGCGGCCCGAATACAACGCGAAGGTGACGTTGATGGTCTCGCTGGCCACGATCGCGTGGCTAGGCCACCTGCGTAGCCCGATTGTGCGCGCGCTGGCGCCGCTAAGTGAAATTCATGACGTGGCCAATCTGCTGAGCCGGACCGAAGCGCTCCCCTCAAGTCCTCTGAACCAGTTCATATTCCGAGACGTGTGCACGTGGACACCGCTAGCGCTGCTGCTGTGTCACTCGTTCCTGTTTCTGCTGTACGGGTTTAACTACGGGCAGGTGGATGCGGCGCAGGCGCAGGTCTCCATTGCGCACTTTCCCGCGGGCTGCAGTAAAAAGCAGTTGCTGCACTTCATGCAGCTAGTGCAGTCAGGAGCTTTCTGTCAGTTCGACCACGGCCCCGCGGGTAACCAGGTCGCGTACGGGAGCCAGCAGCCCTCCGCCTACCCCGTCGGTAACATCACGACTCCGATAGCGTGCTTCATCAGCGACAACGATTACTTGTCCGACTCACGAGACGTTAATACCTTCTGTAAGAATGTACGTAGCGTCTTCATGGTGCACAGAGTTGATTGTGAACGCTTCAACCACATGGACCACATGTGGGCGCAGCTCGTGAAGGAGTTGTTATACGTACATGTGATGAAAGTGATTAAAGAAAAGGGAGACCGGTAAAAAAGATAGGATAGATTCATAATGAATGTTAGAGGGTTCTACGAACCTAGTTTGTGATGGAAGAACTATTTTTTACATTTATTACCAATTTTCAAACTATGAAATTTACGTATAAGACGGTGGCGTAAACTTCTGTTCACGCCGTCTTATACAGATTATGTGTATTATATTTTAAAAATAATAATTCATTCAGACTATAAAACAGTTACAGATCTTATTTAACTTATTCTACAGTCCATAGTAAAATACAGTGTAAATTATTTTTCAGGACCACTGAGGAGAAGTCTGAAACCGTGAGAGTAGTTATCGAAGCCTACTAAGCCATGCTATCTAAGCCATGTTAGTAACGCGCCCGATTTTGAAAAAAATTGTTATGTATTACAAAAGAAGAGTCCAAGAATTTTTTTGTTGTTCGGAAGAATTTCATTTTATTTTTATTTTTGGATATTTTTGATAATGAATAAATAAATGTTCAAAGATTATGTGTCCCAAGTTGTAGGGACCCTACAAATTGAAAATTGTATAGTGCACTTCAACTAGCCATATAGCTATAACGATTCAATATCGATTATTGGAGGAATCTCTACCTTACCTTTCATTCATTGATTTTATCATTCATCGATCCTATTCTCTCTCGCATGAATGGTAAGTCAGTTCAGTTGGAATTATGTACTCGGTCGACACGTACCTCTACGTCGACTAAACGTTATGTGAAACCCAACGAAATTAATAAATTCAACTTTATGAATTCACGATAACTCCAAACACGAGTTTTCGTTAACTCTCACGGTTGGAGACTTCTCCTGAATGGCCTTGAGAAAACCTGCAATGTACACCCTGTCGACTTCATTTGATGAAATTGTCGTGCAATCTGACAATCTCAGTTCGTTACTGCCTGGCCTACATACTACCATAAATAATATATAGAGCAAGTTGCACGTTTCACGGGTTACCTAATAAAAATGTTGTAGTTGTATTATATTATGTGGTATACAATAGAATAGATGTAAGTATTGTATTGTATTGTATAGATATAGTCTAAATGTACTTCATCAAAATAGTTTTGAGCAATGCAATAATGCGCATCAAAAACAGACTCGTCGGAATGCAAAATACCTTCTTGTTCATAAAATAACAAAAGTGTAGACGTGCTAATTACCGAAAACACTTTATTGAGGTATCTAACTGTTATTGTAATTAATTTGCATTGTATTTGATAAATTTCATAAGCAGACGTGAAACTGAACGTTTCTAACTGACTAACTTACTGACAAACTGACGAACGAATAACAACGACCTATTCCAGTCCCCACCTGACTTACCGACGAACGAATAACAACGACCTATTCCAGTCCCCACCTGACTTACTGACGAACGAATAACAACGACCTATTCCAGTCCCCACCTGACTTACCTACTGACGAACGAATAACAACGACCTATTCCAGTCCCCACCTGACTTACTGACGAACGAATAACAACGACCTATTCCAGTCCCCACCTGACTTACTGACGAACGAATAACAACGACCTATTCCAGTCCCCACCTGACTTACCTACTGACGAACGAATAACAACGACCTATTCCAGTCCCCACCTGACTTACCTACTGACGAACGAATAACAACGACCTATTCCAGTCCCCACCTGAGTTACTGACGAACGAATAACAACGACCTATTCCAGTCCCCACCTGACTTACTGACGAACGAATAACAACGACCTATTCCAGTCCCCACCTGACTTACTGACGAACGAATAACAACGACCTATTCCAGTCCCCACCTGACTTACTGACGAACGAATAACAACGAACTATTCCAGTCCCCACATTTTGTAGATTTACTTTGTGCCAGATGATGCAACCGACAAATCTTCATCTGATCATCATCATATTTAATAAAATAAAATAAATAAATAATGCTGTACAAGCCACACAGCATCACCTGGTCCCAAGTGAAGCAGAGTTTTGTGTTGTGGGTAACGGTTATCTGATATTCAATACAATACTTACAGCTATATTTTAGTTAAAGCTGTATTTTTTATTATGAAGCACCCGAAATACTGTGCGAGTTTGTATAGGCCGTACAAAGATTTGTCCCGAGCCGGGAATCGAACGCCGCATGCGGACCTTCGCCCGCTGGGCCACGGTGGTGTACATTTGGTTTTATGTTTTCAGTTCATCTATTTTATAGAGAACTGGCTTCTTCTGCTTTGCATATGCTTTTCAAATAGCCTACATCTGTCCCCGGGATACAGTTTACATCCCATGCAAATTTCATTGAGATCCGTTCAGCCGTTTAGGCTTGACAAGTTACTAAGACAGACAGTATTTGCAGGTATTTGTTCCGGGTGTTCTGGTCGTTTTCTATGTATAGTAAAAATATATATGTTATGTATATCAGTACCCGTAACACAAGCTCTGCTTAGCTTGGGGCTAGATAATGCTGTGTGAATTTGTCCAGCATTATTTATTTATTTATATAAATGCGAATAAAAAGTTTGGATGGTTGCTTGTAACCTCTTCACGCCTGAACCGATTGGGTTGAAAATGTACAACATTTCAGCCAAATCGGTTTTCTTAAAGGGTTATTCCAGTTTTGCCCCTGAAATCCCCCTTGAGGGGGAAAACTGGAATAAAAAATATGAATTCCAGAAATCCCCCTTGAAAATCCCCCTCAAGGGGGAAAACTGGAATGCTAAGCATAATCAATAACATACAGGCTACTGGTTCCCATGCATGGGATAGAAATAACCTTTATAACTACCTATAGGTATCTTTCAAACACATAATCTTATAGCGAAACTAACAAGATCCGTCTGTTTTCTCTTTACGACAAAACGTTTGCTTGCACCGGTCTTATGTTCGGAAATGAGCATCTCGGTATCGAACGAAGGACGTACATATATTCAAAAACGTTTGAGAAAGAAGCTCAGATGGCTAAAATTGTTAAAGTTTAATCAAAATCCTTGTCGTGCAACCGTTCAACCACGGCACATACATACTGCGCAATGCTGACGCCTACCTGCCGCAGCAGCTGACTGCTGACTCATGCCTACCTAATGTGGACAACTGCGGCGTAGGGTAGACAGGTAGACAACTGTACCAGGGGGTAGACAGGGGTAATGTGTGGAGCAGTTTCCTCGCAATGTGAATTACATTCCTCGCAGAAATAACCCGAATCATTAAATTGAGTCGCTTCATGAGACGCTCTAACGAACCCGCGCGGCCACGCCGGTGGTAGTGCTGGGACTCAAATAATAAAATTATTACGTTCAAAGCAAATTATTGTATTGCATTGCCATTAACTTAGAAAATAAGTTAAGTAGAAAAATGTACAGGTATAGGTGGTGGTGTAAGCCACAAAATGTACAGGTATAGGTGGTGGTGTAAGCCACAAAATGTACCGGTATAGGTGGTGGTATAAGCCACAAAATGTACCGGTATAGGTGGTGGTATAAGCCACAAAATTTACAGGTATAGGTGGTGGTGTAAGCCACAAAATGTACCGGTATAGGTGGTGGTATAAGCCACAAAATGTACCAGTATAGGTGGTGGTATAAGCCACAAAATGTACCGGTATAGGTGGTGGTATAAGCCACAAAATGTACCGGTATAGGTGGTGGTATAAGCCACAAAATGTACCGGTATAGGTGGTGGTATAAGCCACAAAATGTACCGGTATAGGTGGTGGTATAAGCCACAAAATGTACCGGTATAGGTGGTGGTATAAGCCACAAAATGTACCGGTATAGGTGGTGGTATAAGCCACAAAATGTACCGGTATAGGTGGTGGTATAAGCCACAAAATGTACCGGTATAGGTGGTGGTATAAGCCACAAAATGTACCGGTATAGGTGGTGGTATAAGCCACAAAATGTACCGGTATAGGTGGTGGTATAAGCCACAAAATGTACCGGTATAGGTGGTGGTATAAGCCACAAAATGTACCGGTATAGGTGGTGGTATAAGCCACAAAATGTACCGGTATAGGTGGTGGTATAAGCCACAAAATGTACCGGTATAGGTGGTGGTATAAGCCACAAAATGTACCGGTATAGGTGGTGGTATAAGCCACAAAATGTACCGGTATAGGTGGTGGTATAAGCCACAAAATGTACCGGTATAGGTGGTGG
Source organism: Eupithecia exiguata (assembly GCA_947086465.1). Taxonomy (NCBI): domain Eukaryota; kingdom Metazoa; phylum Arthropoda; class Insecta; order Lepidoptera; family Geometridae; genus Eupithecia; species Eupithecia exiguata. Next base: position 130,841 of record OX352228.1, read on the forward strand.
TATAAGCCACAAAATGCCGTCGATGTCATTATGTAAAGCTTCAATCCCACTTCGGATTTGTTGGCTCATCAACGTGTAGCTAATAAAAACCACGACTCAGGCTAGAATATTTATTAGTTTATTCACGTTTCAATAATAGGAAACGCAACAACATACCGATCTATATTTTTACACTCGATGATTACTATTCTACGACTTTTACCATAGACACACGAAGTTTACCATAGACAAGAAACCAAAACAAATTTTAATTCCAGTCAACAGTCTAATACCCGGCCATCTACAATAGGTGCCGTATCGCGCGCGACATACAAGTCCTAAGCTGTTGCTTTGAAGCATATTCATAGAATGTAGAAACAAGGCCACCTCACTCACGGAACTGATGTCAAAGTATTTGCAAAAGTTTGCGGAACATAATACTGGAATTAATGTATTAGACAATTACAAATTATTGTAAGTGATTCACCATACATGAAACAACAGCCCGTCCCTAACGAGACAGGTTTGTTAGAGCCCATGGAGGACTCAGGCGAGGTCCATGAAGGAGGAGAGCCGCGCTCCTGGGGGCTCGAGGTCCGATCTAAATGTTTGTAGCGAGGGCTTTTGGTAGCGCCATCTGCTAGTTACAACTTCTACTTGGATGCCTTGTGTACTTATGATACCTTAATACACTTGAACTCTTTTAGAACAATATAATAATAGGCTTTATGAAAATAGCGCTACTAGGACGTCACACACGTCTAGCGTGTAGGTAACTATCACTACTAGGACGTCACACACGTCTAGCGTGTAGGTTACTATCACTACTAGGACGTCACACACGTCTAGCGTGTAGGTAACTATCACTACTAAGACGTCACACACGTGTGGCGTGTAGGTAACTACCACTTTATCATACAAGTAGATGGGCAATTTGTGTAAAGATTCCAAACATTGCTTGGCTTCTTGCCAAAACGATTGCGGATTGTTATTCAAATGATGTGTCCGAACCGATGACAAGCCTGCGACGACCGCGATAACGGCGTGGGGACAGTTTCCAGTGTCTGCTTCACAACTGGACAGAAGCACGTTATACCGAGTGAAGTGGTGTAGTAGGCAGTATTTGACAACCCTTATAATGGGGCAAGGAGTTTATACTCTCCTGTCCATTATTGTTTGGCAATTAGAAACATAAATCAATAAAAACAAACAATCACACATCAATCTTACATCAAAAACACGTTTGATCATTTCACTTGTCTTCATAATATTATAGGCATTGTATTGTATCCCAACTTGTTTGTATCCCAACTTGTTTGCGAGCGAGTTTATTTAGTGAAGCAACTGCTGAGGATCGGCTGCGTTGAAGAGAGCAGGCATACGTTCTGTAGCGTTGTGTCTACCATCGGGGGCTGGACTCCGGAGCAGGGAGTGAGCCTCTGAGGCGGATCTTTAATGGAATCAGCCGCGGGATGAATAACTTTAATAAGATTCAGGAGATATTCGCCGCCGCCGCCGCCGCGACTGAGGCTTACACTGACTTGTACAGCATTAATAGCATTTGAATAACCGAGCGATCTGATCAATATGGATATTGTTGATGCTCTAAATGATGTCTAGCTCTCTAATTATTCAACGAAGTGCAAGAAACAGTCAGTTTTTGTGAAACGTATCACTGACCGAGTGATACGATCAATGAAATTGATATCTTGAAATCGAAAATGATACCCCGAGTCTCTATGATGATGTTGTTGTTGTTGTTATGATATTAAATAAATAAATAAATAATCAATAATGCTGGACAATTCACACAGCATTATCTAGCCCCAAGCTAAGCAGAGCTTGTGTTATGGGTACCAGATGATATACATAATACAACACAATACATATATAGATATTTTTTATTATACATAGAAAACGACGAGAACACCCTAAACAAATCTCTACAGATCGTACACACATTTGATGACACAAAGGATATAGATTCCAAGGATTTGATGCCTACTTGGGAGGATACAGGGCACAGTGGATTACAAAGGATATAGATTCCAAGGATTTGATGCCTACTTGGGAGGATACAGGGCACAGTGGATTACAAAGGATATAGATTCCAAGGATTTGATGCCTACTTGGGAGGATACAGCGCACAGTAGATTACAGAGGATATAGATTCCAAGGATTTGATGCCTACTTGGGAGGATACAGGGCACAGTGGATTACAAAGGATATAGATTCCAAGGATTTGATGCCTACTTGGGAGGATACAGCGCACAGTAGATTACAGAGGATATAGATTCCAAGGATTTGATGCCTACTTGGGAGGATACAGCGCACAGTGAATTACAAAAGATAAAGATTCCAAGGATTTGATGCCTACTTGGGAGGATACAGCGCCAGGTGGATTACAAAGGATATAGATTCCAAGGATTGGTAGTTAGCGCCTTCCGGAATCAGGTCTGAAATTCAGTACCTATTTAAATCACTGGACTGTTCAGGCACATAATAATATCATTCCTGTTCATAATTTAGATCATCTACGATTCGACGGTATTGCAATTTATGTATGACCTAAGGAATTTGTCTTCAAGAAATGCGATAGCTTCTTATAAATTGAATATTTATCTACTGGGGCTTTGAGAATTTGTAAATTAACTTTCTTGAGTCTTTGGAGCCTAGAATCAGACTGATGCGAAGGTCCTCAATAGTTTGTGAGGTTTTACCTCTATTGGTGGATGATTCCAGAATCCAGATCTACTAAGTAATATGTTGTTTACAACTACTGTAAACAGCTATTGTAAAACTTGAAATGCAGATCATAGAGATCTGGATTTCAAGTTTTAGCCTCGAGACTTCCACTAAAGCTCCTACTTTAAGAGAAGTATGATAGGAGACGAATAGTACTAAACTTCACCAGTTTAGTAGTTAGTGTTTGGTTCCGCAGATAAATTGGAACATTCAATACTTCTCTGGTCAAGTAGAGTAGTGACTAGAGGACTACTGACTTCTTTAGTACTTTGAATTAGAGAGATGCTGTGTGAGAGAGTTAAATTGCATATCTTAAAGTAGCTTCCCCTCTCAAAGTTTTCAGTTAAATATCACAAAGCAAATTCTTTTCTGAAAGTGTTTCAATTTAAATATTTAGACAGGCCAAGACAGACAGCGAGGCTGGCGTAGGTTGCTAAAAGATTTTACCCTCTTACCCTCGACAGACTCTTTTGTGATACGTCCCAATTTTATACCTAAATATACAGTACATAAGTATGGAAATCCAGCATGCGGTCTTACTGTTACGGTGGAGATCTGTCCCGTGTAGATGCCGTGGATCACAGGTGTGGGCGGTGGCGGTGCTCTCCATCCTTGCCGTAGTAGCTTCAGTGTGGAAGAGCGAGTTTGAGATCTATTTTAACCGACTCTACAGAAACGGAGGTTCATGTTCTGCTAGACTTAGATACTCATTAGAATTAAGGTATTTGTAGATAGTTCGTTTGTGTAACGTTCTTAAAAGAATGTAGAGTTACTACTTCATAACATACTTCACAACGTAAGATCCTACCACTTCTACGACGATCACTGGCCATTATAAATGTAGAGTTACTACTTCATAACATACTTCACAACGTAAGATCCTACCACTTCTACGACGATCACTGGCCATTATAAATGTAGAGTTACTACTTCATAACATACTTCACAACGTAAGATCCTACCACTTCTACGACGATCACTGGCCATTATAAATGTAGAGTTACTACTTCATAACATACTTCACAACGTAAGATCCTACCACTTCTACGACGATCACTGGCCATTATAAATGTAGAGTTACTACTTCATAACATACTTCACAACGTAAGATCCTACCACTTCTACGACGATCACTGGCCATTATAAATGTAGAGTTACTACTTCATAACATACTTCACAACGTAAGATCCTACCACTTCTACGACGATCACTGGCCATTATAAATGTAGAGTTACTACTTCATAACATACTTCACAACGTAAGATCCTACCACTTCTACGACGATCACTGGCCATTATAAATGTAGAGTTACTACTTCATAACATACTTCACAACGTAAGATCCTACCACTTCTACGACGATCACTGGCCATTATAAATGTAGAGTTACTACTTCATAGCATACTTCACAACGTAAGATCCTACCACTTCTACGACGATCACTGGCCATTATAAATGTAGAGTTACTACTTCATAACATACTTCACAACGTAAGATCCTACCACTTCTACGACGATCACTGGCCATTATAAATGTAGAGTTACTACTTCATAACATACTTCACAACGTAAGATCCTACCACTTCTACGACGATCACTGGCCATTATAAATGTAGAGTTACTACTTCATAACATACTTCACAACGTAAGATCCTACCACTTCTACGACGATCACTGGCCATTATAAATGTAGAGTTACTACTTCATAACATACTTCACAACGTAAGATCCTACCACTTCTACGACGATCACTGGCCATTATAAATGTAGAGTTACTACTTCATAACATACTTCACAACGTAAGATCCTACCACTTCTACGACGATCACTGGCCATTATAAATGTAGAGTTACTACTTCATAACATACTTCACAACGTAAGATCCTACCACTTCTACGACGATCACTGGCCATTATAAATGTAGAGTTACTACTTCATAACATACTTCACAACGTAAGATCCTACCACTTCTACGACGATCACTGGCCATTATAAATCACAAATCTGTTTACTTAATAAACAGATTTCAACTTAGTAATTCATCTGAAGTGGAGGCGACCTTTATAATTTTTGGAATTAGGTTTTATATAGGGGTGGTTTGAGGGGCGGCGGTTGTACAATGTGTTGTAAACAATGACTATAGCTCTTGCTACAGCTGTGAAATTGTAAACAATGACTATAGCTCTTGCTACAGCTGTGAAATTGTAAACAATGACTATAGCTCTTGCTACAGCTGTGAAATTGTAAACGCCGATGTCGGTAGCTTTTCTTAACAAAATATTATCAAAAATACTATCTCATTTATTAATTAAGTATAGTAAAATGAATTACGCTGTACACTTCCACTTCCTGCAATGCTGGAGGTCCAATGGAGTGGCAGCTCCGCAGGCTGCATCCGTCTCGCATCGGATAGGCGGGGCGCACCGCTTCCGCCACCTTCAGCAGATAAATACTATTCACACCGTCTTGGCTGCAGGTTTCAACATTCCTGATGTCATTGTCACATTTCCCATAAATGTCGTCGTCTTATATTTCAACAAACAGAATGAATACCTACTGTAATGAAGAAACTATAAATGTATGAACGAACACAAATAAACCGAAGTTAGGTACCTACTACAAGTCTCCGCCTATACTGTATCGGTTAAGTAAACAAAACGAATTCATCCATCAACCCAGCTGCACTTCCAAACCCTTTCAATAAGTAACTGAAGCTAGTACAAAGTTGCACCTGCACTGATGTACAATGACATTTAGTAAAGAAGTACTAATAGAATGAAAGCGCCGCAAAGTGCCGAGCACCCAATAGTTGGTAATGAATGACTCCGCTCCGTGTCAGCGATACTTGTGAGGGTTGTTACTGCTGCTCTTGCGGCGAGTGTTATCGGTTCAAGATACCAGCTTCTACACTCAATCGCCAGGCCAAGGGTCAGTGCAGGCGATGCCAAGCATCGCGGTATGCGAGCTCAAAGCTTCAATTCGGTGCTCTGCACGTGGCACTCGGTAAACCCGGGGTTTTAGGTTGCAGGCTCAGTTCCTCTAAAAAAGGGCTAAAAGGGGGCTATCGAATATCTCCGCTTTAAGAAATTTGATTACGATGATTATTTTTAATTGAAAGGTAGTCATTTTAATTTGTTTTCATAAAAAAATGTTAAGGATTTGATGAGGATTTTCGCCATGACGAGCAAAATAGCTCTGCAAAGTGCAATAATAAGCATGAGAGCATTTACCGTACAGCGCCACCTATTAGAACATCTTTTGTAACACTTCGAGAGTAGGTAGGTACTATGTGATAGCCCGGCCACATGTTTCGTCTTCGTATGCTTGCAGTTTGCGCAGGTAAGAAATCAATTCTAAAGATGGCGCTAATGCTACTGAACATCTCTGATTTATGAGATATTCTTTCGAAGATTTTTTTTTGAGTGGTAGGTAAGCCACAAAATATTACTTATTGCAGAATTTTAATTTCATTATGGACGAACAATGCCTTTAGTTATGTACCTACCTATTCCATTTACTTATACCGTGGTTCGACTGACAATCAAATAGTCATGTCCTAACGCTAATACCGGTTCGATTTCTTGTCTCAATCGGTTTTGTTTATGAAGAAGTTGTAAGTAATCGATTTTGTTATAGTTGCTCAATTTTTTTTATAACTTTAGTAATAAATAAGAAGGTTAATAATTAATTGTTGGAAAAAAGTGAAGTGCTCGGAAGGTCTATGTTCGTAGAACTACTAGTTTAATATTTGTAGAGGAGCATCTCCATCACAGACAATCTCCTGCTCCTGCACTACAAGTGAAACCCGGCGGCAGTGGTGGTGCCATTCGCAGATCATTACTACTTCCAATAAAACTTCAGGGGTTAATTAAACTTGTTATTCAAACTAAGGCCTGTCCGCTAGCCAGGGGGCGCTCCGGGTGACTGCGCGCGATATCATGCTTGACCGTCTTGGCCGGGGCCCGCTGCTGTGCCCTCTTTCTCTCTCTCTCTATAAGCCACTGTATCGTAGAGCGGAGTAGAGACAGCTGCATTTGCAAATATTCTCACTTCACTGAATCCTCAAACAGTCGTTTAAGGCGAATATGAAGGCAAAAACACGAAAATTAGGTGTTTTTGAACCCGTTTTCTGACTAAGACATTGATTGTGGAGTTTTGAAATTTATATATTATCCTGTAACACATATCTTGAAGAAGTGCTTGGCGGTCCCAAATATTTGCCGTTAATTATAGTTTAGTTGTTATAGTGTTAGTTATAGTGTGTGTTTAGTTGCTTCGAACTCGCTTTTTATCGGTGTCTCTAATTCGATCAGTACCAAATTCAGTATAGTGATTCACATAGTTCATACCTATTTCTTGGCGGTCCATTATCGTCGAAAAGCAGTCAAAATAACGATATCAAACGTAAAAACGTATTTTTGCCTACAAAATCTGTGATACAAACCTGACCGTCAGTTACTCGTCACCTTACCGCAGAGGATCGTATTATTTGGTTGATTAGGGCACTACATGGTATGCTGAATCGAAAACAAGCACTCATTGCTGCATATAGGCGCGCGGACATGCCCAAGGTCATTCGCCTTAACTTGATCTCGGTTTTTAAAGCGATAAATGAATAAAAACCATATTTTCATATTTTGTTTTGAGCTTGTAATGCTTCGAATTTCGTAGAACGGGAGTATATTGGTGGGCTCTGCTTGAGGGCCCTCGAGCGCGTGGACAATGCACGCGAGGCCCGGGGCCCCTAGTGCGGGGCCGGCCCCCAGTGCGGGGCCCCGGGCCTCGAGCCCTTATGCTTGCTGATTTCACGCAATTATGCACCCTCCCCTACCAACTGTACCAACTCGCGAGTACTTTACCAAACTTCAAGGGAATACTGAATCGATTCTGCAGCCATATTTGATATGGCATGAATTATGAGAATGATAGCATGGAAAAATCTCTGCGGTTAATTTCCTGGTGCAAAATATTGATTTATTTAGTTTGAATCAACAGCCATGATAACTTGAATATTCAAGCAATTTCGATATATTGAGTTAGAAGTTCGGTCGTTAGTCCTTCATTCAGATCGGAGGTACTCCCGCGGCGACAGACAAGTGCGGAGTTCATTAGCGGCGGCCTCATTACCGCAAGGATGCTCCAGCTCCAGGACCTTCCCCCGCATCTGCACTGTACACTACCGCACACTGTGCACTGCACACACTCCAACACACTTCACAACTTTACAGTTTCGAATTGCGACTGTGTGCGCTTAGGAACATTAATTACACAATCTAAATTAGCTTTCGCTTTTGGTGTGTTTTCTTGATTGAGGGATCGTATGTTTGTTTAATAAAAGAGGTTGCCAACTTGCTTATAACAATCTATTGCTATCACTCAACTGACTGGAACATTATAAATATACATATATTTTTATCAAATAATGCGTTATGTAGGGTATTTATTAATATAATTTATTATGGTACACCCCAGTATGAACTGCAAACGTCATTTCCACAATATTAACGGAACTTCCATGCGCTGTAAAAGTGATTCGTTTCCGAGCGGAGCTCCGCGATTTGAATCCATTTAAGGTAACGTGCAGCACTTGACCGCCGCCGCCGCCGCCGCCGCCGCCGCCCGTGAATAAAAACTTATTTCGAGGTCAGTCCACGCCAACGCCGGATCCGAGTGGGCGATTTACGTCGCGACTGTACCCCACTGCCCACTGAAGCAGCGATGAAACTTTCTTTGATCTGGGTTTGGGTTGGTTTGAGTCTCGCACTCTACAAGCCTCGGTCCGCAACGACTGCCCTGCTGCTGCTGGCCACGGTAAGCTGGCCTCGAGCTAAGCTTGCTGTTGCTCTGGTCTCGCCCTGCAAGCTTGCTCCTCATTGCAGCTCTTGCTGTCCGCGCCATAAAGGTTCATTTTATTATTCACATAATTGAGTGTTAGCAGGAATAGATGGAAATCAAAAGGCCAACTTATTTGAGCTAATCAAGTTCTGGTTTATACAAATACGAATTTGTAAAATCAAATAATAATCTAATGAAAAACAGTGAGTAATCAAGTCATCATACGCAATTAGTTTAACGCAAAAAGTATTTGAAAACAATACTGTACCTAAGATATGAGTAGTTAGAAAACTAACAGCGTATGATGCTTTGATTACTCACTGTTTTTCATAAGATTATTATTTGATTTTACAAATTTGTGTAGTAATCACTATTTTACGACGACGAAACCAGAACCGGATTAGCTCAAATAAGTTGGCCTTTTAATTTCCGACTGTTCCTACTAATACACAATTATGTGAATAATAAAATGAATATGAATAGTGAGATTTAATATTTTTGTTATTAAAAATCACTTGGGTGATTTATTAAATATATTTAAGTCAATAATGGGGCAAAAATTCCCATCCGCCCCATTGATTTGAGTAATAGGGCAGTTAAGATTTTTTTTTCCGACCACCCCAATGATAGGGAGGTTAATGGGGTGGATGGGAATATATCCATTAGTGCAACGTGTTTTCTGCAACTGTTCAGCGGACAGTGGACCTCGGTGGAATTTTCTCGGGAAATGTTTCGCGGACGAATTGTCGAGAGGGTGAACGAACTGTTTTACGAGGGACTTTTCACTTGGATTTTTGTGGTTTTGGCGCCTTTTGTTGACAAGTGGCAAACATGGCGACCGGTACGGTAACAATGGCGCAAAGTGGACTCTTGGACCACCGCACGTTTTATAATACAGCCACGATTTGTTTCGTAGCACTCTCATTTCTGAGAGAAACTAATCATCGTTCTTTTTCAAATATACAAAAAGTACCGTAGAAAACAAGTTTTTAATTGCAATCAATTGAAAACCAGCCCTTAATTCTAATGGAATTGAAGAAATTATCAATTTTATACAGCAAAGCCATCTGAAATTAATTAGTGACAGCCACAGAGCTTAGAACTGTATAATATTTTGCGAAGTCTTAAAGCTGGCTCGAGAGGAAGGAGCAGCTCGGCCGCGGAGGACATTAACACAAACGCTGATAATAAATGTTGGTCGCGCTATGTATTCCGCTACTTCCTTATTATAATTGCTCCTATAAATTGTGTGCGGACGCTTTTATTTACGGAAACGGATATTCTTATATTAAATAAATAAAAAACGACCCGCCTCATCTGGTAAAGAATAATCACGAGATTGTACTGTTTGCTGATGACACTTCATTAATTTTTAAAATGAAACGACAAAACACAAATTTTGACGATGTGAATAATGCAATCTCAAAAGTAGTCCATTGGTTTAGTGTTAATAATCTGTTGCTTAACGAAACCAAAACAAAATGTATTAGATTTATTCTACCTAATGTTAAACAAGTTAAGGCTGATGTAAACGTAAAAGGAGAAACGTTAGAAATTGTAGAAAGTACCGTTTTCTTAGGAATCACCTTAGATAATAAACTTCAATGGGGCCCACACATAGATAAGCTATCGAAAAGACTTAGTTCTGCAGCGTATGCAGTCAAAAAAATCCGTCATCTCACAGACGTGGATACATCTAGACTTGTTTATTTCAGCTACTTTCACAGTATTATGTCTTATGGTATACTGCTGTGGGGGAACGCTGCAGATATTAACACCGTATTTGTGCTGCAGAAGAGGGCTGTTCGTGCAATCTATAATATGGGTCCCAGAGAATCCCTGCGTGATAAATTCAAAGAAATAAACATAATGACAGTCCCCTGTCAATATATTTATGAAAACTTATTGTACACTCATAAAAATATCAAAAGCTTCCCTAAAAATAGCGATATACATAATATAAATACTAGAAATAAACATAAACTCGCTGTGCCCACAACCAGGCTTAACAAGATTAATGTATCTTTTAAAGGGCAATGTATACGCTTCTACAACAAAACTCCTAGTGAGTTGCAAAATCTATCAATAAATAAATTCAAACAAATTGTCAAAACCTTTCTGTGCAAAAAGGCTTACTACAAAATATCAGATTATTTAGAAGATAAAAAAGCTTGGGACGGGTTTTGCTCCAACTCGAAAAATAACAACTAACAGGCTAAAGGTTTCTTAGTCGCTTCTTTACTTTAGTCTACATACCGAAGCGACAGAAATCAAAAGTACCACTTTATTTCCGTGTCAGTGCTTTATTTTAAGAATTTGACCTTTTCTAAGTGTACAATTTTGTATTTATGGAAATAAAGAATTTTTGATTTTGATTTTGATTTTTGAAAATTCAATTTACTTTATCCTCTAGCGGATTAAAACGGCTATATCGAAGAGCAATCATTCTCTTTCCGCGATGGGGGGATGAAAAAGTATCTAGCCAGCAATTTCCGTAGAACATCTTCCGATGATCGTTTTGACGATCTTTGGTTTCTATGGCAACGTGCGTAAACATATAAGGTAGGTAGGTACTTTGAAAAACCAATAATAAAGTTTACGGATTGCGGATCACCCTTAAACCTACTTCCAAACTCATTTAAATTATTTACTGATTTGAAATCGGTTTATTGAGGTTCCGTACTCAAAGGGTGAAAACGGGACCCTATTAATAAGTCTCTGCCGTCTGTCCATCCGAATAAAAAAATCACAGAACACGTATTTCTCTTGCCGCTGTAATAACTTAAAATAAAATAAAAATAAATATCGATTTTAATCGGGGCTCCCATACAAGCAAGATTCGTCAAGTGCGAGTGTAACTCGCGCGCCGAGGGTTTCGAACATTTGCCAATTATACAAATATACAGTACTAGCGGCCCGCCCCGGCTTCGCCCGCGTAGATAGAGGTAATTAACAAAAAAAAATTGCTTAGAACACTCGATCAAGTCTGCTTTTGATAAAATAAACAATCAGTATCATCCGTTTGGGAGATACGATGCTGCAACAATCCACAGATAGATACACACACAGACACATAATAATATATCCACCCACCACTGGAGTAAACGTGTTCATGAGTGGAGACCGCGACTCGGCAAACGTAGTGTAGGACGCCCTTCGACCAGGTGGGATGACGATTTGCGAAATGGGGGTGTCAATTTTTGAAAATATTTCAAAAGTATGAAACCTACAAAAATGTCGAAAACTGTTTTTGAAATTTACAAACCAATACCTTACATTTAATAACCATAATATACTTTCAATTTTCAAGTTACTAGCTGCTGTAGTAGTTACTGAGATATTCAAGAAATAGGATAATAAGGAGGACGGACAGAGCGAGACCACAAGGGTTTAAAACTAATAATAAGGAGGACGGACAGAGCGAGACCACAAGGGTTTAAAACTAATAATAAGGAGGACGGACAGAGCGAGACCACAAGGGTTTAAAACTAATAATAAGGAGGACGGACAGAGCGAGACCACAAGGGTTTAAAACTAATAATAAGGAGGACGGACAGAGCGAGACCACAAGGGTTTAAAACTAATAATAAGGAGGACGGACAGAGCGAGACCACAAGGGTTTAAAACTAATAATAAGGAGGACGGACAGAGCGAGACCACAAGGGTTTAAAACTAATAATAAAGAGGACGGACAGAGCGAGACCACAAGGGTTTAAAACTAATAATAAAGAGGACGGACAGAGCGAGACCACAAGGGTTTAAAACTAATAATAAGGAGGACGGACAGAGCGAGACCACAAGGGTTTAAAACTAATAATAAAGAGGACGGACAGAGCCAGACCACAAGGGTTTAAAACTAATAATAAAGAGGACGGACAGAGCGAGACCACAAGGGTTTAAAACTAATAATAAGGAGGACGGACAGAGCGAGACCACAAGGGTTTAAAACTAATAATAAAGAGGACGGACAGAGCCAGACCACAAGGGTTTAAAACTAATAATAAGGAGGACGGACAGAGCGAGACCACAAGGGTTTAAAACTAATAATAAGGAGGACGGACAGAGCGAGACCACAAGGGTTTAAAACTAATAATAAGGAGGACGGACAGAGCGAGACCACAAGGGTTTAAAACTAATAATAAGGAGGACGGACAGAGCGAGACCACAAGGGTTTAAAACTAATAATAAAGAGGACGGACAGAGCGAGACCACAAGGGTTTAAAACTAATAATAAAGAGGACGGACAGAGCGAGACCACAAGGGTTTAAAACTAATAATAAGGAGGACGGACAGAGCGAGACCACAAGGGTTTAAAACTAATAATAAGGAGGACGGACAGAGCGAGACCACAAGGGTTTAAAACTAATAATAAGGAGGACGGACAGAGCGAGACCACAAGGGTTTAAAACTAATAATAAGGAGGACGGACAGAGCGAGACCACAAGGGTTTAAAACTAATAATAAGGAGGACGGACAGAGCGAGACCACCAGGGTTTAAAACTAATAATAAAGAGGACGGACAGAGCGAGACCACAAGGGTTTAAAACTAATAATAAGGAGGACGGACAGAGCGAGACCACAAGGGTTTAAAACTAATAATAAGGAGGACGGACAGAGCGAGACCACAAGGGTTTAAAACTAATAATAAAGAGGACGGACAGAGCGAGACCACAAGGGTTTAAAACTAATAATAAAGAGGACGGACAGAGCGAGACCACAAGGGTTTAAAACTAATAATAAGGAGGACGGACAGAGCGAGACCACAAGGGTTTAAAACTAATAATAAAGAGGACGGACAGAGCGAGACCACAAGGGTTTAAAACTAATAATAAAGAGGACGGACAGAGCTAGACCACAAGGGTTTAAAACTAATAATAAGGAGGACGGACAGAGCGAGACCACAAGGGTTTAAAACTAATAATAAGGAGGACGGACGGAGCGAGACCACAAGGGTTTAAAACTAATAATAAGGAGGACGGACAGAGCGAGACCACAAGGGTTTAAAACTAATAATAAGGAGGACGGACAGAGCGAGACCACAAGGGTTTAAAACTAATAATAAAGAGGACGGACAGAGCCAGACCACAAGGGTTTCGAAACCGATCTCGAAACCCTAATGTTTTTGGATATTTTTGCTCTACTTATGGCCGAGGCTGTATCTCTAAAACTGTAATAAAGTTGAAATTTTTACTGGCCGTTAATTTTACTGTTGCCACTATAACAACGATAAAAAATTAAATAAATGTAATAATCCCATGTGCATACCAAGTTCTGTACAGATCACTATGTGCATACCAAGTTCTGTACCTACAGATCACTATGTGCATACCAAGTTCTGTACAGATCACTATGTGCATACCAAGTTCTGTACAGATCACTATGAGCATACCAAGTTCTGTACAGATCACTATGAGCATACCAAGTTCTGTACAGATCACTATGTGCATACCAAGTTCTGTACAGATCACTGGAGTCAAGCAACGTCGGGCGCGGTCAGTACTTGGATGATATCATTAGATATTATTTATTTTATTATTATTCCTTTTGCGAAATATTCATGTGCGATGGTACTGAACCCTTCGTATACGAGTCGACGGCACTTGGCCGGTTTTATTTAAAAAACTCTCAAATTTATTTAAATCATCAAATTACAAGTAGTGTGTAGAGAAGAGATATACTTATTGAGTGGAGATAAGCCGCCGTTCGCAATGAAAGCGCAGTGATAAGCCGCCGTTCGCAATGAAAGCGCAGTGATAAGCCGCCGTTCGCAATGAAAGCGCAGTGATAAGCCGCCGTTCGCAATGAAAGCGCAGTGATTTACCCGCTAAGTAATGGAAACAGAGTTGGTTCATGTTTTATTAAATCCGCGTTGTTTGAGGTAAACATTTGTATCGCGCTGGGTTTCTTATTATGTCGCGGCTGAAAAACGTTTCCTTTGAGAGTTCCCGAAAACGTTTTATTATTTTGCAATATTTCTAAGTGAGAAGAGACAAACAGAGCGCCCAATAATACAGTTTCAAAAATAAAATTGGTCTTTAAGGTTGTAGGTAGTTTATTATTTTAGTTGTGAATGAATATAAATTCCTATTCAAGGAAGTAATCAGTACCAAACAAACTTTCAACTGATTGATTTATGAAAATAATAAAAACAAAACGAAACTTTCAACAAAGATACAATAGTTAATAGAAACCGCTCTTCGGCACTCGAACTTTTAATGAACTCGAGTTCAACAGAACTTACGATGGCTGTAATGAGTGTGCCGCTACAGTACATACTAAGCTCACTCACTACAGGATAACCTCGCTTGATTAACTGATTAAACTATTTCCTGAGTTGGGAATCAGCAATTTTCTTCAAAATTAGGCAAAGGATAAAAAAAAAAATATTTAAAATAACTACACAATAATAACAATGGTAAACTCTATGTTAAGCTAAAGTTATGAATTATCAGTTTCTCGTCAAGTGAAATTAAATATAATCACATTGTTCGAAACAGGCATATTATTATGGAGAGCAGGCTACGCAGACGGTAGCGCAGTTACGAAACATTGAAATCGAATGTTTAGTTTGCTAATTTTTTGGAGGAAATACCTCTCTTGTGAAAAATTACCAACGGAAAAAAATATATATACACTGGTCTTCGACCAGATCGGTTGTAATATACCACCTGTACGTAAAAACTGATTTTAGCCAATTTTAGCAGACCAGAAGCAGAGACGCTTCACTCGCTTCGGTTGCTCCGTCAATTATTTATAACATGTCTTATTTTGGATAAAATGTCTAGGAGTTTGGATGTTATAACCAAAACAACTGAACGGGTCGCTGCCACTTCTTTTTGTCCCGTGAAAACATATGCAAAGCCACGGACTGAAGCTGGTAAGTTCATAAACTAGAATAGCACAAATTAGACTGGAGTGCTAGCAACGTAACGTGATTGACTACCGGGTTTTACGTAACTTGTAACAACAGCATAATATACAATGTATTTATTACATTGAAAACTCCACGTTTGTACATAGCAAGGAGTCGGTAAGTCCTGGGCAAGTACAGGTTAGTGGCTCGTCAGCACAACAATGTCCCGCCACCGACAGGCGCACACTCGGCACACCAGTAACTACCCACTTCACCATAACCTGCACCTCATTCTCTTTTACTTCTGTTTATAGTTGCACCGAGATCACTGGTATAGGTACCTATCTACTTGGTACAGTTGGTCAGTAGTAGTACATACTAGTAGTTCTACGAACAGTAGACCTCGCGTGCACTTAACTTTTTTCCAACAATTAATTATCTTATTCCAAAAATAATATCATTTAGACGACTGAGAAGCCTGTAAAATAATACAAAATGTTGAACAACAATAACAAAATCGATTACTTACAACTTCTTCATAAACAAAACCGATTGTGACAAGAAATCGAACCGGTATTAGCATTAGGACATGACTATTTGATTGTCAGTCAAACTACAGTATAAGTAAATGGAATAGGTAGGAACATAACTAAAAGCATTGTTCGCCCATAATGAAATTAAAAATTCTGCAATAAAATAGTTTGTGGCTTGCCTACTTACCAATAGGTACAAAAAAAAAATTCTTCGAAAAAAAAATGTCATAAATCATAGTTGTTCAGTAGCATAAGCGCATATAAAATTGATTTCCTATTACGCAAACTGCAGGCAAATAAGAAACATGACTGTATTACATAGTACCTACCTACTCTCAAGCTGTTACAAAGACGTTCTAATAGGTGGCGCTGTACCGGAAATGATCTCATGATTACTATTGCATTTTACCGTCATGGCGAAAATCCTCATCAAATTTTTACCATTTTTTTATGAGAACAAATTAAAATTACTACTTTTTAATTAAAAAAATAATCATCGAAATCTTAAAGCGGAGGTATTCGCTTTAAGATTTCCCCTTGCTTTTTTTGGAGGAATTAAGCCTTTAATCAAAAAACCTAACGTCTAAAAAAATCTATAAAATTGTAGAACCTGTACAGCAAGTTTCGTCCAGATCGATCGGTCGTAAAATACGACCTGTAGAGGAGTACGTACTACATTCTGACAGAATCTATACTTTTGCTAGTAGTTGATGCAGAAACGCTTTGCTCGCTCGGTCAATTTCAGTGTACAAACTGGTAGCTAAGTCCGGAAAGAATTTAATCAACAAAACAAAAAATTATCTGGCTAATACCGAAAATCCTTTTACTTAATCTTGGTTTTCATTGTGTTATGAGAAAAAGGCGCGCATAAAACAGCGTAATGAAGGCAGCTTAGCAGTTCTCAGGGCAATTTCGCGGGCAGGCTCCGGGCCGGGGCAATCTCGCGGGCAGATTCCGGGCCGGGACAATCTCGCGGGTAGCTTCCGGGCCGGGGCAATCTCGCGGGCTGGCTCCGGGCACGGGGCGTAGGCCAGCTTTACGGCTGCGGGTCCGCCTTTCAGACCCTGCGTCGTTACCGTAATACCAGCTTCTTATCTTGGCTCATCCTCGATTGTTCTAAGACTGTGTATGGGGTTCCAGGACGGTTGGCATTCCGCGATCTCTACCATTGTTTTATTGGTTGGCAAAACAAACGTAGATTTGTAATGTTTGACAATTCCTGAACTAGTGAGTGTGCATTATGCACACTCACTAGTTCAGGAATTCTAGTCATATTAAAACTGTTGAAAAACAAAGCAGTCTCCTTTAATATACCCAACCTTTGTAAAAAAAAGTAATGTTGAATTGCAGCAGCTCTAGCGAAACGAAAAGGGCCAAACTAATCCGTCGCAGGTGCACGAGGCACAATGCGAGCAGGGGTAGCCACGAGGAGGTAGCCAGGTACACGAGGCACAATGCGAGCAGGGGTAGCCACGGGCGCCCGCTGCGCCCGCCATTGTTTTTTAAAGCCAGACATGCATGAAAGGGCTCTACATTTCGCATGCAATATACCCTTATTGTGCAATTTCTCCAGAACATTCAACAACTTAGTATTAAACTGAGATTACTGAAGAAGTTAAGTAGATCGCAATGTCAGTTGGAGAAGTATGAGGCAACTCTGAAGATTCCGTAGATCGATCAAAAATGTTGCTCCAGCAAAGTTTCCGTGAGTTCGGGACGCTCCGGATCCTTTGAGAATTAGTACGATCATAACTGCCACGAGAGATCGGAACTACTTACTTCTTCACTGTTTCAGAAGTATTCATTTTAGTGGGTAAGATTTTTTTTATCGATATATAAATAATTTTTAGGAGGGCTAGAATATTATATCGTAGGTAGTCCGTAAAAACGGGGTTGTTACGGTACCTTGTTTGCGAAAAAAATATACTTAAATTTTTTGGAGGAAGATATTAGAGTAAGTAAGTACCGAGAGTATATGTTGTGTAATGTAATGCATATACTTAAGTATATTTAATACGACTCAACTCCAATGCAATGTCAACCCACACTACAACCGAACATTTATATTGGAACTGGTTTCCAAATAACACTGAACTAATTCCAAGAACCGTTTTCTAGACTTTATCATGTTGTTCTTTCAACAATTGTACATATTTTAGGATATGTCAGACGGCCAGATGCACAATGTTTAACGTTGTGCATCTGACCGTCTGACCGTATGTTCATTATACAAATGAACTTGAATAAATGATATCTCAGAAACCGTGACATTTGGGACATTGAATCTACCGGCGAAATGTAACTCAAGACCCCCGACTCGCCAAATTATTAAGTCGGTTCCAATACCAACCACCCTGTATATACCATAACATTTTTATCATGTCTAAGTGCTTATTTTGTAAGCATCACATTAATCAAACCAAATTATAATTTGAATGATAAATAAGATATCAAACCGACTTCAAATTCATATGGATGTTTGTTACCTTTTGACGTCCAAACTACTGAACGGATCACTTGACGTCCAAACTACTGAACGGATCACTTGACGTCCAAACTACTGAACGGATCACTTGACGTCCAAACTACTGAACGGATCACTTGACGTCCAAACTACTGAACGGATCACTTGACGTCCAAACTACTGAACGGATCGCGCCGAGATTTGCAAACATTGCATACGGGAACTTCTAGGCCTGGAATAAAACATAGGCTAGTTTTTATCCCATAAATCAGTTCCCGTAGGATACATTATATAACCTTAAACAACGCGAGCGAAGCCGTGGCCAGAAACTAGTAAAGAAATAAAGTTATTAATTGTGATTCATCCGACACGGGAGGCTCTTCCGTCAGGTCGCACAACAAAGGATAAGTTGACAGAGCAGGCAGCTCGCGGGAGTCGCAGCCTCACGAACAACAGGCAAGGCAGGTCGGGGGCGGCCGCAGGTTTACCATACGTCTGCGTTTGCAATGCTAATGCGGACTAACTAACTTTGTACCTCTCCTTGAGGAGCGCCTTGTGAGCCTGGGACTCGACTGAGCGACGAGGCAGCTCCCGCCGACTATCCATTGGCAGCTGCTAAATAATAGTATGCCTACTTGCTCGATGACACTCCTCACCGAAAGCTATCAGGATTTCATTATATCCTGTGATTATATCGGGCTCTACTCCACACTGCACCAGCCGACGCGTGACGCCGCCGACAGCGACAGCCCGGCGGCGGCGTGACGCCGGCGCGGGCGGCGACTGCGGTGTAGACTCCATAAGCTTTGAATCTAACAATGCCATACAAGTCCGTCTTATTTATTTTTATTCTTTGATTGTAATTTTCTTTGTTCATAAAATAAGGTTTCATTTAATTTCATATTGACAAGCCAGAACTGTTGAATAATAAACGTACATCCGGTGAGCGTATAAAAGAAGCCGGCAACATCCGGTGTGCGCCGGAAGTGTGGAAATTGCTGTGCGCGTGTTATGTATTTAAATTCAAGGTTTTGTAAAGTAACGTCTGTAGGAATCGCGGCTAGCTCTTCCCGGGATGCTGATATAAAAGTCGAGTATAGAAACAATAGCTATATTGTATAAAACTACGACTATTTATGATGTTAATGAGTGCGGTTTGAATGGTTGCCGCTGATGCACTGACCTCCGCACTCCGCAGGCGCTCGGTCCGCGCTCGCGGCACGAGCAACCTGCTGATGATGCTTACATGCCTACGTGATCGATGTATCGAACAACGTCTTATTGAACAAAACAAGCACGTAACATTATTTTATCTATCTATGGCACAGGACAGAAATAACAGTTACATTAAGATAGGTTACTATTAAATGGTTACGGTTATTTTTGTAGCTCTTGCTTACAAAAGCAACTCTCTCCTAGGAATTTTCGGAATGTTCAATATACTCGTAAGTGTAATATTCCACGGCAGCAGAGCAAGCTCGTGGCATATAAATGTATGTCCGACATGACATGCCTCAGAGACGCGCATACCGCCCGGCCCGCAGCGCCGACGCGCGGCCCGCAGCGCCGACGCGCGGCCCGCATTTTCCACATTTCTCTTGCTGACGGATTTCAGACGGAGTTCCAATCACGATTAGTGCAGTCCAAACTTCCTTTGTTCTGGAACATTAACAAAGCTATCTCTTCGATTCGAGTGCATTCGGCAAACTAATCGCTGAGAGAACCGTTGAAAAGTTTTAGATTCGATTCAAATACTGTCGCTGAACGAAATGTACCTAGGTATGTTTAAAGTTTGAGATGTTTTCATTAATTATCTCATTGGAAATATAAAATATTTTGTTTCCTTTATAAAATTTTGTATTTTGTGTATATTTAAAACATTTATCTTATCATTGAATCAGTTGATTATTAAAAATGGTTCCCGCCTAAACAAAATGGCGTCCAAAAGGTAGTGCGCGCTGCTTCCGGTTCCCGGCGGAAGTGCCTTGCGGCGACCTCCAGCGCCATTGCGCAGCTGTAATTGCACTGCAGTGTAGCGCCCCCTCGCAGCTTATGAAAGTATTTAATGACTCGGTACGCGTCCCTACACGTGTGAATATCTCGAGGAACGTTATTCAGAACATCCTCCTGAAGCCGAATGAGAACGGTTCGCGATTGTACCGGCCAGTACCTGATGTAGGGTTTACGTGTAATGACCGTTTGAGACCATCATTGAGATACTTGAACTATCAGTCTACCTCACTCACACCACACAACTAGACACACCGGCAACATAAATAATAGATTCAGGCGTTACTTTGCGGAAATCCATTGCAAAATATAAGGATGAAAATATTTAGTAACAATTCCGCGAAAAAAAACCTTCTCCGATAAGTTCTAACAAAATGTAGTCCGCGTTGTAGAAGAAAACGACGCCAACTATAAAATGAATTGAATTTTTTCATTTTGTAGTTGGCGTCGTTTTCTTCTACAACGCGGACTATATTTTGTCAGAACTTATCTCGGAGAAGGTTTTTTTTCACGGAATTATTACTAAATATTTTCATCTTTATATTTTACACCGGCAACACCTAAAACTAAATTTTTAAGGTGAAATGAGTCCCAAAATCACGTTTTGACTGTACGGAAAATTATTATTATTTATATATATATATATTTATATATATATTTATTTATTAAAAACAATTTGAAGGCTAAAACACTATTTTTTTAAATGTTTTTCGATGAGCATCGAAAGTTAAGGATTTTTGTTAGTAAGTTAAGGGAGTCGAAACACGATTGACTAAATTTGACTCGATAGAAATAAATCTCAGTTTCCTCAAAATTTTCATTTTTACTTCTGAATACCAATTTTATTCGCTAGTTAATCAAGATTTTTTAATGAAATGTCGTCTAAAAATACTTAACTAGATACTTTAGACGATTATGGTTTTATTTTTTTGCAAAAGAGTCTTATTTTAGAGCAATAACAAATTTAAAAATAAAAACCAGTGAAATTGCGCGTCGGCCGGATCTTCCCTTCCATTTTCGCCTTCACCGCGCGGCGTTCGCTCGTCCTTGTCTCGGAATTAGGAACCTAGTTCACCTTAAAGAAAGTGTTTAATTTTTACCTCTCTCAAAGTTTTCACGGCGAAAATTCCGATAAATGTCTATCAAATAATGTGTTGAATGAACTCACTGAGTTTAAGTGAGTTCATTGAACACATTATTTTGACACCGATTACTTACAAGTAATCTTTAAAAGGGCAAGTGCGAATCTTTACTGGCGTGAAAAAGAGGAGGCCTATACCCAGCAGTGGGTGTCAACGGGCTGATGATGATGATGTTGAAGAGCGAGTACACATGAGAAGCAATTAGCGCACAACCGCGCCGCGCCGCCGCCCGCGCCGCCGCGCCGAGACAAAAGTTTTAAGGAGCCTGTCTCCCTCCCCTGGCTTCCCCTCGGCGAAGTCATTATTTGTGTAACAAAGTCCGACTCGCACTTGGCCGAATCCATTTTAAAAACATTAATTCTGGTACTTATTTATTTGACTTTATACAGTTAGAGCACAAAAATGTTCATGTAGATAACTGTATAAGCAAGTGTCCTAGTTCCACTGGTGACGCGCGAGATGAAATGTCCGTAGAACGGAGCATCTGCCGTTTATCTTCGCTATTAAAGTTTAAGTTATTGAATTCGCGGGATTCCATCTATAACTGAGGCAGCAGAGCTGTGCGTGCGGCGGACAGCAGCGCCACAGCACCGCCGCGCCGTACGGCATCGGGGATTGGTAGGCTGCAGCATCTTGCAAGCACCTCTGTACTGCAGAAGGTACCTACGTGAATGTTATCTATTCCATGTGAGAAGTGCCTCACGTGAGCTATCAAACACGTGAAAACATAAACGTTTTAGTCCAAATTACCGAGCATTAAAGTATTTAACCTCCGACCGAGCTGGCTCCGGAATTTAGGGGACATCAAACGTGTCGCTTTACTCACCTGAAAGTGACATTCTCCGCGCGCCGCCGCCAGTGCGCAAACGAACTGCGGGGAAGAAACGCAACCACACTACCAGGCGCAAAAGGTTCTTGAAACCAGAACACAATGCATTATTTGGCTAAATAAATATACACTTTGTTTCGGAAACTTTCCACGTTATCGTTACAAGCTAGCCGGTGTCTTTCCGTATACAAAATAGCACATGTCCTTGGGTGCCCACTGGGAAACCATCTATCTCCCTACCAAAATTCAAAATATGAATTTCATATCGATTTGTTAAGCCGTTTTGCCGTGAAATGATTACAGACAGACAGAGATACGCTCAAATTATAATATAGTAGATAAGTTTTGAACAGGAAATACATTTTGTGCCGGCCGACCGTACCTGTGTGCGCGTGGGATAGCCCGGAAGATGATGATGATGAATGGTTTGAACTGGATCTCACGAAGTCACGATGTTAATTTTTATTTAAATTTACTTAGCAGGTTAATTATCATGCATGGTTGCATTGTTTAGAATAAGACTACAGCATGAATGATCTAAACTTCCAAAGGGTGAAATTGATTGTCATTGATGAATGAACTTATTCCTGTTTATAATAAAGAGCGAAGTTCTCGTGTTCAAGAGTGGGAGAGCTAGACCAGTCCGTGTTCCGTCTATTATGCTCAATGGTGCGGCTCTGCGGGTGGTTAGGAGGTTCAAATACCTGGGGCATATTGTGACCGAGGATCTCAAGGATGATGAAGATATAGAGAGGGAACGCAGAGCGCTGGCGGTTCGGGGTAACATGCTCGCACGCAGGTTCGCTCGCTGCTCGAGTCAAGTAAAAATCACTCTCTTCCAGGCCTACTGCCAGTCCTTTTACTCGAGCAGCCTTTGGGTAAACCACACCCTACGGGCTGCCAGCTCTCTGCGAGTCCAATATAACAATATCTTCAGGATGCTTATGCGGCTGCCTCGCTTCTGCAGCGCATCCGGGATGTTCGCGGAAGCGCGCACGGACGGCTTTCACGCGATCATTCGCAAGAAAGTCGCTTCCCTACTCCAGCGTACGCGAGGCAGCGGCAACGGCATCCTGCAGATGATTGTTGCAGGGCAGACGGTACTGCCCAATTCAAAACAGGTGGATGCGTATTCTAATCGGCTCCATCTGAACTAGTTTTATTCTCAACTCCGACTCCGACTACCGACAGGGGAGGGTTATAGGTTAGCACCCTATTTTTATTATATTAATTTTAAAATTTCCTGTGACATTTAATTTGCTAATACTAAATTTGATTACTTTTGATTGATGCTGTAGTTATAAGTGTTTATGATTTAAATAATGTACTATGGATTTATATCTGAAATAAATGAAAAATAATAATATTATTATTATAATTAATATTATTATCTGCCTCAGTGTGCATGCAGCTTTACCGTAACGGCCGGTGTCGCAGTCCTGACGCGTTTAGACGGAGTATTGAAAACGATACGAATACTGCTGCTCCCTGTGCACATAAAACTTAACAGCCAGTAATGTGATCAATAAAACATCTGAAGTGCAGGGGGGTGGGAAATGCGAAGCGTTTCATACGGAACCTACTCGGAACATGTGTCACCTTGTAGTAACTGACAACATAAAGTATTTGATGGATTAATCTCACTAATCTCATCTCACTAATATTATAAACGTGAAAGTTTAGATGGATGGATGTTTGTTTCTTTATCACGCCAGAACGGCTGAACGGATCTAAATGAAATTTGGCACAGAGATAGATTATAGTCTGGAATAGGACATAGGCTACTTTTTATCCCGAAATTCATACGGGAACGTGAACTACGCGGGTGAAACCACGAGGCGCTGCTAGTAATGATATAAACGGAAAAATTTGAACCGTTGTGATGTTCGGCCGAAGACAACGCCAAAACTAACAGTACGGATCGAGCTGAAAACTCGCAAACATGACGATCTGAACCAGGGATGACATATAGGCTACTATACATACATTCCAAACATGAAGATCTGAACCAGGGATGACATATAGGCTACTATACATACATTCCAAACATGAAGATCTGAACCAGGGATGACATATTATAGGCTACTATACATACATTCCAAACATGAAGATCTGAACCAGGGATGACATATAGGCTACTATACATACATTCCAAACATGAAGATCTGAACCAGGGATGACATATAGGCTACTATACATACATTCCAAACATGAAGATCTGAACCAGGGATGACATATAGGCTACTATACATACATTCCAAAAGAACACAGGAATATAACATTACAGGTTGTCTCTGTTGGATATTAAACAATCTTTAGACAAAGGACTTTGCTGGCGGACGCGGTTCTTGTTACTGCACTAATTAATCCGTACTTTATGGTACTAAATAAGTTTCTAACTTTCTGTTTATTTTGTTCAATCCTTATTAATTAGTACAAGTTGATTTTTGTGTGGGTATTTAACTTTTTTGAATTCGATGTTTTGCGAGACTAAAGGATTGGCGGCAGTTCACCAAACTTTCCGACAAACAGGCCGCGGACGCACGTGTAACGCCTTTGACTTTTACCGACAATTTGCGAAAATTTTATTTATTTTAACAAATTGGTGCGAGGGAGTATGGACAAATACTGATGTGCTATGGTAAAGCTAAAGGAAATGCGTCACGAGTCTTGAGCATTTACCGGGATAGATAAGTAGGTACTCCAACCAGACAAATCCGTCTGATACTAGACTCTTCTCTTCTTAGTTCGAGCCATTTCTGGTTCGACCGAGGCTGCACCGGAATTAGGTAAGTACCTATATCATACCTTTCATTACGGCATTTGCAAACTTACGTGTACATTGCAGGCTAGCAAAACAAATAAAAATCTTTTAAAATTCATATCTCCAGCTAGATTTTTTTTCTTCGGACAACGTTTGTTTTTATTCGTTTTGATTTGGGGTTCTGCACCACCTGTAAGTTTTGGGGTGCTGCACCACCTGTAAGTTTTGGGGTCCTGCACCACCTGTAAGTTTTTGATCCTTTCCTCCTCCTCCTCCAGCTCCAGGGAAGTATTTATCGTGGTAGTTAGTTGTACCATACACTGGAACTATGTCCTTGAAGGTTTTGGAGGAAAGATTCCCGGCCTACAGAAAAGTAAACTTAATGTTTGATATATTCAATGAAACAAATGCCTTGGATCATGCTATTTCTTTATTTTTTTATCACCTTTAGTTGCTAGTTCCTATTTTCACAATAAGTTGGGGTTAGTAGATGTTATCTTTAATTTATTTCTTAAATTGTTCTAATAAAGTTTCCTAATAAAGCATTTACTGATCTCAAAGGCTGCTCAAATATAAACCTAGGAGAAGCCTAGGGAAATGATCACCGTGTAACGGGTGTCTTAGAAAAGAAGACAGGGTCGCGATCACGGTCCGCGTATTGGTGGGTGGATCAACTTATTTTCTGATACTCAGTCTTAATGAAATGAGACGCGAATCGGAGTCTTTATCCTTCCGGGCTAACAGGTAAACAAATTGGTTCGGACAGTACCTCGGATCTCCAGTGTTTAACGATCAACGATGACTAGGTATACTTCACCGAACCTCTGGACGCACAGGAAACAGCTTGTTGTAGAATCTCAACCTTCATAGCATGAAGGCGAGTATTGTTCGTAATTACGAACTTGTAAGTAATATAGTAAAAAGTAAAAATCGCTCCTGGAAAAGAAATAGAAAAAATAAGACACCAGAGTCCTATAAAATCCATGTGGAGTGAGCCGCCACATCAATCTACTATTCTTCTTACCGAGAGGGTCACGACACGTGGCCTGAAATTTCTCTCTCCCTTCCCTCCGCTACTAAAGCTTTGAGTTTCCTGAAACACAGGACAGGATTACAAAGAAGTCACGCTAGGAAATTTTTCTCTTATTTATAAGTTCTGGAAAAATCCATACCTGTCGCACCTGCCGTTAATATTTATGGAACCTCGTAGGTCACACAAAACTTATAACATTACAATTTGCCTGAAACAAAGATTGGAAATTATGCGCGGGACCGCGTGGTTGCGTCATTCCAACAAACACAATTTTTACAAAATGAGTTTGGTGCTTTATTGCTCCAAGAATTTACCGAACACTCACCAATCGCGTATGTTGAAAGCCTTAAAATAATCAGATTCACTGCATTATCTTTATAAATCGGGCTTTGGGATTGCCACCATCTTTGGTGATTCCTTTGCAAAAGAGCTCGACACGTCTCCTTGTCATGCTCTATGCATTTCCTGGTGCGTTTCATTCAACGCAAAAATCGATCCTAAGGAATGTTATAAACAATAAAATCTTGATAGAAATTCAAGATATTTTTACACAACGCCATCTATACCATGCTAACTAAACTAGCCGGTGCAATCCAATATCTGTGACAACTAGAGTAACAGGTTCCTCTAATTTTACGCAGATGGCGCTGAAGAAAAAAAACGTTTCGTTACACACCCCCCTTTGTTTTCGGTAGTGGTCTTGACACACCCTGTATATTATGTTAGCCAAGGAAGTCAATGTGAATGCAACATTAGGTATCGGCATTTCATGCATACAATACAATATCGAATTATATTCTGGGGAAATTCAACAGACCGAGATAGAGTTTTTATTGCCCAGAAAATATATATACAAGCTATATGCCGGCTCGAACCAACTGATTCATGATAACCCTACTTAATTAAACACAACAGATTGACATGTCCCTGTATTACATATTGTACATTAAACACTATAGAAACAGCAGTATTTGCGAAAAAAAAAATGGGATTAGTTTAAAGTATTTAAAAGTATAGAACAAAAACTACACAAAACAGCATTTTATAATAAGAGTGTTTTCTGCATGGCCCTATGTACATACAATAAATGACATAAGACAATAAAAGAAATCGAAAGTATCAACATGTTTAAGCAGTCTTAAAACATTTTTGATACTGAAATCATATTAGGTTAGGTATACGCTTAAGGAATACTTAGAGGATAAAGATAATTTGACATACTTAACTATGTATTCGAATAATTATAAATTTAGACCTTTTCTAATTTTTGTATAGAGTGGAAAGTTGCTTTATAACCGCGTGCTCAATTTTGATGACCGAGCAAGAGAAGGATTCAAAAATTAGAATCCTGAGCGTTAGCGAGGAAATCAAAGGAGCATGAAGTAAAAAATCTTTGCTCGCGAGTGCAACACGTAGCTAATGTAGCTATTTGAATGAAATTTTTATTTTTTAATTTTAGCATTTTAACGTATTCTTTTATGTATAATTTCTATTGACATTCGTTTGCCCGAAAAACAGAATAGGTACTGTATTGTATTCATTTATTACATATAACTAAATAATCCATATTAAACATACACAATATTATACAAAATTCTGAATTACACAGTTAAAACATAACAAATAAAATGGAATAAACATAGTAACAAATTCAAATTATTAGATTAAGTTAGATTATAGAAAATGACACATAACTTCGGCGATCCAATCAGGCATCATACAGACGGGTGCAACAGATCTGGCAAAATGTGCCCACATGCGACACAGACAATGCATCGCCACGGTTTCTAAGATGCTGTTGTGACTGGTCTTCGCTTCGTCCTGCTCATCAGAGATGCTGTTTTCTTCCGAATGATGGCGTGGAAACCATTTGTTCGATATTGAGCAAACATCCCTGAGGCGCTACAAAAACGGGGGAGTCTCAACAGCATCCTAAAAGTATTGTTATACTGGACACGTAGGGCCTCCAATGATTTTTTGGTATTAACCCATAGATTACCCGTGTACAGACTCTGATAGTAAGCTTTAAATAGTGTGACCTTCACTTCGTCAGAGCAACGGGCAAATACGGGTCAACATGTTGCCTCGAACCGCCAAGGCCCTACGTTCCCTAAGAATATGGGGAAACCTGTATTTTACGACCAAATATATATTTAATTCCTACACATGTTCTAAGCGAATAAACGATAAGATTTGATAATTTTATGCTACCCATATTATAATGTATAATAGTAGGTATATAACAATCAATAGCTGTTCGTTAGTTTCGCCTAAACTTTGTATGCACTAATACAGGTCTGGTTTATAAGAAGAAAAAACATAGTAAAATATGTAGGTGATACGAAAATCACTGAATCATTTAGTTTGCTAAAAATAATGATTGTAATGAATTGAGAGAGAATTATAAAAGCAAAAACCAATTGATAATGATCGGCTCAATCGCTAGCTTCTTCCCGTTTCTGTTGCAGGATCAGCATTGCTGTAAGCGTGTCTGATCATAGCCAAGGTCTTGTTGTAAACCAGCAACTTAGCGTCTTTCCCCCAGAGGTAGTCAAAATGATTAAACTTCGAGTCCTTCACCCGGTACAGCTCCCGCACGATGGACTGGTCTGGCGCGCTGGACAGCCGGCCGATCAGCAGCTTCACGTCTTCCAGAGACGATAGCCCATCGTTATCGGCGTAGAATATACCCATCTCGACCTTAACATTCTCTAGGGGGTAGTCCGGCGGGGTGGTCTGGTTGTATCGCGCAAGGTTTCCCTGCTCGCCATAGTCAAACTGTGCGAATCGACGCGACGCGGCCAGTTGCAGGTAATGCACCAGGTCCTTGAAGGAAGAGCCGGCCGGGAAGTGGCTCAGCTGCACCGGCAGGTTGGCGTAGTCGATCTGTCCGTAGTCGAACCCGAACACGGTGAACAACACCGTGCTGCACAGCGCAAGCGCGGCACGCGAGCTGCTGCACAGCACCGACGTCACGAACAGCGCAAGTGGGCTGCTGGGCAGGAACTCGTACAGCCCGAGCGCCTGCGCCAGCGCGTACTCCTGCTGCCGGAAAGGGATCAGCGCACGCGCCACTGGCGAGCGCGCGTGCCACACGTACGTGATAGTGGCGTAGCTAATGTACGCCAGTATCTTCTGGTTGTACTCCGGTCTCAGCGAGCACAGGACGAAGAACGAGGTAGTGCCCTGCGCGTGCCCTACATAGACGAGCTGCGACCGGTCGCTGACGAGGAGTGCGTGGTTGATCATGGCGGGCAAGTCATAGATGCCCGACTCGTGCCACGTGAAGTCCCAGAACTCCTGGCTGTCGGTTGACAACGATACGTGTCTCCTAGAGTAGGTGTTGCCGCGCGCGTTTCCGAGCCACACGTCGTAGCCTACGTCTGCCAGGAGGAAGGCGAGAGAGTTGGCTCCTGAAGTAACCCAACCGTCGGAGCTGCTGGGCAGGCCATGCATGAGGAACACGATGGGTCCGCGTCCGCGCAGCCGGACCAGCGAGAGGACGTAGCCGTCCTCTGTGACGACGTCATACACCTCCGCAGTGTATCAGTATTTATGGATTAGCTGCGTCGTGTTCAAGTACCTGTCTTCAACATCTGCCCTTCCGCTGGCACGAAATTTTTGAGCGAAAGCGCTTCTTAAATTTTCAGTGTAATTTGAGAACACGAATTCTTGATGCTGTATTTCCGGATCACTCAAATCTGTATCTTTGACATTGAAATCTTGACCAATTATATTCAAACAAAAACTATATAAGATTATTGATATTATGACAAACACAGACGACATCACTATCATAGCTGTGAAATACAATGCAATACTCGCTTAGGTACGAGCTGGTTTTATTTTGTCACGTATTTTTGAAGATATTTATTGAATTATATTTTAACGACTCGGTATCAAAGTTCATTTTCTGTGGCCAAAAAAATGGTTTGGATTAAATTTCCAAATTGTGAGAAAAGTCATACCGACTTTATTTCTGACTAGCTGTTACCCGCGACTTCATCCACGTGGAATTGGATTTCTCAACTTATCCTTATAGACTTTGGGCTGTACATTGTCCCAAAGAGTGATGTGAAGTCACAGGATCTGGACAGCCAACTTAAAGTTTAAATTGTTCTCGCAATAGAGCCATGTTTTCACGTGGTCTGTGGCAAGTGGCGCCACCGTCTTGCTGGTAGGTACTTAATGTCAATGTCCTGGAGATCGCAAGCTTTAATTTAGAGTAAAAATAGTCCGTTTATCACGGCATGATAACGTTCGTCATTCATACCTTGGCTCTCGGACGCTTTATCGAAAAATTGAACTGCAGAATGGACCATATTATCTGCAGTTACGAATGTTGAATATCAAGAATGGTTATTTTATGTGATAATAAAGGTAACCCAGTAAATTTGTGTTCTATGAGACTCATGGAATATTAAACAGACTAAAATTTCAAAAATATTTCGTTGCTGTTTTGTAGTTCTGGTGTTATCGGTTAATGAAATACAGAGCATTTTTGTTTCAATTTTCGACTCCAATTTTGAACCCATTAGAGTTTGAATTTCCAAAATTCCTTTCGTAGTGCTCACTTTCATACCAAGACCTACACACCTTGCAAGTTTCAAGTCTGTACGCTTACTGGTTTAGGCTGCAGCTTGTCTATATGTCAAGACAAAGAGTTTTATATTAGTATAGATATATCCAAAAATATTTAAAGTGATAACTTTTTTCCTTTATATATTTTCCCCAGCACATCCGTACGTAAATTGATCACTAGACTAGAGCTTGAAAGAAAAAGTGAAAGCAAATCGACATAAATTATTTTCACTAAAAAATTCTTTTCATTTTGGTTGAGAAAGGACTTTCCCAAAAATTGGTGTGAATCTAAATTGGGTTTAAAAATACGGATTGAAAGTTAAACAAAAATGCTCTGTTTAACCGTTAGCATCTACAAAATTTGTATTGTAGTTTTTCTCGCATTGCAACACTTTGTTTGCCAAAATTTTAGCCAAGATTTCAAAGTACATCAACAAGTTGAGGTTGATTTGAAAGAGTAAAGCCTAAAAGAGACTAAAATATTTTTAAAAAAATGAGTGTCGTTGCATGAGCAAGGTGCTAACTGATTGATTTACATAGACGACGCACAACCCAGTCCCAGTCTTCCATTTTATTATGATTGTGTTGGATGTCAAGGTGTGCATGTGCAGCAGTATCGCGTTCTCTAAAATGTATAATTTTTGGTTATCTTTAAAATATTATCATCTATCTCTCTACATATATTGATTTTAATTATAAATTCTGAACAATCTTTAACTGATAGGTGGTTGAGATTTTAGAAATAAAAACACAATAAAATTTATTATATCTTAAAGAAATAAAAACACAATAAAATTTATTATACCTTAAAGGCGTACAATGCTCTGCGTATACAATATAATAACGCATTTAGGTTGCTGTTGCGGCTGCCGCGGTTTTGCAGTGCGTCAGGTATGTTCGCCGAAGCTCGTACCGACTCTTTCGACGCATTATGGCGCAAAAAGACAGCCTCACTGCTCAGCAGAATCCGCGGGAGCAGCAACAGCATCCTAAATGTTATATCAAACAAATTTTATTGTCCTCTGATGTATACCCTACATCAGAGAACAAAATCCGTGTTTAGCATTAAGTATTAACCCCCTAGCCCTAAGTTTACTAACAAAATAGACTAAGTTGTCTGAATAAAGAAATTATATTATTATTATTATTATTATATTTCTTGATCTTTCATCCATTACCAGTATTTATCAAGCATAATAAATAGATAGACGATAGGAAGGTGTAAGTGTAGGTACGTATATTCTGGAAAGACAATACAGTTAGTTACTTTATTATGATGTTGCAGAATCGTCCATATAGGAAGGTGAAAAAAATTCTAAATAGTGCTCCATCTGTAGTTTCTTTCATCAAAGGTAAATGCCAAAACGTGTTATTTTGAGACGCTACCATTGTTATGATGAAGCCATTAATTTAGAGGAATAAAGCTCCAGTTTTGTACGTCTCTCATTTGTCCCAGTTATTTTGCGATTGTTCTGCCACGTTTGTTTTAGGAAGCAGCCCTTCTATTTTTGATCTGGTAGATGATAGAGGTTCTTTGTTTATTTCTCGTGACTACTCCTCCTTGGGTGCGTGCTTGGCGCCGCTGTACCAGTGGTAGAACATGGTCCCGATGCCCACGCACAGAACCACGTTCAAAAATATCAGGAACCCGAACATGTGGAACATTATAGTCGTGTAACACTATACATGATGCACGACGTTTTGTTTTATATAATTTTACTAATGAGTTTTTAATTGGAGCAGATTGTGGAAAGTTTAAGTAGGCTAATTGTGCATTAATCGTTTTGGGAAAAACACTGAAGACTAATCGTTCTCATTTTATAACCAATACCTAAAAAACAAAAGGCGAACCACCACGATTATTTAAATATTCTGAGGCAAAGATACTCCGCACATTTGCGAATGTGACGATGCCTTTCAACGTGAAAAGTTTATTCAAATAAACTATGAAAGAATCCCGAAGAACCATTCTCACGGACTCCTGATAAAGTTGCGTAGTAAACGGAACTGCCATAAAATAACACCGAGGCCTGGCGTGGCGTGGCGAGGCCCGCAGGACCGTCGCACCGTCTGCGCGCGAGGCAGCGCGAGGCCTGGCGTGGCGTGGCGAGGCCCGCAGGACCGTCGCACCGTCTGCGCGCGAGGCAGCGCGAGGCCTGGCGTGGCGTGGCGAGGCCCGCAGGACCGTCGCACCGTCTGCGCGCGAGGCAGCGCGAGGCCTGGCGTGGCGTGGCGAGGCCCGCAGGACCGTCGCACCGTCTGCGCGCAGACGCGTCTGCGCGCGAGGCAGCGCGGACGCCGACCGCGGCCCAATGGTCGACCACTCACTAAACCATATATGCATTTTCAACAAGATGCAGTAAATTTTATAAACTCCCTTTCCTTCCCATACCAGTTTCTTGTCTGTTCTTTTTTGTTTTGGGTTTGTTTTAATAAATCCGACAAATATACTTAGAAGCAACGAAAAAGGTGAATGGTGCTGTTTCAATTATCCAGCATCTTTAATGTTATGTGGGTACCAGTTAGTGGACACGTTGACGAAGATTCTTCGCGAATTGTCGAGTGAACAATTAACAGCTGCTGCGGAGGTATTTCAATAAACATGGCGTCGCACCGCCGGCGCCGCCGCCGGCCGTTTGAAATAGTTGGCTAATGACGGTACGTGATCGACTGCCGGTTCTATTCCTCGACAATCACTTTCTACAAGGTCTGCAAACCCATTAAATTAACCCCTCACCTGACGGACAGATATAGATTTTAAAACATAACTATACACCTTGGTAGGTATGTCAGTTTACATAAAGGTGGGATGAGTTATTTACGCGAGGCTTTAGTAGCCTGCATGAAGCGGGGACTTAATAAACCGAAATGACAAGGCGCGCGAGCCGGGGGCTTAGGCCGGAACCTCTCAACCTTACTGCGGCGTCTCCTCCATCGTAAAAATGGCGTTTGAGCGTGTTGACACGTAAAATATACCTAAACTGGAAGAATGGCGTTGACCCTGTCGATAAACGGACCTGTGCCCGACGTTTTACACATTATATAATTCATCTGCCTATTTGTTTCAGACTCTGGCTAGGCAGACGAGAGAACATAATATATTTTATGATCTAACGCGTTCGGATTACAACCTTTAGATGTAGCGCATTTTAGATACTATTGATTTGGTTTTTTTTTTACGTCACGTGTTTTGACAATAAATTCAGTTCAAGAAACTATCTGCCCCACAAAATCCAGAGAGGAAAACTAAGGGGAAGAATCTAATAACAGAATACTAGGTAGGTATCCTTACCTCTTGCAATGCTTAGCGTGTACCTAGTTGTAAGCAGTCAAGATACAGATTTGTGCTGGAACGAACAAACAAAGCGCGGCGGGTCCGGCGCGGCAGCGCCTCCTGCAATATTATTAAGCAGAGAAAAAGAGGAAGTCCGGCTCACACGATCCAAATGATATAACACTTGAAACAATATAAAAATACAGAGGGAGTGCGAATGTACCTACCTAACCGTCGCGACCACTAATGTCTTCCCAAAAACAAGATATCTTATCTCATTCCATGACTCTTTCATTTTTTACCCGACTACCGACAGGGGAGGGTTATGTAAGTTCGACTGACAATCACACAGGCATGGCCCCTAGCACGGGGATTGTTATCTAGGGTAGAATAGACAATAATGACATTGCATCGCCATACAATGCGTACATTATTGAAGTTGATAAATAATGTTAAAAAAAATGCTGGACAATTCACACAGCATTATCTAGCCCCAAGTTAAGCAGAGCTTGTGTTATGAGTACTAGATAACTGATATACATAATATAATACAATACATAGATAGATATTTTTTATTATACATAGAAAACATCAGAAAACCCTGAACAAATGTGTGCAGATCGTACACACATTTGTCCCGAGGTGGGAATCGTAGCCGCAACCTCCTCCGTCGCAGGCAGAGCTGCGCCCACCGCGCCACATCGGTCGTCAAGGGATGGAATGCATTTCAAATAATTTTTCTCAATTCTACCCTAGACAACAATCCCTGTGCTAGGGGGGCTGATGCTGGATTCGATTTTTCACTCGCAAAAAGTAACACACACTGAGTTTGGTTAACATATTTTGACAATTTTAACCAAAATCGCAGTTATTTTCCCGCCCGAATAATAATAATAATAATGAATGTTCGTGAATAATAGAGAAAAAATAGAGGAAACTAAAGGATCCTTTGTTCCACAGCGTGCTCGACGCGGAGCCAGCTAATGTTCCTGATGGAGCCCCCGCCGCGACTGTCCTTCTCCAACTCGAGCGGCGCGCGCGTGTCCTGCGCCGCGCATGGCGCGCCCGCGCCGCTCATCACCTGGCTGTCGGAGGACGGCGCGCCCGTCGCTGACGTCACCGGCCTCAGGTAACCCTCCACTAGGAACTGTCTCTGACGTCACTGGCTTCTTTCAACCATCACGGCACTAATAACCATCTCTGACGACACCAGCCTCGGAAACACGGCACTACGTAAAAAGTCCTGTGAATGTTTTTGAAAGAACAACTTCCAATGTGTTTATTATTTTGTTTAATTTCTTTAGGTAAGCTACCAAAGAATCATAAAAAGTACAAATAACAAAAGCAAAATTGTCCTAAAATGTTGTTTTTTCCTATGTAACTTCGTATACACTAAGTAGGTATTCAATGAATAACCCTCTGATTCAGTGATATTCGTGAATAGCAGATTGTTGCGAGCTCTACAATGAGAGGTACAGAGTAGTCCACACTGCCTTTGTCTGACTTGCAGCATCAGGAATGCCCTTTGTCTGACTTGCAGCATCAGGAATGCCCTTTGTCGCCATGCGTCACGCTACAAAGCGGCGCGTCACCATCAAAATGACGTGATTTCACATTCCGTGTGTATTTACGAAAGTATTTCAAGTTTACCATGCCTGATCATGCGTTGCAGTCCCCAACCGCAAGCCCAGCGTGAGGATTATAGGCAGTACCCCCCCCCCCCCCCCCCACGAGAAAAAAGCCAATAAAGCTATTATCAGAGGGTGGCCTGCGTCCAGCAGTGGACCAATAAAGGATGTTGGGATGAGGTGAGTATGTTTATCACGTTAATAAAAAATTATCCATATATGAATTAAGTCATAATTTATTCAGCATTATGCTAAAGCGCAAAAAACTAGAATCCTCTAAGATTACCTATCAGTCTACCGCGCAGTTCGTACATTTGGAAACCTCTGTCGCAGAATGCAAGCGCCATGCGTCCCGCTGGCTCCCAGGCGGCAGCACTGCTGCACGCGAGGATGGACGACGCTCCGTACACTTTTGTTTTCATTTGTTCTTTTCGCGGACGAATGAGCGAACGATGCACCGTTATCGTTCGCCGGACCATCGTGATTAATTTCTGTCTCGGATCCGCGATATCTCCGTTTTTTTGCAAAGGACTTTTCGCTATTGTTGCCGGACGGTTCCAACAATCATTCTTTCTTCACATATAGGATGAAAAGTTCTGATATTTACTGCTATATCCGTTTCCTCATACATTCACCGTTCTGTAAAAACGATCACGCAGTTTTTTTATAAATTTAGTTGAATGGGATTTTAAGGACAACTAATCTACCGCATTGTCGTATTGGTCGTCTTCTATCATGTCTGGCAAACGTCAAACGACATTCAGCAAACGCTGCGTCAGCGTTCACCCGGCGGTAGAGCGCTCAGCCAGCGACCGGGCGGGATCCGGACGCGCAGCGAGGCGGAAGGGTCAGCGAGATTAACGAGACAAGCCCTGATGAGGGAGATGTCAGCCGCCGATACCCGCCGCTAATCCTTCTCAGATAACATGTCAGGGGTAAATTGGAAATGCTTCTAAACCAATCACAGTCCACTTGAAAATGTTAATCAGGAACCCGTCTGTTGTACTTCAAGTAGGATTCTTGAGAAGGTACAACGAAATGATTGTAATGAATGTGAAACCAAAGGGTGCCTAGAACTATTGCCAAAATAAAAGAAATGATTGTAATGAATGTGAAACCAAAGGGTGCCTAGAACTATTGCCAAAATAAAAGAAATGATTGTAATGAATGTGAAACCAAAGGGTGCCTAGAACTATTGCCAAAATAAAAGAAATGATTGTAATGAATGTGAAACCAAAGGGTGAGTAGAACTATTGCCAAAATAAAAGTTCTAAGGTTTTTATTTATTATAGTACTCTGTTTATTAATTTCTTAAAATAAAAGTTTTTTAATCAACCATATTCTTCCCACTACTGCTACGTAAAAGTTTCCCTCGTACAGATTCTATTCAAAATCACTGAAAAATATTTCATTACAATTTGTCACAAAGCTATCTCTGACGTGGCGGTGGCGCTATTTAAGAATCTTTCATTGCTCTATACATTTATAAAATAAAATTCCATGAATCCCTTGCGACGATAAAAGTAGAGAAAGCACTCGACAGGTCTCCATTACGGTGCAGTTTGGAGCAGGCTCGATTCAATATTTACAAATGATGGAGATGCCGATCGAGAACGCAGGAGGCGTGAGACGACGAGCACAGCAGCGTAGAGAGAGACAGGCTGTTTTATGTGTAATAGTTAGAGGAAATAGTTTGAAGTGAATAATAAGTACGTAGCTTCTACTTGGAGTCACAATCACTATAGCGTCGAACAATGCCTCACCTTAGTAAACTACTCCTAACTAATTCTATTCCAAACGTTTATTTCAAACATCATTATACAAAAATAATGTACAAAAAACAATACAATTACTGTACACTATGGGTACTACAAATTGGGGTCTGTCGCACAAACGTAATTAAAATTGAATTAAAATTTAACTAACAATTAAAATCAAAATCATATACGTTATATATATACTCAGTATTTGTTTTTTTTATTATCAAAGTCCTTTTTGATCTTTTAAATGTTTCTAAACGGTCGTACTAATAAAGTCATTCATAAAGTTTAATCATGAAACTGTTTCAAATTATCACAATAATAAAACCACATAACAATACTAAATTCGACAATATCAATTTACTAGGACGTAAACTAGGTAGGTACTTATTAATAACCAATCGCATAGAAAATATGACTTGCATTGGCCATGTTCAGTCAGCCCCTAGAATCTGGCCTCTCCCCGCCACCCCCCCCCCCCCGTTCAGTTAATATTCGCGTCATGGCGCGCGGCCGTTCGTCTTCGTTAGGAGCGCGCGGTCTTGTCTTACTCCGCTCATTACCAGACCATAATGGATGCATCAAACCCTTCACTCTGACAGGAACAATCTGCAGGCTCCTCCGGGTATAACAGGAAACATAATAGTGACGTCCGCGAAATACAACCTACATTTTGATCACGAAGAAATGTAAGGTGATCACGTTGATAATCTCTCGCGTGCGTTACTATAAAAACTATCGTAATTTGTCAAATTTGTTACGATTGTAAGCAGGTTTACTACGAGTTAATTAAATAATAATAATAAATAAGGCACATTAGGCACATAAGTACACTAACACGCTACAATAAGCCATAAATGTTCCGTTTAAAGCTTCGATAAAAGTAAAATACAAACATACAAATATACAAACATACAAACATACAAACATACAAACATAGGGTGCTAACCTCATAACCCTCCCCTGTCGGTAGTCGGGTAAAAAGGGAGATGACGCATTACCATCTCGAGTGTATGGCTCAAGTTAGGTTCAACTATGTTCCCTTACCTCAGTCATAGTCGGACCGGCGGCGCGGGCGGTGGCGTTTGTGTTGCGCGTGCTTGCTACGACGCATAATTTTGTGTGATTTCGACTAAAACACCACGACAATGCCCTCGTGTTCGTTCACCAGGTGTACAAATAGCTCCAAAACAAAAAACAAAGCCCAAGGCATCACATATTTTCCCGCGTAAGTAGTAGATAGACCAAACTTTAAATTTTCTGATAATCCGATACCTTATCATTATTTCATCTATAACACGGTACAGTTTTTGAGTGAGCGCTGGTAGAACGTACCGTATCTCCCTTTTTACCCGACTACCAACAGGGGAGGGTTATGAGGTTAGCACCCTATGTTTGTATGTTTGTATATTTGTATGTTTGTATGTATGTGGCCGATTTCTTTGTTCCCACGTAGCGCTGAAACTACTGGTTCGATTTCAACAAATTATGTATCGATTGATTCGTCTCAATACCCCGATGGTTATAGGCTATAGGATTTAGGGCTCCGACCCCGAATAAGCCTTCAAAACGCGTATTAAAGTTTAGGTAGCCGCAGGCTGCAGGCCCCATAGAGAAAAATTACAATACCTACGACCTATTTTCATTTTCAACTCTATGCCTATCAAATATGACCGATACGTCATTCTTTTTTGTCAATGTAAATGTTTCAAACTTTTATAACTGTCACGTAGTCGGGTTTTAGTTTTTAACTTTATCTTGTTTACTTTTATCGAAGGTTTAAAGTATTAATTCCAATTTGATCCCTGATGAATCTGATGATGGTAGGTTTGAGTAAACTACCTGTTATCTTCAACATGATCATTGATCATGGGCTCATGCAGTAACCATTGACTGTCAGGGAGTGACACATTGGGTATGTTGTAGCTATGTATCCGTACGGGTCGCGTGTGGTTATGTATTGTTTATTGTTTATTATTAAATAGTAACTGACACGATTTATAAAACCAATTACATTAGTTACTTAAAATTAAGACACATTATTTATAATTACGTAGCAAGTTAAAATTTTACAAAATAAATCAAAATAGAATATTAAAAATTAAATAGTTTTGAGAATGCAGGCAAATAAATTAATTGGTATAAAAAAAAAATAGGATTTCAAAATATTACAATGACTTAAACTAATACTAACTAAAATAACCAATCGACACGCATCCTTTCATTCATCCCTCTCGCAAAACCTCAGGCATACTAACATAAAACTCTTCCATTCATCTGCGAAGATATCGCAGTCTGGGTTTTGGTCAAGGAGTCTGTTGAGCCCAGCGAGGGTGCGAGGCAGTGGAGAGTTGGCTCGAGAGACGGTTCTACAGTAGGGCACAGAGAAAAGTCTGTGGCTTCTGCTGCGAACGTAGTTATCGGGGAGGTAGAGCCGAAACAGAAGGTTGTGCAGATCAGGAACGTCGATCATACCACGAAGCACCTTGCACATTGTTGCTGTCTGATCGTACGCTCTTCTGGTCTGTAGGGAGTTGTATCCAAGACACCCTTGGAGAAACTTAGTTGGGTACATATATGGGTAATACCCAAATTCTCTTTTATACTGAGACCTGAGAAACGCCTTCTGTACCTTCTCCAGCAACAGCGCATACGTACTTTCGTGCGGGTTCCAGACGGAACTGCTTGACTCTAGCTTGCTCCGCACTAGAGCCCCGAACAGAAGCCGCACAACACTGTCACTGCGAAAGTCTCGGGCGTTTCATAGAACAAAGCCAAGTCTTTGAAAAGACTGCTTGGCGACCGTAATTATGTGGTCGTGAAATGTGAGTTTTCGGTCAAAAGTTACTCCTAAATCCTTGATTACCGTTACTCTGGAGATCATGTTGCCATGAATCGAGTAATCAAAGCATAACGGGTTTTTCTTTCGACCGAAAGTCATCACGGAGCATTTGGAAGGGTTAAACTCCATCTTGTTGTCATGACACCATTGACATACTGCGTTAACATCGGCTTGAAGCGCCTCACAATCCGCCGTGGAACGTATGACAGTGTAGAGTTTCAAGTCGTCGGCGTACAACAGACACTCCGCGTGCTCTACAACGTCCGGTAGGTCATTTATCATTAAAATAAAAAGTAAGGGACCCAAGATAGACCCCTGACTTACCCCTGACCGCGTGTGATAGGGTGCAGACTCATAGATTCCAAGTTTAACATACTGCTGGCGATCGCGCAGATAGTCGGCGAGAAGTCTGAGGAGATCGGGTGTGAAGCCTATGGCGCTTAGTTTAGTCAGCAGTATGTCGTTATTGACCCTATCAAACGCTTTTTGGATATCGAAGTAGAGCACGTCTACCTGACAGCCGAGGTCTAAGTTACTTGAGATGTACTCTACAAGTGTCAACAGATTGGAGTTTACCGACCGCTTATCTCTAAAACCATGCTGGGCATTGCCTATGAAAGTCTTGACTGTATGTAGTGTGTATGTAGGTAAGTGATTCAATTAGGGCGGGTATTATTTCCCGCGTCCTGGAGCGCGCGGTCCATCATTGGGCATTATGAGGTGTTCTAATGGCGCTGTGTTGTTTGCCTCCTCTTTCCCGCTAATAGTTCCCGAACATACGCTGATTATTTCACATGATTCATCGCTGCATGAGTTAAGGTATAATTTACTACTACTTCATTTGTTCTATCCTATGAATCTATTGTTACTTAAACATAAGCTTTTTGTTTCCCAAATAAATAAATAAAAAATAATAAAAAATGCTGCATTTTATTGAAATAGAGCTCAATTTGCTCCACATCTTGTTAAAACAATTGATCAGTATTAAATCATAAATTATTGGAATGTATTTAGTTTGTTTTCACGTTATTATTGCGTACATTAGAGTTGTTTCCAACGTGGCCGTGGGTTTGTTGGTGTATCAAGTAAACTCTGACTAAAGCTGCATTACACTTTTGGTATGATTCATCAATACTCTACTTCCGTGCTCTTGCGATGTTTTGCGCCGTTGTGATAAAGTAAAAATAGTGGTGAAGAATGTGCAAAGTTGTCGTGTCCCAGAGTAGGTAGTGGTTTCCCCCGACTCCGCTCGGGCGTGAACGCGATAAGGGCTGCTCGGGGAACTTTGAAAGAACATTGTCGGGGTTTTCAAAGCACGGCCACGCACGGTCAACATTCGCTAACGGGAATTATTTGTTTATTTATTATTTATTTAAAAAATTTTGGAGAAACTTACAGCTAGTTTTACAAAGATTCAAATGAAAATATAGAACATGCCTGGATAGACCAGTACATGTTTGTTGACGGCTAATTACAAGTTTCCGCAGATTCACTTGAAAAATGTATACTACAATTTTGTGTTGTGTATTGTATTGTGTTTGGAATTCTCTGATAGATAGATAGTCGATAATACGTATAAATTGGATAGTTTTATATATTTTCTCCCCCTTGGTTTTTACATAGCTAGTGAGTGAGAATACATTCTACTAGACTAGATGAATGTATCTAGCTCTCAACCAGAGGAAGTCTACTCTAGGTACACTATTTAATTAAATGTTTGAATAGTCTGTTAACCATAACATAAAGCACACAGTAAAGTGGTTATGTGACGACGTCCCCGATATTAACGACGTTACGTCTCCGCGTATTAAATGGTTTATGCGCAAATTGAGCCGGAGGGCGTTGTCGTAAACCAGATATGAGTCTATCAAAATGTCGTAGTCAATATCGTGCTTTTTGCTGGGTTTTTGTTCCGGCGCTTTGGCTCTTTTCAATAGTAAAATGTGTCATAAAAACAACAGTAGGTATTGACATAGTTTTGTGTAATATTCTCGTATTGTCACTAGGTATATTTGGCTTCCAGATAATGTTTACTGGATGTAAGGCGCGCACCCAACGTTAACGTTCTGGGCCGCTTTCTGTTCGGGACGGTGCGACATGGCCGGACATGCTCGATTGTGGCGAGTTTCATGACTACGATTCATTAAAAGCATTTGTTTACTTTTTGTAATTAAGGGCCGGGCCTCTGTGTGAGTTGACACGGAATCGTTCGATACAAACGTGCTCCAGCTCTGCAGATCGTGCCCGTCTCCTGGCCGTTTCTAAATGGGAGTCAGGACATTGGTTGCAAGCACTTCCTTCACATAACACTGGCACTTTATTGACTCTGGTACCATAAATCCGAAACTATGATAGCTAGAGAAAAGCCGTGAAAAAACTACATACCTACTTATATTCATTAAATTTAGAATATATCATTAGGTTTTACAAAACCCATAGGAATAGAAGTTTCACAGAGGATAACCCCCATTAAATAAAATGCTAATGATCCTGGCTAGCGACAAGCACACGTTGTTCGGTAAGACATTTTCACATAGGTGCTAAGTAGAGTATTGTCATTTGAATTTTGCATAATTGATATATTTTATATGGGCCGTAGTTTTTAAGTATTTTACATCCTGTACTAGACTAACGTTGCCTGAAATAAATGTTTTATTATTATTATAATTCAAATTACTTGTAAAGACAAATGTCACCTCAGTCTGCCTGTGACCATGGAAGCTGAAAAGCCTCCGAAACGTCAGGTTATAAATAAATAAAAAATAAAAATAAAAAGAGCTTTATTCCATATCTCACACATAGTCATATCATAAGTACAGTTTTAAACAAAAAAAATTAATAGTAATAATTAAATAGTCATTCTCATTTTAATAATAATAAAAATATAGCATTGAAAGTTAATTATGTCTAGTGTATTGCGTCATGAGATGTTCGTTATTTCGTGATATGGACCGCCTTCGGCGGTATATGCCTCCTCCAAGGATCTCCAGTCATTTCGGTCTTTGGCTTTTCATGGCCACATTTTTCCCGCCACTTGTCTAACGTCGTCATTCCATCTTTTGAATGGTCTTCCTTTTTTTCTTTTTTCCTTTGGTCAAGTGGTATCCAGTTTGTGACTATGTATGGCCATCTGTTTGGTTTTAATCTTTGAATGTGTCCTGCCCATTTTCATTTTAAGCCCAATATTCTTTTGACCACGTCTTTTGTTCTGGTTTTCCCTCTAATTGTTTCGTTTTTCACTCTATCTCTGAGTTTGATTCCTAGGAAGCTTCTTTCTATGCCTCTCTGGCATACTCTAAGTCTTTCTTGCACTTTCTTTGTTGTGTTCCAGGTTTGGCAAGCATAGGTCAGGCAGGGTGTTAGGCATATGTCCATGGCTTTACTTTTTAATTTGATGGGAAGATTGCTCTTGAAAATTTCTTTCATTGCCCAGTATTTGTTCCAGGTCG
Source organism: Eupithecia exiguata (assembly GCA_947086465.1). Classification (NCBI taxonomy): domain Eukaryota; kingdom Metazoa; phylum Arthropoda; class Insecta; order Lepidoptera; family Geometridae; genus Eupithecia; species Eupithecia exiguata. The sequence goes on from OX352228.1 coordinate 174,560, forward strand.
ATTTTATCCGTCTATTTATTTCTTTTTCCGTACAATAGTCAAATGCAATAAGGTGTCCAAGGTATACATATTCATCGACGTATTCTAGGTTTGTCAGACTGGCCGTAATAGGTATTTTTGCTTTATTTGTCATTACCTTAGTTTTTGTTTGATTAAGTTCTAATCCAGCTTTTTTACTTTGTTTCGTCAGAGTCTCTATCATATATTGCAGTTCTTTTGGGTTTTCAGAGAGCAGTACAATATCGTCCGCGAATCTTAGGTGGGTTAGATAGTTTCCGTCGATTTTTACTCCTAGCCCCGTCCAATCTAGTGACCTGAATATGTTTTCTAGGATTGCAATAAAAATATTTGGCGAGAGCGGGTCGCCCTGTTTTACCCTTCGTTCGATGCGAAATGATGTGCCTGCTGTCTCCAATTTTACCTTTGCGGTGCTTTTGTTATAAATTTCTTTAATCAGATTAATATAATTTTGGTTCATGCCTTGTTTTTCGAGTGACTGCCAGATGAATGAATGAGATATAGAGTCAAAAGCTTTACAATAGTCGATAAAGCATATATAAAGCGGTAGGTCATATTCTACGTACCTTTCAATCACTTGTTTTATGGTATGTATGTGGTCCACTGTAGAGTAGCTTTTCCTAAATCCTGCTTGCTCTACCGGCTGGTTCTCTTCGATTGTGTTCGAGATTCTGCGGAGCAGCACTGAGGCAAATACTTTATACACACATGAAACTAAGCTAATAGGTCTGTAGTTCGAGATTTGTTTTGGGTCTCCTTTTTTGTAAATTAGTGTTATCTCTGAAGTAGTCCACTGATGTGGTATCTTGTTGTTTTTTAGGATAATATTAAATAACTGGTTATGGGGTTTAATCAGCACATTCTTACCTGCTACTATCATATCGTTAGTAATTCCATAAATTTAATTTTGTTTATAACAACACAGGTTATAAACAAAATATAAAATATACGCGATCAATCCGGTAAAAACAGTGTTTTATCATCGTAACTCTCTTAATGTTCATAATATTACTGTGAGATTGCGAAGGTACACTCAGGAACTTAGCCAGAATATGCCCATTATAATTGCAACTCGGCTCCTGGCCTGAGGGCGCCGCCGGCGTCACAATGTTGCAGGAGACTGCCTCGCAATGAGGTTCCACTTAAACAGATGCACGCTCTGCCCCGGGGTATTAGCGTTCAATTTTTACAATTTACATGAAAATTGGCGTCCATTGACGCGTGTACACAATTATCGGACGCGGTCGCTGCCGGCTCCGACGGCATTTTCATATATGCGTGTGCCTATTCACCGTTACTAACGAGAGGGAATGCTGCAGTTCGACCAAGTTATTATTTGTAGGCACTCAGCTTTGTAAACAATCAATGTTTTTGTTATTAAATTATTGGAAATCATTCAGCTATCAATTATTATCCATGTTCATCGAATTTCAAGTGATCTCGTACTAACATGCTTTTCCGAGTAAAAAAATATTTTCTATTAAGTAATAATAATAAATAATAATAATAATAATGAAAATCATTTATTGCCTGAATAATTCCGTAGCTTAATTTAAGTACCTATATACAAAACATATAATATATGAACCTGCATGCATAAGTATACAAGATTATAAAAGAACTTATTAATTAGAATATTTATAGGTATACATTATACAATACAATACAAAAATGCTTTATTGTACACCATAAAATAACATTACAAAGAGACATCACACAAGATAAGTACCTAAGTACGTAGCCTTATCGCTAAGAAGCGATCTCTTCCAGGCAACCTTTGGATGGAAAGAATTGTGAATTTAAGAAAGGCAGGGGGTATACCAAATATAATCTAAAATACATAAACTACAATGACCAATGGATACCTACATTAATATAATAAAGACATCCAAAAAAATCAAAACAAATAAATAACTAAAAGTATACATAAATAAATAACATTAATATACTAACTACTTTAATAAATAAATAAATAGACAAAGTGAAGTACCATTATTAACTTTTCTGAAAGGAAAAACTCCTTGACGCGAGCTTTGAATACTGGCAAGGATCGGACTTTTCTAATAGAAGCAATATATATATATAAGTATTATTAGCCAAGTACAATTTTTTCAGGCAAAAGGGATAAAGTTAGCATAATGCCGACAAGCTTATCAGGCATGTACGGCGCTGGTGTTCAGGTTACCCCTGTGCCTGTGCCTGTGCACGACTGGTGATCGTCGGCAGGATTAAAGAGTAGTTTAGTTTTAAGTAAGTGACGCTGACGCGGCTGAGATCGCAAACCGCCGAATAAATCGGAGCTTGCAGCCGAGATCAGCGAAATCTCCGTCGCGTGTCAGATAAAACGTCGATCTGGCTCGATCTGACACGAACAAGACACCGCGTCAGCCGCCCGCCCGCCCCTGCGCGCCGCCCGCAGTTACACCTCCTCCTTACAACTGTACGTACCTACGATTGTCTGCGAACGATTCAACTGTCTCTTTGTATTATTTTGGTTGGTTATATGTAACGGTGCTGGAAAATGTTCTCCTTCCGCATGTAGTGACGAGAATACGGAATTTCGTGGATAACATTTGAGATGCATTTGGATTTTTTATACTGATGAACAAAATGAACACATTTACAATTGTCAGTTACACCCTCGTAGTTGCTGCAAGCTCGTCGGTAAAGGTGATTCTGACGTGTTACAAGAACCTTTCCGAAAGTAAAACTGTCTCTCTCTGGGTCGTCGGTCGTCGAGTCTTCTCAAACAACACCACTAAGGCCGGGTACTGAACTGTGTAATGTAACGAGTTCCACAGCGAGCGTCGTGCACTCAGTGCGGGGAAGAAGGACGAGCAAGGAGACGGATTGTAATGACGTTTCACGCTCGCTGCGATGGTACACTAAGCACCGTTACCCCAGTCAATTACCCGGTTTAACATTTGTATAAAGTTTCAAATAACATTTGAAATCTAATTATATGTTTATTTATTAATTCATTCTGCTTTCAGCGTGATTTTTTCATCCAAAACTAAATTCAATAGCTACATCTAAACTTAATGGTAAAATCGTGATAACATTTTACGAATGCCGATATTTTGTGTTTAACGTGGCTGTGGCAGGGCTTCGCCGGCGTCGAGATGGAAAATACAATATTGGCGATCTATTCGTGACTATTATTATGGCTCAGTTGATAACGCCTTTGTTCTTTGTGACACTTAGAACGTGATATTGTTATACGAGTACTTCCGTTACTTTTGTACTTCTTTGTGAGTAATCACAATAATCATAATCAATTTATTGTAAAAAATAGTACATATCAGAAGAAATACAATATAATACAAATATTCTTTATTGCACATCAAATAATAAAAAAAACACAACACAAAAACAATTACCGATAATTTATTTTTATTTACTTATTTATTTTTATTTATTTATTCAAGCTTAATAATTAACTTACAGACTACTTAGTCCAAAACGTTAACTATATAATGTACAATGGGTGGCCTTATCGCTAAGAGTAATCTCTTCCAGACCACCTTAGGATGGACAAAAAGTTATCTAAAAAGGTTGACGTGTAAATAGAATATCGGAATGATAAGTAGTATTGGAAGAAATAAATATAGCTATAAATATATAAGTATAAATACTAACATTAATATATAATTTAAGTATAAGTACTTATATTACTAACATAAATAAAGGAGTATAAATTATTTATCTTATAAAAAATATTATATCTACCAAAATTAGTAGATAACCTCAGACTTTTGGAGTACTGACCTGTTGATTTTTTTGATGTACCTAGTATATAAGATTAGCAAAACACAGTAAATTTAAGTAATTATTTCAGGTAATTAGAGCAAAGTCACATATTAGTATATCGGGGATTTGACAAGCGCTTGACCAATGAGCGTTCCAGAATCCCATTTAATAATAATAAATAATGCTGGACAATTCACACAGTAAATACTTAACTAGATACTTTAGTCGATTATGGTTTTATTTTTTTGCGAAAGAGTATTATCTTAGAGTAATAACAAATATAAAAATAAAAACCAGTGAAATTGCGCGTCGGCCGGATCTTCCCTTCCTTTCTCGCCTTCACCGCGCGGCATTCGCTCGTCCTTGTTTCGGAAATAGGAACCTATGAGGCTAGGTGCTGACACCGCGCTGTGACTACCTGTTCCGGTGGATGGTTGCACAAGCCGCCTCTCAGCACACAAATAGGAACCTATGAGGCTAGGTGCTGACACCGCGCTGTGACTACCTGTTCCGGTGGATGGTTGCACAAGCCGGCTCTCAGCACACAAATAGGAACCTATGAGGCTAGGTGCTGACACCGCGCTGTGACTACCTGTTCCGGTGGATGGTTGCACAAGCCGGCTCTCAGCACACAAATAGGAACCTATGAGGCTAGGTGCTGACACCGCGCTGTGACTACCTGTTCCGGTGGATGGTTGCACAAGCCGGCTCTCAGCACACAAATAGGAACCTATGAGGCTAGGTGCTGACACCGCGCTGTGACTACCTGTTCCGGTGGATGGTTGCACAAGCCGGCTCTCAGCACACAAATTGGCCGGAAATGTAGCTCTTATACAATAATTCAATACAATAATGACATGTCAAGATCTTAAAGCTATGTATAGCTTAAATATGGTAAGATACATTTTGTTGCCGCCGAAGTTTAGTTTTGATGAATTTACTCGTCTACCGCAATCTCGTTTCACAGGCGCTCATAGGAACTCACAAACAGTATCGACAGACATACCGATCTACCCTCATTCTTTGTCTCTCACTACGAACGTTACCACTACCACCGGTTTCATTATCGAACGCAACTCGATCATGACACACAGCACTGATGAAACTATAATAATGTGCCGAAATATTAGAAATCTGGAAAGACTTCGTGAGACATTGGGGGGGGGGGGGGCGAGACATAAGAGCATCTTAGGTAGGGAATAACCCGTGTTTTCTTATTTAAAACATGTTGTAAAGTTCAAACTCGACCAAGTGGAATTTAAAAATAAAAATCCAGATTTCAGTCACACTCAGACACACACATTGGACACTCGGCTCTGCAGCTCTCTGAGAGCAAAGTGCTCACAAGACTCCGATATTCTGGCTCGGACGAGTTATACATATAGGGATATTATAATTAAAAAACTTTTAATCCCAGGCTAGAATGATGATAATGAATCAAAAAATTAAGTTCTAGGAATCGGGAATTCGGGAAATCGTCTTGTCTAAGACAACTGCACATTTAACCACAAACTTCACATTTAACAACTTAGTCTACAATTCGCGAAAGTCAAAAAAAGAGTAGTAGTTAATGAATGCGACCCGGTGGCCGTCGCCCTGACCCCCATCCGTCGCCGGACATCGCCGCGGCGACAAGAGCCGTTACCAACGACACCGCGCATATTTCACCCAAACAAAGGTCTACATTCGTAGATTGAACAGAAATAAAAATTCATTATACTTGATTAGGGATTGGAACATCCGAAACGAAACTTTTTCTTTGTGAACATTATGTAAGAAAAATGTCCATTGGAAAGATGAGCAAAGTGATATCAGCGCACGCTGGCACAAAGGCTGAGTAACAGGTAGGTAATCAGTTGAAATGTTCCGGCGCGACGTTTGACAGTGACGTATGAGCGTGACGTCAACGTAATGACGTCACGGGAATACTGCCACGCGATGATAGATGGACTTTTTGTCATGTATTTGTAAAAAGCAAATTTTGTTTTTAGCTGAAATTCGCAAAGGTCGGTTAATGTTCGCGTTTCCATTGTTACAAATTGCGACAGTGCTAGTAAGCCGTGTAGCCGCATCACTTTGAATTCGACACATCCATTACAAAGTAAACCTTTAGAAAGTAAGGGGATATTTACCATGATTTGTTTTGAGCTACGATTACAAAGTCCTACTTAGGACTTTACTTGGACGACCTGTAGGCCGATGACATTTGTTTTGAGCTACGATTACAAAGTCCTACTTAGGACTTTACTTGGACGACCTGTAGGCCGATGACATTTGTTTTGAGCTACGATTACAAAGTCCTACTTAGGACTTTACTTGGACGACCTGTTATGTAGGCCGATGACATTTGTTTAGGTTCCTTTCTACTTTGCAATCACTCTTCTGACTTTAAGCAAATTTGGTGAAGGTGAGAGTCGTTTCAGGGAATTGGTCCAGCGATCATTTTCCCGTTGTTGCCTTTTATTATGCGTCTCTGTAATATGGTGTCTCCGCAGGTTCTTACGGTAGCTTAATAGAGGTCTGATATGATGTAAAAAGTTTCTTAAGATTCCATTTTGGTCTCTTTGTTCATATTTTTTATTTTTATTTGTTCACGACAGCAAACAATTACGCTCTGTTCTTACTGTAAACAGAATTGAAACTGAAATAGTCTTATAATAAGTATAATCAGGCCCGTTGTCCACGAATTGTACAGTCACATAGTAGGGCAAGAACGGTTACAGATCATTTGATAAGCTAGTTGAGAAGAATCTTAAATTAAGGTTTCGAGATCGGTTTCGAAACCCCTAATGGTCCCGCTCTGTCCGTTAGTCTTCTGGTCCCGCTCTGTCCGTGCCTAGTCTTCTGGTCCCGCTTTGTCCGTGCCTAGTCTTCTGGTCCCGCTCTGTCCGTGCCTAGTCTTCTGTTTCCGCTCTGCCCGTGCGTAGTCTTCTGGTCCCGCTCTGTCCGTGCGTAGTCTTCTGGTCCCGCTCTGTCCGTGCCTAGTCTTCTGGTCCCGCTCTGTCCGTGCCTAGTCTTCTGGTCCCGCTCTGTCCGTGCCTAGTCTTCTGGTCCCGCTCTGTCCGTGCCTAGTCTTCTGGTCCCGCTCTGTCCGTGCCTAGTCTTCTGGTCCCGCTCTGTCCGTGCGTAGTCTTCTGGTCCCGCTCTGTCCGTGCCTAGTCTTCTGGTCCCGCTCTGTCCGTGCCTAGTCTTCTGGTCCCGCTCTGTCCGTGCCTAGTCTTCTGGTCCCGCTCTGTCCGTGCCTAGTCGAAAAATATAAAAATAATTGAAAAAAACAGTACTTAGTAATTATAGTAAATGTGATGTTGAAATTTCCAAAGAGACTTGTGGGGGCAAATGGGGTTTGAAATGAAAGGCATTGGTTTGTAAATTTCTAGATAGTTTTTGAAATTTCTGCAGGTTTCATACTTTTAGAAATATTTTGAAAATAATCGAAAAATTGACCGTCTAACTGATATCTTACGAGCGATTTGTATCAGAGTAGAAGAAGTAGTAGAGAGTAGTAGTAGAGAGTAGTAGTAGAGAGGAAGCTGGCTTTTTGTTCGGAATACGTGCGCGCATTACAAAACCATACAATTTATATAGTAGGTATAACGGATAAGATGTATTACAGGCTGATCCCCTGAGTTGAACCTATCCCTTCGTCCATATCAGTTTTCTATTCGGACCCACGACATAACACGAGAAATTACTGGATGCGAGAAAGTCGGTCATTGTAGAGATCTATTTATCTATGCCTATGTCCAGCGGTGGATGTCGATAGGCTGATATCATGATCTTTACAAAGACATTCCAGAAGACGTTATTTACTTTACACGTATCATTGGCCAAATATCAACATTCAATAGATTATTGAAACCCTTCTGCAGCTAGTTTTGCTGTACAGTTTTACTTACAGAGAGTAGTTCGAGTGACGTGTCGCGTCGCTTCCCCGTCGGCTGCACGGCACTGTGTACAGTTTTACTTACAGAGAGTAGTTCGAGTGACGTGTCGCGTCGCTTCCCCGTCGGCTGCACGGCACTGTGTACAGTTTTACTTACAGAGAGTAGTTCGAGTGACGTGTCGCGTCGCTTCCCCGTCGGCTGCACGGCACTGTGTACAGTTTTACTTACAGAGAGTAGTTCGAGTGACGTGTCGCGTCGCTTCCCCGTCGGCTGCACGGCACTGTGTACAGTTTTACTTACAGAGAGTAGTTCGAGTGACGTGTCGCGTCGCTTCCCCGTCGGCTGCACGGCACTGTGTACAGTTTTACTTACAGAGAGTAGTTCGAGTGACGTGTCGCGTCGCTTCCCCGTCGGCTGCACGGCACTGTGTACAGTTTTACCTACAGAGAGTAGTTTGAGTGACGTGTCGCGTCGCTTCCCCGTCAGCTGCGCGGCACTGTGCAGCAGTGGCCTGGACACGGGACGAGAACGGATAAATTGGCTTTTGTTCAGTGGGCAGCGATGCGCGATCCTGTGATTTATTCGTGTGCAACAATACAAAAACTGGCCAGATATTTCATTCAATTATAACGAGGTAGGTACCGATCTAAGACGTATAATGTGTCAGCTGTGGGACGCACTGCCGGAGTCCATTCGGAAAGCTGGATCTCTACTTGTTTGTGGGACGCACTGCCGGAGTCCATTCGGAAAGCTGGATCTCTACTTGTTTGTGGGACGCACTGCCGGAGTCCATTCGGAAAGCTGGATCTCTACTTGTTTGTGGGACGCACTGCCGGAGTCCATTCGGAAAGCTGGATCTCTACTTGTTTGTGGGACGCACTGCCGGAGTCCATTCGGAAAGCTGGATCTCTACTTGTTTGTGGGACGCACTGCCGGAGTCCATTCGGAAAGCTGGATCTCTACTTGTTTGTGGGACGCACTGCCGGAGTCCATTCGGAAAGCTGGATCTCTACTTGTTTGTGGGACGCACTGCCGGAGTCCATTCGGAAAGCTGGATCTCTACTTGTTTGTGGGACGCACTGCCGGAGTCCATTCGGAAAGCTGGATCTCTACTTGTTTGTGGGACGCACTGCCGGAGTCCATTCGGAAAGCTGGATCTCTACTTGTTTGTGGGACGCACTGCCGGAGTCCATTCGGAAAGCTGGATCTCTACTTGTTTGTGGGACGCACTGCCGGAGTCCATTCGGAAAGCTGGATCTCTACTTGTTTGTGGGACGCACTGCCGGAGTCCATTCGGAAAGCTGGATCTCTACTTGTTTGTGGGACGCACTGCCGGAGTCCATTCGGAAAGCTGGATCTCTACTTGTTTGTGGGACGCACTGCCGGAGTCCATTCGGAAAGCTGGATCTCTACTTGTTTGTGGGACGCACTGCCGGAGTCCATTCGGAAAGCTGGATCTCTACTTGTTTGTGGGACGCACTGCCGGAGTCCATTCGGAAAGCTGGATCTCTACTTGTTTGTGGGACGCACTGCCGGAGTCCATTCGGAAAGCTGGATCTCTACTTGTTTGTGGGACGCACTGCCGGAGTCCATTCGGAAAGCTGGATCTCTACTTGTTTGTGGGACGCACTGCCGGAGTCCATTCGGAAAGCTGGATCTCTACTTGTTTGTGGGACGCACTGCCGGAGTCCATTCGGAAAGCTGGATCTCTACTTGTTTGTGGGACGCACTGCCGGAGTCCATTCGGAAAGCTGGATCTCTACTTGTTTGTGGGACGCACTGCCGGAGTCCATTCGGAAAGCTGGATCTCTACTTGTTTGTGGGACGCACTGCCGGAGTCCATTCGGAAAGCTGGATCTCTACTTGTTTGTGGGACGCACTGCCGGAGTCCATTCGGAAAGCTGGATCTCTACTTGTTTGTGGGACGCACTGCCGGAGTCCATTCGGAAAGCTGGATCTCTACTTGTTTGTGGGACGCACTGCCGGAGTCCATTCGGAAAGCTGGATCTCTACTTGTTTGTGGGACGCACTGCCGGAGTCCATTCGGAAAGCTGGATCTCTACTTGTTTGTGGGACGCACTGCCGGAGTCCATTCGGAAAGCTGGATCTCTACTTGTTTGTGGGACGCACTGCCGGAGTCCATTCGGAAAGCTGGATCTCTACTTGTTTGTGGGACGCACTGCCGGAGTCCATTCGGAAAGCTGGATCTCTACTTGTTTGTGGGACGCACTGCCGGAGTCCATTCGGAAAGCTGGATCTCTACTTGTTTGTGGGACGCACTGCCGGAGTCCATTCGGAAAGCTGGATCTCTACTTGTTTGTGGGACGCACTGCCGGAGTCCATTCGGAAAGCTGGATCTCTACTTGTTTGTGGGACGCACTGCCGGAGTCCATTCGGAAAGCTGGATCTCTACTTGTTTGTGGGACGCACTGCCGGAGTCCATTCGGAAAGCTGGATCTCTACTTGTTTGTGGGACGCACTGCCGGAGTCCATTCGGAAAGCTGGATCTCTACTTGTTTTCAAAGCTCGCGTTAAACACTTCTATTTGTAACAAAAGTGAATATTTGGTATTTATTTATTTATTCCGTGCATATTATCTATTTTATTAAGTATTTTTATGTTAATTTTATGTTTCTACTTGCTTATGTATCATTATGTTGTATACACCCCTGCCTTTCTTAAATTTTCAAATTTCTTTGCATCTAAAGGTTGCCTGGAAGAAATCGCTGCTAAGCGATATGTCCGCCCATTGTACTATTATGTATAATGTTTATGTGTGTTTCTTTTGCTTTATTTTGTAGTGAACAATAAAGAATTTTGTATTGTATTGTCTCAGTAGCAATAGAACAATGTTCATAGTTGGAGTGGTACCTGTGTGTAAAGTCAAACAGACAATCTTGGTAAAACATGATGCAAACACGAACGAGTCGAGAGAGATACTTACCTTGTACTTACTCCTCAAGCATCACTTCAGGAGGAAGAGCGCAGAATGCAGGGAGCAGTGAGAGTGGTCACAGTCCGCCGCCTCCATCAGCCGCCACCGTACACCCTTCAGGAGGAAGAGCGCAGAATGCAGGGAGCAGTGAGAGTGGTCACAGTCCGCCGCCTCCATCCGCCGCCACCTTACACCCTTCAGGAGGAAGAGCGCAGAATGCAGGGAGCAGTGAGAGTGGTCACAGTCCGCCGCCTCCATCCGCCGCCTCCATCCGCCGCCACCTTACACCCTTCAGGAGGAAGAGCGCAGAATGCAGGGAGCAGTGAGAGTGGTCACAGTCCGCCGCCTCCATCCGCCGCCACCTTACACCCTTCAGGAGGAAGAGCGCAGAATGCAGGGAGCAGTGAGAGTGGTCACAGTCCGCCGCCTCCATCCGCCGCCACCTTACACCCTTCAGGAGGAAGAGCGCAGAATGCAGGGAGCAGTGAGAGTGGTCACAGTCCCCATCCACCGCCACCTTACACCCTTCACGTTAAACGTAAATAACAAAACAGCCCCTATTTCATGCGAGAACAAATTTCACAACTGAAATGAAGGCCCGGACTGAATGAGAGTTAAATTAAAGGGCCCCGCAGGAGACGCCTACGTATAGGTAAGTATAGTGCCACGCTTTTTGTACTCTGCTTTGGTCACATGCAAAGAACGGGCAAATCAACGGAATCGTTATTTTTTGCGTTGTTTGGGTCACAGAGAGAAGAAATGGGAATTAAAGTGGATTTATTGACAAAAAAAGGACATCTCAAATGTAGATGAAAATTGTTTGTGAACATCTGTTAGAATGAACAGCATAACTGACGACTGAAATTACCTTCACTTTGTATATATATATACAAAGTAGTGAAATGTATATTATACATGACATACCCGTGTAATATCACATACCATTCGCTGAGGATCCCGCGAAGCGCCGCGACCGCGGGACGCGGGGGGACATAATATTAAATTCTGGAGTCGAGTGAGTTTGCATACACCGTGCTGGAACTAATTATAGTTATAAAGTTTTGCAATAAACTAAGCAAGGCGCTATGAATCGTTACTTAATAGTTTTATTTGATAAAATACTTGCGTTTCCTTCTGCCACAGCGGACGAGATTATTTAGCCCCAATATGTTACAAACACGGCTTATATTCTTTACTGAAATAAATGTCTTGACTTGTCGGAGTCAGCAAACGTCCGGACGCCTTCGTGACATCGTAGCTCATCGCCGCTAGGCGGGCGGCGGCGGCGGGCGGCGTAACCGAGTTACGTTAGTTAGGGCGGCAGAGAGCGATGGACCTTACGGCGACAATCTAGCACCGGACAGGCTGCTTCAGCATATGTATATCTGCTGTACGTGTGCCTTAGGTTTATTTAATAAAAGCTTGTTTTGGTCATGACATAAACTTTAATAATAAAACACTGTTTTAACCGGATTGATCGCGTATATTTTATATTTTGTTTACAACCTGACGTTTCGGAGGCTTTTCAGCTTCCATGGTCACAGGCAGACTGACTTTCACATGGAAGCTGAAAAGCCTCAGTCAGGTTATAAACAGAATATAAAATATTATACGCAATCAATCCGGTTAAAACAGTGTTTTATTATGGGTTCTCGCAAAAATAACCTTAGAATATACTATAAACTTTAATATTATTTATTATATATTTAAATATTATCTATTTAGAACTCCATGTTTCATTAATTTTGTCATTGTCCTCATTTGCGTGTATATTTTTGTTACCACAATATTTAACATTTACAAAAACCCTGTCACATTACACGAGAACAAAGGCTCGCCGCATCTGCCACAAACGTACAAAGGACGAAAAAAATAATTTGGAAACCGCAATTGAGCTCAAAAGGCCATAAGGCGTTATTTTTAACAAACCACCCTTTTGTCTAACGAGGGCGGAAGATCCCCTTACGAGCCGGATCATGGGTACTCGGGAATGGTTCAGCAGGGCGCTCGCTCCGACATGATCACATGTACCGAACGGGTGTACAGTACACACGCATGGGTACTCGGGAATGGTTCAGCAGGGCGCTCGCTCCGACATGATCACATGTACCGAACGGGTGTACAGTACACACGCATGGGTACTCGGGAATGGTTCAGCAGGGCGCTCGCTCCGACATGATCACATGTACCGAACGGGTGTACAGTACACACGCATGGGTACTCGGGAATGGTTCAGCAGGGCGCTCGCTCCGACATGATCACATGTACCTAACGGGTGTTACAGTACACACGCATGGGTACTCGGGAATGGTTCAGCAGGGCGCTCGCTCCGACATGATCACATGTACCTAACGGGTGTACAGTACACACGCATGGGTACTCGGGAATGGTTCAGCAGGGCGCTCGCTCCGACATGATCACATGTACCTAACGGGTGTACAGTACACACGCATGGGTACTCGGGAATGGTTCAGCAGGGCGCTCGCTCCGACATGATCACATGTACCTAACGGGTGTTACAGTACACACGCATGGGTACTCGGGAATGGTTCAGCAGGGCGCTCGCTCCGACATGATCACATGTACCTAACGGGTGTACAGTACACACGCATGGGTACTCGGGAATGGTTCAGCAGGGCGCTCGCTCCGACATGATCACATGTACCTAACGGGTGTTACAGTACACACGCATGGGTACTCGGGAATGGTTCAGCAGGGCGCTCGCTCCGACATGATCACATGTACCTAACGGGTGTTACAGTACACACGCCAAGAAACCGCTCGCAATTTTACAAGTGTTCAATATTTCTGCGCATTTTCATAAAATAAATAGAAACCGTAAACGTTACGTCCGAGAAGCACGAGCATGCCCCATGGAAGATATGTTCGTTTTATACGCAAACTTAATATAGACGACTCTAAGAATCAAGTGCTTTTGAATTTTATTAACTAATAATGAATTTGTTTAAATGAATAAGCTATTGCGGGACACTTCACACAGCATTATCCAGCCCCAAGCCAAGTAGAGCTTGTGTTATGGGTACTAGATAACTGCGGGACACTTCACACAGCATTATCCAGCCCCAAGCCAAGTAGAGCTTGTGTTATGGGTACTAGATAACTGCGGGACACTTCACACAGCATTATCCAGCCCCAAGCCAAGTAGAGCTTGTGTTATGGGTACTAGATAACTGCGGGACACTTCACACAGCATTATCCAGCCCCAAGCCAAGTAGAGCTTGTGTTATGGGTACTAGATAACTGCGGGACACTTCACACAGCATTATCCAGCCCCAAGCCAAGTAGAGCTTGTGTTATGGGTACTAGATAACTGCGGGACACTTCACACAGCATTATCCAGCCCCAAGCCAAGTAGAGCTTGTGTTATGGGTACTAGATAACTGCGGGACACTTCACACAGCATTATCCAGCCCCAAGCCAAGTAGAGCTTGTGTTATGGGTACTAGATAACTGCGGGACACTTCACACAGCATTATCCAGCCCCAAGCCAAGTAGAGCTTGTGTTATGGGTACTAGATAACTGCGGGACACTTCACACATTATCCAGCCCCAAGCCAAGTAGAGCTTGTGTTATGGGTACTAGATAACTGCGGGACACTTCACACATTATCCAGCCCCAAGCCAAGTAGAGCTTGTGTTATGGGTACTAGATAACTGCGGGACACTTCACACAGCATTATCCAGCCCCAAGCCAAGTAGAGCTTGTGTTATGGGTACTAGATAACTGCGGGACACTTCACACAGCATTATCCAGCCCCAAGCCAAGTAGAGCTTGTGTTATGGGTACTAGATAACTGCGGGACACTTCACACAGCATTATCCAGCCCCAAGCCAAGTAGAGCTTGTGTTATGGGTACTAGATAACTGCGGGACACTTCACACAGCATTATCCAGCCCCAAGCCAAGTAGAGCTTGTGTTATGGGTACTAGATAACTGCGGGACACTTCACACAGCATTATCCAGCCCCAAGCCAAGTAGAGCTTGTGTTATGGGTACTAGATAACTGCGGGACACTTCACACAGCATTATCCAGCCCCAAGCCAAGTAGAGCTTGTGTTATGGGTACTAGATAACTGCGGGACACTTCACACAGCATTATCCAGCCCCAAGCCAAGTAGAGCTTGTGTTATGGGTACTAGATAACTGCGGGACACTTCACACAGCATTATCCAGCCCCAAGCCAAGTAGAGCTTGTGTTATGGGTACTAGATAACTGCGGGACACTTCACACAGCATTATCCAGCCCCAAGCCAAGTAGAGCTTGTGTTATGGGTACTAGATAACTGCGGGACACTTCACACAGCATTATCCAGCCCCAAGCCAAGTAGAGCTTGTGTTATGGGTACTAGATAACTGCGGGACACTTCACACAGCATTATCCAGCCCCAAGCCAAGTAGAGCTTGTGTTATGGGTACTAGATAACTGCGGGACACTTCACACAGCATTATCCAGCCCCAAGCCAAGTAGAGCTTGTGTTATGGGTACTAGATAACTGCGGGACACTTCACACAGCATTATCCAGCCCCAAGCCAAGTAGAGCTTGTGTTATGGGTACTAGATAACTGCGGGACACTTCACACAGCATTATCCAGCCCCAAGCCAAGTAGAGCTTGTGTTATGGGTACTAGATAACTGCGGGACACTTCACACAGCATTATCCAGCCCCAAGCCAAGTAGAGCTTGTGTTATGGGTACTAGATAACTGCGGGACACTTCACACAGCATTATCCAGCCCCAAGCCAAGTAGAGCTTGTGTTATGGGTACTAGATAACTGCGGGACACTTCACACAGCATTATCCAGCCCCAAGCCAAGTAGAGCTTGTGTTATGGGTACTAGATAACTGCGGGACACTTCACACAGCATTATCCAGCCCCAAGCCAAGTAGAGCTTGTGTTATGGGTACTAGATAACTGCGGGACACTTCACACAGCATTATCCAGCCCCAAGCCAAGTAGAGCTTGTGTTATGGGTACTAGATAACTGCGGGACACTTCACACAGCATTATCCAGCCCCAAGCCAAGTAGAGCTTGTGTTATGGGTACTAGATAACTGCGGGACACTTCACACAGCATTATCCAGCCCCAAGCCAAGTAGAGCTTGTGTTATGGGTACTAGATAACTGCGGGACACTTCACACAGCATTATCCAGCCCCAAGCCAAGTAGAGCTTGTGTTATGGGTACTAGATAACTGCGGGACACTTCACACAGCATTATCCAGCCCCAAGCCAAGTAGAGCTTGTGTTATGGGTACTAGATAACTGCGGGACACTTCACACAGCATTATCCAGCCCCAAGCCAAGTAGAGCTTGTGTTATGGGTACTAGATAACTGCGGGACACTTCACACAGCATTATCCAGCCCCAAGCCAAGTAGAGCTTGTGTTATGGGTACTAGATAACTGCGGGACACTTCACACAGCATTATCCAGCCCCAAGCCAAGTAGAGCTTGTGTTATGGGTACTAGATAACTGCGGGACACTTCACACAGCATTATCCAGCCCCAAGCCAAGTAGAGCTTGTGTTATGGGTACTAGATAACTGCGGGACACTTCACACATTATCCAGCCCCAAGCCAAGTAGAGCTTGTGTTATGGGTACTAGATAACTGCGGGACACTTCACACATTATCCAGCCCCAAGCCAAGTAGAGCTTGTGTTATGGGTACTAGATAACTGCGGGACACTTCACACAGCATTATCCAGCCCCAAGCCAAGTAGAGCTTGTGTTATGGGTACTAGATAACTGCGGGACACTTCACACAGCATTATCCAGCCCCAAGCCAAGTAGAGCTTGTGTTATGGGTACTAGATAACTGCGGGACACTTCACACAGCATTATCCAGCCCCAAGCCAAGTAGAGCTTGTGTTATGGGTACTAGATAACTGCGGGACACTTCACACAGCATTATCCAGCCCCAAGCCAAGTAGAGCTTGTGTTATGGGTACTAGATAACTGCGGGACACTTCACACAGCATTATCCAGCCCCAAGCCAAGTAGAGCTTGTGTTATGGGTACTAGATAACTGCGGGACACTTCACACAGCATTATCCAGCCCCAAGCCAAGTAGAGCTTGTGTTATGGGTACTAGATAACTGCGGGACACTTCACACAGCATTATCCAGCCCCAAGCCAAGTAGAGCTTGTGTTATGGGTACTAGATAACTGCGGGACACTTCACACAGCATTATCCAGCCCCAAGCCAAGTAGAGCTTGTGTTATGGGTACTAGATAACTGCGGGACACTTCACACAGCATTATCCAGCCCCAAGCCAAGTAGAGCTTGTGTTATGGGTACTAGATAACTGCGGGACACTTCACACAGCATTATCCAGCCCCAAGCCAAGTAGAGCTTGTGTTATGGGTACTAGATAACTGCGGGACACTTCACACAGCATTATCCAGCCCCAAGCCAAGTAGAGCTTGTGTTATGGGTACTAGATAACTGCGGGACACTTCACACAGCATTATCCAGCCCCAAGCCAAGTAGAGCTTGTGTTATGGGTACTAGATAACTGCGGGACACTTCACACAGCATTATCCAGCCCCAAGCCAAGTAGAGCTTGTGTTATGGGTACTAGATAACTGCGGGACACTTCACACAGCATTATCCAGCCCCAAGCCAAGTAGAGCTTGTGTTATGGGTACTAGATAACTGCGGGACACTTCACACATTATCCAGCCCCAAGCCAAGTAGAGCTTGTGTTATGGGTACTAGATAACTGCGGGACACTTCACACATTATCCAGCCCCAAGCCAAGTAGAGCTTGTGTTATGGGTACTAGATAACTGCGGGACACTTCACACATTATCCAGCCCCAAGCCAAGTAGAGCTTGTGTTATGGGTACTAGATAACTGCGGGACACTTCACACAGCATTATCCAGCCCCAAGCCAAGTAGAGCTTGTGTTATGGGTACTAGATAACTGCGGGACACTTCACACAGCATTATCCAGCCCCAAGCCAAGTAGAGCTTGTGTTATGGGTACTAGATAACTGCGGGACACTTCACACAGCATTATCCAGCCCCAAGCCAAGTAGAGCTTGTGTTATGGGTACTAGATAACTGCGGGACACTTCACACATTATCCAGCCCCAAGCCAAGTAGAGCTTGTGTTATGGGTACTAGATAACTGCGGGACACTTCACACATTATCCAGCCCCAAGCCAAGTAGAGCTTGTGTTATGGGTACTAGATAACTGCGGGACACTTCACACAGCATTATCCAGCCCCAAGCCAAGTAGAGCTTGTGTTATGGGTACTAGATAACTGCGGGACACTTCACACAGCATTATCCAGCCCCAAGCCAAGTAGAGCTTGTGTTATGGGTACTAGATAACTGCGGGACACTTCACACAGCATTATCCAGCCCCAAGCCAAGTAGAGCTTGTGTTATGGGTACTAGATAACTGCGGGACACTTCACACAGCATTATCCAGCCCCAAGCCAAGTAGAGCTTGTGTTATGGGTACTAGATAACTGCGGGACACTTCACACAGCATTATCCAGCCCCAAGCCAAGTAGAGCTTGTGTTATGGGTACTAGATAACTGCGGGACACTTCACACAGCATTATCCAGCCCCAAGCCAAGTAGAGCTTGTGTTATGGGTACTAGATAACTGCGGGACACTTCACACAGCATTATCCAGCCCCAAGCCAAGTAGAGCTTGTGTTATGGGTACTAGATAACTGCGGGACACTTCACACAGCATTATCCAGCCCCAAGCCAAGTAGAGCTTGTGTTATGGGTACTAGATAACTGCGGGACACTTCACACAGCATTATCCAGCCCCAAGCCAAGTAGAGCTTGTGTTATGGGTACTAGATAACTGCGGGACACTTCACACAGCATTATCCAGCCCCAAGCCAAGTAGAGCTTGTGTTATGGGTACTAGATAACTGCGGGACACTTCACACAGCATTATCCAGCCCCAAGCCAAGTAGAGCTTGTGTTATGGGTACTAGATAACTGCGGGACACTTCACACAGCATTATCCAGCCCCAAGCCAAGTAGAGCTTGTGTTATGGGTACTAGATAACTGCGGGACACTTCACACAGCATTATCCAGCCCCAAGCCAAGTAGAGCTTGTGTTATGGGTACTAGATAACTGCGGGACACTTCACACAGCATTATCCAGCCCCAAGCCAAGTAGAGCTTGTGTTATGGGTACTAGATAACTGATAGGTATACTTGATACTAGCGGTCCGCCCCGGCTTCGCACGGGTATATTCTATAGCCTATGTTCAGTGGGATAGTGTAGAATTCAAATGGTGAAAGAATTTTTGTAATCGGCCCAGTAGTTTCGGAGCCTGTTCCATTCAAACAAACAATTCTTCCCTCTTTATAATATTACCTACTATAGATATGGACATACTACTATTTTTTATTTTACATAGAAAACATTCACAATTCCTAAACAAATATCTGCAGATTATACAAACATTTGTCCCGAGGCGGGAATCGAACCCGCAACCTCCTGTGTCGCAGGCAGACCTTCACCCGCCACGCCACAGTTTTGTTTTATAAAGATAAACGGAAGTAAACTTATAATTATTTGCAAAGTCCGAGAATGTAATAAAACCTTCGCCGGCCGATGTAACGTCACATTAATCGGAGCAGCCCCGGGGGCTCCAGGGGGCTCGGGGGCACGGGGGCACGCTCTGAGGGACAACTAACTTTTTCCATTTTGTAAAGGGACTGAACGGAAACTTCCACAATAATAATAAACACCCTTTTATTACAAGCCGATAGGTTTAAGGTACAATTTGTACAAGACCCTTTCGGTAATGCTCTCTGGTCGCACCGCACCGCGGCGCGCTCGCCGAGTGGACAACTCGGCCCATAACAATCATTCTGATACACTTTTACAAGACCCTTTCGGTAATGCTCTCTGGTCGCACCGCACCGCGGCGCGCCCGCCGAGTGGACAACTCGGCCCATAACAATCATTCTGATACACTTTTACAAGACCCTTTCGGTAATGCTCTCTGGTCGCACCGCACCGCGGCGCGCCCGCCGAGTGGACAACTCGGGCCATAACAATCATTCTGATACACTTTTACAACACCCTTTCGGTAATGCTCTCTGGTCGCACCGCACCGCGGCGCGCCCGCCGAGTGGACAACTCGGGCCATAACAATCATTCTGATACACTTTTACAAGACTCTTTCGGTAATGCTCTCTGGTCGCACCGCACCGCGGCGCGCCCGCCGAGTGGACAACTCGGGCCATAACAATCATTCTGATACACTTTTACAACACCCTTTCGGTAATGCTCTCTGGTCGCACCGCACCGCGGCGCGCCCGCCGAGTGGACAACTCGGGCCATAACAATCATTCTGATACACTTTTACAAGACCCTTTCGGTAATGCTCTCTGGTCGCACCGCACCGCGGCGCGCCCGCCGAGTGGACAACTCGGCCCATAACAATCATTCTGATACACTTTTACTGGAAAGAGATTCAAACAATACAAAACAATACAATGGGTGTCAGTCAACCCCTTGTGAGTTTCATATTCAAAAATATCTTGTTGCCTTTTCTGTCATGCTAACGTTATAGATAATAGTAAAAAATACGTCTCTTTGAAAAATATAAATCCTTGAAAATAATATAAAGTTCGTGTGACGTGACGTCACGCGGAACTTTAACTGGCTTTATCTTCAACAAAGACAAAATACGTGTACAATATCTATTGATACTGTTACTGACGGACTTATTCAAGTTTGTAGGAAACAAGCCTATTGTGGAAATTTGAATGTTTGTTACGTTACATTTCGTCAAAGTTACTAAACGGATTGGGCCGAAATTTTGCACGGATGTAGTTCTACTACTCGGACTATACATATAGTACTCTATCCCTGAATACAGCTTGGGTGAGGCCGGGGGCAGACGCTTGTTATCTAGATAACGTAAGTTTAGTATACGTACTGATGAAGCTCATCAACAGTAGCCTCCTGCCGCTTCCCGCTCATTACCAGCTCCGAAACAAAGCTATCGTTAGTCGATGCGCGGCTCCGCACTTCCGAACCACCGCCCGGCGCTCCGCACCGAGCCCCGACCTATGAAAACATAGCTTAATTGAAGACAAACACATAATAAGGTAGTTGGATGAGCGGTGGATGCGGGGAGGGGCTGCCTGGGGGGTGGTGTCCCGTGTGGGTCGGGTGTCCGCGCGCGGCGCAGCTCCCTACAACCGGTCTACTTCACAGAATATTCTAAACTTGCCATAGGTTCATAAAATTACTGAATCCTGACGCGATCGTCTTTTGTTTTTCGTGAAGGCCTACTTTAATTACGAAATTTCGTTGTGATACGTGCGATTGGTACAATATACGAGCTAAAGCGGGAATTTCGTAGGAAGTTTTACTGCTTTTTCACTTTAGAATGATGAAATGGAATGATTTTTCATTCTGCTGGACACTAAAATTCACAGCCATAAATTCGTCTGAAATCGGCTCTTTCCTAAGTAAGCGAGAGTTGAATTATGCAGCCGTACCAACTTCACAACTACGGATGAAAAAAACTAGAGTAGGCCTCCAGTGTGGTCAGAATGGTGACGTCAGCATAATTGTATGAAAAAAGAAATGGCGACCGCGCCAGCTTTTAAAAATGTATCTTTTTGGGTTGTATTAGATCTATATGAGTTTATAGCGATGACAGTAAGGCATTTCAGTTTCGTTAGATTTCTAGTGAGTAGTCCATCATCATTTTTTTTATCAGGAACAAGGGCAACACCGTCTCGTGTTGTTAATGTCATATATCATCAAAATAGACCACATACAATTGAGTAAATATTCTCTACCAACAGGCCGCTAGAGTCCAACTAAAAAGTAAGTTTCACTCATCACAAGAAGAGCTATGAATAATAAGCACATTTATATTGTGCCCTACAGACATTGTCCGCGCGTGGCGGGCCCACGATTTTGATTAGTTCATTGTAGTCTTCATACCGCTTGTTGGTTTGGAACTCTTACAAAATACTCTCATAGGCCTATAATGGTCCACTGCTGGACGCAGGCCTTCCCCTGTTAATCGCCTTTTTGGTTTTTATCTCATGGGGTACATAATTCCCTCGCTGGACAAGCGGGTTGGGGACCGCAGTTCGGTGGTCTATAGATCTATTCTGCAAGAGGCGCTGCAGCCCCCCAGGACCGATTTTAAAGAGTTCCTCTTTAGGATAACATTTGCATTCATAAGTCTTACATTTTCTTCTAAAACAATGGTGTAATAATATCTTTCATAACTAAGTAACGCATTAGGAATATAATTTGGAATACCCTTATTCCAAAATACCTGCACCTCATGTCGAATACAGAACTCTGCCATTCTGCGTCAAAATTTTACTTAGTAGTTATGTTTAATTGATTTCGATAGCCTGCAGAATGATAGTTTATGAATTTTGCTTCAATTGAATGAAGGTTTTATTTATTTAAACCCTACAGAAAAAATTACACAAGCATAAAATAAAGTGGTACCTATTCCAAATTACGTTCCTTTCCTCTATCTTACTCGCCTCACCCACGGGAAGAGTTGCGCTGCGCTGGTGCAAATTCTGAGCCGACTCTACACAGCTTAGAAAATACTGAACCATCATATTTTAATGTAGGTAAGAGAGTTTTCTAAGAGTTCCAAAGCCAACAGGCAGTATGGTGATCATCTCTACTACCAACGAATCATAATCTCTTGTTGAAGTTGATCTAAGAATATATACATTCGACATAAATATTAATGAAAATAACAATAACAGAATAAAATAATCACAACTAATATTTAATACTTCAATCTATTTTCTAAAAATCTAAGCCGTCACCAGAAGGTAATGTGCCCAGAATGCTGGCAGCATTGCCACGTTGAATGGCAATGCTAATTCGTTGACCGAAATAAAAGCCAGCATTCCGAGCACCTGTGGACTGAATTAGGAGTTTTGTTAGATCTTTTTATATTGCGTGTGCCCCAGGACTCCAGGACCTCAGGACCTAGGGTTTCCAATGGCTTGAATAGATAACTTTGGTCAAGATTAGCGTATTTTCGTGCTAGGGTATAATGTTGGTATGATATTGATTAGTTAATGAGAGTACTGACAACCGGTGGTTAACCGAGACGAGAATGATGTATCTGGTCGGTGTCTATGTAGTGTAGGTGTCCTTACTGCTAGTGAATGTATACCGTGACTTTAGTATCCAGGGTATTCTGTGGTCGGGCCCGAATTGATAGGGCCATGATGAATTTCACTTGTTCTCGACTTAATTACATTCTCCATTAGGTGAGGGGGCGCATGGTTATTCATGAAGTTGTGTTTGACCACCGCTACTTTGGTGGTCACGATAACTTGTAACTCGACGAACTTGCCCACTCTGGGACCAAACTATCCATCAGAGAGGTAGATTGGTTTAGACGATATCTATATCCACCATGTATTCGCTCGGCTCGGAACTTGCAAATCAAACAAACCTCGATCGAATCCCTAGAATCATGAATGAATCATGACTGACTGACGGGACCACGGTTCGTAAATTTATATCATTTACTAGTTATTTCCCGCGACTTCCCTTGCATGATAGACGCGTACATAATAATTCTATATTAGCCGAGACTACGTTTTATTTATATCCATAGATAAGAGTTTCTTTTTCATTTCTTATTTCTTTCTTTTGCAACTAATCGTAAGCAACCACGATCAAAACCACCTACAAAAGACTGCTGGAAGACACTTGCGGCTATTTGAGGCAAGCTGAAGACTGGGTGCTAACATGCTCGCTAGAGAAGGCCTATGTCCAGCTGTGGACTGTTATAGACTGATAATGTCGATGATAATCCACGACCAAAGTAAATTATGTGATATACCCCAAACTCAGCAAGTATACATACACTAGCCTAAGCATCCTAAGTATGCAATTAGTGAGATGTCAGAGAGGCGGCGGCGGTGATGTCGCTGAATCGCGGCAGCAAGCAAATCCACGCGGAGCGAGTGTTTCGCCTCGTACATGTTCGTGTGCCGGCGTCGGTGCTGCGCGGGAGGCTGCAGGCTGTGGACACGGGAAGGCTGTGTGTACGAGGAAGCCCCTGCAAGCGATACCGTTGTAAACTGTGCGATAACACTTTCAGCTTTTGTACGCATTTTGTAGGCATTCTACAATGGAAGGCAAACACGACAAAAAATACTGTACTCTATCGGATGATGGGGTTGTTAGGCAGCTCGTCTCTTCCGATGTACTTGTGAGTGAGAATATCTATCATGTGTACAAGGTGAAACAGAATCAATGCAGAGCGACAATACGGTATAAGCATGTCACTTCAAAAAAACTAATTATTTTTATTCTTATACGGCTTTTATATTATATTTGTATATCAGCGATATAGAAATATATCTGCACTAGCAGCGTCTCGCGGTTTCACCCGCGTAGTTCTCGTTCCGTGTAACGAATAAACTTAAAAACTACTGTACCGATTTCAAAAATTCTTGATGCGAGATGTAGATTGTATAATTATTTTTGTATTCTCTTTTGTTTTTATTGTGAAATACAAAAAGTTGAATGTTAATATTTTACGGCTCAATGGCAAAATTTCTAAACGTGACGTCACCGTTCACCGTATTGTCATGAAGCTTTAGCGGGATATCTTTTTGAAACAAAGAAAGACAGAAATTTATTTATTAAACACAAACAACAAACGTTATGGTTTTTATCATTTATTTGTTTTGAATTTTATTTTGATTGAAGGAACAGCAGTTTGAGTTGACAAACTGCACAGTGAAGTCACAGTATTATGTCTTATGGTATACTGCTGTGGGGGAACGCTGCAGATATTAACACCGTATTTGTGCTGCAGAAGAGGGCTGTTCGTGCAATCTATAATAGGTATGGGTCCCAGAGAATCCCTGCGTGATAAATTCAAAGAAATAGTAAACATAATGACAGTACCTACCATGTCAATATATTTATGAAAACTTATTGTATACTCATAAGAATATCAATCGGTTCCCTAAAAATAGCGATATACATAAACTTAATACTAGAAATAAGAATAAACTCGCTGTGCCCACAACTAGGTTACACAAGATTAACGTATCTTATAAAGGGCAATGTATACGCTTCTACAACAAAACTCCAAGTGAGTTGCAAAAATTGACAATAAATAAATTCAAACAAGTAGTTGAACACATCCTTTGTAAAAAAGCCTACTATAAGATATCAGATTATCTAGCTAGAGGATAAAAAAGCTTGGGACGAGTTTTGCTCCAACTCGAAAACTAACATTCTAACAAGGTAAAGGTTTCTTGTTCGCTTCTTTACTTTACCTTAAAAAGATTGCAGTTGAACAAAAAATCAAAGTGATCACTTTATTTCCTAGTTTTACTTATGTAATCTGAGTTTTGTGACGTGTCCAAGAGTCCTGTAAGGTCTAAAGGAAATAAAGCACTTTGAATTTTGAATTTTGACAGATAAAGGGCAACGTTTTGATCACCCGAAACTAAGAGCAGTTCTACTTTTCGTTTTATTCCTTAACAATTAAAAAAATTGTGGGTGTTATATTTTTTTTCGGTAACGTAATAAAATAAATCGATTAAACACGATAAAAAAATTCTTTGCATATACCCTGTAATTATGTACGAGTGATTCTCATACATACGTGAACACATTCATGAATAGACGTGCATATTTGTGATTATTTAATGTTAGGCAGTAAATAATATGACGGTGGGCTTCCAGCCTAGCCGGAGAGGCGAAGACCAGAACGCTAAGACAGACGTCTAGGTTTCACTGTTTGAAGTAACTTCGGAAACTCAGGCAAAGCAGAGTAAACAAAGTAGCGTGGAAAATGTGAATGTAGCTGCGAAGCTGAGCTGCACACAGAGCTTCAAGTGAAACATGTGTCTGTTTCTGCGTACTCGTACGAGGACTGCTTGCTCTCCGATACTAAACTGAGTTGGAACGTTTCTTTGTAAACAATGTTCTATTGAAAAAAGAATGACATTGACTAAACTATCATTTGGATTCCAACGTGTTTGTGCGTTCCAGGTAGATAGCCACATGTATTTAGATACCTAGTTAATTTCCACCGGAGCCGTGACTCGAGCCCCCGCCGCGCGCTGGCACTCGGGCTGGGGGGTGCCGCTCGCCCTCGCCACATCGTAGCTTGTCTGTAATTAAGCCTCGCAGTCATCGGCTCATATTTACCCTCTTGATTAATATAATTCACATCTCTTCACTGCGCCTTAATTAGTGGCCTTTGATTTCTCCTTCGTTATTGATGACGACTTCGTTTGATTTGTCTATTGCTAGTGAGCTTGCCGAATCCTGCTAACCAACCGCTTCACTATGACAGTGGTATCGACGCAGAGTCGTCGCACCTTAGATGACAGACACTCTAGAACTAGACAAAGCGTGCGGTGCTACTTGCCCGGAGATTCATACAATGATTTCATTCTTGACACTTTGCACACGGACACGCCTCCCTATAGTTTCTTGCATCAAAGGTAGAAAATCAAAACGTGTCATTCTGAGATAAGTACCTACCATTTTGTTTTGGTGAAGAGATTGATCTAGTGGAATTAGGGCCCAGGTATTTACTCAATAGTGGCTTTTAAGATTTGTGTATAAAATATAGGATTTCGGTCTGGAGCTGGAGGCTTGCTGTACACCACCCATAACGTTTGTTTCGTAGATATGATTTCGGTCTGGAGCTGGAGCCTTGCTGTACACCACCCATAACGTTTGTTTCGTAGATATGATTTCGGTCTGGAGCTGGAGCCTTGCTGTACACCACCCATAACGTTTGTTTCGTAGATATGATTTCGGTCTGGAGCTGGAGCCTTGCTGTACACCACCCATAACGTTTGTTTCGTAGATATGATTTCGGTCTGGAGCTGGAGCCTTGCTGTACACCACCCATAACGTTTGTTTCGTAGATATGATTTCGGTCTGGAGCTGGAGCCTTGCTGTACACCACCCATATTGTTTGTTTCGTAGATATGAAAAAGTTCTCGAGAACGCTCATTGCTCACGAAAAGATAATTATTTATTCATACAGCCGACGATGTTAACATTTTATGACCGGAGATTGCGACCGACGTCTATCTACAAATGACAAAAGCAAACTCCGCAACTATCTAGAAGACGAAACAGTTGTAGATAAAGGTTTATTCGTGGATGTACTAACCTATTACATTCGAGTTCATGTATTATGCATTCACTTGTGCCCGAAACATAAACATTATTTTTTATCGCGACCCCATATGTAGGTAGGTATCTATTGTCGAGTGTTTGTCTTCTAAGTTCCGTAGTTTTGCTGTTTTAGGCACATTGTGTGTGTTTTAGGCAGATTGTGTATATTTTAGGCACATTGTGTGTTATCAACTTTCTTCGCTTTGTATGCATGTGTAGCAGCTCTTATTTAACAAAAACAGGTTCCTTTAATTCGTAAAGTTGTACTTAGAGAGACGGCATAGTTTTTGGTAACTAAACCACCTCTAGGTATAATGAATGACTTCACTGTTATGTTAAAATATACTCAGTAACTTTTATTACCTAAAGGCGGAGTGACACCAGCAAATGAACTCGTCAGCATATTTATCCGTTTGTTTGTTAATTAAATTCTCCCGTGTTCTGTAGTTAATTGGCGCGCTGTTTACTTGTAATTTACACAGCGTCGTCGCCGCACCGACGCGCAAACCCGCCGTGTCGCGTCACTCGCGTCTCGTTCACGAAATTTGCTGAGGTCAACTTGAATATAAACATATTCAAGTTGACCTCAGCAAATTTCGTATTTATCGAAATAATTTATTAAAAAACATCAGGGTTCTGAAGCGTAGGTGAGGATCAGTCAGTCTCAGTGAGTTGATGGTGAAACAAGATCAGGAGCTGGCGAGGGCCCCCGTGGCCCAGCGGTGCAAGACTGAATGATAAACTGTGCCAGTACGCTAACGCAATCAACTCAATGTCCATGGTCAATAATACTTTATTTTTGTAGTAAGTAATAAGGATTTGTTCAAGCCGATAAAAATATTCGGGTACCGGTAGGAGGCACTGCAAAGTTCGCTACTACTAGTACAAAATCAAAAGCGCATATTTTCCGACAACGAGCCACGGAGCTCGCAAATGTAATAGAGGTGTCTACTTATCGACAACTCTTGTTGAAATCTCCATCTTCGCGAATCCTGGAACATTTCCGAGATAATAAGATGTAAATGCTATGAGGCAAGGCTATCACCTGATATGAATGGCGACGGTGTCGGACCCTCGCGCGACTTCCATTCACACGATATTTTTCTTCTTTGCCATCATTTTTTACTCGAACCAAAAATCGTACGGCCATTTATCTTATTCAGACCGGGGCCATTCTATTAGAACGGTTTCTTATTCAAAAATGCTGCGGAATTGAATAGAGTCGGCGAGGAGGAGAGATTCCTTGATTAATTATTTGAAACTGTCTTGCGAGTCAGTGTTTTGTTTAAATTCAAAGGAGATCATTCAATTCCAACTTAAAAAGGAAGCGAGGGACCTGATGGGATTCCTTGAATGGAATTCTTATCGGACACTTTATTGGGATTATTGTGAAGATGAATGTTCCGTATGCGCAAAACCGATCCCTTATAAACCGTATTTATTATGGCCATAATTCTGGTTCCAAGGATACCTTGAATCGGTCCCATAACCGATTCGTCTTTAGTCGGGCCCTTAGCATTTAAGTTGAAGTTATGAGGTCGTATAGTGTGATGTCCTCAATCGGCGAGGGAAGGCCACAGCAGACACAGAAACTACAAGAGCTACGAAGCTGCAATTTTGGATGGAGTTTCTTTTTAGGACGTAGACACCCGTTGTCACACAAACTGATTTTTGGAAATTCGTTTCTTGAAGTAGTTTAAATGGTGTCAAAGGTCATATTTATAATAACTTCAGAACCGTAACTGTTCGCCCGTCAAAATTTAACGTAGAAAGTTGATGTTAAAATAAATAGACACATGTTTCAAGGTTTTTTGAAATTCACACCCTATAGGCCAAGGGTATGGAGTCAAAGTTTGACCACTCGCTGATTTATCAAGAAATCTCTGGAACTAGAAAAACTACGAGGCTGTTGCATACAAATTTAGTTTACGACGTAAGCATCTGTAAAGAACAGATTTTTTTTAATTCACTTTCTTTAGTTATTTATTATACTACCTAAACTTCGTCTGGCTTCAAACGCGTGGTACTCGGGAAATAATACTCGGATGTACATAAGAGAGGTTTGTACTATTTAGTGACGGACGGTTTGTTATACGTTCCCATAATCTATATTCTTATAAGAGAAATTTGGGTGACTCATTACGAGATCTCTGAAACAGCAAGAGCTACGAAGCTGAAATTTTCAATGCTGTTTCCTTTTAGGTCTTAGGCTAAAAACGTTTTTTTGGAAATTCACAGGGGATTTTGAAGGTTTTCTCATAATAACTTTAAAATTGTAAAGGCGGTAGGAAAACTTTGGTTTTGATAGATAACATGGAAAACAACATTACCTAGGATATAACATACTGTAATATTACGTCGACGGAAATGCGGGCAAGTCAGCTAGTAATTAGATAAAGTAGGTGGTGGCGCTAGTTTGGGTCGGGTATGCGCCTTAACTTTAAACTCGTATCCAATGGAAGCACTGTTCGTCCGTCCGCGTCCGTCACGATACCTTCAGATCCACAAAATGCTTTGATGTAGTGTAACAACGCTCGTAGTATGTTGTATTCACGGGCTCGGACCTCACAAACACCTGCACAAGGACATGTACTTTTTTATTGCTGAATGGTAACGTTGGCGTCCTACTTGCAACTGTTTGTTTCTGAAAGCAATGAAAGTTGATATTTCCTTAATTTGATTGTATAATTTTTTTTGCCTAGAAAAGCACTTCATGTAGCATAACAATCCTAAATTAAAAATTCGGCCACCATTTTCTTTTAAAACTAAATCGTCCATGACAGTAGATATTGATGTGTAAGTGATGTACCTGCGTTGTTCCAGAGCCGCTCTGCCCAACGGCACGCTGTGGCTGGGCGCGTTCAGCGCGGTGCAGTACCGCAGCGACGTGCACGCCGGCGTCTACCGCTGCCGCGCCGCCAGCGCCGCCGGCGCCATCTTGTCGCGCGACATGAGGCTGGAAGCTGGTGAGTTCTAGCCGAACACTACTTTCCGATTATCAGGTTACTTCTATAAAGATAAAAGATGTTTATTTGCCAGAATATAATGTTACAATGTAGGTCTTAAAAATATATTATGCCCAGTTCTATTCTACCTAACACTCGCCTGGAAATATGAAGTTTCCATCTAAGTACCAACACAATATTATTAATATTTCTATTTGCGAATTACAAATATAAAATTAATTAGTTAAATTAACAACAACTCCAAAATATATATCAATGTCAATAAATATATTTGAATTTCTGTAATTAAAATATTGGTTCATGGAATAATAACATTTATTTTCAAAGCCATTATTTTAGTTGTTTATGAATAAGTTTCCAGATAGGCTCTTTAGATCCTCTGCAAAATTATTGAATATTTTTATTGTCATAGAGTAAGATTGTTTCTGCGTCATTGTCAACTTGTACTTCGGAGTGTGTAATCTGATGTTGGCAATGTCTCTCAGTCTTGTAGACAGTGACGTCCGGTTCGGAAGTCATCTGGAAGATTAGGCCAAGTGGGCGTCCAGAAAGCTTGTGTGCTCAATAGGGCTTGACTTTATTTGAATGCGAGGCAGACCCTTCTGCTCTACAAGTTGCAAGTCCGCCCCCACATGGAATACTGTACTCACCTTTGAGAGATCCCCTTACCTTAAAGACATTCATTTCGCGAACTGAATGATCTCCCTGCCAGGGTAGGATCTTCTAAGATATTTAAAGGGTCGGCAACGCGCGTGTGATATCCCTGATGTTACAGACATCTATAGGCTGCGTTAACCGCTTTCCATCAGGTAGGCTGCACGCCTGTTTTGCCACCTTGGTGGTATAACAACAAAAAAAAAATAGGAGTAGGTGACATTCTCATAACCTCCAGTAGGTATAAATAGTAGCTCGCTAACCTTGGGTGGTATCGGAGACATTCTGTTATAACGCACTGGAGTATGGGTGTTGTCAGCTTAAAAGTTTAAAAGGGAATTCTAAGAAAACCTAGGAGGAGGTCAACTAGTCGTTAGTTAAGACAGACTCTTCTTCGGTTATATTGGCACAAAAAAAACCATAGATATTGATGTTTATGAACTGCTCTTCCCTAGCACATGCTGAATGGAGACTGATTTTGACAGTTCTTCTGTTAATTTAAGGTTTATATGTATTTTTTCTGACAAAATATAAAACATTTTACGCTTAATTTTTTACTTTATTATTTCGATCAAACAAGAAGTATTAAGATCACGCTCACGCCTCACCTGTGCGTGTTCGATCCCCGTGCGCGGCCGTCAGGGTCAATCCGGCAGCCATTAGAGACCGATTTTACCAATAAGCACTTAACCGAGTTTCGCAAATCTTGTTGTTAAAGAGCCATTCGGGTGATTTTGTTGGTAAATCGCCTGTCGCTTCCCTTCTCCCGATCGGGACAAAATTAAGCCGTACTTATCGCGGAAAAGAAATGTCAGACTTCGTGAACTTTGGGGAAGTCGCTGTATCGTTAGAGCTATAGAACGTAGAATTATAGCGAATAAAGACATTCAACCTTATCTCTAACAATCCAGCTAATTCTATTAGTACTACGAATAAAGTCATCCCGAAAAGAGCGTACAAGTACAAGAGAATAGGCCGTGCCTTACGCGGCGTGCTTGTAGGCACATTCGGAGTCGCGGCACGCCTTGTCGGCTGCTGCATATTCTGTGTTCGTAGATTGAACATAAAGACGCCGGTCACGAGCCATGTGTTGTACAACACGCGACCAAACGAACAGGCAGCGCGCGAGCCCGAACGGATGGTGCGATGTTGCGCAGGCAGAGGCGTATTTCTACGTCATATTTTTTAAGAGTTCATGAACCTATGTCCAACTGTGGACTAACATAGGCTGAGATGCTGATTACGTATTTGGTATCACTTTGGAATCGGTACTATGACTAGCGCAGGGTGAACGTAACGCAGTAAAGCTCCAAATAAAGGTATAATAAAATCCCTGCTCCTGAACTAGAAAAGAAACGAGTAAAGTAAAGAAAGAAGGTAACGGGAGTGTTTGGTAAATTGGATTGCATTGTGTCGATGATGATGGAGCTCCTTTGATTGTGC
The DNA here is from genome assembly GCA_947086465.1 of Eupithecia exiguata. Lineage (NCBI taxonomy): Eukaryota > Metazoa > Arthropoda > Insecta > Lepidoptera > Geometridae > Eupithecia > Eupithecia exiguata. The sequence continues at coordinate 206,402 of OX352228.1, forward strand.
AGGAGGTGAGGGGCGCGAGGTAAGGGGGTGTTTGAGTTTCATTTGTTGCCGAGGTCGGAGGGAGGACGGGGGACCTGCCTACAACGAGATTATCATGGCAACACTTTATAGAATGGGTCCAAAAGTAACTGACGTCTTATAATAGACCCAGTTACTGACATTTTCAAATCGCTAGGTACACAAGGATATAGAAAAAATTAAGATATAGGCACATAAGGTAAATTCTGAACAATGGTTAAAAGGGTCTGTCAAAATTAAATCCACCTTTATCGAGAGGCAAACCCATAGAATCTTTTACAACCAAAGAATGTCTCACAAAATCGTGAAAGGATTTAATGTAACGGTCGCCGAGCGTCGGCTCCGCAATGAACCATCTAACTCTTAACACATTAAAACCGAGGCCCAACAAACAATTTAGCACAATTCCACGGCGTACGACTTTCAGGGCCCACTCAAATTCCACCCTTACAGCAGAGAACAGAGCGACGAATTTCGCAGTCGCCGGCACCCCTTGACCTACCTTATTGACATTCCAAAGTCGGGATCAATCTCGCCGGGAACGCAAATATTCTTTATTCAGCATCTGAGGGTCTAGGGGACCCGGGATTCGGAGACCGCAATATCCTCACTTTGAGAAAAAGGCCCTAATTGAATGAAACCGTGGATTCCGAACCTACTGAGACTGTTTCGCTATTTGCCCTAACATTTGTGAGCAGCGCGTGGGGATGAACTGATTACCGATGTTTTATTTACGAAAATCAACATTGTTTTATGACTTTTCAAGTAAATTTTGTGGATAGAAGGAATGTAAATTGATGTATGCATTAAGCAAATGAAGTTTGGTTTAGACAGTGCGAGGTATCACCGCTTCTTAGAAGCGGTTTCAAGTTGCTCCGCACAGTGAGCCGAGTAGGTATCCGAGTATCGTGAGCGGGAGATTAGTGCAGCGCGTGATGGATCGGACCGGACCTATCACAACAGTCTCACAGAGAAGAGCTTGGACTAATATTTCCCTGTGCTGAGGCTTGAACCATGTTGGAGCTGAAGGGTAATAAATAGGAGTTAAGGGGGTCGCCATTTTGTGACAAAGATAGACATAGGATTTCGCCTTCATAGGAGCGGGACAGGGCATAGCAACGCAAGTCCAAAAATCAAGTTTTTGCCTAATATCTATTAACTAGGACATTATTTGAAAAAAAAAAAACGCAACATATAAAGGTTCTTTATACTTATTTCAATTACTATGCTTATTCTCAAGATCTTAACTTCTGTATTTATTGAGAAAACAAGGTTTTAGTAAAAATTTAGACGTAACTTTGCGATTTTTTTCTATCGAGAAAATTTTATGGAATCGTGTTTTCGAAGCATATGATCGATACCTAGCGTAACTCCTGAACATTACCATGTACTAATTTAAAAGTTAATGAAGTAGTAGTTTGTAAGATGTGGAGGTCCGGCGGAGTTGATTTAGGGTAGTGTAGGGCCTTAAAGTTGCTTAAATTCACGATCAGGGTCAAAATATTTTACTTAGTTTGATTAACACTGTCCCAACCCAACCTTCGAAGAAAATAATCATTGGTTGAACCATTTGGCGTGATTGAATAGTGAGAATTTGTTTCGACGGACCACTTCCATAGCGCAATCTAATTTCTCAATCTAGTTAAAATTCGAGTCAAATTTCGTTTGATGTGATGACGCATGTGCATGTGTGATAGATGAAACGACGAATAAAAAGACCTCTTGTTGACGCCCGTTGCCATGGAAACAATTCTCACGAATGAACGTGAACATTATCTCATCTGATGCTATTTTAGATACGTTTGACGGCGCACAGAATATCAATTCTTCGAAGACCGGGGGCCGAGGTAGTGACTAGTGACCCTGCTAAGTCTCGACGGCCGTCGCCGAGAACACCTTTCTCGAACCATCTCACGGCACTTTTTACCCGACTACCAACAGGGGAGGGTTATGAGGTTAGCACCCTATGTTTGTATGTTTGTATGTTTGTATGTTTGTATATTTGTATATTTGTATGTTTGTATGTATGTGGCCGATTTCTTTGTTCCCACGTAGCGCTGAAACTACTGGTTCGATTTCAACAAATTATGTATCGATTGATTCGTCTCAATACCCCGATGGTTATAGGCTATAGGATTTAGGGCTCCGACCCCGAATAAGCCTTCAAAACGCGTATTAAAGTTTAGGTAGCCGCAGGCTGCAGGCCCCATAGAGAAAAATTACAATACCTACGACCTATTTTCATTTTCAACTCTATGCCTATCAAATATGACCGATACGTCATTCTATTTTGTCAATGTAAATGTTTCAAACTTTTATAACTTTCACGTAGTCGGGTTGTAGTTTTTAACTTTATCTTGTCAGATATCGAATCTTGGCTCTTTAGTTGACTGGCCTCGGAAAAAAATGGCCCTACGGGGCCAGTTGACCTAATGCATTTAATTTATTACTTTTCTTTAGTCGACTGGGCCCATTACTAATTTAAATAAAAAATCTATAGTCTTATTTCAAACCCGTGTACAGATGTGTACAAAACTTACTTAAGATAAACAAAAATCTTTTTGTGACAAATGAAAGCTAGGGCCTCATAGTTGTTTAAGGTACTCTTCCTAACAAAGTTAACTGACTCCTCGAATTACTAGTTTCTAATTATTTTAGTTTAGGAAATATCGACCATCAAAATATCACTAACTCGTCATCACTCACTCAAAATGTTTAGGTACTTCTAGCGGGTCTACAGATGTGAAATGTTTAGGTACTTCTAGCGGGTCTACAGATGTGAAATGTTTAGGTACTTCTAGCGGGTCTACAGATGTGAAATGTTTAGGTACTTCTAGCGGGTCTACAGATGTGAAATGTTTAGGTACTTCTAGCGGGTCTACAGATGTGAAATGTTTAGGTACTTCTAGCGGGTCTACAGATGTGAAATGTTTAGGTACTTCTAGCGGGTCTACAGATGTGAAATGTTTAGGTACTTCTAGCGGGTCTACAGATGTGAAATGTTTAGGTACTTCTAGCGGGTCTACAGATGTGAAATGTTTAGGTACTTCTAGCGGGTCTACAGATGTGAAATGTTTAGGTACTTCTAGCGGGTCTACAGATGTGAAATGTTTAGGTACTTCTAGCGGGTCTACAGATGTGAAATGTTTAGGTACTTCTAGCGGGTCTACAGATGTGAAATGTTTAGGTACTTCTAGCGGGTCTACAGATGTGAAATGTTTAGGTACTTCTAGCGGGTCTACAGATGTGAAATGTTTAGGTACTTCTAGTGGGTCTACAGATGTGAAATGTTTAGGTACTTCTAGCGGGGGTACAGATGTGAAATGTTTAGGTACTTCTAGCGGGTCTACAGATGTGAAATGTTTAGGTACTTCTAGCGGGTCTACAGATGTGAAATGTTTAGGTACTTCTAGCGGGTCTACAGATGTGAAATGTTTAGGTACTTCTAGCGGGTCTACAGATGTGAAATGTTTAGGTACTTCTAGCGGGTCTACAGATGTGAAATGTTTAGGTACTTCTAGCGGGGGTACAGATGTGAAATGTTTAGGTACTTCTAGCGGGTCTACAGATGTGAAATGTTTAGGTACTTCTAGCGGGTCTACAGATGTGAAATGTTTAGGTACTTCTAGCGGGGGTACAGATGTGAAATGTTTAGGTACTTCTAGCGGGTCTACAGATGTGAAATGTTAAGGTACTTCTAGCGGGGGTACAGATGTGAAATGTTTAGGTACTTCTAGCGGGTCTACAGATGTGAAATGTTTAGGTACTTCTAGCGGGTCTACAGATGTGAATTAATTTGGAATATAGGAAGAATTCATGGCCAAACTTTTTTCGACGACGGAACCTTGAAAATCATATACAATGTACAGCTGTATCATAATATGTGTACTATGCGAAAGGGGGGGAATTTCCACCCCCCCGGGGAACAACTTTTGTTCAACAACTTTTCGAATTTCGATTTCGATCTGTGAAAAAAGCTGCATCAAAGTTTCAACATGGACAGCTGATTTTTTACGAAGTGACAACCCTAAGGTCAGCTGTTTCTTGCACTTGGGACAATGACCTCAGTATGGTCACAGCTGACTAGCGAGAAAATGTATGTACCTACACTTAATACTTTCCTAACTCTACTTTAGATTTTAAAATTTTCTCAATACTACCCCTAGGTACCTACCTACTAGCATCTTATTATTATTACGCATTTACTAAATCGTCTAGTAATCTCCCGCCATAGCTGAAATCTACGAAGATAAATACCTACCTACCTGCAGAGGTTAGTTAGGTACCTATAGGATACCCGGATAGGGTTGTCACTTTATTTAGGCACTAGGAAATTAAAACTTTTTGTATGGGAAACTGAAAATAGGAATTTTTCATAATCTCCCCCCCACAACTGATCACCATTGGGGTCTGAAACCCCCCCCTTCGGCGTAGTACACATATTATAATACACCTTGTATATAGAAAGAACTTCCCCATTACATCTCCGTAATAAGACCAACAGACAAGTCTGTAGGTACGCTAGAAGTCAAATCAAGGAAGAAACTTTAGGGTTCTTTTTTAGGGTTCCGTCATCAGAAAAAAGAACCCCAAAGCTTCTTTCTCGATTTTACGAGTACATTTAGCATACGTGTCTTGAAATTAAAAATACATGTGTAAAATGGGAAAATTCTCTAAGTCAATTTCAGGGTTGAATAGTTCTGCAGTAAAACTCATTAATAAAATCTTCGACTATTGAATTGGCAAATTACTTACTTGAAATTTATCCTTAACTACTTATTACTTATCCTTAACTTTTATTACTAGGTAATATGAAGAAGAAAAAAAAAACCAGCCAAGTGCTAGTCGGACCCGCGCACGAAGGGTTCCGTACCATTATAAATGTAAACACGGCAAAAAAATCATGTTTGTTGTATGGGAGCCCCCTAAATCATTTGTTTAATTTTAATTTAATGATTTATATTTAAAGTGAATATTCAACTAAATATTTTGTGAAAATTTCTAGCGTCTACCTGTTGGCATTATCAATATCAAGCAAAATCGAGCAAAAAGTTCGCGTTTGTTGAATGGGCGCCCCCTTAAACATTTATTTTATTCTGTTATAAGTATTTGTTGTTATAGCGGCACCAAAAATACATCATCTGTGAAAATTTCAACTGTCATGAGATACAACCTGGTGACACACGGACAGACGGACAGCGAAGTCTTAGTAATAGGGTCCCGTTTTACTCTTTGGGTACGGCACCATAAAAAATGGCTCTTCTCGTGATCTCATAATTGTTTTTGTTCGGATCAAACTTTTAACGCACCTCCTTAAAACCAACCCGTAAACAACCACGAAAGAATCATCAAATCCAATAAAAATTAGGGAAGACATCATAAAAATTGGTTGTAGCTAGTTGTGATATTTCAAAAGTATTTTATTGTTTTTTAAGCTTTACGGAAATAAACAATAACGTGTAAAATCGGTCCATAATTGATTGACGGAGAAATTGATGAACATAGAACCTCCTCCTGAAGCCAGTTCATAACAAGAATAAAATGTCGAATGGCATTTGAAACGCAGTTCGCAGCTGTATCCATCGCGGCAGGTTGTGCACTTATCGGAACAATTGGTCCTCGCCGCGCGCGGCATCGCCGCTCCCTACTCGACTCCACCAACAATGGAGCCCGCGTACACTCGAGCGCTTTGTGAGTGACAAAGTTGAAACCTAAGGAAGTATTTACGTAGACGACCGACTCGGGGCTTGAAACGAACATAAAGAAAGGCGACACTTTACATATAGAAGAAGAAGTTTACATATAGAAGACATAAAGAAAGGCGTTACTTTATGTAATAAGTGACGAGTTCCATTATCGTACGTTACATCTTTACCTTGAAGTTTTTATGTTTTTGATGATGAACACTCCTCCCAACGATTCATTTTCTGTGAAACCGTCTGAGTTTCAGCAAGCACGCTCGCGATAATAGACTAGAACAATCTTACATCATTTACCATCGTAAAATTTCTCGTTGTCATTTTTAAAAGCTTTCAAACTGCGAGTGTTCCTCAAACAACGCACTACACTGTGAGTATCTCTCGAGTACTAAGCTCAAACCTCTGAAGGAGCTCTAGATAAATGAAGTTAAGCGCTTCAAGCCCTCGGTTGCTCTCCAGCGCGCAAAAAGCGCCATTGTTTGAAGGGACAGGGGAGACTGCAGATTAAGCAATCCTGTCGAGTGATGCCGCGACTCTTTTGAACACTGCAGTTTTACAACCCTTCATCAATTTTTATACGTCCTTCCGCTAACCATACTTTCCTATCACAATACTTGTCATCTAAGTATATCCATAGTTAATAAACGTATGCATGTCAGTATGTAGATGCAATACCGGCTCTCCTCGCCAGCCTGCCCCCGGCACTCCTGCCAATAGCAATAAGTGTAACCGACAGTAGACTATTATTTATTCCCGGCAATAAGTGCTGGCACTACCGTATGCATGTAAAGCGGCGCTAGGCGCAACCTGTCGCCACATTACGACCGCTTTCTGGCTAATTAACTTTGCCCGAGGTGGCCTAAGGCGACCGGCGGCTTCAGGTTATATTGGACGATCGCTGAATTATAGCGACCTTGGTTGATACTATTAGCTATTACGGAAATGTGGTGCCGCAATACAAAATTGAAACAATGCCTCCTTACCGGCAATTTACAAAGTAACATTTTATATTTTGTCCATTTAGAGATTGCGAAGTTACCTCCGATGCGAGGGAATGAAAGCGACAAAAGGACGACTTTAATCCTTAAATTCACGCAAGGAGTATTCGTTCCGTCTGACTCGTGAATCTGAGCCTGGAGTTCCTTTGAGTAAGCGACACAATTTTGTTAACTTCTAATAAAGCTTTGAATATTTAAACGAGTGTCCTCTTTCTTTTTAAAATACTCGTACAGAATTTGTTGATTGTTGAGTAATTTCTGAATAATCTTAAATTCTATTTACCCTGGGATGGTAGTCTGCTAGTTATTGATTGCCCGGCAATTTTTGAAAATAGTTCAAATGACTTAAAATCATAAAATCTCTCAAATATGGCTTGGAATCTTACAATCTCTCAATTTAATAATAAAAATTTATCAAAATGGAATCGATATTGAAAACATTGCCCAAACGATATTTGGTGATTCAGGTATTCATTGATTCAGGTATTCATTGATTCAGGTATTCATTGATCTAAAGTCTAAGGGGATCTCTTTTTTTATTGCAGATATTTTTCGGCGTCAACTCCGAAGCTCTGAATTCCGTGGGTATAAATCATAAAAAAATAATTGGAAACTTTGGTAACTTTATGTATAATTGTTCATTACAGTAGAACCTCAGGTGATAAGGTCGCCTCAAGTAGTAGTGCCTAATAATTGAGAGATGGATAACACACCGAACACAATACAGTCATTGTCTGGAGTGACTGACAGAACAATGAATGTTTACGTTCAAGAATATTGTCTCTAATATGAAAAGCCACCAATATTTCATTAGCATAGCAGCAATATTGACAAATGTCCGATATTGTTTTCATAAATAGATTGATATTGTAAATGAATCTGGCCGCGTTGTGTGCGCAACAGAGCCGGCCGCCGGCCCCCAGGACACGTTTCTAATTTACAATCGGACAAACAACATTTTGTGCTGACACCCTAACTAACTAATTTACTTATAATAATAGCACAGATAATTGTCTTACCCGGGCCTGGCGGTAAACATTGTATCTCAACATCGAGCTACGTATCATAGGTACTCAGTGTGTTAGTTTCTGCTGTGAATGCCTGCAGTATGATATTACCGGGAAGGAACTTGTAACTGGCGTAATCAATGTTAATATAAAACCTGAAATGATTATTCCTTTAGTATGCAGAGAGTTTTTGCAATTGTAACACGGTTCCGGAAAAATGAGCTATTAAGTTCGGATGAGAATAAATCACTGCGAGCCGATTAAAGGAAAAACCAATATTTTACATCCTTTGCTTCCATTCACCGAATTTTAATAAGGTTTTGTTTTACCATACAAATAAATTGGGTATTTTGTTACACGTAAATTTACTTTTCTGATTTAATTTGAAAAAGTTAAATAAATGTGACTTTTATTTTGCCTGAATTTGATCAAACGACTATTAGATGGGTACGTAAACCAAAATTTGGATTTGAAATACGCACAACGGAGTAAACCAGATCATTGGATTATTTTGTCATCATTAGACATCGAGTTTCCCGAAAACTGGAAAATGTTACTGAATCAACATAGAGCAATGGATATACCTATATCCATCTGCAAAGCTAATTAGGTCACTATTTGGTTTCATCATTATTTTATGCTTTGGAATCTAATTTAGGGGGAAGTGGAGCAGATTGATACACAAAAATTTAAAGCTCCACAAAATGTGTATAAACATAATATTTGTCCTTAATTGTGCATTATACGTTTAGCTAAATAATTAAATATTATAATGTCATAGTTTAAAATTGTTTAAGTTATCAAAGAAAAGAAATAATTGACGTTTAGTAAAAAATGGCTTTTGTATCAATCTGCCCCACTAGCGGGGTACTTTGATACACCACGTGGGGCACTTTCATGGGCGGGCGCAGAGCAATAAGGTGACAGGTCTCGCGGGGCGGGCGGCGGCGGCGCGCGGGTGTGAACGCAATGAACGTGAGGCGGATCGCCCGCCCGCCCGCGCAACGCCGCCGCCACCGCCTCCGCCGCCGCCCGCTGGTGATGAATAATAACGCGGGCGCTGATTTCCCAGGCCGCCGATCGCGGAACTTTGCTCTCCAGTCCAGGAGCTGCCACAAACACTTGACAGCACATCATTCATGAGCAGACTCCGCAGTCAGCTGAGACTAACGATCTTAATTAGAGTTACAAAACATATTTACGAAAACGTTCACGGATTCCGATAGGCTTTACAAATTTAAGAATAACGTAATTTATAAAACTTGTTTTCTCTTTTCGACCAAATAACAATACAAACTATAGTATAGAATACGATTTACATTACAACAAGTATTCACAATTGAAACATTTGAACTTACTGAAGACTGTTCCAAACAATCTTGAGGAGTTTTCTCAAGATTGTTTGGAACGGTCTTCAGTAAGTACAAATATTTCAATTGTAAATACTAGTTGTAATGTAAATCGTGATAACTGATATAGGTAAATCAATTTGAATCGTCCCCAATACGCTGGCATTGCTCCGTTGTATGGGACAAAGTACCTACTCACATAATTTTTATATTATATTATAATCTTTAAATGAACACAAACAAAATGGAAATTCATCGATTTCGTAGTAGAGTTATTGAAAGATTAATAGTATATTATAATGATTACCTATTATACATATATATTTAGTCTCCAGTTTCAGACGAATAAATATCAGGTCAGTAACAAGTCAGCTCCCACACTATATTATAATTATTATACAGTTTAAAATTAAACGCAATTGTAATGGAAACACAGAAAATAAAACGAAAGCAAATGTTTATTGTCGGGAAAGCTAACAAAGCACAATTTGAATGAGGTAAGCGAGGCTTTCACTCAAAGCAAACATTTTTAAAGCAGACTTATATAACAGTACCGCCGACTTACAACATTTTCAAATTCAAACAAGAAGTGCAGCCCGTTTCATATACCTCCAACGACGGCATTTTCTGCTTCCTTTTAGATGCGATTCAATTCAAAGATGTTTACCTGTGAGCATTGATTGAGTGGACTGCTTCTACACCACCATGCGCAAGAGGGGAGCGTCTCGGGTGCGCAGGGTCCGACGAGCCAGCTCCAACAGCATTCTGAGCGTGTTCGCTAATACATTTGACTGTATATGTAGGTACAGCAACTCAAGGATGTATGTCCTATCTGATAATAATAAAATAAAGTTCTAAATGATTATTGTAAAAGTACCTACCAATTATATTGTATTATCTCCTGTGTTGTCATTATTGTATTAAGTTTATATGTTCTGTGTTTTCGTAATTTTGTTAGGTTTTTGGACTTTTGCGTTTTAACTGTGTAATTTTATATTTCTATTGACAATATTGATGTCTGAAATAAATATTTAATTTAAATTTATAGTCGCGTGTCACGTGTCCCATTACGCACACTACAGCGCTACAGAGACTCGCTACGCTACTGCCCATTCCGGACATGCGCCGCTAATTAATGACGTCACTGTCATGTCATTGCAACTGCCTTTTTAGGGCTGCCTTTTTAAAATGAATGAAATATATTGAATGTTAGGTACGTACTAATCCGAGATTCATGTATTGCAAATTACATTTAAACAATATAAATTAAAAAAACATTAGGCAGTTTCTTATAAGAAATTAATAAATCCCAAAAATTTACGATCTCGACGGGATTCGAACCCGCACCTTCCCCTTCAGCGCAGGGTTGCTCTTTTTCCAACTAAGCTACGTGATCTTATCTAGTCGACCCGAAAATCTTTGGGAGTTCTTTCGGCCCCTATACCGTCAGCGCCACCTACAGAGGAAACAATGAAGTTATCCAATTCTGCTCAAAGACCAAATTTACATTTAGTTCTTTGACGAGAGGTTTTGCCGTTGCTTGATTCTAAGGTTTTTATTTATTAAAGTACTCTGGGTAATTTCTAAGAAATTAATAAATCCCAAAAATTTACGATCTCGACGGGATTCGAACCCGCACCTTCCCCTTCAGCGCAGGGTTGCTCTTTTTCCAACTAAGCTACGTGATCTTATCTAGTCGACCCGAAAAACTAAATGTAAATTTCAAAGAACTAAATGTAAATTTGGTCTTTGAGCAGAATTGGATAACTTCATTGTTTCCTCTGTAGGTGGCGCTGACGGCGTAAGTGCCGAAAGAACTCCCAAAGATTTTCGGGTCGACTAGATAAGATCACGTAGCTTAGTTGGAAAAAGAGCAACCCTGCGCTGAAGGGGAAGGTGCGGGTTCGAATCCCGTCGAGATCGTAAATTTTTGGGATTTATTAATTTCTTAGAAATTACCCAGAGTACTATAATAAATAAAAACCTTAGAATCAGTTTCTTATAATTTGTTTAAAAACAAAATAGATGTATTAAAAATACTTTTGATAAACAGCAAAATGGTTTTTTGAAAATTCCTTCGTATAACGTAATAATAAAATGGAATAGGTGGCGGCACTAGCGTGCGTCGTTGTACCATCATGCCTCATAACGTCGGTTACACACAAAGTCAATACCCACCGAAACTCAGATGGCTCGATGGTATCCAACAAGAACTAAAGGCAACAGGAGTGACCGGCTGGCAGGAAAAACCAACAATAGGATCAAATGGAGAAATTTATTCGACCAGACCACGGCCCACCCGCGGCTGTCGAATCAGGATGGTGATGTGATGTATAGTGAGGATGTGTGGCAACCCTGAGTGTGTGTAGGCAGTGGAGGGGTACTGAGCGACAGAACGATCTATCAACGAGATGTTCGGGCGAGAACTGATTGCGCGATCACGACTCATTTGTCTACTGTTAGCCATTATCCAGCCAATAGATGTGTTTCACGACTGCTTTGACGGTTTCTACTACACTGTCTCGAATATTTTACAGCATAGACAAACTAATGTACCTAGTTAAAACCGCACACCCCCAGAATAACCAGGCAAGCTTATAAATTTATTCGAAACATCGATACTCTACCGATTAGCAAGTGTACAGGTCTATGTGACCCTGTACTTTGATATCTTAGAGTATATACCACTAGAGGTGTTGCATATACCCATTTCATTCACACAAGAGAGAGATAAAAATATGCTTGTAGCCTGAGAAGAAATGAGATAGAATGAAAGTTTCTCTGTCTCTACCAGTGTGCCAGTTTTTTCATTGTTTAGCTCTTATAAGAGCTAAACAAACATGCCGGGCACATCACATAGTATTTGTTTTTTTCGACCTAATGATACTTTCTGCTAATTAAATGTGTGAAAGTGACTCTGCGGGCATTCCTGCGTCTCTCAACGATATAAATCTGAAGCAACGATGGTGCGGTGCAGTGTTTTTGGATGTAAAAGTGACGGTGAACGAAAAGTGCCGAGTTTGTCATTCCAATCGTAAGTACAAGCTCGTTTGACTTCAAAAAAGGTTCAAAATTTATAGTTTCATAGATTTCCGTACAGACAAGACTCAAAAACTATGTTTTAAAATAATTCTAATAAATATAACCTAAAATTACGAAAATTTAGGGTTGCCTGCACTCGAAAATAAAATTCCCCAAATGTCGTGGCGCATTGAGACATGAATACCTACTCGTACATCTACATACATTCTTAAAATATGTTTTTGTTTGTTACAGATTTCCCGAAAACAATGATTTACGTTTGCTTTGGATAGAAGCCACGGGTCGCAAAAACTGGGAACCCAAAAATATTTAGTAATTTGTTCAAACATTTTCATGAAAATCGTTAACAAAAAAGAAACGTGAACGTAACTGTTCTCTTATGCTGTTCCAAGACTGGTAAGTAAAATAAATAAATACATAAAAAGAATCAGTGCTACGATGATGGGTGAAGGACTGTTTGAGATTTGGATAGAAAAATTATACCTACTTTGTGTTTTAGTCTACCTACTAATCAAAATACTAAATCGAAAATATTTAAATGGTATTGGGATTTGGTGTTACTAATATAACTTACTATTACTATAGTACTATTTATAATTTTCATATTAATGCTTCAATATTTTATTTCAGGCATGTAAGATATATACCTACTACGGAAAAGGTACGTGAGGAAAATCATGAAAACTTTGAGTTTGTAAGAGAAATACAACGCAGTATAAATAAAACCACCAGTTTAAATTAGTAAGTAGGTATGTACCGTGTAGTTAGTGTATGTACAATTTTATTTATTAAGTGTATGGGTATTGATTAAGGCTCTTTGATAGAAATAAAGACTGATTGATTTGTGATCCTATGATTTGTGGAGAGTAATCATAATCATCACACACAATGGTCATTATTACATACCTAATAAATAAAACAGAATATATAATATTTGGATACATAGGCTAGGACGTAGGTAATATTGTGTTTAAGGTGTAAAAAATTTAATTTGGTTTTCTCTGCACATTTTACCTGAAGTATAATTTAAAAGTGCTTTTGAATTTCGTATAATGGTTGTCTTATCTTAGCAATACCTTATGTGTAAGATTTAATTACTTAAAAGAAATGTGATTTCCAAAGTGCAATTTTTATTGTAAGTTCTTGCTTGGTAAGTGTTTGAATTGATTATCCAGCAATAATATTATTTTCAAAATTACATTATTTTAGTATTTGAAATGATGTCTACTTACACGTTAGCTCGTATTATGTGGCGGTGGTAATAAATTTAAACGAAACCTAACATTGATACCTGAACGTTGTTTTATTTCTATGCTCATTAAATTAAAAGTTTACCTACTCCCGCATACGTAGGTACCTAATTTAATGAATGATGTATGATAATAAAATACCACCTACCAGACATGAAAATACGAACCTAAAGTCAGGGTAACAAAATTGTATGGCAACACCACTTCGTATTACTCTGTCCCTTTTTGCGGCCACGCATGCCACTGATCTAGTTAAATTCTCAATCTACGTTTGATATTGTTGATACTGATATACTGATACAACTCAAGATGCGAGATACAATGACTGAACGACACGGAGCTTGTTTGCAGACTCACTTTATTGATATAACTACATAAAAATGGTGAAGATTGGTTACTGCTAACGCTGTGGCGCACACAGTTTAGTACAAAGTTATTACGTATCCAGGCTGGCCTACGTGCGTAGATATCCAAGTATACAGAACTAGATGATGAGTGTACGGGCCAACCTGCACACTATGTCATAGTGTGCAGGTTGGCCCGTACACTCATCATCTAGTTCTCCCATTTCACAGATGTGAATTCTTCTTTTATTTTTCCCAATTTTGGACCCCCTGTGGTTCAAAGTATCTATAATAATAACAATAAATAATAATAATAAAAACGTTTATTTGAAACTTATAAATAACTAAATAATTGCATGCTTACTCGAAACAAAAAAAAAACACCTTTAGACCTTACAGGACTCTTGGACACGTCACAAAATACAAATTACATACGTAAAACTAGGAAATAAAGTGACCACTTAGATTTTTTGTTCACTTCAATCTTTTAAGGTAAAGTAAAGAAGCGAACAAGAAACCTTTACCTTGTTAGAATGTTAGTTTTCGAGATGGAGCAAAAGTCGTCCCAAGATTTTTTATCGTCTAGATAATCTGATATTTTGTAGTAAGCCTTTTTACAAAGGACATGTTTGACAATTTGTTTGAATTTATTCATTGATAGTTTTTGCAACTCACTTGGAGTTTTGTTGTAGAAGCGTATACACTGCCCTTTGAAACCGGCTTTCACTTAGTCAGTCCCGCGGTGCCCGAGCCGGCGGACCGGTCCACGCCAGGATTGTTTCCTGATACGCCATACACACAGACAGGTCGTTCTTCCTCCCTTCTCTTGACATGTCCAACCCAGCAAAGGCGAGAAGTTGTATTAACGCGTGTGTTTGTTGTGCAGTGATGGACGTCCCGTGGGAGGTGCGCGTACAGTCGTCGCACGGCGTGGCGGACGGCGCGGCGCTGCTGAGCTGCGTGGCGCCGCCCGCTGTACGCCGCCACGTCACCGTCACGCGCTGGTTGCGTCACGGTGCGCCGCTGCCGCCCGCTACCGCTGAAGGTAAGCTTCTACGCAATGGAGCTTTACTCGAAGCAGGTTTAGTGTACTCTTAAGCTGTGAGAAAATTCAATGACAGCAGGGAATGCTGCTTCTGCCGTGCTCCCAGGTGTGCGGTCAGCATAAAGGTACGTTCACATGTTGGTTAGTACATTGCTTGGCGAGTCTTGGCTTGTGACCGACTCTCCACCGCGGCAATTCACCATTGTGTAAAAGTGATCCCGTGCAGGTCGTACGCAACTGAAGTTATTAAGCGGTCGTCTCAAAGGACGCTTCGTATGGCGTAGGACCTGTACTATCTGCATTTTTACTTGTAATATTAGTCCAATATGCGTGTTTTTCATGCTAATATCCAACTCAACTACAAACAAAATTTATTTAGGTACCTATATCCATAAGCTTCCCGGGGTGAACTCAAAGCACACGCACATGCACGTATCAAAAACGTGCTATACGAATTGGTACCATCGTAGTCTCGAAAGCTAAAGTTGAACACACCTGCATGAAGAAGCACCGACTTATATAAAGCCTACAAGTTTTCTCATAACTGAGGTGAATACTTTAGGAACGCAAACAGCCGAGGGGCGCAGTAATGCTATTACACGTCGCTTAGACTAGGAACAGGTCCGGTTACCCAAAGAGGATTACCTGCACTCCGCGATTCCATTAACTACCCGCAAACTTCTGCAAATTGGAAATACGCCGCTGTACTGCAGCGAGCCACTTGATAGCCTCTAGTCGTTAGAGCTGGTACAGTAATATCGACTTCAAATCTGTAATTAGTCAAGAACTGCTATTGGCGATGCCAATCCGTGGATTTAGAACCAGAGTAGCGTAAGGGCAAAAATTTATTTTTTTTTATCACTATTCGCTTTTAAAATCCCCATATTTTTATGTGCCAAAAAACTGGAATTATATTGTGTGCAGATTGCTTAGTACAAAAATAGCTTGTCCAAAAAAATTATTTCTGTTTACTGCCAAAATGAAGTGTATCTGCTTACAATAATTTTGACTTTATTTTGTCAAAAAAGCTATGAGCACCACGATCGGATCTCGATTTACAGTACGATTAGGACACCAAAGATGCCTGAATGTAATCGCTTAAATAACTTATCACGTCGTACGTTTTCAAAGCAGAAAGTTTGATCATGTCTAGGTACCTAAGTTTGTTTCGTGCCAAATAAACGTAAGGTACCGTTACTTCTTATGGGACTTTGTTTCGTGCCAAATAAACGTAAGGTACCGTTACTTCTTATGGGACTTTGTTTCGTGCCAAATAAACGTAAGGTACCGTTACTTCTTATGGGACTTTGTTTCGTGCCAAATAAACGTAAGGTACCGTTACTTCTTATGGGACTTTGTTTCGTGCCAAATAAACGTAAGGTACCGTTACTTCTTATGGGACTTTGTTTCGTGCCAAATAAACGTAAGGTACCGTTACTTCTTATGGGACTTTGTTTCGTGCCAAATAAACGTAAGGTACCGTTACTTCTTATGGGACTTTGTTTCGTGCCAAATAAACGTAAGGTACCGTTACTTCTTATGGGACTTTGTTTCGTGCCAAATAAACGTAAGGTACCGTTACTTCTTATGGGACTTTGTTTCGTGCCAAATAAACGTAAGGTACCGTTACTTCTTATGGGACTTTGTTTCGTGCCAAATAAACGTAAGGTACCGTTACTTCTTATGGGACTTTGTTTCGTGCCAAATAAACGTAAGGTACCGTTACTTCTTATGGGACTTTGTTTCGTGCCAAATAAACGTAAGGTACCGTTACTTCTTATGGGACTTTGTTTCGTGCCAAATAAACGTAAGGTACCGTTACTTCTTATGGGACTTTGTTTCGTGCCAAATAAACGTAAGGTACCGTTACTTCTTATGGGACTTTGTTTCGTGCCAAATAAACGTAAGGTACCGTTACTTCTTATGGGACTTTGTTTCGTGCCAAATAAACGTAAGGTACCGTTACTTCTTATGGGACTTTGTTTCGTGCCAAATAAACGTAAGGTACCGTTACTTCTTATGGGACTTTGTTTCGCACGCTTTACTAATTTTTCTTTCTGCCAAAAGAACGTACTTACGTACCGTGTGAGTAAGTTAACTGTAGGTACCTAGCTATTTAGTTCGTATAAAGTACTAGTGGATAGTAGAATCGGCAAAGGAATCATCTGCCTGAGATACCTCGTGGCAGTCACGTGGCTCAGATAACCATTGTGGAAAAGCAAAATAAAATAATATGATAATACTAATTCATTTGGCGACTTTTCTGTCACACTTACCTACTTACATACGTTTTGTAAGACAAGAAAACCATGATTCTTAACCATGATCTCTCTTCCAACATTTCATTGGTTTTGGATGCATTCCTTATATTACGTAGTTAGATAAGACCTACCTGTCTATAGAATACCTGGCATAGTAACAGGCTATAGGTAAGTACCTATAGCCTGTTACCATGCCAGGAGTATAAAATTTATAGAAAAATGCACTAAAGTGCACTATTCTTCGTTAGTGGGTAAGTACCCAAAAATTATAAAATAATTATTATAAAAATTATAAAAAGTATAAAATTTATTATTTTTTATAATTTATTATTATTTTATAATTTTTTGGAAGAAAATGTAACTGAAGTACTGCCAATGCAGCCTGAAAATCAGTCTGGACTGGATAGTCTACAAGCATCAATTACTCGTACCTACTACGGATCAGGTATGTATTTCTTGAAGTAACTTTATATAACTTGGTTTATTAATAAAGGTTTATTGTAAGTTTAAGTCTGTTGTATGTCTGTCTGTATGTCATTTACGCCCGGAGAGTTCACAACCATCTACCAGCTACACAGTATTTCAAAACGTAGTGGTGACTGATAGAAACCAAGAAACAGCTAAGGTTAACTTGCTTCACGATCTTTACACTTCAGATTCCGATGACTGTGCTCATGCTGATGTAAGGGGCAAATGTATTCTATCTGAATCCTGTTCATTCAATATTTCATCAGCATTAGTGCCACCAGGGAATATACTCACAGAACAGGCAGAAATGGATATATTTGCCGCACCAGGAACGGAATCTCTATTACCAGGTTACCAAAACCGTAAGCGTAAACGTAAGGGACAGGCTAATCCAAAAGAATGGAAAGCATACAGCGCAAAAGCTGTATCAGCAGAAAAGTACAACGACCTGCAAGAGCTGTGTCGATCTGGAGTGATCCCGTCAATATATCATGATTTTTACAACAATTTGCAGGTCGACCAGGAATAATATTTTTTTTTCACTTTTATGGTGGCTTTGTTATGTTTCTATTATATTTAGAAGGTTTTTATTATAATTATTTAGGTCATTTTAGCGGAAATGCCCTTGAAGTCCAGGCATAAATAAATTTACATTACTGCTAAAATAACGTAAGACAACCATTATTTGCAAAATATATTTTTTTACGATTAAAACATTTTTTGATTACCCAAAACTCGTATTATTATGTAGCAGATAAATAAGCTAAAATTCGAATTGTTTTTCGGGTCTCCTATAAAATTGAAATTTTGCCCTAACGCTACTCTAGTTCTAATCTATTTCTGTCTATGGTAGAGTTAGGCTTCCATAAACCCAGATATCAATTCTTCTGGAGCCTGCGGATGATGATCCTATAAAATTGAAATTTTGCCCTAACGCTACTCTAGTTCTAATCTATTTCTGTCTATGGTAGAGTTAGGCTTCCATAAACCCAGATATCAATTCTTCTGGAGCCTGCGGATGATGATTTTAAACACTAGAACGCAGGAAGGTTGTGTCTTTGTGAGCTGGACAGCTCACAAAGACACAATTTAATTCCACTTGGTGTTTTTCTTCACAATTGGCTGTACGAGGTCAAACAACTTGAGGCAAGTTAAACAAGTTAGGAGATCCCGCGGGCTGGGCGCTCACCAGCGCCGCCGCCTGGGGCCGCAGACAAACGGCCCCACGCTGAAGAAAACACTTCCCAATGAACCTGCCGCCTTATACTCGACAAGTTATAGCTTTCCTAATGGCATTTTTTATCCAATCCTAATTACGTGCGATCCGACTTCGAAAATTCAATTTCTGTCGCCATTCTTTATTGTAAGCGAGTCGTTCCTCTGATCGGTGCTCTTTGACCGGCGATTATTGGGAAAGGCGAAAAATTCCAAATTTTTCGCGACGCCTGTCCGCAACAGAAGCTCTTTATGACTTCTAAGCGAGATTAAGCTTCGGAAATTCGATTAGGATCCGCAGTTTCCGGCGAGGGGCGAGGGGCGAGGGGCGGTGCGCGCCGCCGATTTCAAGTAAAATGATTAATTAGAAAACTGCTTTCGTTGTTTGGAATTGCCGCTCCAGTTTATTGCTTTTACGAACCGACTGAACTCAACAAGCAGTCAACTTTAAATGTATTAATTTCACTATTATTGCTTTTCTGTTTTTGATTATTAACTTAAATAAAATATGAAGTTAATGAATAAAAATCCGCGCATCTTACTTAATGACAAGTTTTATTAATGAATGCTACATGTATCGACGTGTGTAGTGCTTCATATTACAAACTCTTATGAAAAGAATTCGTCTTAAATGCTGTAACCACTCCTATTCCATAATCTCATAAAAGTATTCGGTCGACTTGCAAATTGTCGTACATTCGTGAGAGCCCTCGGAAGGTCGCCTGTGAATAGCACATAACTGGATTACCTAATCCGTTGGCCTACAAACGTCATCATTACTGAGACAGGGACGGGACCGGGACGGGACCGGGACTCTCGGCCCACGCCGTGCCATGGCGATCAAAGGGAACGGCTCAGAACAAGGACATCAAACACGGTGCTAGGGCTGAATTCATCGGTAATTAACTAAGTTTATAATAAAACTTAGTTTGATTTAAAACGAAATCATGGATCCTATAATTCATATTAATTTTGATAGAAACAATATTCAAATTATTTAAAACTAGCAACGCCTCGCGGTTTCACCCGCGTAGTTCCCGTTCCCGTAAGAATTTCGGGATAAAAAGTAGCCTATGTCCTATTCCAGACTATAATCTATCTCTGTGCCAAATTTCATCCAGATCCGTTTTGCCGTTCTGACGTGATAAAGGAACAAACATCCATCCATCTATCTATCCATCCATCTAAACTTTCACGTTTATAATATTAGTGAGATATAGTGAGATTAGTGAGATTTTTCAATGTACACACACAATGTCTCACGACACGACAGTAACAAAGAATGCTTTGGGGCTACTATATTATGCAGTGTAGAGTCTCAAGCATTAACAAAAAATATCATAAAAAAACCGACCTTAAATTCCTGAATAATACATATTATAAACAAATATTTGGGGCTGTCAGTCTATTTAACACTTCGATGGGGCAATCATGTTTTGTTAGGTGAGATCCAGTTACAATTTAATTTAGTTTGATGACTTATGAAATAAATTTCGGCGCGCTGCTTACGCCCGTTACCATGGTAACTATTAGTTGCCAGCTATTCTAAAATTATCCTGTGATGATTTTTTACGTGTTTTTCAAAGGATTTACTACGCACGTAGCAATCCGTCGCGAACCAAGCTATTATAGAACCATCTAAAAATTAATCTCTAGACTAGACTACAACGAAAGAATCATCAAAATCTCTTGAGTAACTTTTGGCGAAGATAATACTAAAATAGTAGATAGTGGAAAATATTATAATGTTTTTAAGTTTATATATTAATAGTAATTCATCAGAAATAAAAAAAAATAGGACGACCTCTTGATAACTATCTAACAAAAGTGAAAGAATAAACAAAATCGGTCAACCGTTGCCGATCAAGTCAAGTAACCTACTTATAGCAGACTTGAGAATCGGTTAACCGTTGCCGATCAAGTCAAGTAACCTACTTATAGCAGACTTGAGAATCGGTTAACCGTTGCCGATCAAGTCAAGTAACCTACTTATAGCAGACTTGAGAATCGGTTAACCGTTGCCGATCAAGTCAAGTAACCTACTTATAGCAGACTTGAGAATCGGTTAACCGTTGCCGATCAAGTCAAGTAACCTACTTATAGCAGACTTGAGAAAGTCCTCCTTATTTTTAAAGTCGACTATAAATCAAAACCAATATTTTCGTAGGTATATTATAAGGTGATACTTAAAAGAACCTTTTTTTTTCAACCGTGTTGAATAACCCCCGGAAGATCAGGACAAAGAGAAACTGACGATCTTTTGCACCAACCGAACCTCTTACATTCATCTCCCTATTCACAGTTCCACATGGCAACACGTAACGAAGGCATAGCACAGATCTATGAATAGAACAACTCAATTACAGGCTAATCCCACCTCTCTCGTCTTCATTAATTCTGCGAGCCGTGACGTGAGGTCCAAGCCTATGACGGAGGACGTTCACAGACAGAAGGCATTCATCATGATTATGTCACTGTGTGGCTTGCTACTTGCTTATATCGAGGAAAATAATTGCTTTTTGTAGCAGCGAATTCAAAGGATCTAGAACGTAGCTACTTAACTGTGATAGATAAATAAATTCAGCATTAGCATTAGTAGCATCTCATTCTCAAGTCAGCATTAGCATTAGTAGCATCTCATTCTCAAGTCAGCATTAGCATTAGTAGCATCTCATTCTCAAGTCATTGTATCCCGATTTCAGATTCATATTATAATTTAACCATTTCTGTTAAGGCGTGGCAAAACACGAAAATCAGGAGTCTTTGACCCGTTTTCTGACGAAAATATAGATTGTGGAGCTTTGAAATTTATATATCCTGTAACACAAATCTTGAAGGGTTTCTTGGAGGTACCAAATGCTTGCCGTTAATTATAGTGTAGTTGTTATAATGTTGTAGTGTGGGCCTAGTAGCTTCGAACCCACTTTTTTAGGTCACATTTGGTTCCATCCGAAATCAGTTATCAAAAATATTTTTCATTTGACATGGTACACCACCATAGGCAACAACGACAGGCTTTATTTCTTCTTCGTGCGTTCGTGTCATGATCATGCTCCTGTTAGGTGTTTTACTGAGGAAGAGGATTATTTTGGATTTATCATTTACGTACACCACTTATTACCTGAAATGAAAACGTACCAATGTCAAAAACAATGTTTCATTAAGATTCCAGTTGGTCGTGACAGCCGTTTCCTTGCTCGTGTTATCGGATTAGCGAGAATGCTTGATAGTGGGAGGCTGAATAACAGATAAGCTGCGACGCGACGGCTCAACTCAGATCTGAACAACTGGCTTGGACTCGATGTTCTATCTTTTACAAAACTATTATCGCTATTGTAAACGCTCTATGAATTTTTCGTTCGTGAAACTTTATGATCTGTTTTATTTCTTACCAAAATCATCCACTAACTATTCAACAGTTATTTCAGTATTTTATTTATTGCATTCATACAGTCAGGTCTTAGTAGTTAGGTGAGTGTTCATAAAATGTTCACAGTATGTACCCATTTAGGGTGTTGCAATGGAAGACAGGCCAGGTTTCATGCCTTTCTACTTATGATGTACTTACTTAATAATAATGCATTCAATACCTATTAAAAAGATTACGAGTCGCTAAATTTATCATTGAAGAAATCGTCAAGTTCGTAAAAACATTTTTTTATGAGTATCGCTTTTAGTTTAGATTCAAACATGTCATTTTTTTCTATACATTTTATGTTTTCTGGTAAAGTGTTGTAAATTTTTACCGCCATCGAGTTGGGGGAGGATTGGTGGATTTTTAATTTTGATGCGGGCATGACAAGGTTGTGTTTGTATCTAGTTTGGTATCGGCGAGGCTGGTCATTTATTTTTTGGAAAAAAGTTGGGTTATTCCTTACAAATTTGCATATTTCTAAGATGTATATACATACTAGGGTAAGAATTTCTAATTGTATAAAGTGGGGTTTACACGTCTCTGGTACTCTTATATTTGTTATACAAGAGTGCAAAGTTGGTTTTTAACCGCTCAATTTTGATGACCGAGCAAGCGAAGGATTCTACAGTGTAGAATCCTGAGCGTTAGCGAGGGAATCAAAAGAGCACGAGGTAAAAAAATTTTGCACTTGAGTGCAACACGTAACTTTTCATCCCACCTCAGCGAGAACTGCTTTAGAACATCGTGCGCACGAAGTTCTAAATTCAATTTACTTTATCCACTAGCGGATAAAAACGGCTTTTACACTCAGATATCGAAGAGCAAAAATACTCTTTCCGAGATGGGGGGGATGAAAAATATTTTTTTACGTTGTTTGCCGTAAATTATTTCAATGTGAGTATTCATAAAAGGCTTATGTCCAGCTGTGGACTAATATAGGCTGATGATGATTCATAAATGTAAATAGGTACATTTTTTTCTCAGCTTTATGTTTTCACAACTTATGTTTACTATTTCTAGTGGCATTTTCTACTTATTTCACTAAGAATTGTATGTCACAAAGCTTTGCTCACACAACTGGATAAACGATGTAATAAACAATAAATTGCAAAAAACTTAAACTGCAAAAAGAGAATTAAAACTAAAGAAACAGAAGCAAAGTAAGTCGAGCCAACAATGAATGCCGTTATACAATGAAACAGAAGCAAAGTAAGTCGAGCCAACAATGAATGCCGTTTTACAATGAAACAGAAGCAAAGTAAGTCGAGCCAACAATGAATGCCGTTTTACAATGAAACAGACTCGACATCCAGGTCCAGGTCCCGATGAAATAACATTCAAACTTGGAAGTTCCAATAAAAGTTAAGCTCTGATGCAAGTTTAATGTACGCCTTGTGATGCAGTCGCCGCGAATCTGTGCCGCGGGTCTGAGGCCGCTGGAAAGATCTCATTTCCTTTGTGAGGTTCAGCAGCTTGCTCTTGGGAAGATTTTGCATGCAAAAAGGCAAAGGATCTTGTCTGCACATTGTGTTTTTTCAACGTGAATAGGTAATCTATTCCTCAAGGTGTACTGAGCGAAAGGCAAAGAAAGTTTATGAAAACTATTTCTGACATACCTATATGTCTAAAGGTAGATTGACTTGACTTCTTTGTTATTGGCAATATGTGACTGTTTTGTCAGTTTTCTGCCAGCGTCTAGTTCAAAGAAATTTCACAGTCATGAAATGGAGGCGGGGTTAAAATAATAATATGACCGGTAAATAGTAGAAAATAACATAAAAAGCTCTTCTATTGAACGTTAGCAAACTGACGGACGACGAAGATAAATCAGGATTCTTGTGCAAGTGTCAGAGCAGCGTGAATAACTCGTATCGTTTCTAGCTAGCGGCAGCGCACTCCGGCGCCTCCAGTGCACTATCAGCGCTTCATTTACCTTACTTATACCTACCTTCTTCCGAGGCTGGTTTTTAAGTAACAATTTCTTGTTCTCTAGCAGTCCATAGAACGTTTCTCAAACACCACTTTTGGCACTATAAAAGCCCTAAGAAGGTCGTGTAATGCCGATTTGGCGCAGTTATATAACCAATAAGTGTCATAGTAGAACCATAGAAGTGTTAGTGGAGACGTTTTAGTTCTATAAAGTTGATATAATGCTTACTCGTATGACAATTTATTGACATAGGGGGTACAGTAACGCTACTATAGGGCTATTTTATTCTGTAGTAGCGTTTGTGTTACCATTATAGTGCTATTTTGTATATATGTTACCATTATATTATAACCATTATAAGTAATTTCAACAGAGCGACATTACATACCAAGAATGGTACAGGAGGCCATTGAGATTACCAAACACAGAAACTCCAACCGTGAAGAAGGTTTCCAACTATCCGGAACCTGGAACCCTGTGGTGAGATTATGTAAAAACCGTAGTAGTGATATACCAACCAGACCGCGTTCAGATACCGTCAGTGTTTATGTGTCGTGATCAAGTTGCGTTCGAAAGTGAAACCGGTGGTAGTGGCAATGTTCGTAGCAAAAGACAAAGAATGAGGGTAGATCGGTATGTCTGCCAATAAAAATCAACTCGCAGTAACTAGTTCTTCCGTGATCATGGCGCATGAAACTGTGCCGAAATATTGGAAAACTCAAAAATTGAATCATGGTAAATATCCCGTTCTACATGATTTGTGCAATATACAGGGTGTAACTTGAGGGGTGGATCATCGGTGGCTGGGGGGTGGGGGACCTCAGTACCTATCGATTTAACCCCCATGTATGTTCAGCGATATTCAGTGGTTCAAAAGTTATTTGGACTTTGGTAAAAATTTTGTGAAAATCAGATTTCACCCTAAATTTAGCAATTGCAGCCAAAATATTAGGTCTGCGAATGTGAACTTTTTTTTAAAACAAGATTGATAGTTGCTCTATAATACCCCTAAACCATTTTTAGTCTTAGATTCATAAAAAAACCAGATGTGAAACCTATAGCGAAATTTCTTTTCAGAATTTAATAATTACATAAACTTTCTATGGTTATAAAAAAAATATTTCACATATTATTTTTTTCTGCAACCTATCTTAAAAACACTGGCTTTCATGAAGAATAAACCCTGAAAATTTCATTTGGCTAGTACGAGGGCATCATATTGAAAAATGTACTTCAATAGTCTAAGTGCGTCAAGGAAAGGATAGCTAAAATACTCTTATTTATCTCTGTTCTTCATTCACCAAGCAGGCTTGTTCGCCCGCTAAGAAGTTCCGGGTACGTAACAAAGGTATTTTTAAATTTTGAATTTGAATTTTGGAATGAAGGCTGCGTTATTGCTCACCGCTGTGATTGGCTAATTAGTTAGTATAGTATTTTTAAATTTGATTTTTTTCGAACGAGAACTGCGTCTTTTATACTTTCTTTTCATTGTGATTTGGATTGTTGTTGCTGTTATTGTAATTTATTTGTTTATTAGACATAACGTGCTTAAAGCCTGGCCTCCAAGGTCGCCAGACCTAAACCCTGTAGATATTTTCATCTGGGGATTTTACAAAGAGTTGGTGTATAAAAGCCAATACACATCGATTGAGCAATTACGGCTAAAACTAAACCAGGCCCAAATGAAGATTAGGGAAAAAGAAGACTCATTCCACAGGCTCAAGAGAAATTTCATAAAAAGATGTAGGCAATGTATCGCCAATAATGGAGCTCATTTTGAACATTTAATGTAAATGAACGTAGTCAGTATAAAAAATAATATTTTGAACAGTGCATTTCATTTTTATTTTTCTCATTCCTGCTTTTTCGTTTAGTTATTTTTACTAATTACTTACTTTATTAGCTTAGAAACATTTTATTACCAATTATTTTGTCGACTTTAATATAAAATAAAATATCGATTTTTGGTACTTGGACTATTTAAGTACATTTTTCAATATGATGCCCTCGTACTAGCCAAATGAAATTTTCAGGGTTTATTCTTCATGAAAGCCAGTTGTTTTTAAGATAGGTTGCAGAAAAAAATAATATGTGAAATATTTTTATTATAAACATAGAAAGTTTATGTAAATATTAAATTCTGAAAAGAAATTTCGCTATAGGTTTCATATCTGGTTTTTTTATGAATCTAAGACTAAAAATGGTTTAGGGGTATTATACAGCAACTATCAATCCTGTTTTAAAAAAAAGTTCACATTCGCAGACCTAATATTTTGGCTGCAATTGCGAAATTTAGGGTGAAATCTGATTTTCACAAAAATTTTACCAAAGTCCAAATAACTTTTGAACCACTGAATATCGCTGAACATACATGGGGGTTAAATCGATAGGTACTGAGGTCCCCCACCCTCCAGCCACTGATGATCCACCCCTCAAGTTACACCGTGTATATTATGGGTCTCAGAGAATCCCTGCGTGATAAATTTAAAGAAATAAACATAATGACAGCCCAAGTAGCATTTTACTCCATTTAAGAGTACACATTTAGTTCCCATGTGTACTTGAAGCATTACTACAGTTCACACGTGATGTACAAGCTGCATTATTGCGATATATAACACCTATAGCTGTCTAAGGGACTTATAGGAGTGTAGAGTTATACTTTTATACGATTGCTGGTGTTATAATACTCTAACAACTATCCTTTAGTCAGCCGTCTGACTAAGAGCATTACAGGAGGGTAGAGATACGGCAACCGCTGTTTAACGGCCTACTTGTGCGATGTTATAGAGCTAGCATTTTAATAGAGCACACGTGGTCATTTATAAAGCCAAAGGCTGTTATGCTTACTCGTTTTAGACTATTATACAGCTAGTAGCTGTAGTAGGACTTGTTTGTGATCATAAAATAACCTTCTTTTACTATCTGTACAGAAGTGTTTAAATGGTTCACATGTGCACTGTAGGCTGTTAAAAGGAGTATATGTGTTGTCCATTAACATCAATAGCTGTTTATTTGTCCACAAGTACTACTCTTATTTGCTGTAAGCTGAACATGACTGTGAATGTGATATTCTATTACACTTATCCCACAAGCTGTGTTTATTACGTCGCGTGCATAAATTGTAAAAATGAACAGAAAATCTTGGAAAGTAAGAGCGAGAACCGGGGGAATAAGGAGAATAATTTCAAAAGAATATTCGAAAATGAACAGTCGATTGACAACGACGCCCGAAAATGAGCCCGTCGATACGGCTTCAACAAGTGCGACAGCAACAGTTGTTCATGGTGGTTCTGTACATGATGCAGAGGAAAATGTGCCTGAACCTGAAAGTTCCCTTCAAAATATACAGATATCAGAGTGTGGTGATTGCAGTTCTAGTACTGCACCATATTTTGCAGAATTTTAACAGATAAATATCAGAAATAACAGTTATTTATTTATCACTAAATAAAAGGAATAATATTAGGTTATTTATCTGATTAATTCTGCAAAATATGGTTACACTATTACACTTGCCGACTCGGCGCTTACGGTGCTGACAGGTGTATGTTCACCTTTAAAATATTGTAGGTAAACAGTGTTTGTTACTATGGCTGAGTGACAACTATTATTTTCTGTCCTTTTCTGTCGCAGGGCATAATGTTGTCCCTCTTTATGTAGTTTGTTTACATTCTTTTAAATACCTCCTTAACAGAGTAGTGTTTTTTGTTAGTGTAAATACTCTGAAACCAAACTGTGTGTCTTACACGAAATTAAAAAGTATTTTTTGTTAGATTGTTACAAAATTTGTAGGTACTTTAGGTATTCATACTTGACTTAGTACCTGGGCTAGGCGATTTAACGGACAATAATTATTATTGCTTTGCCAAAAAAGGGCAAACAGAAGAATTATCGATGTCGTAACAATAGGTAGGTATAAGTAACAGTATTTAAAAAACAAATTTGTAAATTTTTCTGAATAAAGGCTTGAAATGAAATGAATTATTATTGCGGATCTCTAAAATTGCAGTATATTGAAAGACGAATACGATGGTACACAATTGACCTAAACTACATCTTAAAGCTGTACATAAGTTCACATTCGAATAAATTTATAGACATTGGCTCTGTAGTGGTACAAATGTGGGACTTCATATAGATAACAGCATTCTAACAGAACACATGTGAACCTATATACCGCTAACCGCATTAAATTGGAGTTATAACAGTTCACATAGTCGTATTTCATTTCCACCATTTTGTTCTCGTGACCTAAAATGTTTACCAAATAAATCTCCAATATTATCATGCAGATTTATCACAAAATACGCAGATAGAGCGATTGAGTTTTGTTTCATGTTATATTTAATTACCGCAGTTTAATTATAATGCCAATATAATATCAAAAACTGAAAATTGTAGATTTCCTCTCAGCCGGTTTTAAATATTTTAAAATGAATATCGCGTTTTTACAGAGGCGCGTGAATATTTTAGCTGTAAATATGTATACATTTCACGATAAAGTTGCATTGCCATGGCATTAACAGCTAATTACCGCGTGTTATCATAAACTTTTATCCAATTGATATCCGCCGGAGTTTGTGTTTCATGATGGCAAACACAAAACCAATCTAATGAGTAATTCATAAAATAAAGAAATAATTTAGTACACACGTGATTTTAGGGTAGCAGTGGAGTACGTTTGTGGGATGTTATAACTCTGAAGGCTGTATATTGAGCCACTTGTTACTCTTTATTACACTCATGTACTTTGTATGGTTCACACTGCGTCCCATATAGTGCCGTAAGTCAGCCTTAAGTCCCATGTTACTACTTAAACAGCTATTATAATGCTATTATACAGCTAATGTACAGCTATAGTGAACTTAAGGCTGTCTAATTTGTGCCCAAACTGGCTGTATAAGAGCATTATAGCAAGCTATACAGCTCTTATACAGCTGACTTACACAGCTTGTGGAGTACATGTGAACCACTAGACATCTTTTATAGAACCCCGAATGCTACTTGGGAGTACCATGTCAATATATTTATGAAAACGTGTTGTATTAGGTACTCATAAAAATATCAATCGGTTCCCTAAAAATAGCGATATACATAAATTTAATACTAGAAATAAGAATAAACTCGCTGTGCCCACAACTAGGTTACACAAGATTAACGTATCTTTTAAAGGGCAATGTATACGCTTCTACAACAAAACTCCAAGTGAGTTGCAAAAATTGACAATAAATAAATTCAAACAAATAGTTAAACGCATCCTTTGTAAAAAGGCCTAGGGGAACGGGGGGTGCAGTGAATCACTTTTTTTTTAAAAAGCTCTAACGACATTTTTATTAAGGTTGGAATTTACTTGCGTTGTGTCAAATGGAGAATGATGTTTAAGCTACAATATTCTGTGATAAAAACGTTAATATAACAAAAAAGACGTAAGTTATAAAGATTTGAAAAAAATATGGAAAATTATCCACTGCGCCCCTTGATAGGGGCACAGTGGATATTGATTAGGGGTACTATGGATCACATTGGGGTGCAGTGGATAGTTGCCTTCATCTTGTCATGTAGTTATTGTAGGGGCACTATGAACCAACTGGCAAGTTTTCAAAATAATAGAAGGATTCATATTGTTTTACTTTTTATTAAGTTATAAAAACCTAGCTATTAAAAATCTTAAAATTTAAATTCTTTTGGTTCGGAGGATAGGAGACAACAATGATGCCACCAAATGCTACATAATATTAATAGTCTTTTCATACTTGGGAACTTCTCAAATCACTTCTTCCACTATATCAAACCTATGCCTTTCTTCATCAAATCAGCACTATGTAGACCAATATTAGTCTTCCTCTTTCGATTTGAAACCATTTGGCAAGCTAATACAAAAGAAAAATAGTTGGTGTTTTGTACAATACAAAGGGGACACAGTGAATAAATGATCCACTGAACCCCAAGAGAAATCAGTCCAGTGTGCCCCAGAAGGTGTATTTGAAAACATTTTTGAAAAAACAGTTAGTTTTTAAATACTACAATATATTTGAACATAGATTTCCATAGTTATTGAAACCGTGGTTTATAAAAAATAAAAACCACAGCAATACTTCCATTAGATTTTACAAAAAAAGTTCGTTAAATTGACCAATAAAAATATAAATGCAACTTATCCGTCCCAGTGTAACCGTAGCGCCCCTTCTCGACGTTGTGGTCCGAGGGTCACTGGCGCGGGGAGGGGGAGGTTAGTTAGTCGGCGCTTGGCTTGTGTTTACGTGTATGTGTGAGCCGTAGTAAATGAGATATAGATGTTTAACCACTGTGCCCCGTGATTCACTGCGCCCCCCGTTCCCCTACTATAAAATGTTAGATTATCTAGAGGATAAAAAAGCTTAGGACGAGTTTTGCTCCAACTCGAAAACTAACATTCTAACAAGGTAAAGGTTTCTTGTTCGCTTCTTTACTTTACCTTCAAAAGATCGAAGTGGACAAAAAATCAAAGTGATCACTTTATT
The DNA here is from genome assembly GCA_947086465.1 of Eupithecia exiguata. Classification (NCBI taxonomy): domain Eukaryota; kingdom Metazoa; phylum Arthropoda; class Insecta; order Lepidoptera; family Geometridae; genus Eupithecia; species Eupithecia exiguata. Next base: position 236,946 of record OX352228.1, read on the forward strand.
TCCTAGTTTTACTTATGTAATCTGAGTTTTGTGACGTGTCCAAGAGTCCTGTAAGGTCTAAAGGAAATAAAGCACTTTGAATTTTGAAATTTCTATGTAAATAACCATGATAGTTTCAAAAGTTTTATTGAAAAAAAATATTTTAGAAATTCTCAATAATGAACAGTGTGACACATACATTGGTCGAGAACTTAGCAACTCTAGGGTTTTTTGACATGATTTATGTTTTGATTCGTAGAACTTTACTGATTATTTGGTTCAACTAAGCCAGTCTCATAATTAGTTACGTAGTTTTCTTGTAAATAAACAATAGCTTGATTTTTGCGCGCCGCCACTTCACTATGATTACCTAACACAATCAGATTTCTCAATGGCAAGCTATAGCGCTTATCGTAACGTTTATGATACCAAATAATGGTTTTCGGTTAATGGTTCGAAACCATAATGTATAGAAATAATCACATTCACTTCACACATAAGCTGGCGCCATGGCAGAGTAGGTACAACCTGATACGAGCTTATCACGACGTAACATATCAGATTCGCGGCTTAAAGCCTGTAAATACCCGAGCAGCCAAATTCACGGCTCTCAAAGACGGTTATCTTCTTAAAGCAGACGTTTCGTCATTATCTCTCGCGGTTATCGCCTTAACAGTTCACTGGTAAGGCTTTGGCACACGACGAGGCAGCGATTTGAAATCACACTATTTCTATAGGGAGTAAAACTTGCGTAGAGTGTATGCTAGCCTTTTCGTAATAATTATGAATTAATTCTATAAATACAAAAGGCAGCTAATTCAAAACATCCACTTGCATGAACCAACCGTTCTCAGAGCCTTCCCTATTACATATCCACAAGTAGATGTTGGAGAGTTAATTCCCTCTCGGAGTGTGCGTGTAAGATAATATTGTAAGCTGCCTGCTTCAGGTACTATGAGCTCAGTGTGACGGCGAACTAAATGAATGGACGTAACGTAACGGCAGACTTCCTCTTTTACGTGTATTTGAATGACGCGACGTCTAGCTATTAAGGTCTAATGAACGACCGCTTCAGTCGAAGCTGATTCCGGCATTAAAGTTAACGGCTGCCATGATGTCATCTAACGCCCGTTATAAACTCATTGTTCAAGTGTTTTCGTTTTCTACTACGAAAGTACTTTTTTCTCATTACTTTTTTTAGATATTTGTTTGTTTTTGTAATGAACATTTAGACCCTCAAAGAGCTTTTATACATTATGCCTGTAAAATAAAGAATGCTTTATTTGTATTAGATACACATTTGATTGACCACCACCGCCCCGTGCTGCCGTGGAGGGGTTCACTCCGTCGTCATACCTTACAGTCAAGTAGCAAATATCCAATGACAATAGGCCTATGCGATCCTTGCAATAGGAAGGCCTCCTCGGCCCATAGATGCAATCGACAGAGCAACCACAGCTATTTCCAACCGCGGCTTTTGCTAAAGGATGCTACATTCATCATTAAAAGCTCTGGGTATCTCGGGGCTAGATGATGCTGTGTGGTTTATTTATTGAATGGAGTGAACGGAAGTAACGAAGTTCTTAGAGGCAGCTTGGGTGATTTGGGTGTTTGGTGAATAGTCACACCGAGCATAACTGTCCAACCGTTGATCCGATTTGCGTGAAATTTGATAGGAGTACAGGTGAGACCTGTGAAATATGCTGGTAATTTGGTGAGGCCAAATTTATCGATGGGTTTTTGAGACAAGAGGGTAAATTGAATCAATTAAAACAAGTTTGGTATCACAATGAAAGGTATACTTGACCGTACATTTAAAAAAAAGTTAATTTGTTATTGCGTATATAGTTCTTGAAATGATCGGATTTGTAATATGTACTGAAGTCGTATACTTTCGGTGCATTCATGAAGTCATTATATCCTATCCTTCCTACGAATCTCTACCAACTATGAGCTCTTGTAAGCTACTCTCACTCATTTGTTTTGTGATATTTGAATTACGAATTCGTACACCGCATTCTACAACAAACTTAGCGAACCTCTTTGACCGTTCCAGATTAAGGAGAAAAAAAAGCAATAAGATTTTCATTTGACATTTATATTTCGACGCTCCTTTATGACTCATAAAATTCTTTTCGGGTGCCGTCAAACCAAAATAATTTATTCTACAGTCAATTTTTATGAAAATTTGAACTTTTCAACGATTTTATCTGTAAGTTATAAAGATAGTATAGATTTAAACAAAACGTTTTCTTAACATTAAAGACGTTTACAGGCACAAAGCCTACTTCAGTCAATAAACTGTAATAAAGTTAAGAATTGGTATCGGCTTAGCTCAGAACTTTATTATGAAAATGCTCGAGACTCCGATAAATCCTGGGTGTAGAGATTTTTCTTTACAAAATGTTAAACAAAAGCATAAATTGAATCTTGGTAAAGATAATAAGCTTAATATCATTCCAGATAGCTTTCTTTAAACCAAGGAGTTGTTTATTGAAATTATATTTTCTGTACGAACTTATTTTTCATTTTGCGTTTTGTGAAATAGAGCTAAAGAAGTGCCTACGTTCGAAAAAATAATTGAGTTATACTGTGGTCGCTGGAGGTGACCACGGACACTCAACATATAATATGCATTAATGATAAAACTGGTTTTATTTATTTTATAAAGAGTTAACAATATCATGTTGAAGTGAAAAAGCATCGGATAATACAGCCAATGACACAGTCACACCCTTTCCTATTATACTGTCTCTTATAAATTCAATCTCTCAAACTGCCTCACGATTAGCGATTACAACCTCTTCTGACACTTTTCCTTATCATCATCGCGTTCGTCACCGTCTCGTCCTCGTCAGCTACCCTCACTCATACAGCCATACTCTCACACGTCTCATACCCTCAGAAGTGCTTCACATCACTCCCATCTCCTTAACACAAAACTCAAATTTACTTTTCAGCAAACCCTTTGTCATAGTGTCTGCCGTCACCTTACTAGTCTCAAGATATTCGAGTTTAATCTCCGAATCACTGATTAAAGTGTCCCGGACAAAGTGATACCTGACATCAATGTGTTTTGTTTGGTGGTGATGTACTGGGTTTAGTGCAATAGCCATAGCTGATTAACTATCTGTGGGCACACAACTTCGTGTTCTGTATACCTGTAAGATCCTTCAAAAATCTTTTTAAGTACACAGCTTCCTCGGTAGCTCCTGATAAGCTGACATATTCAACTTGTGCAGTTGATAAAGTAACTGTATTCTGGTTCATGCTCTGCCAAGAAATGGCAGCTCCACTCATCTTGAACACATATCCTGAAAATGATTCCCGATCAATAATGTTTCCATCACGATCAGCATCGGCAAAACCTTCAATCTCACATGATTTTCCTTTTAGATATCTCAGCACTAAACTTTTTGTATTGTTCAGGTACCGAAGAATTCGTTTTGCTGATATCCAATGAGACAACAAATAAAAAAGTACCTTGTTGATTACAATAACTAAGGTATAGTAAGGACAAAGTATGTGTGCACCCCTGCCACTGGTTCCCTCTCATCCAACCAAAGTATGTGAGCGCCACTGGTTCCCTCTCATCCAACCAAACATTTCCTGTCAAAACAGCGACAAATTAAAAGCAACTACTGAATAAATATCAATCGTCAGAGACGCTAAGCATTCAAGAGTCGTGGATCCGTCATTCAATTTGCAACATAAAGGGCGGGCGTCGAGCGTGGGCGGTCGCAGGGGTGAGGCGAGGGGGGTGCTAGTAAAGCGCTCATGACTTTGAAATTAGGAGGCGACTTCGATTGAGTGCACTTACACATTTATGGCGATGGCTGACACCGCTTGATGCGGCGGCAGACGCTCTTCAAGTCCTGGACAAAGGTGGTTTTCATCGGGTGACTACGCTTATGTTCTAGTGGACCATAAAACATTTACTTCCTCAGAAATCCATAACAGAATTTTCCTATTAATAAACGGTCAGTTCTGCAAACTACTGAACGGAGCTTATTTAAAGGAGTAAAACAGTAGACAAAGGTTCATTGACCTGTCAATATTCCTAATGACGAGGGCAAAGCGCTAAACTGTTCAATCCTTGAAGTTGGAATCGTGAAACTTGCAGCTGTGAAGCAGCATAGGAATGTCTCGTTTGAGGAGCTTCCCAGCTCCTCTCAAATGCAAAGATAATCCGGAGAGATTCGAACTTACTTTAAGCTGAGATAAGAAAAGTGATAGTTACTAAGCTATCATAATTATGTTTTGTTGACTATATCTACTATAGGTCGACACTATTATATCGAAATCTTTTTATTAAATGTTTCATGGCGTTCTGCTGCATACAATTCACGAATTCTTGCCCACAGCCCACATTGCGCACATTGCGCAGGTTTATTTAAGTTGTCTGTTAATTTGTTTTGACGTCACAGACGATACATTTTTGTAATATTATAGCAGTAAAAATTTTCCACAGAAAACTTGTTGCTAAGGCGACAAAAAGTAATAAAATAGAGAAAGTAAGGGATGTATCATATGTATAGTGCGCGAGTCTGACTTACACTTGGCCGGTGTACATTTTATCTAGCATGTCTGTGAGCAGTGTCATGTGCACTCTCGCACGATCAGATAACTTTCAGACCGTTTTTCAATGAATTCTAAATGACGCCGCCCGCGCCGCTCGCGTTGACTGATGGACTGATACCATTGTGAGCGGTCGCGCTACAATTATTTGAAATGAATTCGAAGAGAAGGTCATCTCTTTTTGATGCGGGTTGACCGTTTGAAAGGAGGGTGCAATGTTGTGTGCGTTTGGTTATTGGCTATTAGATAATAATGTTTAAGACTAAAATATCAGCTAGAATGAAGCCACTCTATTTATGAACTACTAGCTGACCCGCCCACGATTTCATTCGCATGGACTTTAGTAATAATAATAACCTAATTAATATTGGTTGCTATGTAAACTATCAACGCCAAAGTTTTACAACCAATCCTTTACGATTTTAAAGTGGTTATGAGAAGACTTATAAAGCCGTCGATGTGAATTTCCAAAAATCCGTCCTAAGCGGATGCAAACGTCCTCCAAGAAAACTCCATGCAACTTCAACTCCACCCAAAACTCATACTCAGCATTGTGGCTCTTGTAGTTTCAGAGTTTTCTTGATATGTCACCCAGCTTTCTCTTTTATAAATTTAGATTATTGGAGCGTTTACAAACATTCCGAAAATATTAACAAAACACAAACAAGCACCTACCTCTCTAATGTACATCCGTGTATTATTTGCAGAGTTCAACGCGTTTGAAGCTGCATATTGAAATTTAATTAAGTAGGTACATAATAACCAAAGAATGTGAATTTCTAAAAATAAAAACGTCCAAGTGCGAGTCGGTCTCGCGCACGAAGGGTTCCTTACCATTATTATAAAAACGGCAAAAATAATCTCGTTTGTTGTATGCGAGTCCCCTTAAATATTTATTGAATTTTTTTAGTATTTAATGTTATAGCGGCAACAGAAATACATCATCTGTGAAAATTTCAACTGTGTAACTATCACGGTTCATGAGATACAGCCTGGTGAGTGGTGAGAGACGGACACATGGACAGCTGAGTCTTAGTAAAAGGGTCCCGTTTTATCCTATGGGTACGGAAATCTAAAAACGGTTTTAGCAGGTGCTTACGTCCTTAACGAAATTTTCATGCAACAGACAACAACAACAACTCTTGATAAGTCAGTGATTGGCTTAACTTTGACCGGTTTTGAGTTGTTGAGTTTTGAGGGTCTGGCCCTTAACCTTTAGGGTGTGAATTTCAAAAAAGCCTGAAATACGTGTTTGTTTATTTTAAGTCACCTTTCTGCGCTACAAATTATGACGATCCAACAGTAACGGTTCTGAAGTAATGATAAAAATGACCTTTGACCCCATTTTAACTATCTTAGAATAAGAATTACCAAAAACCGTTCTTAGCGGGTGCCAACCTCCTAAAAGATTTCAGCTTTCTAGCTTCAGCAGTTTGGGCTGGGCGTTGTCGCAAGAAAATCGCTTGTTCCTTTACAGGTATATTAAGAAGATAATTTATTGAAGAAAGTATCATTTTGTAAGTATGGCACAAACATGGCGGTTGCACCTTCTGTTTCAAGAGTGCAACCGTCATATACGTTTTTTTGTAACTGGTCTAAGAATCACTAAAAACCAGAATACGGTGTTGCACTGCTACTGACTGGTTTGCGTCAATAGTTACAAATGTAAATGGTCAAACTGGTCCTTAACAATAAGCTGCCGGTCTCTCTGTTGACTCATTCCAGCGGGGCTCACCTTGCATTTGCCTACTTATTTTTCCGCGCAGGAAGAAGTCTGCGGCCATGCCAGCGGCGAGCATGAAGCAGCATTATGAGCATGTTTTTGCGTATAATAACTTTTGTTTTCTCAGGCGGTCGCTACATTATTGGCGGGTCTCGCGGCGACGTGCTGGTGGTACGCGACGCGCGGCCCGACGAACCCACCACCTACGAGTGCGAGGCGCAGCACGCGCTCACGGGGGAGAAGCGACGGAGCGAGCCCCAGGGTGTGCTCGTCTCACGTGAGTACCATCTGTAGCTCAATAGGCGTGCTAGCCGTGCGCGACGTGCTCGTTATGTAGCACGTAGCTCGATTGCACCAGCAAGAGTCAACTGGCCTGTAGGGAAGTTATCTCTGTTTCTTGTTTCACGATTCTTCTAATCTAGAGGATTAAACAAAATAAGGGCTGATTCGGATAATTGACCTCCACTATGAATGTAGGTATGTTTAGCATTTTTTTCTTTTTTTTAGTAAGAAAGTGCTCTATGCGGTCCATTCGATGCATATAGAAGTGTTGGACATCTGACATCTTCGTCATAGACTCGTGTATGGTAATTCGTACATCTCACCAGCCCGACGTTAGGTTACTTCATTGGCCAAGACTTTATTTGCAGCTTCTCTCATTTTCTCTTGGGACCATTCTCCTGCATTAGTCTTTCTCCTGTACCTGCAAACCATCTCCAAGGAAAAAACATTACATTACTTACATTACAAGACATTTTAGAAAAGTGATCCAATTCGCCCACTATACATATAATGCGATCCGAATAACCTTATCAAAGACTTTCGAAATAAATATTTTACACTTAACCTTTAATACTCTGCTTAAAAACTAAAATGTATTCTAAAATAGACACTTTTCCAATCCATATTATGACGTACAATTCAAAGTTTTAGCACCAATCCTTAGAATGACATAAAGAAATGGTTAGTTAGTACCTACCTACTACTAATGTAACGCACACAAACACTCGACGCGCCTGCAAGCAGTTCTGACACTGCAGTACAAGTCGAATAGAAACACTGCAAACGGTAGGAGGTGCGGGATGGAAGGGTATCGCAAGCCTCAGTTGGTTGTGTTCCATGTCAATCCGATTCACCCACCGACCCGATTATTTTCGGTCTACCCTCCCTCCGCCAAGTAACCATTGCGACTGAATATTGCTTGAACTTGCCTACAATTAGTTCTTTATTAATTTCTAGGCTAAGGAGTGAGAGAATAATGTACATGAACACAAGAAATAAAACCGGCCAAGTGCGAGTCGGACTCGTGCACGCACGGTTCCGTACCATTATCTATAAAAACGTCAAAAATCACATTTGTTGTATGGGAGGGGCTCCCAAATATTAGTTTTATTTTAATTTAATAATTTATTTTTAAAGTGAATATTGTATAACTAAATATTCTGTGATTATTTCAAGCGTTTACCTGTTGCCGTTATCAACATCGAGCAAAAACGAGCAAAAAAAATTGCTATAGTTGTATGAGAGCCCCCTTAAATATTTATTTTATTCTATTTTTAGTATTTATTGTTAAAGCGGTAACAGGCAACCATCATCTGTGGAAATTTCAACTGTGTAACTATCACGGTTCATGAGATACAGCCTGGTAACAGACGGACAGATGGGCAGCGGAGTCTTAGTAATAAAGTCCCGTTTTTACCCTTTGGGTACGGAACCGTCAAAATGATGATTACCTATATCAAAGTGCTTTCTATAAGACAGCTTGGGCAAGCAATGTAAATAGATAATGGATCAAAGGTCCTCCTCCACAGATTCCACGGGCAGCATGGCTCCGCGCATGCTTCCTGTATCGGAAGACGAGGAGGTCTTCGAGGGCGCAGACATCCGCCTCGTCTGCTGCGCCATTGGCAGTCCTCCACCAACCTACAGGTAATTATGGCTTATTATTTTCTTCGTATAATTTACCAGGCGGTCTCAACACGAGCCTGTACAACAATAACTGTTTGTTTCACACACGTATTTAAAATTCTGATAGTATTCTGTTACCTTCAGCTGGTTCCGGCACTCCAACGGCCGCCTCAGCCCCGTTTCCAACAGCATCCGCCTGTCCGTCTCAGAACAGGTCCTCATCATCAGGCGCGCCGCGCTCTCCGACGCAGGTACACCACTTAGCACTCTCCGACGTATGTACAACGGCCGCCTCAGCCCCGTTTCCAACTTACAGCATCCGCTTGTTCGTCTCGGAACAGGTCCTCATCATCAGGCGCGTCGCGCTCTCTGACGTATGTTCAAAGGCCGCCTCACCTCCGTGTCCAACAGCATCCGCATCTTCATATCGAAACGGAGATTGCGTTTCATCGATGATGGTTTTGGGGCGACTGGATGTACTCGAAGTTATAGCATAGAATTGAAGGCAGTCCACTATAACCCTCAATTTTTCTCAAAAATACTGAAGGCAGAAACTTGATTTCTTTGACAGCAAAACCAAATACGCTAGGTTTCACTTGTAACAAAGATATCGATAGCTAAGCAGGGCCTTGAGATGTTTCAAGAAAAAGGTTCCTGGGCCGTCTCCTCGACTTGGAAGGGCCACTACTGTGGTCCATGATAAAAAGTTGTTTAAAAAAATTAACGTTAAAATTAAATGTATTATTTGCTTGGGCAGGCGTATGGACGTGCCGCGCCCACAACCAGTACGGCGAGCAGAGGAAGGAGGTCCGGCTGAGGGTCCGCTCGCGACTCGTCGTACAAGTCCATCCACAGTTACAGGTACCATTGCTCCGAAAAACTTCAAAATAGATAACTTTCTCATAATCTGTTCCCAAACAGAAGCCAAAAATCTTTAATTCAATATATATGACTAATATTATGTGTGTTGACTTGGAATTACGAATCTATACGCACTTTTTAATTCCCGTAAGAATACTCGCAAACTCGGGGCAGAAACTATTTCATCATAAGTTTTCAGCTCAACCTTTGCCTTGAGCCAGCGACTAAAGACATAGCTCCTCACTAATCTCCCTCAGCCCCACTCGATCTATGGACTATGTAATGAAGTATCATTTTGTGTTGGCACGAACAAGGGCACTCCACCACAGCGCAAACACTAATTCAATTACTGGCGCAACGTAGTCGCCTACGAATGCTACGGCGTAGCACTGCTACGACTTGCTACGGCGTACCACTGCTACGACTTGCTACGGCGTAGCACTGCTACGACTTGCTACAGCGTAGCAATGCAACGACTTGCAGTTTCATCAAGAAATACGGGCGACTCAATAGCAGGGAAAGATATGTACGTACATAGGTAGACAATTAGAAATATTTTATATTGAAAAAGCCCGAACTAATAAAATTGCATCTCTTACTAAGTGTAGGAATTTGTACCAAAATAGAAAAAAAATAGATATGGTATAGTGGATTGTAAAATGTTGTGTGTGAAGTTTATTTTCTAAGGTGATTTCTAAAAATACAGTAATTTCTACAATTTGAGATAAGAGAAACTAAACAGAAAATTGACAGCATTTAAATTGATATCCATTTTAATTCAATCGCAAAGAAAGAAACGGCACATTAATGTATTGCTGTCAAGTTAGTGAGGTTGTTGTTCGTCGTGTTTCAAAATCAACACCAGTATCATTGTTTAACATTTCAACACAAATTCCTACGAGCGAAGTCAGGAGCAAAAGACTCCTTATTCATACAGCCTTGTATACCAAATGACATTTTAAAAATAATTGCTTTGTTGAATAATACGAATAGCGTCGGATATGACGGAATCTCAACAAAAATTCTAAAACATGTAGCTAAATCTATATGCGGTCCAATTTGTCACATTCTGAACTCAAGCATTGCGCAAGGTGTTTATCCTGATGCGCTCAAAGTGTCCCTATTAAAACCTCTACGTAAAAAACAGTCCAAAGAAAGCATGGAAAATTATCGACCAATCTCACTCATTCCGGTAATATATTTTTTTTTTGAAAAATACATTTATAATTCTATAAATAGCTATCTTGAAGTCCGACATATACTTTGTAGAGAACAAACAGGTTTCAGAAAAAATAAATCCATTAATATGGCCTTATATGACTTTCTCATATCACCTTTATAGAGTATCATATAATATGGATAAAAGAATACCTACGTGCTCGATTTTTTGTGATATGACCCAAGCATTTGACTATATTGACATGACATATTGCTAAGCAAACTTGAACTCTATGGATTAAGAGGTAACGTTTTAATAATAATAATAATAATAATAATAATCATTTATTTCAGACTATAGAACAGTTATAGATCTTATTTTAACTTATTCTACGGTCCATAGTAATATATACCTTAAAACTAACATACATACAATATTAAAAACTAAAATTAAAGACGCGTCATTTGACGGCGAGACGTGACGCAATCAGGGTGTCAGCTGACGACGGTGCACGGCGGGCGGTGTCTCCTTGCAGGCGGCCACTGAACCGTCGGAACTTAACACCTTTCGGCCAAAACTCTGCGCTTAAGTAGGTCGACAGATGTTCAGTTGGAACTCTGACCATAAATGAATTAAAGCTCACATTATGGCGAGAATCCAGCTTTTGGACGCGCATCGAGAGTCCAGTCTTCATTTTCAGGTACTCCTCCACAGCTTTGGTCTCCACACAGAAATGAACGCGAGAGACATATAGCTGGGTAGTTGGTACTTCCGATCGGAACCCAGAGGTCAGGTCTTTCGGCCCAGTACCGCACTGGTTACGGCTGGTGGGCTTTCGGCTCTTGCGAACTACCACGGTGAATCCTTCCGCGTCACAAGGCCCCTTCCTAGGAGCCAGCGCAGGTGCAGCACTACGTGATGGTTCACAGGGCTTCATCTCTTTTCCCTTCCTTTTAGAGCGTGCCACAGGCTGCGAGCGCGCAGCGGGCGCAGCGCAGCTCGCAGCGGCGGCAGCGGTGGCGGCGACGACGGATGCATACGCGTGCGGAGGGGAAGGCACGCGCGCACGTGTAGGTCCCTCACGCGGTATCGCGGGGAGCGGGCGGGGGGAGAGCGTGATATTGGTTTTACTGCTTATAAAATCTTACTTAGAAAATAGAATACAAATTACAGAAATAACCAATATTAATTTTAGAACCAAGACCGAAGAATCCTTTACATTGAAAAAGCGGATAATGAAGTACGGGGTACCACAGGGTAGTGTTTGAGGACTCCTTTTGTTTATTATTTATATTAACGATTTGCCAAAAGCCACCACGCAACCCATGACTATGTTTGCAGATGATAGTACAGTGACCATAGAATGTAAAAATATTGTGACATATAAAAATGACATCAACGCAGCCCTGCGTGATATAATAGCCTGGCTAGATGACAATAACCTAAAAATTAATCTTTCTAAATCTAAAATTATTCATTTTCGACAACGCTGCTTCTAAAACTTTGACTCAATACAATAATATATTAATAGAACAAGTAAACGTAACGAAATTTTTAGGATTAAATATTGATAAAAAGTTAAACTGGAAATCGCACATAGAGCTCTTATGTAAGAAAATTATAGTACTGCGTATGTTTTGTATAAACTATCCACAACTGTAAATATAAAAACACTACTCATAGCATATCATGGACTAATTGCATCTCGCGTCAGATATGGATTGATTTTTTGGGGGAACTCTACTGACATTGAAAAGGTATTTAAACATCAAAAAAGATGTATAAGGGCGATGTTCAACCTCAACGTGCTAGAATCTTGTAAACCATACTTCATAGAACACAATATCCTTACCATTCCTTCGTTGTATATTCTGGAAACTGCTATGATGGTGAAAAATAACAATGACTTATTTTGTAGACTGTCCGATGTCGTTGTGCAGAATAGACGAGACAATAATAAAGTATGTGTCCCTAAATGTCATACTACGTTTATGCATAAAAGCGTCTTTTATATGCCTCCTTATATATATGTATAATAAACTCCCTTCCAGTCGCTGCGTAAACTCCCTTCTTCATTGTTCTATAGTAAGTTAAGATCATTCGTATCGAAAACCGTCTATTACACCATTAATGAATTTATTACTGATAAAAATGTTAATACAAATATGATTTGACGCAGCTTATTATTTATTTAGATAAAGCCTAATATTATTTTATTTTAATTCTTTGATTTATTGACATTTAGTATATTTTTCTTTTTATTATGTTTTATTTTTAGACGATAAGTATTTCATTTGTATTAAAAAAATTGCATGCCTAAGCAGCGGCAGAGAACAATGATCCAAAAGTGTACCTACTATAAGATCTTTAAAACATTGTATTTTCAAGCAATAAACGAACTTTGACTTTGACTTTGACAAATGCATCGCTCACCTCAGCCCAGATTGCGAATGTAATGGCAAAAGACACATTCATCCGGCTGCTTACATTCGAGTCACAGACGCGTTGTCGTCGTGAAAAATTGAAAAATAAGTATTCCGAGCACAGTACGGCAGAGACAATGCGTGATCCCGCCCGCCCATCGCATGCCGAGCGGACGTGGACGTAACAAGCGAGGAACGGAATTGGTAACAACTCAACAAACACACAACCTTTCTCTTTGACTAGAGCTACTTCGGTATTTTATTTTAGACTCGCAAGCCTTTTTGTATTCTTGGAAAACTCATTTACGGCACGGATATCTTCGAGTTTAATGCCGATTGCTCGTTTGTATTCATAAAATCTATTCGTGTTTCCTTCCAATTGAATGAAGCCTGTGGTTTTCCTCCGACAGATGAATAATTAATTTCCAACATACTTATTATACTGTGAACAAGATATTCGTATAGGCGCTGCTGAGGTGGTAACTGGAGACAAGGGTTAACAACCCTTGTATAATAGTCACGTCCTTAATTCCACACACACCGGAAGTCTCGAGGAACAATGTTGTCACAGGAATATCGATGTAAACGAGCGGAATGGTTACGCTCACAGCGACTCACATGCGAATAGCAGACCTGCATTGATGATAATAGAGTTTGAATTCTAATATTTTAGAATTTTAAAATTACGATTGTACCTACTAAAACAGCGCCCTTTTGTTTATATATATAAGAGCCCTGAGTCCAGTTGACAATAGTATGGAGACGTGATCGTGACGTCTCCTTTTTCTACGGGATATGGAACAGCTCGTGTACCGTGCGGACATGAACTCCGTAAACCCCATACAGAAATGATAAGTGACGATCACGTCTTGATACTGTCGTCACCCTACTGGTCTCAGGGCTCAGAACCAAAACAGTTTGCCTCACGACCGTCACTTGCTCCCCTGTCGAGTTCCTATACAGAATCTGTTATCTTGTAAAGTCGAGTGCCTGTCGACCCGACCCTCAGAAACACTTCCGACGCAACAAAACTAATAAATGTGCGGAATAAACAGCAATCAACGTTTGATTTAATTAAAAAGCTTCTTTGAACAAATCAGGAGTCGGAACTTTGTAGCTGCTTCCTGACACGAGAGCTGTAATCAAGTCGAGATGAGTGATGTTCATTGAAGATGTATCTAAAAGTTTTGAAAATAGCTCCAAGCATAGGCACCTCAAGTCTGTGATTAAAATCCAAAATCACCTGCAAAGGAAACCTGGAAAATTATCTTATTCTATAAGCAGAGCTGTGACTGATATTTTTAGTGTTTTCCTAGCCGAGTTTCGACCACGGCGGCCAGTCTCAACGGAGACTAGTAGGTGCGAAAAACATTAGTGCACAAATGTGTGCGCAAACACAGGTGCACTCTCTATAAGTAGTACTACACGCATGACACATAGGTATGCAGAAAACAGTATAACTCGAAATTTATTTCCCAAAATTTGTCTCACGGCAAGAAACGAACCCACAAAGTCCTGAACTTGTCCTAGCCACATACTCGTAGGTAGTGAAACGAACCCACAAAGTCCTGAACTTGTCCTAGCCACATACTCGTAGGTAGTGAAACGAACCCACAAAGTCCTGAACTGGTCCTAGCCACATACTCGTAGGTAGTGAAACGAACCCACAAAGTCCTGAACTTGTCCTAGCCACATACTCGTAGGTAGTGAAACGAACCCACAAAGTCCTGAACTTGTCCTAGCCACATACTCGTAGGTAGTGAAACGAACCCACAAAGTCCTGAACTTGTCCTAGCCACATAATCGATGGTAGTGAAACGAACCCACAAAGTCCTGAACTTGTCCTAGCCACATACTCGTAGGTAGTGAAACGAACCCACAAAGTCCTGAACTTGTCCTAGCCACATACTCGTAGGTAGTGAAACGAACCCACAAAGTCCTGAACTTGTCCTAGCCACATACTCGTAGGTAGTGAAACTGAGATTCTGTTAGTTACAGGATTCTTTGAGGAACCGACGAAGATTTTTTTAAAGTTGTTATTTAATGCAGTTTATTTAAACTTAAAACTAAAGGATCATGCGAGGACAGACATTGGAGTAAACTTGAAGTCCTAAATAGTTTCCTCCTATAGTTAACGAGATGCAGGCTTCTGCCCTCTTCACAATCTTCGTGCAAAGGGACCGGACAGGAGATGAGCCCCATGAATAATGTATCCTTGTGTCAGAGGTGACATTCAGCCTTTCTCTGGTGATTGCCTGTTACTTGACGTGTATGGATAATGACCGTCAGGTCTTTCTAGAAGTGTTCTACATGTTGGCTGTGGGCTAACCTAGCTTGTTATGACTTTTTTAGGCGATCAAATCAAACAGAATGCATCGTTTGTTATTATTTACCCCACGTTTCTACCGCGTTACAGCGGTCGTTGTCTCAAGGTAACTGGATGTATAGATGTTTTTTTATAAATAATTTAAATAAATATTGACGTCTAATTGTCAATGCCAAATCAAAGATACGTCATCTGTTTTTGAGATTATGAAGTAAGGGTACCGCTCTAGGGTTCCTACACCTTACCATGGAGCCGTAACGAACCGGCGCCTCCCGTTTAAGTAAGGGTACCGCTCTAGGGTTCCTACACCTTACCATGGAGCCGTAACGAACCGGCGCCTCCCGTTTAAGTAAGGGTACCGCTCTAGGGTTCCTACACCTTACCATGGAGCCGTAACGAACCGGCGCCTCCCGTTTAAGTAAGGGTACCGCTCTAGGGTTCCTACACCTTACCATGGAGCCGTAACGAACCGGCGCCTCCCGTTTCCCTTTACTTTCTGGCTGCATCGGCCCGCGTGGTGGGTGAATTAGAAGTGGATAAACTATTAAGAATAATCAGTTTGAGTCCAACTCTTATCACGATTTCGAGCATTGTTTTTCCTCGACTCACTTAGTTCAATTGTCTGCATCATTGGATAATTTTTCCCGTACATCCCTAGTTATCCCCTACATTTTTGTTCAAGAAACAATTCCCCAAATCTCCCCTGGGCGTCGTCGCCAGCTTCAACTTAGTTACCGCGGAGTGTCCGCGTGAATTATTCATGTATCTTGCGGTCACCTGCCGCTTGTTCCGACACTCGCCTACTTTATTTGTTTGATTAGCTAACTCCACTTGTCAAGCCAACTTTGACGAACTTGTCTTCTTATGTACACGTAACTAGGTACTCAGTTTAAATTTTATTTTGCGTTTATAAACGATCTCCTTCGTATCATTTAACAAAGTTGCAGCTGCTGTTAGTAGGCTGGTAGGTAGGTTCAACTTGACCTGTGAATCTGCAATCTTATGGTCTTCTAAGAGTACCTACTGTACTGTCTGTATTGCCTGAACATATGTTGGTCATAATGTATTTACTATAGCATAGGTTTCCTTCTACCGTGTTTTCCATATCTACTCCTATTCACTCCCTTCCCAACACGGTCTCAATTACTCACAATGTGTTAACTGTATGTGTGTGTGTGTGTGCGTATCCCTAGGTGGCGAACAGTGGTAGCTCAGTGCAGTTCAACTGCAGCGTGGTGGGCGGGGGGGCGCGCGTGCGCTGGCTGCACGACGGTGTCCCCGTGGGCGGCGGCGAGCGCGCGCTGCGGCTGCACGGTGTCGTGCGCGCCCACCGCGGCATGTACCAGTGCGTGGCCGAGCGTGACCAGGACAGTGCGCAGGCCAGCGCCGAGCTAAGGCTGGGAGGTATGGACACTCACGCTCTGAACTTACCTGTTGATTATGTAGCTAGACGTAAGCGCACCTTGCACATCATTGGCAAGAAAAAAAAACAGAAGCCGCGGTGTTTCGATTACGTGCTGCGAATGGAGAAGAATCGGGCTGAAAACGGTGCAGTGGAAAGACGAGGAACTTCGCTAACTAAGTTTTCGGATCTGACTGAACAGAGGGAACTTGGGACAGAATCACAATAACGTTTATTTTATTTATTCCTACGAATCAGCATATTTAATACAACATACGAAGGCAAGTCAAATTTTAAACTAAGAACTAGAATTGTCCACAAACGGATGAAGTCGTTGGCGATCTGCGAGACTGATGTTCCTTGAGTGAGTGTGACCTTGTGTAGGTCCACAAGGTCACGCACCTTCATCTTAATCCGTAAATGAAACCTTTCGTTAGTCTAAACGAAAAACCTTTACTGAATTAGCAAAGTTGAATTTATAAATTTTAAATTAGTAGGCTGTTCCAACAATTTTGGAGTCAATTTTAGTCGTTGTAAATTTATTTATTTTTATCGAACACAGAATCCGAAAAATAAAACCTATTTTTAGTAACTTTTCCAGAAAAATTTGGACTAATTTTGTTCAAAATCAGGCACCTCATAACTCTTAACATGACTTTGCGATAACGGTTTCAGATTTACCCTCAGCGTCCCTGACAAAACTCAGCCTGTAAATATAGAGCTTCGGTAGAGTTAACAAATATAGAGCTTCGGTAGAGTTAACAAATATAGAGCTTCGGTAGAGTTAACAAATATAGAGCTTCGGTAGAGTTAACAAATATAGAGCTTCGGTAGAGTTAACAAATATAGAGCTTCGGTAGAGTTAACAAATATAGAGCTTCGGTAGAGTTAACAAATATAGAGCTTCGGTAGAGTTAACAAATATAGAGCTTCGGTAGAGTTAACAAATATAGAGCTTCGGTAGAGTTAACAAATATAGAGCTTCGGTAGAGTTAACAAACCCAGATCCCCTCTACAGCATTTTTAATAAATTATACTATTTGTACATTAACATCTATTTTTGATAATTAACTTCTACATACAAAAACAATGTACATATTGACAATATTATTTAAATTCATGGACGTTATTTATTATTCAGGCAGAAATCTTAAATGAAAGTAATTTAATTAAATTTACCATCATTTAATTCAATTCAAGAATCTGATTTAGTGTATTTTCTTGATTTTAATTTAATCTTATTTCTTTTCAATTTCATTTTATTTAATTCATGTAGGTACCTTATGCAGACTAATACTAACATGCAGGTACCTTATGCAGACTAATACTAACATGCAGGTACCTTATGCAGACTAATACTAACATGTAGGTACCTTATGCAGACTAATACTAACATGTAGGTACCTTATGCAGACTAATACTAACATGTAGGTACCTTATGCAGACTAATACTAACATGTAGGTACCTTATGCAGACTAATACTAACATGTAGGTACCTTATGCAGACTAATACTAACATGTAGGTACCTTATGCAGACTAATACTAACATGTAGGTACCTTATGCAGACTAATACTAACATGTAGGTACCTTATGCAGACTAATACTAACATGTAGGTACCTTATGCAGACTAATACTAACATGTAGGTACCTTATGCAGACTAATACTAACATGTAGGTACCTTATGCAGACTAATACTAACATAAGGTCACTTTACCATACAACAATACTAACAAATTATGGATAATTGTAGTCCGACATAAATAAATGTTATTTATTTTATAAGTCATCAGGCGGGATACCTACTCCGGATACTCACAGGAGTCATTCACGAATGTTTATTCACACAAGACATGAGCCAGCGCAATCTTTCAAAGTCTGGCCAGGATTTTTTAGCCAATCCACTAGCGATATTATTTTAACAGGTAACAGGTACTTTAAAGCAAATTTCAACTTTTCATACGAAAAAACAGATGGGTAAAAGTAACGACCCGTACCTAATTCGGATCCTAGATTTGTATAATGATCACAGATAAGAAACTTCATCTCGGTTAAACATGTCAACAACTAAAATGACAAAACTTGTGACATGTCAAGCGGAGTGAATGAAACACAAATTAAATTACAAGTTGGAAAGTTCCGAGTCAACTTCGACAAAGCCTTTTCCTCGAATAATGGAAAAAACATTTAAAATGCAAATCTGTATCACTTGAAAAGCGACGACACGGAAGTAGGTACCTAGCATAATTGGGTTTTTTCACAAAAGCGACTGTGTTTAGTTTTATTTGTGAAGTTTCAGTACTGTATGTTGGTTTAGGAGAAGGCGCCGCGCCGCGCGCCGCTTGTTCGGGATAATACCCTTTTATCCACTTACGGCTGAAGGTGGTGTCGCGGCGAGGCGAGGGCGCAGTCAGGCAAGGACTATCAGCCAACTCAAATAAAGGTCCAATCGCTTTGTGGAGCACATTTCAATAAGGGAAACGGAACAGTCCTGAATTTCCATTCAATTGGTCAAAGACATGTTCCCGTCAGTCGAAGCTATGAAAATTACAAGGATTAGATTCAAACGATATTGGGCTTTGTAACAAAAGCGTAGGGTTGATTGTATTCAGTCCCTAAATTACTTTATATTCCCAAGGGGTACTTATACCTACATGCCCAAAAATGAAGCTATTGCCGGAGTTCCTGTAATTATCTCAGGCTTTTGTAAGTCTGCGATTGCGTACACTTTGATCGAGCCGAGCATATTAAACTGTTCTCTTTGCTGGCTGCGTAGAGTTGATTGTACCGTGCCTGGAAACGATAAATGACAGTGGGCCAGTGGAGCATTTTGCCGGACAGTTATTGATTAACGCCAGATGCAGTAATGGGCCATGCGTCACTTTGGCTGACACGGAGCGCGAGCTATGAGCTGAAGCGAAATAGCTCGTTCCAAACTCTTTACATGCATCATTCTCGACGCTACAGACTTCAGAGAAATTACACATTAATCCAAACGAAGATGACGACGAAGTGGTCGTGACCACGTCCTCTCAGTGAACATTTAGGTGGGTACGTACAACGAAGTGGTCGTGACCACGTCCTCTCAGTGAACATTTAGGTGGGTACGTACAACGAAGTGGTCGTGACCACGTCCTCTCAGTGAACATTTAGGTGGGTACGTACAGCGAGAGATCAGCACCCGTCTCTGACTGACAATTTCCGTTTAAAGTAATAATCAACTCAATTCGTTAAATACCAGAAACAAAAAACAAGTTTCCACCAAAAAGAAAAGCAATAAACGTACGTCGAAAACTTTCAACAAAATCATATTTCTTTCAAAATCTTTTACAACGGGTTGACTTGTAGCAGCCCTTTTGTCGCGGCAATCTCGCCTCTATCGCACACCGGACGTCGGGCGATTATTGTCCGCCGGCTCCGAGCCAGTTTACACTGTCCGGCATAGACGGGACGCAGACAGTACACTGCAGCACTGCAGCAGCGCTTCTACAAATTACAGTGAACAAGACGAGAATATAATTAGACTGACAGATTTTAGGAACGAGCTGTCAAGTACAAGTTTTGCAAAATATTTATTAGGTAGAGCTACATAATAATTAATTACGAAATTTACATTAATAGAATAAAACAATTTCAACTAGTATATACAGGTGATTTTTTTTTCAGGGCTACTAAAGGGAAGTCTGAAGCCGTGAGAGTTATCGAAAAGTCATGTTAGGAGTTACGAGCTCGATTTTGAAAAAAATAAGTCCTGCTTTATAAAAAGTCGAAAACATTTTAAGTTTATCTGGAAAAGATAAATTTTGAAAAAACTTTTTTTGCGTTTTTGGTTTTTTTAGCCGAGAGTTAATAAATAAATATATTAAGACTATGTGCCCAAAGTTAGAAATAATTTATAAAATATTCAATTGAATATTTATAAATTCAACTTTATGAATTTACAAGACTTTTCCTGTATTTTTGCACTTCATAAAAAAAATAACGTCACGAGACTCGCATGCAAGCCGCACCTTCGTGCAAGCTTGCTGTCCGGGAGGTAACCGAGCTAGCTGAGGAGATGCAGGGAAGGCTGAGCCTCGGTGCGATGACCTCGTTCCAATCCTTTGTAGGCTTCGAGGTATTAAGTTATTCGGCCTAGAGCCGCCGGGAATTGACCCTTGCTAATGCTGCTCAATTGGAACTACTGCTTCTGGAATGCTAGATAACCGTTTAATTTTATTTACTGGAGCTTTTCGAGGTGGTGTTTAGTTTTTGCAAGTATCGTAAGGTTAAATGACGATTTGATAGTTATGTTTCTTCCTCGACTGCATACTAAACATGTCTCAGATATTTGAGTAGGTAAGTACACAGGTAGCTAAATAAAAACATATAATTGCTTGACATACCGGAATCAAAACAAGTAAGAGTAGAAAATGTGGGCATAACTTACTTGTCTAAATATCCTCAAGGGGGAAAACTGAATTTCATTTTTTTAAAGTCCAGAAATTCTCCTTGAGAATTTCTTCAAGGGGGATTTCTGGACTTTTAAAAAATGAAATTCCAGTTTTCCCCCTTGAGGGGGATTTCTGGAATTCATATTTTTTTATTCCGGTTTTCCCCCTCAAGGGGGCAAAACTGGAATAACCCAACACGAGGGACAGGACAAGTCTCTTGATTACAGCCAAAAATTGAAGTTGTAGCCCATTTTAATTAGAATGTAAACAAACAGTGAACACTCTCGTCGGTAACTTGATCCGCATCATCCCGCACGTCGGTAACTTGCCCCGCATCATCCTACATGTCGGTAACTTGCCCCGCATCATCCTGCACGTCATCGGTAACTTAACCCGCATCATCCTGCACGTCAGTAACTTGCCCCGCATCATCCCGCACGTCGGTAACTTGCCTCGCATCATCCTGATGTGAACCTAACACTTCCGGCTCAAATAAAGCTATTACAGTAACAATATTATGATCCCGCAATTAATATTCTGAGGGACAATGAGAGGGTCCCAAATACAGAAGCTGTACAAGCGTCGGACGTCCTTTGTAGTGCAGATAGTGCTATGTGCCTCTCAGATGTCGTCAACTTTGCACTTGTGTCGTTATTCTACGAAGGGTTTGTGATGGTTACCGAGTGATGTGTCTATTTATTATATTTTACTTAAAAAATATAAAAAGTTCAACGAAATATAAGTTTCCGTGTACATCCATGGTATAGTATTTTTTAATAAATAATTTTGTAAGAAATTAAATAAGTTTCCAAAACATTTTCGATTTCGGCAGTACTCGGACCTGCGCCCCACCCTCAGTACTCGGACCTGCGCCCCACCCTCAGTACTCGGACCTGCGCCCCACCCTCAGCACCCTCAGTACGGGTGACCTCTAACCAATGAAGCCACAAAATTCTTGGACGGTTCCTCGAAAATCTTTGGGACCTCTTACAGCTCTTAGCGCTACCTATAGGGGAAACATTACAGTTATCCAAACCTGTAGACTAAAGTTACATTTAGTTAGTTTGACGAGAGGTGTGGCCGTTGCTCAATTTTAAGGTTGTTTTTATTATAGTGCGTAAGCCCCTGCACTTTGGGTAGTAATTATAGTGCGCAAGCCCCTGCACTTTGGGTAGTAACTATAGTGTGTAAGCCCCTGCACTCTAGGTAGTAATTATAGTGCGTAAGCCCCTGCACTCTGGGTAGTAATTATAGTGCGTAAGCCCCTGCACTCTGGGTAGTAATTATAGTGCGTAAGCCCCTGCACTCTGGGTAGTAATTATAGTGCGTAAGCCCCTGCACTCTGGGTTGTAATTATAGTGCGTAAGCCCCTGCACTCTGGGTAGTAATTATAGTGCGTAAGCCCCTGCACTCTAGGTAGTAATTATAGTGCGTTAGCCCCTGCACTCTGGGTAGTAATTATAGTGCGTAAGCCCCTGCACTCTGGGTAGTAATTTCTAAGAAATATATTTTTTTGTGACTAGGTTACAATATTACAGTTTTCGGATTTTCCCCTTACTTGTGCTATAAAAACTCGCTTCTTGCTAAATTTAATGGTTCTAGGACAACGGAAAGTACCCTGTAGGTTTTTGGTCAGCAAACAATAAATCGATTACTTAAAAGTACAAAACAAAATAATTCACAGATCAGTTGCGTCACAACAGAACCCAATCAATATTAGCAGATCCCATGAACTTTGTACAAATAATCAAAATGAAATTCTATTTTTCTGAGCTCAGGTTTATTTTCGGGTTTGATATAGTTATGAGAAGTAATGTATCGTTCATTTTCGGGGATCAGCGACCAAACACGTGATTACGGCTGGCAGATGGATGGCTCCTGGTATTTAGGTTTAGGCTGTGGTTGATGTGGTGCTGAGGCGCTCGCTCGTCTGCCTGCGCTGATAGGATCAAGGAGTACTTCTTCAAACACGTCAGCATATTTTCATTATTTTTGGAGATGTTCTCTGAATATTTCCAGGGAGAATATTCCTCAAATAGCACCTGAGTGAAATGATGTATTATTTATGCGCAGCCCGAAAAACAAACACTATAAAATGAAACAGCCCCAGCATTAATTTGGACTTGATGGCCATTATACGATAGCACAATTAGCAGGCTATGAGTGTTGGGCATCTCATATAAATTAGCAGGAGCGATGCAGCGCGCCAACGCTGGCCTGCGCAGGCGGGCGCCGTGCCAACGCGCGGAGATGCGACCTAAGATATACGCGTAAATTACACTGATTGCCAATAGTGTTCAACTGCTGATCATACTTGTATGATAGAGATTTTAAAAGTTTCTGTCAATAAATGGATGTAATCACAGCGAACTGACGATACGTCTTTGTTATTTGCACACCAGAGATGTAACAGCTATAAGAGCATTTCAACCTAGGCACAGTACCTACAATTGCGCCAAAATAAATAAAAACTAAACTCTTGATTCGAGTGTCATGCTGTTTGTGTTCCTTCAACCAGGACACACACACCTAGACTGATAGTAGTCCATACCACACCATACCTCTGATAAAAACGTTATAGTAGTCCTTGGCGGTCACAGATTAATTTATGTTATTACCCGTGGTCGCCTGAGCACGTGCCTCGCCTTGGCGCGTGCCTCGCTCCACGCGCTAACAGATCGTCTGTCAGTGCGTCCGGCGTACGCTGTAATAAAGCGCTCACAACGCGACCGCTCACAATTTAGCCCCTCATAATTCCACCAACTTCCTGCCGCCGCCAGCCTGATATTCATTTTGTTATGTTACTAACGCCAAATTGAATTATTTGGAAATATAAACTGCTGCAGGATTTGCGCCGCGCTGCTCAAATGTAGAGTTACGACTATTGTTCTGTTGGAACCTGATTAAAAACACTAAGCGGATTTTATGAACTAGGTCCTCAGATTGAATAGCAATCTGGTAGAGAATCAATGAAACGAGAAAATAAAATTATATGAATGTAGATTTCCTGGCGGATGAATCCCGGTCGGGGAAGCCAGTTCGGGGATGCTTGCTTCCTTATCCGCGAGTATGAATGGATAATAGTGAGTTATGGAGCATAGATTCGCGGATCGAGTCCGCTACTCCATTAGGTCGGCGGATAAGCCCACTGTGCCGGATATTAATGTAAGAAATGGGCTAGTCAGACATTTGTAAATAACTTACGATCACATTGATATGGGCTTAATGTTCAGTAGAAATTATGTATAGTCGGTAAGTATTTTACTTCCGAGGAAAGTTATTTTTTGTACTGTAGGCGATTAAACTGAGCTTTGAGCTGAGGCCAAGCCTTCCACCAAGGAAATAGAAGACACGTTGCAACCCCATTCTACCGCGAGCACCAGCAGGTTACCAGATTGTTTGTTCCTCAGACACGGCTCCAGAACTGCACTATACGTTCATCGAGCAGGCTCTGCACCCGGGGCCGGCGCTGGCACTCCACTGCGCCGCGTCGGGCGTGCCGCCCCCACGCTTCACCTGGCTGCTGGACGGCGCACCACTGGACGAGCTTGCCTCCGCACAGAGGTAGGACAGCCCCGGGGCTTCACTCCACCACTCCTCTGCGCCGCGTCGGGCGTGCCGCCCCCACGCTTCACCTGGCTGCTGGACGGCGCACCACTGGACGAGCTTGCCTCCGCACAGAGGTAGGACAGCCCCGGGGCTTCACTCCACCACTCCTCTGCGCCGCGTCGGGCGTGCCGCCCCCACGCTTCACCTGGCTGCTGGACGGCGCACCACTGGACGAGCTTGCCTCCGCACAGAGGTAGGACAGCCCCGGGGCTTCACTCCACCACTCCTCTGCGCCGCGTCGGGCGTGCCGCCCCCACGCTTCACCTGGCTGCTGGACGGCGCACCACTGGACGAGCTTGCCTCCGCACAGAGGTAGGACAGCCCCGGGGCTTCACTCCACCACTCCTCTGCGCCGCGTCGGGCGTGCCGCCCCCACGCTTCACCTGGCTGCTGGACGGCGCACCACTGGACGAGCTTGCCTCCGCACAGAGGTAGGACAGCCCCGGGGCTTCACTCCACCACTCCTCTGCGCCGCGTCGGGCGTGCCGCCCCCACGCTTCACCTGGCTGCTGGACGGCGCACCACTGGACGAGCTTGCCTCCGCACAGAGGTAGGACAGCCCCGGGGCTTCACTCCACCACTCCTCTGCTCCGCGTCGGGCGTGCCGCCATCAAGTGTTTGATTCGGTGTTATCTGTTGAAAGATATATACAGTAAAAAACGGCCTTCCTCCTATTTCCCCATTTCTAGCCGCTGCCACAAAATAACTATAGGCAGGTACAGTATGTTATAAAATTGGTGACATAATTATATTTTCCGCCACCAAACCTACAACTGAACGTATAATATAGCATATAGCAGAATCCAATACAAGTTGGAAACAATAACAAGAACTCGCTACAATTTGCATAAACCGTCTAAGTCATAAAACTAATAGAGCGCGCCGTAAAGCAGCCGGTACAAGCGAGCGTTTGGCAGCCGGCGCTGCATCTGGCCACGCCGCACCCCGCCAGAGTTGGCAAGCACGCCTCCTGCTATTGTCGGGCTCTTTAGTCAACTGGCCCCACTCGGACTGGCTCCTCGGGTCCAGTTGACCTAATGCATGTTTTGAATTGGTCGACTGGCCCCGCTTACAGAATTTCTTATAAGTATAGACAAGAAGAAAAGTGTTTCAACTTTAATCGATATTATCATGGATTATATAATTAATCGTCATAGCAGTTCGTTTTAAACGCATAATATGTAGATTTCAAACAAAATAGCTTTACACAATTCATGCCGATATAGGAAGCAATGATGACTACGTCAATGTAATTCCAGTAATGTATGCCTTATTACTAGACAAAAAAATGGCAACATACGAACTTTTATTTGAAATAATAAAACGTCGCATACCAGAATGGAATCCGAGTAACATCACGATGGATTTTGAAGTTCCAGCAATGCTAGCCCTGCGGAGCGTCTTCCCAAGCGTAAAAATAACAGGTTCTAAGGTTGTTATTTATTATAATACTCTGGGTAATTTCTAAGAAATTAATAAATCCCAAAAATTTACGATCTCGACGGGATTCGAACCCGCACCTTCCCCTTCAGCGCAGGGTTGCTCTTTTTCCAACTAAGCTACGTGATCAAGAGCAACCCTGCGCTGAAGGGGAAGGTGCGGGTTCGAATCCCGTCGAGATCGTAAATTTTTGGGATTTATTAATAACAGGTTGTTATTTTCATTTCTCTCGAAGCCTCTGGCGTAAAGCTAAAGAGCTGGGCGTATCCAAAACACAATCAGGCAAACAGCATGTGAGACTTTGCGCGGCCCTTTCCCATCTTCCATTGCAGCTTATCGATGATGGTTGGCTCTATGTGATGGAAGAAGCTGCCTGTTGTGACAGTATCACAAAATTCAATGATTACTTTGTTAGAACATGGTTAGAGGTGAGTTCTCCACTTGCAAACACTTGGTGCACATATCAAGAAATCCATAAAACCAACAATGTCGTAGAAACATGGAATGGACATATAAAAAAATATGTAAAAAATAAACCCAACATCGCTCAACTTTTAGAAGGGCTGTGTAGGGATATGGCTAACTTTTCCACTGCCTTGAGAAACCCTACAGATCTCAAAATTTCAAAGAGGTTGCCTGAAACCAAAGAGAGAGAAAAAAAGATTGACTATGCAATAAACGAATTACTTAGCGGCAATATTACTGTAGGCCATTGTTTAGAGAAATTAAAGTTTTAATTTTTTTCATATATTTTAAAGACTGATTCCAAGGTACATTTTTGTATATTAGTTAAGGACATTCAATCAAAGAGCAAGTTTATTTATGTTACCTATTTGTTTACGTTAGCATGTGATCATTAATGAGACGACTGTGATTTTTAAGTAGCTATTTCTATTTCATTGATGTATATTGTTGATTTTAAATAGTTTTAAGTACCTAAGCATCAAGAATTAATCAAACGATTGTGATTTTTAACTATCTATTTTAATTTAGTATAAGTGTATAATGTTGATTTTGGATATTTCTAAGTAAGCATTATTCTCCTTTACCAATATTTTAAATTTTACTTTATTATATATTGTTGATTTTGAATAGTTCTCAGTAAGTAAGCATATATCAAAAGGCTGATTTTTAAATATTTTAATTTTATGTTGTTGATTAGAATACTTCTGTTAAAGCATTAATCAAACGACTGTGACTTTTAAGAACTTTAATTTTACATTGTTGTATATTGTTGATTTTGACTAGTTCTAAGTAAATCAAAATAACCCAATAAACATAAGAAAGTATCATATAACCATGGTGTTTCATTTTTGTTTATCTTAAGTAAGTTTTGTACACATCTGTACACGGGTTTGAAATTAGACAATAGATTTTTTATTTAAATTAGTAATGGGCCCAGTTGACTAAAGAAAATAATAAATTAAATGCATTAGGTCAACTGGCCCCGTAGGGCCAGTTTTTTGCGGGGCCAGTTGACTAAAGAGCCATTGTCGCTGATGTAGGACACGAAATGTCCTTCCTATAATATTCTTATTGTAACGTTTGGAATTTACCTTCTTTACACACCATACATTGCTTTTTGTTTCACAAAATGTAATTCCATGCTCGAAACAGAGATACAATATGTTCGGAACTGTTATCTGATGTTGGCTGTCAGTCCGACTGAATGATGAGCACTAGGTAGGAGGCAGGTACGGCTAAGTGGATCAATGAAATGCTATTGATTTTTGCCATTACCTTGTTACGCATCTGGCAATTTGCAGCGGGTCAGAGATTATGGTCCATTTGCTGTGACGAGTTATGATTTAATTGGCTGTTGGACGCGGATTGGAATCGAAATGTGGGGTTGCAAGAATACGTGAGAGTATAAGCCATGCGAAATTGAGCCTCGTGAAGTTGTTTCTGCAAACGTTTGTAGTTCTCTTAGTGCAGCTTAGGATTCCTTAAAAATTAGAAACGGCATCTTTCAAAAACAAAAACAAAAGCGGCGATGCTAATTAGTGAGTTTTGTAATGAAGAGTTTCAAACAAGGGTAATATAATAAAAATAGAAATGAACGGTTCGTCTTATGTGGTGATTCTCTGTCAGCGAAAACCTTAAATAAACATTACTGTTGGTAAACAGATCAGTGTCCCAGTTCATGAACTCGAACGGTGACGTAGTGAGCTACCTCAACCTGACGTCGGTGCGCGCCGAGGACGGCGGACGGTACTCCTGCCGCGCGCTCAACTCGCGCGGCGCCGTCGAACACTCCACAAGGCTCAATGTCTACGGTGAGTGTCACATCAGTGTTCTGCGCTCACTAAAGAGCTTCACGTCTAAGCCTGATCCCAGTGTTGCAGTCCATGGGCGCTAAGCCTCCTCTACGAGACCTACACCTAAAGATGTCCGTCCACTATCCCCTTGCTCAAAGTCAGGCGGTTCTGTATATTGTCCGCATAGAAAGAATGGAAAGAGTGGCTGAAAGCTTACTGTTTCTTCAAATCCAGGACGAATTAAGTTCTTTCTGGGAAAACGTGCTCCACCTTAGGCCAAATCTGCACTCTCGTAATTGAGACGGAGGCCAAACGCTTGATCATCATCAATAAAAAATATAAAAGCAGTTTCCCACGGATTCCCATGACAAAAATTTAATCGTAAATATAATTATAATTTTGTTCTTAGCATTGAATGGCTAACAAACAAACAACAACAAACAAAAGCATTTATTTTCAAATAGAGACGCCAAAAGAAAACTTATATTAAAATTCTTACGAGTCTATTAATACAAAGGTAAAAATGGATCTTGTTAGAAAGTAAGTTCTCGAATCTTCGCTCCTTCTAAGATAATCTTGTATGAAGATTCGAGGGGATTCCTACCTTCGGCTTTTTAGGTAGGTAGGTACCAGCTACATGTTTGCATTACCTGTTAAAGGTATATGTGAAATAGAGTCATGAAAGCATACAATGCTATACATAACTGTAGTGTCGCAGTCGCAGCCTCTAACGTTCAGAGTAGCCCCCGCAGCTCTGGCTCAGACAGACCTGAACTGCGCATTGGTTATTTTATTTTCAAACAGCCTATTTAGCTATAAGAAATATTTAAAATGTATGTTAGTATAACATTTTTCACTTCAAATTTTAATTAAACTTATTTAAAATTATTATGTTGATTGTAAATTTGTAATATTTTATTTATTTGTATTTTTTTCTCCCTTTTAGACGTTTAAATCGACAGAAATTTAATGATTGTTATTTGTTTTGTATTGAATTTGTAATAGGTATTAATTTATGGACGAAATGTTGTGAATGGATTTCGACTTGTACCTATAATTTTATTGTAGTGGCACTAAGATGTGTAATTTTTAAGGAACAGCCCACACTCAATGCTTTAGTGAACACTGTGTTGGTGCAATTTTAAATAAATAAACCTGTTAAAGTAGGTACTTTGTCAGAATGTTAATAACCAGGCCGATAAAGAAATGTCCGTCCGCAGGTCCTCCGTCGGTCCGTCCGGCGGGCCCCGTGCGCGCCGTGGCCGGCGTCAACACCACCATCTACTGCCCCTACGCTGGATTTCCAATCAGGTTGATGGAGGTGCATTTGCTTAGTAAACTTATAAGTTTCCTTTCCGTTTCTTTATAGTTCTTCGTTCAGTTTCCGTTCAAGTATGTCTTAGATGTCCCTCGTATGTTGTCCTTTTTAGATATTCATTTATACCAAGTTTTTCTAACTAATCTCAGATAATTTTGGGTTTCGAAGTTCCTCAGTGTAAAATTCAGTTTTTTATAATATGTAGTGAAATTCGCTGGCAACGCGGCGGCATGGACCTAACCTCAGCTGGTGGCAGAGCGCTGTCGGGCCTCGGCGGCGAGTTGCTGCTTTGGCCGGCAGAGCCGAGCGACGCCGGCGTCTACTACTGCAGGGTCACTGCCCCCTCCGGACAATACGCACAGAAGGACATACAGATCTATGTCAAAAGTAAATATAAATACGTAATACAAAACAAACAAAAGCTGCCAATTCTTTTAGTTCTTTTTCTTGATTGTAATGCTCGTTCCAGATCCACCAAAAATCGCAGGATTTAATTTTCCCGCGGATTTAGTCGAAGGCAGCTCGATTCAAGTGCTGTGTGGCATCACTTCTGGAGATAAGCCTGTGTATTTCACTTGGTTAAAAGATGGTCATGTTATCCCTTCTACTTTGCAGGTAAAAACTCTATTGATTTTCTACAAAATGTGAAAGACAATTTTCAAGAAGTTAGCGGTGACTCCTATATTGCACATTTCAGGTCCAAGCAAAGTCTTTAGATGAGTTCAGCTTTCTAATATTCTCGCACGTTACGTCAAAGCACAGTGGAGACTACACGTGTGTGGCTACGAACAACGCAGCCGAGGTAAACCACACCGCCCGCCTGGCCGTGAAGGTGGCTCCGAGCTGGGTGTACGAGCCACAAGACGTGTCTGCGTTACTGGGCACTCAGATCATGGCTCACTGTGTGACCAAGGGCTATCCGGAGCCGAGAATAGCGTGGCTTAAAGGACATGGTAAATCATCCTCCCTGTATTCTCATATCCTTGATATATCCGCGTGAGGGCCTTGGTCTAGTCTAGTAAATTTCTCCATCAGATTTTCGGCTTTTTTCCAACTGGTCATACCGATATATTTTTTGAGCTCTCGTACTAAGCTTGTAAACAGAGCCAAGTGACGTAATTGTGGGGCTCAGTCACTCCTATAGGGTGGTAACTGGGAACAGAAACACGCGAATATGTTTTATGATCGCTCTCGAGACCCCCACGCGCCGACAGCCGTGCGCGGAGTGGGGCGACGGGCGGTACCTCAGATGTCATACATTTAATTCTCAACTGGATCTCACAGTAATCATAAGCTATCTTTTCCCTTCCGCCTAGGGACCGGAGTAGCAGACTTCAGACCGGTGACGAACCTGGACCTGCAGTTTTCGGTCCTCGCCAACGGCTCGCTCAGCATCGCCCCCGCGGCGCACCACCACGAGGGCCAGTACATGTGCCGCGCAGACAACGGCATCGGACGGGGACTCTCCAAGATCATTGCTGTTTCTGTTAATGGTGTGACCTTTGTACCATCGCCCATCAAGAAAATAAAATAATACATTTTCTTGACCAGCACTTGAGAATTACAAGACTACACTATTAAATGTAGTAATTTTGAAGTAGTTTGTTGAACTAAATGAAAGAATATAAATCAAGAGAAAGGAAACATGGAAATGTAGCCTCGCGAATATGAATTCGATATAGGTAAACTCAGTTTAACTAAATGTCCATGGTTCAGATTCAGATTCTTTATTATTAACGCTTGTTACGGACATGATATGGACATGATATCGTCTGTCAAATCAGCATATTTTTGTGTTAATTAGCTAGTTAGCACCAAAATAAAATAAGCAAAATAATAAATGTAACAAGTTTGAATAATTGTTATGATGTGTTTCAGAGCCAGCTCACTTTGAGTTTTCGTCGCGCAACATGACCGTCAAGCGCACGGCTCAGGCCACGCTGCAGTGCGACGCGCGCGGCGACCCGCCGATACAGCTGCAGTGGACGCATAACATGAAGAGAGTCGAACTCACTACCTACAGGTCTGCAGTATACTCTGTAGCTATCCGCATATTATGACGGACGAAATAAACAAAAACAAAATCAAAAATTCTTAAATTAATAAATACAAAAATGTATGTTTTGAAAAGGTCAAATTCTTAAAACACTGACACGGAAATAAAGTGGTACTTTTGATTTCTGTCGCTTCGGTATGTAGACTAAAGTAAAGAGGCGACTAAGAAACCTTTAGCCTGTTAGTTGTTATTTTTCGAGTTGGAGCAAAACCCGTCCCAAGCTTTTTTATCTTCTAAATAATCTGATATTTTGTAGTAAGCCTTTTAGCACAGAAAGGTTTTGACAATTTGTTTGAATTTATTTATTGATAGATTTTGCAACTTACTAGGAGTTTTGTTGTAGAAGCGTATACATAGCCCTTAAAAAGATACATTAATCTTGTGAAGCCTGGTTGTGGCCACAGCGAGTTTATGTTTATTTCTATTAGTATTTATATTATGTATATCGCTATTTTTTTTTAGTAAACTTACATCCTATCAGTTGCCTAGTACGCGCAAGCTCTACCTACTGTGAGAAGTTGTTCACTTTTATTCTAAAATTTACACCCAAACTTAAACTTTTAGTCTAAACACCAACTCGAAATCAAAAATCAAAATTTTACCTAACGATGAGGTCGGTATGATGGAGAAATTCTTGGTCGGGTATACCTCATTTTTTGGTCTTCAGGGTGTCAGTGACGGAGAAACGGTCGGAGAGCGGCGTGAGCGCGACGCTCACGATCACGCACGCGGCGCGCGCCGACTCGGGCGTGTACCGCTGCCGCGCCGAGAACGCGTACGGACGGGACGAGCTGCTCATCTACCTCGCTGTGCAAGGTAACTGTTGCTTCTGACAGGTACTTACAACCACTTTCACTCTATCAGCTTAATCCATTTTATTGCATCTTAAGAAATGGAACAAGCGGAAAATCCGATCGCTTAAGCTAAGTATAATTTTGAAAATCACAGGCCCAAAACCAACAAACAAGGAATGTAAGCCCCCATGTGTGTGTAGATAATTTTACAAGACTGCATTGAATAGAATTTTCAATGACCATTCGTTTTTAGCAACAGCAGTGGAGGCGTGGCGTGCGCTGCTGTCTGGGGCGATTTTCTACCCCCTTATTTTTCTTTCTTTCTAATATAAGCAAAGCGAGCCCCGACATTTTTTGAACTTTTTCCGATTCTTTGGATGTTTGTTGACTAAGTTTGTCATAGGTGCTCTAACTATGACACAATAAACAAACAGTTATGAATATAAATATCGGCCAGTGCGGAGCGAGTCGCAGTAAGTCGTTTTGGTGTTTGGTGAGGTTAACTTAAATAGATAGACGTGTTTTCTACGACGACGGCAAACGGAGAAAGTTGAAACATTTTCACGATTATTTTCGGCGATTAACAACAAAGTTGACAACGATGTAACCACCGAAATTTATGTTACTTGGGTGGTCACAAACAAGTTAAGAAGAGTATAAAAAAATTCATAAACTAGCAAGCGGAGCGAGTCCTGAAAATTTTAAGGACTGTGGTGGTAGATAAAAAAGATAAGTCGCAATTTTTTTATCTGTCTGTGCGTGCGAGTTTTCGGTGTCACACCTTCAAATCAAAAATTCTTCCATAAATACAAAAATGTACACTTAGAAACCTTCGGGTTCGGGTTCGAAGTGCCATCTGCGCACCCCGAGAGGTTCCTGGATGACCCCTTAGAGCTCGGTACCCGGGGCCGATCACCACTCCCCTCTTATGACGCTAGTGGGCAACACAATGTAAATTGCAGTGCCCGACAGGGTGTATGTACTACTAACTTAGACTAAAATTAGATCTTAAGCTATATAGATACTGGCAATTAATAAATGAAATGAAATGAAAGATGATTTAGACTTCGCAGTTTGGATGGGAGCCAGCCCAACAGAAAAGTTTCCGCTGAATGCGAAACCTGAAAGAGCCAGTAAATGTTGAAAATATGATTCAATATCAATATGATTCCAGAATTACCGGAGAGCCCGCAAGGCCTGTTCATTTTGGACCTCGCGGGCCGCGTGGTGACCCTGGCGTGGACGCGCGGCTTCGACGGTAACGCGGCCGTCAGCGCATACCGTCTGCAGTTCCGCGCCATCGGAGACACTCGGACCAGGCTCTCGCCGGACTGGTCCGATGCACCCACCAGGGATATTGTGGCGTCTACTGTCGATATTAATGAAAGGTATACCTGCCTGCCTATACTAAGATTCCTAACGTTGAAACAGTTGAGCTAGCTACAGACTGT
This sequence comes from Eupithecia exiguata, assembly GCA_947086465.1. NCBI lineage: Eukaryota > Metazoa > Arthropoda > Insecta > Lepidoptera > Geometridae > Eupithecia > Eupithecia exiguata. Next base: position 270,666 of record OX352228.1, read on the forward strand.
TGCAAATCATCTAGCGGTAGCTCAACTGAGTCACTCTGCGTTTGGCTTTTACAAAAACCCAACCCACATTGATTAGAATGTAAGTTCCATCAGGCCGGTCCAGTCGGGCGGCACGGAGGAGTTCCTGCAGTACCGCGTGGAAGGACTGCGCCCCGCCACCGCCTACGCGCTGCGCCTGGCCGCCGTCAACGCCATCGGGGACAGCGACTACTCGCAGCCGGTTATCGTACAGACTCTGGAAGAAGGTACACTCCTACTTGAACATTCATCCATACTGCGATATCAAAATATATAGCGATAGCCAGCAAGGGTTCTCAAAGAGAATAAAACTTTGATCAAACGTTACAGCGCCTTCGGAGCCGCCTCATAACGTCCAAGTCCAAGCCACTGCTCCGGGAGAATTGTTGGTGAAATGGCAGGTGCGTATCTGATCATGAGTAACATCTCATTCTTAGTCTTATCAAGGCAATGCATCTCACAGTAATCTTCCACTATAGACTATGTTTCGATATAAAACAAGCCAAAAAAAGCTGATACTTGGATCTTTTCCAATTATAAATAGAATAGAATAGAATTCTAGACTATTCTATTCCAATTATTAATCGACTTCATTGTGAAAAAGAACTGTGAAATAATGATTTGAGGTGATTTACAAAAATGTAAACGTCAACTTCATATTCTTGACTAATAGAACGGGTAAAGAAGTGGTTTTGAACCAGGAACACTTAGATAGCGCGATCTTATTTTGTAACTGGCGACATCTAGTTATAATTCGAGTCTTAGTTCGTTTTTTTATGCCCGTTGCCATAGAACCATTTGAGTGATTGTAAAAGCTATCATGTGATGATGTTTAAGATGCCTACGTTTTACGGCCTACATATAAATTCATTGACTATTGAACTTACTTTTGTGAGAGCACCTCATAATCAACCTTTATACGAAGAATTATCAAAATCTATTAAGAATTAGCGAAAATATTACAAAAATTATTGTAGTTAGTCGTGTTTTTTCAGTTTATGGGACCATCTCGGGATCATTCTAATGGCGAAATAAGTATCGGTCCTTCACGGACATATAAATAAGAAACTTACAGCCGAACATAGAACCTCCTCCCGAAGACAGTAAAAATAACGAAATTCCGTAGTAGAAGAAGATACGTACGCACATGTGTTCTAAATACGCTATAAAGCTATCAGTAGGTACTATCAAGCCAAGTTCTTCTAAATCAATCGCTTCAAATGACTACGATGTCGTCAAAGACAGTACAAGAGTAATTGAATATTGATCGTGGTACCCTCAGCCTCCCTCGCAAGAGACGTGGAACGGAGAGCTGTTAGGCTACGTGGTGACGTGGCGCGAAAGCTCCCCTCTGACCGCTAATAACGGCTCGCTCGCGCTGACGGCGCCGGGTTGGGGCGCTAGCCATGCGGCGCTGGTCGCGCTACGCACGCATACGCACTACGAGGTGCGCGTCCAAGCGTTCAACGCAGTGGGCGCGGGGCCGGCCAGTGCGCCGCTCACGGCGACCACACTCGAAGGAGGTGAGATGATGTTTCTAGCATTATGGTTATCCTTGTTTTTCTAGACGACTCTGATATATTGTGGTGTAGCCAAAAGGTTATGAGTTAGTATACCTACGTCGTATTGTTTGCAGCTCCGGAGGCGCCTCCCGAGCGAGTGACGTGCGAGCCGACATCTGCGCAGTCCGTCCGTGTGTGGTGGGAGCCGCCGCCGCCTCACCTGCGTGGCGGCCTGCTGCTCGGATACGAGATACTGTACGAGGTGAAACATTTATAAAACAGCTAATATGTTTTAGTTGAACATATGAACATAGAGGTGGAATTAATAGGGCAGGATGATCATGTCCATGCAGATTTGAGCTACATCGACTGTTTGGCTGGACAGGCGTTTTATCAAGGACTAGATAAAACGTAGAATTATTTGAGCCTTTGAGTTGGGTTTTTGTTAGTATTCAACAATTATGTTCAGACAATATAATAAAGAAAGTGATAGAAGAAGGCTAGCGCAGGACTGTAAGAAAAAAACTTTGAGGTAAAATCAGTCTGATGATGAACGTAGAAACCTTAGAGTTTCTGTGACCTTTGTTTTGTATTGCAGGTGGTAGATGAGTTGGAGAGCCTGTCGGAGACTCGTCGCTCGGGTGGCATGGAGACGACACTGCAGTCCCTCAGTCGCGCTGCCAACTACTCCATCTCCGTGAGAGCCAGAACCGCGGCCGGGGCGGGCCCGCCCTCCGAGCCGGTCTACTGCACCACACATGAAGATAGTACGTTACTTTACCAACACTTGCACTGCCATCGCTTCTCGGCCCTATCTAACATTGTCTTAGCCTCATGATACTTTAATTGTTTTCAAAAAACTAAAAACTGACTTGGAATTACTTAATTTAACTGTTTTTAAGTTTTCCCGGATAAATACTAATCCCTCGTGTTTTGTTATGTAACTACTTTGGGACCATTCTCTATAGATTACTCATACTCATTATATCTGCCGTAGTAGCACAGCGCACACTTGGATATATTATATCTGCCGTAGTAGCACAGCGCACACTTGGATATATTATATTTGCCGTAGTAGCACAGCGCACACTTGGATATATTATGTCAATTTACAATACAAATGTTAATAACATTTAGTTCACAATAAAAATGTTAATATAATAATATGCTTGATTCCCTAAATAGTTTAAAAGAAAGTTTAAAATCGGTCCATAATCGACGGACAAATCGACAAACATACATTAAAAAACATACAACAGCAGAACCGACGAAAAATGAACAAGGTTGAAAAATGTACTGTCCATTTTTCAAAGTCGGTTAAAAAGTTAAGAGGTGGTCTATCGTGTGAAAGTTATGGCCGTTTGTAGATTCGCTCTACGGTCTATTTTTCACTATTTATTTATTTACCTAATTTATTGGAAAATCATCGGCTTAACTTATAGTTATTTGATAAACAAAAGTGCAAAGTTTCTTTTTAACCGCGTTCTCAATTTTGATGACCGAGCAAGCGAAGGATTCAAAAATTTCAAAAATTTGAATCCTGAGCATTACAGAGGGAATCAATAGAGCACGAGGTAAAACATCTATGCACTCGAGTGCAACACGTAACTTTTCATCCCACCTCAGCGAGGAAAGAGTATTTTTGCTCTTCGATATCTGAGTGTAAAAGCCGGTTTTATCCGCTAGAGGATAAAGTAAATTGAATTTAGATCATCGTGCAAACGATGTTCTAAACGAACAATAAAGTAAATGTTTTAACCCGATGGAAACTAGTGGAACTCCTCATCACAAATCCTAATGATCTTGATGCCCTAGAAACAATGTTGTCGACATTGTTTCTAAGGCATCAAGATGTCACCAAAGAGTAATTTTGGATCATATGAAACTCCTAGATATCTAATAATGTTCCCCTTTGCAATGTTTCTGGCTTTAGTACGTATGAAGATCGTATGATTTTAATTTTTCGGTTTAAAGTAACTAGGTACTGAGCATTTAGTTCATCATTCATTGGTCCAGCTTGTTAGCAACACAATAACTTTCCAATCTTGTAGATCCTCCTGAAGCTTGGTTACATCATCCGGTGATTTAATGGCTCTAAAGATCATCATATCGTCAGCAAAACAAAGTAGGTGACTGTGAGTGTAGTCATTGTGCGATGTCATTATCAAACATCAAGAAAAGAAGGCGACCAAGCAATGTTCCCTGTGGGACACCACTGCAGCACTGGGAACGGAGACCCAGCTAGATATGTAGTTGTTAATGACAGTAGCCTGCTGATTTTTAATACAGGAAGAGAACCATCGGAGTAAATACCTACCTTTTAAAAAATATAAACTAGAAATAATTTAATGCCTAAGGCCTACTAAGTAGACCGTTCACAAATATTATCCTACGGTGAAGACTGTTGTAATCTGCAGGAAACTCAACTGATCCATATCAATACCAGTCGGAAGCGTGCCCAAGACGCTGGTTGCATTGCCCCGCTGTATGGGAATGCTGGTGCGCTGTGCCAGATACTTAACTGTATATTGTTGGCAATAGTCTGCAGTTAGCTCAATTTTTTCAGTCTGAAATGCTGGTTTTAATCTAATTCTATTAATTGATTGTAATTTTATTTGTTATTAAAGATTTAGTTCATAACCATATCCTACGGTGTAATCTCATTCAGTTCCAGGAGCACCTGCTGATATCAAAGCGCTGGCAAACTCAGAAGACAGCGTGATAGTCAGCTGGCTTGCGCCGGTGCACAAGAATGGAAAGATTAAGCACTACACTGTTTACAATAGGCCAGAAAGGTAAACAAATCATTATTTTCCCCAATGCAAAAAAAGGAGAGATCATTACCACAGTATCTATATCATAGTCACAAATACCTATTCATTTCGTGAGTATCCTATCGAAGGTCCTGGAGAAAATCGTTAGTAGGCGCTTTGTGCCATTCTTAGAATCGCAGAATCTGATATCCAAAAGGCAATTTGGTTTCAGAAGAGGTAAATCGACCGAAGACGCAGTTGCGCTCTTCACTAATCTAGTGTCCACATACGTCGATAACGGTAGGTGCTGTTTAGGTGTTTTTATCGACCTGGCAAAGGCATTTGATACCGTGTCGGTTGGTTTGTTACTTAAGAAGCTAGAATCAGCCGGAATACGTGGTGTCGCGCACAATTGGTTCAAGAGCTACTTATCTAATCGTAGGCAATGCGTTAAAATATCGAATCAACTAAGCTCAGAGCTCCCAATTAGCCACGGTGTACCGCAGGGTAGTGTCTTAGGACCGACTCTATTTAACCTCTACATTAATGATATATTACAACTAAAACTAAAAAACGCCGAACTTGTTGCGTACGCGGACGACACAGCGATTTTGTTCCATGGTGATAGCTGGGAGAGCGTTTATTCAACCGCGAAAGAAGGCATACTGACGACAGTGGCAGCTCTAAATAGTAACCTACTGACAATGAATGTCAAGAAAACGAAATATATAGCTTTCTCAAAAACTGTAGTGTCCAAGCCACCTACCTCCTTAAATATCAGTATCCCCAATGTAGCCGTGGGTATTAGCGCTGATGGTAACAGCTCTGTTAACGCCATTGATCGCACCACTAATATCAGATATTTAGGGGTTACTCTCGATGAGAACCTCACATACAAAACTCACATCACAGATATGGCTAGCCGAGTTAGAAAACTAATTTTTGTCATGAAGAGACTACGAGACTGCACCCCTAGAGAAATTCTAAAAACTGTGTATGTTACATTGTGTCAGTCGATTATACAGTACTGCATTTCAGTGTGGGGCAGTGCAGGTAAAACGCTTTTCATGAAATTAGAGAGAGCCCAAAGGGCTCTAATAAAAGTCACTTTAAAAAAAGCCCTTCCGTTTCCCAACAGACGACCTATACAGAGAGTTTGAAGTTCTTCGGGTACGACAGCTCTTCGTCTTAAGTGCAGGTATTAAGACGCACAGAAGCATCAAAGCCCTCCCAAACTACGATGAAATTATTGCGAAACGCGTTTACAAAATCCCAACACCACAGGCGCACTCACTCATGGCCAGACGTAGCCCAGCTCTCTCACTGTTTCACTGTTGCACACATATAATAAACTATGTAAACTTTGCGACTTAAAAGATACATCCCTATTCTCGTGTAAATCACTAATTAAAAACAAAAAACAACACACACACACACACACACACACACACACACACACAGAACACACACACACACAGAACACAAACACACACACTATACTATATATACTATTGATTTTGCATGTTAGTATTAATTGATGTTTAAAATTAGGTAGGTACATAAATGTTACTCATTTTAGAGTTATTACAAATTTTGATCATAAAATTATCTGTATCTGCACACTCTCTTAAATCAATTATATAAAAGCACTCAAGGACCTCAAGACACAAGCATTGCTTAGTTTGAGTTCCGCTGGCACTGTACTCTATGATTATACAATGTGTTTTTGGAAAATAAAAATTTATTATTATTATTATTATTTGCAAGAAACATTATGTGCATACAAAATAAGGTCTTAATCTAGATAATGATGAACTTATTAAGCTCACTATGTTCTACCATTATTGATGGCATACAAAATTTTATATTAAATAATACATTGAAAAAATGGAAAACGTTATAGACAATTGTTTTTTTACTAAATAGGTTAAGTAGCTACATGTAATTTCCCAGCAGGTTCATAATTAGGGTTAATTTTTGTTACAGTGGTCAAAATGTTCACTCTGTGAGTAAATAAATAAATATATAATGCTGGACAATTCACACAGCATTATCTAGCCCCATGTTAAGCAGAGCTTGTGTTATGGGTACTAGATAACTGATATACATAATATGATACAATACATAGATAGATATTTTTTTTATTATACATAGAAAACGACCAAAACACCCTGAACAAATGCCTGCAGATCGTACACATATTTGCCCCGAGGCGGGAATCGAACCCGCAACCTCCTGCGTCGCAGGCAGACCTTCGCCCACCGCACCACAGAGGTCGTCAAAAGAGAGAAAGAGAAGAGTAAAAGCAGCAGTCAAGTAACCATTTATGTAACTTTGGTTTCAGTGTATAGCTCCTTGAATAGTGGGTAGCTCCTTGAATAGTGGGTAGCTCCTTGAATCCATCAGGTAGAGCATTAAATATCTTATTACTCATGCAGAATGCATTTATCCTAGTGAGTGCTAGATTAAATCCGGGGTAATAAAGCTTATCAGCATAGGACGTGTTTCTTAATTGTCTATCACAACGACCTAGATTTTTTCGTAAGGATTTGATATCTTTGTTAGTTATAAGTGGGCTGAGTCCTTACAAATAAAATGGCTTGTTTTATTTAGAGGCAAGGAAGTGGGAAAGTTATTATTCCTAGCTTTTTAAACAAATAAAAGAAACCAAGATCATAAATGAATAGTTTTGGGACGCCTCATCCAGTTTTTGATGAAATATGATTGCAAATCACCAATTAACTTATTTTAATCAATCTATAAAATTAAAATACTGAATACCTACTCAAATACTTACTGAAAAAATTGGTTTTATGATTTTTCCTTCACTTAAATTTTTGTCCATTTATGTTGAGAAGTAAACTGTAAATGAATTAGTTGTAGAAGAAGAGCAGCGCGTTGTGAACTGTCCAGAGTGTTATCCAGGAGCGGGCAGCATGCGGCGCTGGTGGTCCCGCACGTGGAGAGCCGTGGCGAGTTCCAGGCCGAGGTGCGCGGGCTGCAGGCGCAGTCCTACGAGTTCTGGGTGACGGCCGCCACCGCCCACGGCGAGGGGGAGATGAGCGCCCTCGTCTCCGCCAAGCCCAACGCGAGAGGTACCCTACCTACCTAGACCAGTTTGTTTTGTTTATCATTTGTGTTTGGCTCGAACTTGTAAGTAGGTATATGGTTTGATGGTGGCTTTAGCTGAAAATGTGAAGGTTCTCTAGGAATTTTGAGTTGTGTTACTCTGAATTTTCTAGTCACACTTTTTAAGATTTTTACCGTCAATAATTTGTCAACTGTTTACTTGATAACTAAGCAGTTTTAACCTTTATCATCATCATCATCATCATCAGCCTATATTAGTCTACTGCTGTTTTTACCTTTATATTATGACCAAAAAGTAACCTAGAGACAGACAAACTTGGAAGGAGCTAGGGGAGGCCTACGCCAAAAATGGCGACTACTAACTAACTAACAATCAATTTCATTCACCTAAATAAAGAAATGTAAATTTCTATATTTAATAAAATCCCATCGTCTATACGAGCCATCAATAATTTAAATATTTTTAAAAGTACCTTGACGAAGTTATTAACTGAAAAATCATACTACACTGTGAATAACTGTGATTAGAGCATGATATGTAATGATTGAGTACCATCATACTTACTGTAACATACCTACTTACTCGTACCTGTGAACGAAGATAGGTACACTTCCTTTTTTAATTTTAAAACCCGAGGAATGTAACATTCGGGTCAAACCCCTACGGGTTTAAAGAGTGTTATAAATTAAGTCCTATGTATATTCTTTTTAAATAAATAAATAAAAAAAAAAAAAAAAAAAAAAAAAATGAATTTCTAGATGATAAACTACATTAATTATTTCTTTCTATTATACTGACATTATTGAATTGACTCATCTATAAAAAATTTCATCAAATCTTTTTCCACTCCTTATAAGTGAAGTCATTGTTAAATTGTGCACGGTAGAATAGCCCTGTAAAATTTCGAATTAAACATTCTGTTTTGCTAATGTTTGTGGACTCGGTGTTTGTTTGGTTGGTTCTTGTTACTGCTCTGTTTCTTTTTTAAATTATATAGGTAAATCTGTCTGTGTCATAGGTAATTTACTAATCATTTTATTATTATTATTGTATGCATGTACTATGTTAGATTTGCACGCACTTTGAGGCAGGATGTAGTGAGACTATAATAATGTAAGACCTACTGTACCTACATTTCAGCAAATAAAGAATATGATTATGATTATTATTATGATTATATATACTAGTTTGTTCCGCAGTAAATAGTTAAATAAGTAAGTACGAAATAGAGGCTAATTTTATTTGATTTATGTATGAGCAAAGCTATCAATGGTCAGCAAGATAACTCTGTGCTAGGAGCAGGATGTGCGCTAATCTCTATTGCTGCATACAATTCTCCCAGCCCCCGCTCGTGTGAGCTCGTTCAGCCGGCGCGTTCAAGCAGCCGTGGGGTCGCGCGTGCGGCTGGCGTGCGCGGCTGTGGGCGCGCCGCCGCCGCACCGCTCCTGGACGCGCCGGAGACCTGCGCCGCCCATCGTGGGGGACCATCGCTTCATCATCGAGGGACCCTTCCTTGTCATACTGAGTATTAACTGTTCCTATACCTATCTTACTTCTATGGCTCAGTGACCTGGAGTGTATCTGTGCCTAAAGACCGCCCGCTGATAATCAAACTATACGTTCTACAGGGTTATTTTTAATTGACAAGCAACCTCAGGACCAGGTTCCTAGCATCATCAGCAACAACGTTTGTATATAACTCTGTATAAGTGAAACTTAAGCTTAAATTATACCACCTATTTTTTTATTTATTATTTTAATTATATATATTATATTTAAAAAATATATAAAGGCGTTGACTGTTGTTAGGCGTAGACCGCGGCACGACGGACAACTACACGTGCCTGGTGCGCAACCCGTGGGGCGAGGAGCGCGCCTCGTGGGAGCTGGTGGCAGCCGCCGCGCCGCCCGCACCGCGCCTGCAGCTGGCGGCCGCCGCGCACGCGCGCCTGCAGCTCGCCTGGGACGCGCCGCCGCAGCAGACGCCGCACTCGCCAGCGTTGCATGGTTAGAGTTAGTGTACGACTACACGTGCCTAGTGCGCAACCCGTGGGGCGAGGAGCGCGCCTCGTGGGAGCTGGTGGCGGCCGCGGCGCCGCCCGCACCGCGCCTACAGCTGGCGGCCGCCGCGCACGCGCGCCTGCAGCTCGCCTGGGACGCGCCGCCGCAGCAGACGCCGCACTCGCCAGCGTTGCATGGTTAGAGTTAGTGTACGACTTCACGTGCCTAGTGCGCAACCCGTGGGGCGAGGAGCGCGCCTCGTGGGAGCTGGTGGCGGCCGCCGCGCCGCCCGCACCGCGCCTGCAGCTGGCGGCCGCCGCGCACGCGCGCCTGCAGCTCGCCTGGGACGCGCCGCCGCAGCAGACGCCGCACTCGCCAGCGTTGCATGGTTAGAGTTAGTGTACGACTTCACGTGCCTAGTGCGCAAACCGTGGGGCGAGGAGCGCGCCTCGTGGGAGCTGGTGGCGGCCGCCGCGCCGCCCGCACCGCGCCGGTCATAGTATAGTTGATGGGACGTAAGGAAAAATCAACTTTAAAATTTAAGGTTGACTTTAAATAAATAAATAAGTAATGCTGGACAATTCACACAGCATTATCCAGCCCCAAGCTAAGCAGAGCTTGTGTTATGAGTACTAGATAACTGATATACATAATACAATACATAGATAGATATTTTTTAGTACACATAGAAAACGACCAGAACACCCTGAACAAATGTCTGCAGATTGTACACACATTTGTCCCGAGGCGAGAATCGAACCCGCAACCTCCTGCGTCGCAGGCAGACCTTTGCCCACCGCGCCACAGAGGTTGTCTTTGAGGTCAGTGACCGAGAAGTCTAACCCCAACCAAGGTCACGGGCCTTTTCTTTATTAAGTTGGTTTTTTGTTTTGTTTTGAGGTCAAACTTTGGCCAAAAGTTCACTGATATTTTTCAATTTTTAAGTTGTTTTTGCTAGGGTCGATGGCTGCTGCTTAGGGGTGGGACAGGTCCGGAGGTCAACTTGTCAGACACTTGGCTCATATTGAGGAACACATTTTGACTTCTCTTGAATCTTTAAGGCCTCGAAGAAAAGTTGCACCCCCAGAGACAACCTTCCTGATGGCATTATAAAAAATACTGTTAATAGTGATAAAAAAAAATCGTGAATTTTTTTCTAATATCTTTTCGCCTTGTATCCCGTCAGCTACACCCCAACCAGGACCAGGACCCGTCAGCTACACCCCAACCAGGACCAGGACCCGTCAGCTACACCCCAACCAGGACCAGGACCCGTCAGCTACACCCCAACCAGGACCAGGACCTCTGAGAGCTGTTCCACGCCGGCTTACTTAGTCGTTTAATTTATTGCATTTCATGGTTCCCACCGTCAACAATATTAAAAATGGACCTACATAATGTTTTCGCACACTTACTTTACCTACCTATTATCTATAAATAGCGTGAAGCGCAAAATTATAAGTAACACTTTAGAAATGGGTATCTACATATATACGTAGTTTTCCCTCCTACATTTAAGTACGACAGCAATGACGTACTTTCTGGCTCATGTTTGGAAAAGGAGCAACTATTAGTAGATATAAATATAATTGAGTGTGGTGTTGCAGGCTTCGTGTTGGAGTACAGCCGGGTGGACGAGGCGGGCTGGCGCTCGCTGAGGCTCGGGGCCGACGCGCGCTCCTACTCGCTGGAGCGGCTGGCGTGCGGCGCGACGTACCGCGTGCGGCTCGCGGCGTTCAACGCGATCGGCCACTCGCCGTCCGGGGACGAACTCCTCGTCTCTACTAAAGGAGGACGTGAGTGCTTGTTTTAGTCTAGCAAATAGAACATTTCAATGAAATTCGGAAAGTTCTGTTGATTTTACTTTGGTCCATTACCTACAACAATAGTGTTAGCATCAGTTTTTGAAAATTCTACTTGCGGAACAACAGATGGGCTTTTTATGTCAGGCTTCAAAAAACCGAAGAACCACAAAAGTGATATGGTAAGCATACTCTCTTGATCAGGGGCCACGGTAGTGGCCCTGCCAAGTCGGATAGACGGCTGCAACCGGGAACCCTTTTCTCGACTGGGACACGCGGGAACCAACGGCAATGATTGTGCTGACAAACTCGTGTGCTCCGGGGCCAAGGAGACTCAGCTCGGCCCGAACCATTCTGTGGCATACCTAAAAGCTTGGCTCACAGAACCAGATTCCTGCTACGAGGAATTTCCCAAGCTCTGGAAAACTCCTCGGGAATGAGTCACTAAAAATCACTGATAAAAGCCTTCGATAAGCGGTACAGCAACCGAATCCTAACGCTAAGCAGAGGCAACCTTTACATTATGACATGAGCCCTAACTGGACACTGTCGCTAGAACAAGCACATGTTGAATCAGGGGCTAAGCGGCAAGCACCTGCACAGCCCAGGCGAGAGACATCACCCCGAAGAAAATCCTACAGTTTCAAGAAAAGGTAAGTGGCGAATTACGAACGCCATAACTTTAGGGCTGAAAGCAATAACAAAAAGTGAAGCGCCGATCACAATAGGCCTCTCATGGGTCTACGGAAAATTAGACTACTAAACCAATTCGAATAAATATAATTTGACTACTAACAACTCGTTTAAAACGATATGCAGATCGTACAATACAGGTAAGGTTAGAAAGTTAAGGCAAGAAGCAAAGCGAAACGGAGCCAAGCGGAGCTTTTTGCCTTAAAATTCGTAAAAGGAAATAATTTCCCAAAAATTTTCGATTTTGGCAGGACTCGAACCCGCGCCCCACCCTCAGTACGCGTGTGCTCTAACCAGCTAAGCCACGAAATCAGTACTCGCCGACTCGAACATTTCTGGGACTTCTTTCGGACTGTAGCGCCGTTAGAGATCCTCCAGAGTGCCGGGTTAGCACTATAGTAACAAAAAACATTAAAGTCGTGGTTTTTAAACCACCCAGAAAACTTTGCTGCCAAAAAACCTTTCTTACACGGATCATACATTAACACAGAACCGACGTTAAGGCATGATTTTGTCGAATTGTTTTAGACGAATGTACAGTGCGCGTCAGAATTAAGTATCCCCCTTGTCTACAAAATATTTTCTAACTTCTATTCGCTTGTGACTAATTTTCAAAGCAAAAACTTATCAAGCACCTAAGGATCGAACCACCCACCCTTTAGATATGGAGACTCGAATTCTCGGCATTAGATCAACTGAGCTATTTAGCTGACGGAACAATGTGTCCAATTTTGTCTATCGGTCTAATTAGTTCCCATTTTTAATGCCAAGTCTTACATTTTTTTTCATGGATGCGGGTAGGGTTTGACTTTGTCGTTTGTAGCGAACAAAGTAATTGTCACTCGTCTTATTTCGTGTGGTTTTCTTTGTGCATATTTTGCGAGAGATCGAAATATTGTTACCAATGTTCTTTCGTTGTAAACAACTTATTTTTGAATAAATTATCACAATCTATTATAAAAAACCTTTCACTGTTTACAGATATTATTTGTTATTATGGTTTATCAAAACAATTATTTCGTTATAAATCATAGATTTATACGTAGTAGTTATTGTATAATATTGTAGACATTTATAGAATATTCTTTTTTGTAATTTTTGTTTTTTTTTCATTAACTTGCAATTAAGCCCATAAAGAATAATATCAATTAAAAATCTTACATATTGCAAAGAAAAAAGATAACAATTGATAAAAAAAAAACGAAACACCGCTCACGAGATTCGAACCCTGTCACTCTTATCTTGTCTTGCATTAATTTGCCGGTTACTACCACAAGGCCAAGTTGATACTTAGAGAGTTCATCGAATTTTAAGTAAGGTTACCAAATGAAAATGAAACAATTTATACAAAAATTACATTTTAATGATACAGAACATAATTTTTTTGTTAGAAACGTCAAAAATATGAAAAGAAAATGGAAAATTATAAAAAAACATGTAGTTTTGATCACCCAATCTCCAACGATCGCTGACAGGATTTGAACCCACATACATTGAGATAGGGGGATACTTAATTGTGACGCGCACTGTACGTCTGAACGTAAAAAAATTTGAAATCACGAGAAGAGCAATTCAGGTATTTTACTACCTTCGACTATGAACTTGGCAAATTACCGACTCGAAAAGTTATCCAAAACTACTTACTTACTTGTACAAAATGTAGTAAACAATTGCTATCCAAACGCTAATATAAATGTAATTACTGATTGTATTCAGCAAGACGATTCTCTGAATAAAAGCACAACTTTAATTGTTCAACTTGGTGAAAGTTCTGTGAAACGGTCACAGTTGATTAGGCTAGTTGAAGTACTTCTGGATAAAGTACAGAATGGACTAGGGAAACTGATTATTTGCTCCTTCCCTTACTCAAAGTCATTGACATCAAAACAAAATGAAAGTATAAATAACATCAACATGCTGATGTACAACCTGACATGTCGTCATAATGATGTATTATTTTTTGATACTAATAAGTTTATTAGTAAAACTTTTTTGACTAGGGCTACATTGTACCTTACCAAACAAAGCAAAGTTATAGTTACTAAATTGTTAGCATATAATATTTCTGATCCCGTTATAAATAGTATAACGCAGTTACCTGACGAGCCTGTATGTGTAGTTAGTAATAGTACTAATGAGGGCATTAAAGCGACAGTGTCAGCAAATTTAAACTGACCACATCGACAACGGGAAAGCAAAAAGCATTTCATATAGTCCATCAGAATATACAAGGCTTACCCAGCAAAACCCTAGAATTAGAACTATTTTTAAATTATTTAAATGTAGATGTTATGTGCGTAACAGAACACTGGATTGTAAAAAATCAGTTACTTCCCTTTTATAATAACTATTGTTTTGCAAGTTCCTATAAAAGAAAAAGTGCAATACGTGGTGGCTCTTTGATTATAGTTAAAAATAGTCTTAAATGTAAATAACGGAAAGATATTGTAAAGCTCACTATTGAGAGGACTATAGAACTTTCATGTGTGGAACTGGAGCGGCATATCATAGTGTGTGTGTACCGCCCCCCCGACGCAAATCAGGAAGCTTTTGAATGTACTATGGAAGAAGTTTTGTTGAAGGTATTTACATGTAGGAAAGATCTCATTATTTGTGGCGACTTTAATATAGATATTTTAGCGAATCCTCTTGCCGATAGATTGCTTAATTTGTTCAAATGCTTTAGTTTAGAACATCTTTTTAATGACCCTACTAGGGTAACCCCAACATCTGCCACTTGTTTAGATAACATTTACTGCGGTCAATCTCCGATCAACAAAGCAGTAATTAAGCATTTCAAATCAGACCATTATGGTCAGAGTGTTAATTTTAGTTATAACTTGAACGATAAAAACAAAGTTGAGAAATATACCTACAGGCCTATCACAGAAAGCCGTATTAGGAATTTCCAAAGTAAAGTAGAACTAGCAGTAACTAACGTATCTTGTTCTGATGACCCTAATGACTTATTTGCCAAACTTTTGAATGTCATAAACAAAGAACACAGTGAAGTATTCAAACTTAAAACTTGCATAGTTAGAGACAAGGTCGGATTCACTGATTGGGCTTCTCCCGGCATTTATAGAAGTAGGAATAGACTATACGATCTTTATGGTGCTAGAGAAGCTATGTTACATGATCCTGCGTTTCTTTTGTATGTAACAAACTACTCAAAAACATTTAAGAAAGTCTGTAACACTGCGAAATGCCTGTTCTTGAGAAAAAAAATAGTAAACTCATCTAATAAAATAAAAGCAACATGGAGACTAATAAATAACGGAACTGGTAAATCAAAGCCACGTAGTAGAGAAATAAGGTTAAAAATTAATAATTCAATTCTAATAAATGATAAAGATATTGCCGATGCTTTTGATGCATTCTTTTCCGATATTCCTAAAGTTGTTACCCGGTCTCTAAACTCCTCACCTTCAATGGTAGTTAAATTATTAGAATCATCTGTTGAAAAATGTAAGGAAGTCTTTATCTTTAGCCATGTAAATGATAATTATATAGTGAAAACATTTAAGTCGATTAATATCAAAAACACTGAGGATCTTTGGGGTATTTCAACTAAAGTACTGAGTTCTATTATTAAGGAAGTTGCTCCTTGTTTGGCCTATATTTTCAATAGTTGTGTCGATGTAGGAATTTTTCCTGATCTCATGAAATACAGTAAACTGGTACCTCTTTATAAGTCTGGTAGTCACACTGATCCAGCCAACTACAGGCCAATTTCAGTACTCCCTGCCATAAGTAAAGTTTTTGAAAAAATTATTCTCACTCAGTTGTCCTCTTATTTTAACATTAATAGTCTACTTCATAAAAATCAATTTGGCTTCACCAAGGGTAGATCAACAACTGATGCTGGTACAGTTCTATTAAGGCATATATTGGATGCCTGGGAGAAAGCGAAAAACGCTATTGGTATATTTTGTGACCTTTCTAAGGCTTTTGATTGTGTAGATCATGATACACTCATTAGGAAATTAAAACACTATGGAATTGGCAGCAAGGCACTGGACCTTATGCAATCCTATTTATCTGATAGAGTCCAAAAAGTAGATATTGGTAAAGAAAGATCTAGTGGCTCAAAAATTGAATTAGGCGTCCCACAAGGATCAATATTAGGACCCTTTTTATTTTTAGTATATGTAAATGATCTCCCTTTTTTAGCAAAAGATCTCTGTGACATAGTCTTATTTGCTGATGATACTTCATTGATTTTTAAAGTTGACAGAGATAAATATAATTATGACGATGTAAATAATTCGCTTTCACAAATAGTAGATTGGTTCACCGCCAATAACCTCTTACTCAATTCAAAAAAAACCAAATGTATAAAATTCATGTTACCAAATGTAAGAGAACTCCCAACTAAGATAATGCTAAAGGGTGAGATAGTTGACCTTGTAGACTCAACTGTTTTCCTAGGGTTACATATTGATTCCTCTCTTCAGTGGGGACCGCAAATTGATGCTCTCGCAGGCAGACTTAGTTCAGCAGCCTATGCGGTTCGAACAATTAGATATATTACCGATGTAGATACAGCTAGGTTAGTTTATTTCAGTTACTTCCATAGTATAATGTCTTACGGTATCTTGCTTTGGGGACGGGCAGCCGACATCCAGACTATCTTTGTTCTTCAAAAAAGGGCTGTACGCGCAATTTATAAATTAAAGCCACGCGATTCTTTGAGGGATCTATTTAAAGACATAAATATTTTGACAGTTATATCGCAATACATCTATGAAAATCTAATGTATACGCACAAAAATAAAGATAGCTTTTTGAAAAAATGTGATGTTCACAACAGAAATACAAGAAATAAGAACAAACTACACATTCCATCATATAGATTACGAAAGGTAAGCAAATCATTTATGGGAAATTGCGTACGCTTCTATAATAAGCTTCCATCTGAAGCAACTGAGCTCCCTATTCGTAAATTTAAACAGTACATAAAACTAAATCTTATCAAGAAAGCCTTTTACTCCATAGATGATTATATCAATGATGTTAATGCTTGGCCAGATGTCGCCCAGTTCCGCACCGACAATAGTATTATAGGAGAACAATCTTAAACTTAGTTATATATAAATATTGACCTGTATCTAAATCACATTATATTTAGATTTAGATAGGCGAATAACATTGTATTAAATTTTAAGCATTATACACTTACTAGTGGTTTATTTTTCGCTTCTTCACGACAAAAAATTGAAGCGAACAAAATTCAATAACATTTTGTTTCTTATTTGATAATAATTACTATTATTAAGCTGTTTATCTATAAAATTTGACTTGTCTAAGTGCTTATTTTGTAAGCCTAAAGAAATAAAGTTATTGAATTTTGAATTTTGACTTATACCTTGGTGAGTTGCCATCTTCATAGTCAAAGGTAATAAAATGGCTGAATTGGCTTTTCTCGTGATCTCAAAACTTTTTAAAATTCAAAAAAATTCAAAATTCCATGACTTTATTTCTTTAGGCTTACAAAATAAGCACAAGTCAAATTTTATACATAAACAGTTTAATAAATAGTAATTATTATCAAATAAGAAACAAAATGTTATTGATTTTGTTCGCTTCAATATTTTTTCCACTAGTGGAAGAAGCGAAAAATAAACCACTAGTAAGTGTATAATGCTTAAAATGTAATACAATGTTATTCGCCTATCTAAGTCTAAATATACCTAATGTGATTTAGATACAGGTCAATATTTATATAAAACTAAGCTTAACTTCGATTAGAGTAAAAAAGGGAGATGAGGCATTACCATCTCGAAAGTGTATGGCTCAAGTTAGGTTCAACTATGTTACCTTACCTCAGTCATAGTCGGACCGGCGGCGCGGGCGGTGGCGTTTGTGTTGCCCGTGCTTGCTACGACGTATAATTTTCTGTGATTTCGACTAATACACCACGACAATGCACTCGTGTTCGTTCACCAGGTGTACAAATAGCTCCAAAACCAAAAAACAAAGCCCAAGGCAGCACATGTTTTCCCGCGTAAGTAAATACAACAAACTGTAATTTTCTGATAATCCGATACCTTATAATTATTTCATCTGTGACACGGTACAGTTTTTGAGTGAGCGCTGGTAGAACGTACCGTATCTTCCTTTTTTACTTTTATCGAAGAAGCTTAAGATTCTCCTACAATACTATTGTCGGTGCGGAACTGGGCGATATCTGGCCAAGCATTAACATCATTGATATAATCACCTATGGAGTAAAAGGCTTTCTTGATAAGATTTCGTTTTATGTACTGTTTAAATTTACGAATAGGGAGCTCAGTTGCTTCAGATGGAAGCTTATTATAGAAGCGTGCGCAATTTCCCATAAATGATTTGCCTACCTTTCGTAATTTATATGATAGAATGTGTAGTTAGTTCTTGTTTCTTGTATTTCTGTTGTAAACATCACATTTTTTCAAAAGCTATCTTTATTTTTGTGCGTATACATTAGATTTTCATAGATGTATTGCGATATTACTGTCAAAATATTTATGTCTTTAAATAGATCCCTCAAGGAATCGCGTGGCTTTAATTTATAAATTGCGCGTACAGCCCTTTTTTGGAGAACAAAGATAGTCTGGATGTCGGCTGCCCGTCCCCAAAGCAAGATACCGTAAGACATTATACTATGGAAGTAACTGAAATAAACTAACCTAGCCGTATCTACATCGGTAATATATCTAATTGTTTGAACCGCATAGGCTGCTGAACTAAGTCTGCCTGCGAGAGCATCAATTTGCGGTCCCCATTGAAGAGAGGAATCAATATGTAACCCTAGGAAAACAGTTGAGTCTACAAGGTCAACTATCTCACCCATTAGCATTATCTTAGTTGGGAGTTCTCTTACATTTGGTAACATGAATTTTATGCATTTGATTTTTTTTGAATTGAGTAAGAGGTTATTGGCGCCGAAAGTATAAAATTCAAAATTCAAAGTGCTTTATTTCCTTTAGACCTTACAGGACTCTTGGATACGTCACAAAACTCAGATTACATAAGTAAAACTAGGAAATAAAGTGATCACTTTGATTTTTTGTCCACTTCGATCTTTTTAAGGTAAAGTAAAGAAGCGAACAAGAAACCTTTACCTTGTTAGAATGTTAGTTTTCGAGATATATAACGAGACGAGACTTTTTTTGTTGTGAAAACAGAGAAAATTACAGTCAAATAATAATAATGAAATTATAACTAGTATTTACAATTGAAACAATTGAGGGAACTGCAGACTGTTGCAAACAATCTACAGGTAGCTCAACTGATCCATATCAATACCAGTCGGAAGCGTGCCCAAGACGCTGGCTGCATTATGATGAGACTTGGCATAATTTTAACATTTATACATAGACTCATCCAATTTTTTTTCAGTTTCTAAAGCCCCACCGGAAAAGGATCTGATAACGAGCAACAGTAGCTGTGTCCGGCTGAACCTCCTGACGTGGGACAGCGGCGGCTGCCCTCTCTCGCAGTTCCTGGTATCCATGCGGCGGTTCGAGGAGACCTCCTGGCGCACGAAAGCCGTGGCCCCTGGCGCGCAGCCCTTTTACGTCTGCGGCCTGCCCTCCGCCACCTGGCACCATCTCAAGGTGGTGGCCACTAATGCGGCTGGCAGTACCACTGGCCATTATTACTTTGCAACGCTCACGAAGGATGGGGGTAAGAACCACATTGCTGACTCTCACTGCTTTCGAAACATTTACTTAGTTGTCTGAGATAACTAAATCAAAATTAAACAAATATATATTATGGACATCATTATGTGATTTTTTTTATTTGCAGCTCGTATCGCTCGGCCAAAACGCTTCCCCCCTGCGAACGGAGAGCCGACCGATAGCGTGAGCGCCGTCTACATATCCATACTGGGATGCATCGTCTTCACTTTGACGGTGATAGGCGGTGTGGCCATTTACAGGGGGTGAGGTCCTGCAGTCAAAACTATGACACTTTATCAAAATGAAAAACTGACGTTCTTTATTGATCCTTTGCGTCTAAATCACGAATTTACAAAACAATGTAGTTAGATCGAGGTGCTGAACCAAATAGCTAAATAATTAGGTCAAAAAACCAATAAAATATTCATTTTAAGATTTGTTTATTTATTTAATTAAATATTTCCCTCAATAAAATTATTAATAATATTTCAGCACAAAGCAGCATCCCTTACCCTGCTTCACAAAGGGATACCAGCAAGCGGAGATCTCTGTGGACGAGGACAAGTCTCTGGAGAAGGGAGACAACCGGCGGAACTGCCAACAGGTTTACACATCGTCGCCAATCAAGGGGAAGAAAGACCAACAAGGTATATGAACATTCTAAAATGTTTTACTGCCAATAAGCTTCTCAATGTAACTACTTCCATGATATTTGCCGAGTGCGCATCATTTTGAACAACCAGACTTCACTAGTGTAGTGCAAAGATCTCGCCAAGGTAATAACTACGTTTCGTCCGCGGCTTTAAACGAATTGTTTCTATGGAATGGTAATTTTCATCCCATGTGAACGGATATGTCGGATAAAACGTAGCCTATATTTTATTTTAGACCTTAAACCACCTGTATGCATAAATGCAAATTTGATTTCAGCCTGATCCGTTCAATAGTTTAGACGTGAAGTGGAAACAAACACCCAAAGAGTCGCATTTATAATATTGCTGAACACCAAATGACTAACAAGATGAACCGTGTTCCAGAGATGTACGAGATAAGTCCATACGCGACATTCAGCATGTCTGGCGGCGCCACCGGGCCCACGGAGGAGGAGGCGGAGTGCGGCGGGGTCTGCGGCCCGGCGGGGGGAGGCACGCTGCGGACCTTTGGCCGCGCCGAACCCGCGCCACTGCAGGCCGCGCCGCCGCCCCATCACCATCATAGGGATAACAATTCAGGTGACTCCACGTCTTCCTATTATATTCACCGCCAGGGATTTCTTGAATAATAGTCCATCTTTTTGTCCTCAAAATGTTATGCTCGCAAAATATTACATTCATTATCTCGTTTTTCCCGAGTCGTCCTAAATGTCGCTGATCACACACACGACCCTCTGAACCTATTGGTGGTTAAAATGAATGGTTGTAGCACTACTTAACAGATACTGTACTGTGCTGGTGGTCATGTTTGTCATGTTTCAGAGGAGTACACGCTGTCCCGCGCCATGACGCTGATGGTACGGCGCTCGGAGTCAGACTCGGAGTCGAGCGGCTCGCCGCCGCCCTGCGCCGAGTGCAGCTCCGCGCGCTACCGCGTACCCGTCCTGCACGCTAAAGGTAGGTACTCCTTCTACCCAATAATGTTTGTATTCAGTATAAGAGTAGTATCAATGCTTAGATAAATGCCATAGAGGACCTTTTCAAATTTATTAAGATTAATTGTCCCTTTTTTTTATTTGGCGAAGATATTCGTTTGCGAATAGATTGGTCTAGAGGGAGCAGAATTATGTGGGATTCGTCCTGAGAAGGACTTTATACCCACTACAACCTCTCCGGTGACCCACTCACACCATTTTCGCCGAACCACGGGAACATTAGTTAAACCTACCGCGGCCCGACTGGCGTCCCCTCTCCCTCTCAACCATGGCCGCCGATAACTTCTTTATGGAAGCTATCGTAAGCTAGAACCCCATATCCGGGGACGCGCCACGTCGGAGTATCCCCGCCCACACTGGGACAACCCAGCAGGTCCGTGGAAGGTACAAGCCCCAGTGCCGTTTCAGTCACGGATAATATGTAACTAGTTGAATGTGATTTATAAAATACATTTCACATCTGGAGAGATCCAAAAATGCCGATGTTACAAAGTTTTTGATATACCTAACAAGTATATCACGCGAAACGCCTCGGTAAAATCTGCACGAGTTGCATGAGCCCTGAATTCGGCACCGAGTGTTTCAACTGCCATTTAAAACTTGTAGGGGCTGATGTGTTAGATCATACATGATGGTTTCATGTGTATAATGTAGGTAGGCATTGTCCGCAGAGGAGCTCCGCGCGGTGACAGACTCGAGCGCGGAGTCGGCGGGCGGAGCGTCCGAGCGCGACCCGCGCCGTCGCCGCCGGCAGCACGCGCACACTCCCACCAGGTACACGTACACATGTATAATATAGGTAGGCATTGTCCGCAGAGGAGCTCCGCGCGGTGACAGACTCGAGCGCGGAGTCGGCGGGCGGAGCGTCCGAGCGCGACCCGCGCCGTCGCCGCCGGCAGCACGCGCACACTCCCACCAGGTACACGTACACATGTATAATATAGGTAGGCATTGTCCGCAGAGGAGCTCCGCGCGGTGACAGACTCGAGCGCGGAGTCGGCGGGCGGAGCGTCCGAGCGCGACCCGCGCCGTCGCCGCCGGCAGCACGCGCACACTCCCACCAGGTACACGTACACATGTATAATATAGGTAGGCATTGTCCGCAGAGGAGCTCCGCGCGGTGACAGACTCGAGCGCGGAGTCGGCGGGCGGAGCGTCCGAGCGCGACCCGCGCCGTCGCCGCCGGCAGCACGCGCACACTCCCACCAGGTACACGTACACATGTATAATATAGGTAGGCATTGTCCGCAGAGGAGCTCCGCGCGGTGACAGACTCGAGCGCGGAGTCGGCGGGCGGAGCGTCCGAGCGCGACCCGCGCCGTCGCCGCCGGCAGCACGCGCACACTCCCACCAGGTACACGTACACATGTATAATATAGGTAGGCATTGTCCGCAGAGGAGCTCCGCGCGGTGAGAGACTCGAGCGCGGAGTCGGCGGGCGGAGCGTCCGAGCGCGACCCGCGCCGTCGCCGCCGGCAGCACGCGCACACTCCCACCAGGTACACGTACACATGTATAATATAGGTAGGCATTGTCCGCAGAGGAGCTCCGCGCGGTGACAGACTCGAGCGCGGAGTCGGCGGGCGGAGCGTCCGAGCGCGACCCGCGCCGTCGCCGCCGGCAGCACGCGCACACTCCCACCAGGTACACGTACACATGTATAATGTAGGTAGGCATTGTCCGCAGAGGAGCTCCGCGCGGTGACAGACTCGAGCGCGGAGTCGGCGGGCGGAGCGTCCGAGCGCGACCCGCGCCGTCGCCGCCGGCAGCACGCGCACACTCCCACCAGGTACACGTACACATGTATAATATAGGTAGGCATTGTCCGCAGAGGAGCTCCGCGCGGTGAGAGACTCGAGCGCGGAGTCGGCGGGCGGAGCGTCCGAGCGCGACCCGCGCCGTCGCCGCCGGCAGCACGCGCACACTCCCACCAGGTACACGTACACATGTATAATATAGGTAGGCATTGTCCGCAGAGGAGCTCCGCGCGGTGACAGACTCGAGCGCGGAGTCGGCGGGCGGAGCGTCCGAGCGCGACCCGCGCCGTCGCCGCCGGCAGCACGCGCACACTCCCACCAGGTACACGTACACATGTATAATATAGGTAGGCATTGTCCGCAGAGGAGCTCCGCGCGGTGACAGACTCGAGCGCGGAGTCGGCGGGCGGAGCGTCCGAGCGCGACCCGCGCCGTCGCCGCCGGCAGCACGCGCACACTCCCACCAGGTACACGTACACATGTATAATGTAGGTAGGCATTGTCCGCAGAGGAGCTCCGCGCGGTGACAGACTCGAGCGCGGAGTCGGCGGGCGGAGCGTCCAAGCGCGACCCGCGCCGTATGCGTTACTGGGGCGACATGTGGACTCAGATCAAGATGATTATATATAGAAAACTTAGAGCCTTATGCCCTGTAAATGAGCCCGAAAAATAAACTTTGTGCGCCTTAAGGTTTCAGAGTAATTCGAGAAAATAACATTTCGCTGCAGTAACGTCTGAAAACGTTACCCCAGCGACATGGTTTTTACCTATTAGCCCTAGCCAAATTTTAAATAGCTTAAAAGGTAGCTTATATTTGAGCACTTCCTTGGTCAAACAGCGCCATTTGTGCGCCCTGTGGTTTTTGAGTAATTGCAAATTGTAGTTTTTCAACGTTTTTCAGATTTCCATATCTTCGGAATGGCCGAACGAACAAAAATGATTTTTTGGGAGCAGAGACAGTTTGGTCTCTGCTAAATGACCCTTAGTAGTTTTTCCCAAAAAAGTGCACGGTTTATGAACTGCACGAGTTTTTCTGAAAATCAAAAATAACCTCTAGCTCTTGAACTACTTATGAAAGGCGTTCTGTGATTGCACTGGCTGATGCCTATTAAGAATCCGTATCTTCTGACAAAACTGTGAAATCCTATAACTTATTTTCGACGAAATAAATCAATTTTACAACTGAAAATGGTTTACTTATTTCGAGCCTCAAATAAGGGAGTTTCAACAAGATAAACAACTGTACATGATTTGCCAATCCTTAGAGCGCTTATTCAAATAAAACCATGCTGAATTTTAGCTTTCTACGCCTTCTAATTAACCGTCAATAAATAAAAGCAACAAACGAGAACTTTTAGACAGTTATCCGACCAAATTCGAAAGACCATTAAAAAGCGGCCGTTCAGTACTTTAAGCCAACATCTATAATTTGGTAGCTTTGTCATGCTTAACGTTAAGTACACTTATGTAGACAAGTTTTAGTGTGGGCTAAAGGCGTCTATGACATTGTTTGTCAACTTTTATTCCGTGTGACCACTTGGGTAGCTGATAGATTTCTATTTTTTTAATAGATTACAATGTTTAGTTCCACGATAACACTTTACAACAAAATAAACTTTATTACCTTTGATATAGTGTTTGATGTTTGAAAAAATGTGATGTTCACAACAGAAATACAAGAAACAAGAACAAACTACACATTCCATCATATAGATTACGAAAGGTAGGCAAATCATTTATGGGAAATTGCGTACGCTTCTATAATAAGCTTCCATCTGAAGCAACTGAGCTCCCTATTCGTAAATTTAAACAGTACATAAAACGAAATCTTATCAAGAAAGCCTTTTACTCCATAGATGATTATATTAATGATGTTAATGCTTGGCCAGATGTCGCCCAGTTCCGCACCGACAATAGTATTATAGGAGAACAATCTTAAGCTAACAAAATCAATAACATTTTGTTTCTTATTTTATAATAATTACTATTAATTAAGCTGTTTATGTATAAAATTTGACTTGTCTAAGTGCTTATTTTGTAAGCCTAAAGAAATAAAATTATTGAATTTTGTTTTTTTTTTAATTTGAATTAATGTATCTAAGAATTGTAACCTGCATACGTAAGTTATTAAAAGTTGGCGCGATCGCCTTTTTTGTTTACTGAATGTCTGGATTTATGAAGTCAGCGTGAACAATTGTATGAAAAGACAGAAGACAATCACACCGCTATAAAAAAAGCTGTTTCTTCTTTTCATTTGTTCCTTCTGTTGTGACTGATATGAGATTCATATTGTCGAGCAGCAGTTCATAATTTTATTTTAATATAATTACTAAAATAGATTTTCTGCACCACTGTACAAACATAACAAAAGCTGATAGATAAATTAAGAAGGTAAGGTGAATATTCCTAACGGCCGCTTTTTAATGGTCTTTCGAATTTGGTCGGATAACCGTCTAAAAGTTCTCGTTTGTTGCTTTTATTTATTGACGGTTAATTAGAAGGCGTAGAAAGCTAAAATTCAGCGTGGATTTATTTGAATAAGCGCTCTAAGGATTGGCAAATCATGTACAGTTGTTTATCTTGTTGAAACTCCCTTATTTGAGGCTCGAAATAAGTAAACCATTTTCAGTTGTAAAACTGATTTATTTCGTCGAAAATAAGTTATAGGATTTCACAGTTTTGTCAGAAGATACGGATTCTTAATAGGCATCAGCCAATGCAATCACAGAACGCCTTTCATAAGTAGTTCAAGAGCTAGAGGTTATTTTTGATTTTCAGAAAAACTCGTGCAGTTCATAAACCGTGCACTTTTTTGGGAAAAACTACTAAGGGTCATTTAGCAGAGACCAAACTGTCTCTGCTCCCAAAAAATCATTTTTGTTCGTTCGGCCATTCCGAAGATATGGAAATCTGAAAAACGTTGAAAAACTACAATTTGCAATTACTCAAAAACCACAGGGCGCACAAATGGCGCTGTTTGACCAAGGAAGTGCTCAAATATAAGCTACCTTTTAAGCTATTTAAAATTTGGCTGGGCTAATTGATAAAAACCATGTCGCTGGGGTAACGTTTTCAGACGTTACTGCAGCGAAATGTTATTTTCTCGAATTACTCTGAAACCTTAAGGCGCACAAAGTTAATTTTTCGGGCTCATTTACAGGGCATAGGGCTCTAAGTTTTCTATATATATAATCATCTTGATCTGAGTCTACATGTCGCCCCAGTAACGCACACACCCGCGCCGTCTCGCCGCCGCGCCGCCAGCAGCACGCGCACACTCCCACCAGGTACACGTACACATGTATAATATAGGTAGGCATTGTCCGCAGAGGAGCTCCGCGCGGTGACAGACTCGAGCGCGGAGTCGGCGGGCGGAGCGTCCGAGCGCGACCCGCGCCGTCGCCGCCGGCAGCACGCGCACACTCCCACCAGGTACACGTACACATGTATAATATAGGTAGGCATTGTCCGCAGAGGAGCTCCGCGCGGTGAGAGACTCGAGCGCGGAGTCGGCGGGCGGAGCGTCCGAGCGCGACCCGCGCCGTCGCCGCCGGCAGCACGCGCACACTCCCACCAGGTACACGTACACATGTATAATATAGGTAGGCATTGTCCGCAGAGGAGCTCCGCGCGGTGAGAGACTCGAGCGCGGAGTCGGCGGGCGGAGCGTCCGAGCGCGACCCGCGCCGTCGCCGCCGGCAGCACGCGCACACTCCCACCAGGTACACGTACACATGTATAATATAGGTAGGCATTGTCCGCAGAGGAGCTCCGCGCGGTGACAGACTCGAGCGCGGAGTCGGCGGGCGGAGCGTCCGAGCGCGACCCGCGCCGTCGCCGCCGGCAGCACGCGCACACTCCCACCAGGTACACGTACACATGTATAATATAGGTAGGCATTGTCCGCAGAGGAGCTCCGCGCGGTGACAGACTCGAGCGCGGAGTCGGCGGGCGGAGCGTCCGAGCGCGACCCGCGCCGTCGCCGCCGGCAGCACGCGCACACTCCCACCAGGTACACGTACACATGTATAATATAGGTAGGCATTGTCCGCAGAGGAGCTCCGCGCGGTGAGAGACTCGAGCGCGGAGTCGGCGGGCGGAGCGTCCGAGCGCGACCCGCGCCGTCGCCGCCGGCAGCACGCGCACACTCCCACCAGGTACACGTACACATGTATAATATAGGTAGGCATTGTCCGCAGAGGAGCTCCGCGCGGTGAGAGACTCGAGCGCGGAGTCGGCGGGCGGAGCGTCCGAGCGCGACCCGCGCCGTCGCCGCCGGCAGCACGCGCACACTCCCACCAGGTACACGTACACATGTATAATATAGGTAGGCATTGTCCGCAGAGGAGCTCCGCGCGGTGACAGACTCGAGCGCGGAGTCGGCGGGCGGAGCGTCCGAGCGCGACCCGCGCCGTCGCCGCCGGCAGCACGCGCACACTCCCACCAGGTACACGTACACATGTATAATGTACGTAGGCATTGTCCGCAGAGGAGCTCCGCGCGGTGACAGACTCGAGCGCGGAGTCGGCGGGCGGAGCGTCCGAGCGCGACCCGCGCCGTCGCCGCCGGCAGCACGCGCACACTCCCACCAGGTACACGTACACATGTATAATATAGGTAGGCATTGTCCGCAGAGGAGCTCCGCGCGGTGACAGACTCGAGCGCGGAGTCGGCGGGCGGAGCGTCCGAGCGCGACCCGCGCCGTCGCCGCCGGCAGCACGCGCACACTCCCACCAGGTACACGTACACATGTATAATATAGGTAGGCATTGTCCGCAGAGGAGCTCCGCGCGGTGACAGACTCGAGCGCGGAGTCGGCGGGCGGAGCGTCCGAGCGCGACCCGCGCCGTCGCCGCCGGCAGCACGCGCACACTCCCACCAGGTACACGTACACATGTATAATATAGGTAGGCATTGTCCGCAGAGGAGCTCCGCGCGGTGAGAGACTCGAGCGCGGAGTCGGCGGGCGGAGCGTCCGAGCGCGACCCGCGCCGTCGCCGCCGGCAGCACGCGCACACTCCCACCAGGTACACGTACACATGTATAATATAGGTAGGCATTGTCCGCAGAGGAGCTCCGCGCGGTGACAGACTCGAGCGCGGAGTCGGCGGGCGGAGCGTCCGAGCGCGACCCGCGCCGTCGCCGCCGGCAGCACGCGCACACTCCCACCAGGTACACGTACACATGTATAATATAGGTAGGCATTGTCCGCAGAGGAGCTCCGCGCGGTGACAGACTCGAGCGCGGAGTCGGCGGGCGGAGCGTCCGAGCGCGACCCGCGCCGTCGCCGCCGGCAGCACGCGCACACTCCCACCAGGTACACGTACACATGTATAATATAGGTAGGCATTGTCCGCAGAGGAGCTCCGCGCGGTGACAGACTCGAGCGCGGAGTCGGCGGGCGGAGCGTCCGAGCGCGACCCGCGCCGTCGCCGCCGGCAGCACGCGCACACTCCCACCAGGTACACGTACACATGTATAATGTAGGTAGGCATTGTCCGCAGAGGAGCTCCGCGCGGTGACAGACTCGAGCGCGGAGTCGGCGGGCGGAGCGTCCGAGCGCGACCCGCGCCGTCGCCGCCGGCAGCACGCGCACACTCCCACCAGGTACACGTACACATGTATAATATAGGTAGGCATTGTCCGCAGAGGAGCTCCGCGCGGTGACAGACTCGAGCGCGGAGTCGGCGGGCGGAGCGTCAGAGCGCGACCCGCGCCGTCGCCGCCGGCAGCACGCGCACACTCCCACCAGGTACACGTACACATGTATAATATAGGTAGGCATTGTCCGCAGAGGAGCTCCGCGCGGTGACAGACTCGAGCGCGGAGTCGGCGGGCGGAGCGTCCGAGCGCGACCCGCGCCGTCGCCGCCGGCAGCACGCGCACACTCCCACCAGGTACACGTACACATGTATAATATAGGTAGGCATTGTCCGCAGAGGAGCTCCGCGCGGTGACAGACTCGAGCGCGGAGTCGGCGGGCGGAGCGTCCGAGCGCGACCCGCGCCGTCGCCGCCGGCAGCACGCGCACACTCCCACCAGGTACACGTACACATGTATAATATAGGTAGGCATTGTCCGCAGAGGAGCTCCGCGCGGTGACAGACTCGAGCGCGGAGTCGGCGGGCGGAGCGTCCGAGCGCGACCCGCGCCGTCGCCGCCGGCAGCACGCGCACACTCCCACCAGGTACACGTACACATGTATAATATAGGTAGGCATTGTCCGCAGAGGAGCTCCGCGCGGTGACAGACTCGAGCGCGGAGTCGGCGGGCGGAGCGTCCGAGCGCGACCCGCGCCGTCGCCGCCGGCAGCACGCGCACACTCCCACCAGGTACACGTACACATGTATAATATAGGTAGGCATTGTCCGCAGAGGAGCTCCGCGCGGTGAGAGACTCGAGCGCGGAGTCGGCGGGCGGAGCGTCCGAGCGCGACCCGCGCCGTCGCCGCCGGCAGCACGCGCACACTCCCACCAGGTACACGTACACATGTATAATATAGGTAGGCATTGTCCGCAGAGGAGCTCCGCGCGGTGAGAGACTCGAGCGCGGAGTCGGCGGGCGGAGCGTCCGAGCGCGACCCGCGCCGTCGCCGCCGGCAGCACGCGCACACTCCCACCAGGTACACGTACACATGTATAATATAGGTAGGCATTGTCCGCAGAGGAGCTCCGCGCGGTGAGAGACTCGAGCGCGGAGTCGGCGGGCGGAGCGTCCGAGCGCGACCCGCGCCGTCGCCGCCGGCAGCACGCGCACACTCCCACCAGGTACACGTACACATGTATAATATAGGTAGGCATTGTCCGCAGAGGAGCTCCGCGCGGTGACAGACTCGAGCGCGGAGTCGGCGGGCGGAGCGTCCGAGCGCGACCCGCGCCGTCGCCGCCGGCAGCACGCGCACACTCCCACCAGGTACACGTACACATGTATAATATAGGTAGGCATTGTCCGCAGAGGAGCTCCGCGCGGTGACAGACTCGAGCGCGGAGTCGGCGGGCGGAGCGTCCGAGCGCGACCCGCGCCGTCGCCGCCGGCAGCACGCGCACACTCCCACCAGGTACACGTACACATGTATAATATAGGTAGGCATTGTCCGCAGAGGAGCTCCGCGCGGTGAGAGACTCGAGCGCGGAGTCGGCGGGCGGAGCGTCCGAGCGCGACCCGCGCCGTCGCCGCCGGCAGCACGCGCACACTCCCACCAGGTACACGTACACATGTATAATATAGGTAGGCATTGTCCGCAGAGGAGCTCCGCGCGGTGACAGACTCGAGCGCGGAGTCGGCGGGCGGAGCGTCCGAGCGCGACCCGCGCCGTCGCCGCCGGCAGCACGCGCACACTCCCACCAGGTACACGTACACATGTATAATATAGGTAGGCATTGTCCGCAGAGGAGCTCCGCGCGGTGACAGACTCGAGCGCGGAGTCGGCGGGCGGAGCGTCCGAGCGCGACCCGCGCCGTCGCCGCCGGCAGCACGCGCACACTCCCACCAGGTACACGTACACATGTATAATATAGGTAGGCATTGTCCGCAGAGGAGCTCCGCGCGGTGACAGACTCGAGCGTCGATAGTATATTTGACATTACTAAGTGTTCCAATGTGTTCCTATGGTTTAATAAATGAAATTAAATGAAAAATGAAAATGAGCGTGGAGTTAATGGGCGAAACGCCCGAGCGCGACCCACGCCGTCGCCGCCGGCAGCACGCGCACACGCCCACCAGATACACTTGTTAATGTACACACTGAGTAACAACTACTATCATATTATGTCAGCCCACATACGACCTCTGGTACGATCACAGGCCCAGGCCTCTCTCAAAATACTTACGAGGAATCCTCTCCATATTCTATTACATATTCGTAGTGTCCATCCTCATAACGGTTACAATTTGGAGACACTTCAAAGTCATCGTTATTAATTGCGACCGAATAACTTTACTCCTATAGCACAGCGACCTGAAGTATGTCTAAGCCTCCGATAACAGAAGTTGCCATTTCAATAAGTATGTCTCTTGAGCTGCAATCGGAAAATTGCACGGAGAATTCTTCTAAACATTGCCACTTTTAAACTCACTACCACTACCTACTGAATTAACATCCTACAACCTCTTTGCAGCGCCATCTATTTAATAAAGCTGGTATCAGAGAGAAATGAGAGAGGCGGCGGCGACGAGCGCGGTTAAAGAACCCTTCTCATATTTGGTGCGCGATGCGTAAACTTGAACCTTACTTTTGAGAACCTCTTTGTATCCAGTGTATGCAGTTCTCAAATGTTTAAACAGATGGCGTTTTGTGTTTCAGGTACCAGCAACGACAAGAGCAAGAGAGGAGAGATTTTACGATACACGTGTAATACGAAGACAATAAAGACTGCTACAAGCAAAATCATTTGTTACCTAGCTAAATTAACATTTTACTAGAGATTTATGAAAAGTTTGTAAATATTATAAATATTTTGTACCACGTTGGAATTTAAAATTGTCGCGGCCTATTGGGAGAGAAAAACAAATTTTGTAAAAAGCAATAGAAATAATTTTTGAAGCGTTTAGATGTTTCAGTATTATATTCCGATAGTGTTTTAGAATTGTGAACTTTCTCATTCTCTGCCATATTTAAAATAAATTGTATTAAATACATTATAAATAGTTAGTACAATCAATATAACAATAAAATAAGTAAGTACAATAATTAAGAAACAAAGAAAATTACAATCAAATAATAGAAGTAAATTAAAACTAGTATTAAAATTTACAATTGAGCTAACTGCAGACTGTTGCAAACAATTTACAAGTAGCTCAAATGACAACTCTTACAATAATTAGTTTTTAGATGAATATTAATACTAAGAAGGATGAACAAAAAAACATGCGAGTCGCCAAATCAAAGTTATCGAAATCGTTCTCAATAATTTTTGCACGAAGTATGCACGACACGAACATACGAGTATACAACGATTCTAGAACTTTTAACATTTTGGCAAAGTTAATTGAAGTATATTGTATATGTTGATTCAGTGAGTTTTCAGCACTTCGACTTTCATCGAGGTGTAAATTGATCTCTGGTGTTAGATAAATTATAAGTTTAATAAGTATATCTACATAGTACCTAGGTAAGTACTCAAGTCTCATGTTGTTCTCACTGCCTATAAACTTTACGTACCTTTACTTACATAGAACTTACTTGTATTACAAATAAACTTGTAAATAAATAATGTACGAAGAAATATGAACGTGTTTTTATTGATTGTTAGCTGCTGCTGAGCCTGCTGCTTCGCTCGCACACTTCTCCGCGCGGAAAAATCCACACCTAATTTATAACATCATTCATTGGACTTTCAAAACTATCGTAGATTGAAAATTTTATTACTGATGTAAGCGGGTTAACTGCGAATCTTATATGTGTTGTAAGAACACCAACGTTTCATCTCTTGACGGATTTATAATCAGGTTTGTTGTTAACCCGCTCACATCCGTAATAAAATTAGTTCATCTGCAGTTTCATGAAACGTTGGTAAGAACACCAACATTTCATCTCTTGGCGGATTTATAATCAGGTTAGTTGTTAACCCGCTTACATCCGTAATAAAATCAGTTCATCTGTAGTTTGATTCAGTAGTTTTGACGTGAAATCGGAGGATTCGGAACTGTCTAAGGACGCATTCGCACAGTATCCGTTTTACAATAAGGAACGTAGGCTGCTTGAACTTCGTTTTTACATGATCCGTTCTTTTCCGTACGAAGGTAGTTGTAAGAGCGAGTTCACACACTCGACGGTATTCCGAGTCCAGTAAAACGATTGTTTCCAGTAGCAAAAGATCCGCTTCCGTCTCGTCCCGGCGCGCGAACGAGGTGAACGCTTACGCATTATATTGCGAAGTGCGTCCTGTGCGCTGCTACGCCGCGCGCCGGTTCCCGGTTTCAAATTAGGGACTCGCCTGGCCTTGGACACAATGGAGGAGATAAGGCAGCTTCATTGGTACATAACAGCATAAATACAGGCTTAGAAGCTGTAACTGTCAAGGTCTATAACTATGACCATATTAACGACCAACTGGGCTACTACTGGTCGTGTGTGTCGTGTAGTGTTGCGTTGCGGACACCCAAACAACCAACCAATCAGGTGGGTCCAGAAGTCGCCCGACGTCCGATTGCAATATAATGCTCATAGTCAGATACGCGGTGTTCGCTTTCTCGACATCAGCTGCTTATTTCAAACTTTCTTCAGCATTGTCTTATATTTGCCTATATTGATTTCTTCAAAAAACAAGAACCATTAAACTATCGCCGGAATAATAATAATTTTCTAAAGATTGTTTATTATCCCACACTGTTAACACAATATGTAGGTAGATATGTGATTAGATTCGCGGTAATTGGGTGACCGCAGGACAGGAGCGGTGCCTGCGGCTGACCCGCCCGCCCTACGCGCAGGAAGCAGGTGCCCGCTCAAGAAACAAGCTAGAAATATTAAAAGATAAATATTGTACCTTTTTTTTTATTATCCTGAGCACGCACGCATATCGTACAGCCACGGGGAGGCAGTACGATTATGTGGGACTCCAACCCACTAAAACCCTCAGGGTGTTTCCGCCTCTGCCGCTTGTAGTGCGAACATGGGGACGATTTTCTCTTCCACGAAACCACCGCGGCTGCCCGATATCAGGCCTCTCACTGGGGGTGTGGAGCACCCCCCTTCGCGACGCGCCAGAAACACATGACGCGTCACGACCACCTCGGGGACCTTACCCGCCATGTCGTTACATTTCGACGACGGAACAGCGGCGCCACTGTTCAGCCTATCCTATCGTTTCACAACTAAGGGTATTGTAGTAATGATAAAACATCCAAGTTTATGTTCATAAATATTAAATTAATAATTAAGATACTGAGTACATCCAATATAAAGTATTTTGAAATGTCTTAGTATTTGAATTCAAGAGTGAACAAAAAGTGGGAAACTAGGCTTATTACATTTTATTATGGAATATCTTTGGAAATCTTATTGTTTACCACTGCATACATTTGTTATATTATATTATGTTACTTAACAAATTACAACATCTTGCACGGCCTTTCTGACAAAATGCTTCGTTCTCGAAACAGCATGTTTTCACATTTAAATACACTTATCTTTTTCTACTACTCCAGATCTGTAGGATCCTAACTAATAAGCACATTAACATGAAGGTAGGTACCTTTCTTGATATATTTTTGCTAGGTTACGGAACAGAATTTCTTTTTCATTTATTAAATAGCCCAACACCTGGACTCACATTTTTTGTATCTATTTTTTTATATTTTTTGATAGTCAAAGTATAATCTAAATAATCATCAAGCTGTGAGTTGGCATTCACAGCATCTCTGTTTTAACCCCAAACCCCCCCCTCCTCTCCTCCCTACGCGCCAGGAACAGCGCGTAGCCATCATCTATTAGCATACACACACACACATTTCGCGCGCATAGGCAATTACTGTCTATGTCGCAATGACTAAAGTTACATTTAGTGCGATTGACAAGAAGTGTCGCGATGATTTGTTTAAGGTTTTTGCTAATTTGATGCGTAAGCTTCACGCGGGGGCAATATCTTAAAAATTTATTAAAAGGGCAAATTTTTTCGTAAGGTTTTTTTTTGTACAAAATGAACTTACATCTAGATTAAGTTAAGACATTATATGCAAATTATACTTTGCAAATAAATATATGACTAATAATAATTAATAAAGAAATACAATTAGATCAGGATTTTACAAAAGAGAACTTGGCACAAATCTCAAAAATTCACAAATTTTATACTGCGCCCTGTATTTTGGTAATAAATAAACGCATAATGAAATGGGATGACCTAACCGGTCTAATAGAGTAGTAGGTAGGTATCAGACACGTCTCAAACATGTTTCCTGTGTCATATGGGTGTCGCTTGCTCGGGTACCTACCAGGTTGATTGCTCCGCCCTGTATACAATGGATTATTTTACGTTACCATTTATCATGTTTCAGATATACCTACCTATATATAGATACATAGATACAAACAAATTGAAAATCTACAGTATCAATCAGATTTTTAAAGGCACATCTGTATGAGGAATATTTTATTGGATTATAAACATCAACTCTATGGAACTCAGGAGGAGAGGCCTATCTATGTCCAGCGTTAAGGTGATGATAGTGAAGATAATGTTCTGGGTATTTAAGTACACAGGCCTCCACTTTTAACAAGTATGGTGCCCGCGACGTAAATGCGTTCCTTACCAACCTACTAACTGCTGCGCGGCTCCCTTCATGTGGCACCGCAGAGCTGCCGCGGGTGAAAAGACGAACTCTTCATCTATGTCACCTTTATAATTGCGAGGAGCGTCGTTGGATATGTCGACGGGCTTTTGAATCGCCTTGAGTCCCGCTCAAAGTGCAAATAAGTCCATCGGAGCCGCCGCTTGTGACGTCACACACAATTTGCCAGGAATGACGAGGACGTGCCACTACGCCACCACTACCACGGATATTAGATAACTCTCCTACCATACCACAGACTTATAAAGAGAAGTGCAGCTAGTAATAAGTCACTGTACCATATATAATATACTGTCGGATTGAAGCAATATTATTCAGATAGGAGTAGTTCGTTTTCTACTATTGAGAGTGAAAAAAGCCAAAAAACAGGGGCCAAATATTGCAAAAACGATGCTTAGAGCTTAAAATAGGATTTGAACTAATGCCATTTTGCTTTTGGTAACACGATGGAACTTTAGGTCCTGCTGTGCTGACTGAAGCTCATGCCACTACATTTTAGTACGTTTTGCAGGACTTGAGCAAAATGGGAGCGTCAGCCAGTGGTAGGGGTGCCGATCTCGTCAGCCGTTGAACTGGATCACACGTAAAATTTTACAATCTGCAGAATGAACCGCGTTTGATGGCGCGCTGACTGCCTCTCGCAGGCGAGTCTACTCTGCTCTCAGAAAGTGATTGTGACACAAGTCATTTCTACTTCGTTTCTTAAATATTGAGGCGCTGAACCACAAACTAATCGCTTGCCAAAACAATGTCTAAGAATGACACATTTTTGCATTTTACCCTTGGCCTTGATGAAAGAAACTACAAATGGAGGGACGAATGTCGAATCGTATCAAGGTTGAAACCAATCTATAGATTTCTCCCTGCAAAGAGGATCGCACGCACTATTTAAAGTTTTTTTCAAACCACATGCTCGACAATGCCGAATTATAGGTCATGTAAACCCTACCGAAAGCAAGACATTAAATCCCTTGGTATTAGCCGGGTTATAATGTTGTACTGAATTTCATTATAACCCGCTGGTTAATAATATGATTTCACTTTTCATAATTCTTATTACTATATGCATAAAGTTTAATTTTGCTAAACACAATTTGTCCTAGGCCATGGCCTACTTGATTTGACAAAATAAATGAAGTTTGCCTCCGTGTGAACCCCGGTCCGGAGGAGCGCGGTGTTCGAAATTCGAATTTCGAATCTAGGACCACGGCTTGTGCTTTCGAATTTGGAACGTCGCGCGCCTTCATTTGTTCACGCGTGACGAACAAATCGAGTTCTTGTAGGTGCCTATAGAAGATTTAATTTCAAAAATAATATTGAAAATGTCGAGTGATGAAAGTGTTTTGACTCCTGAGTTTATCAAATTAGATGCCATAGGCATTGTCAACAATCTGCTGCCAGAGAAGTCAAAGGAAAACATTATTTATCTACTGAGCCTGTTTTTTTGTCTCGCATAAGGTGTGAAAAGTAGAGTATACACCTCGGGGATAAGACTGTTTTAGTCTTGGGCGGTTGAACCCCTCACTGCACTCAGGACTCAGTCTTAATTCCCTCGCTTCGCTCAGGAATTAACTTATAACTCCCTCGCTACGCTCAGGAGTTAAATTATGAGTCCTTCGTTACGTTCGGGATTCAATTCGCTCCCGTGACATAAAACAGTGCTTTATCCCCTTAGTGTATAATCTACTATTTCAAACCACATGCTCGACAATGCCGAATTATAGGTCATGTAAACCCTACCGAAAGCAAGACATTAAATCCCTTGGTATTAGCCGGGTTATAATGTTGTACTGAATTTCATTATAACCCGCTGGTTAATAATATGATTTCACTTTTCATAATTCTTATTACTATATGCATAAAGTTTAATTTTGCTAAACACAATTTGTCCTAGGCCATGGCCTACTTGATTTGACAAAATAAATGAAGTTTGCCTCCGTGTGAACCCCGGTCCGGAGGAGCGCGGTGTTCGAAATTCGAATTTCGAATCTAGGACCACGGCTTGTGCTTTCGAATTTGGAACGTCGCGCGCCTTCATTTGTTCACGCGTGACGAACAAATCGAGTTCTTGTAGGTGCCTATAGAAGATTTAATTTCAAAAATAATATTGAAAATGTCGAGTGATGAAAGTGTTTTGACTCCTGAGTTTATCAAATTAGATGCCATAGGCATTGTCAACAATCTGCTGCCAGAGAAGTCAAAGGAAAACATTATTTATCTACTGAGCCTGTTTTTTTGTCTCGCATAAGGTGTGAAAAGTAGAGTATACACCTCGGGGATAAGACTGTTTTAGTCTTGGGCGGTTGAACCCCTCACTGCACTCAGGACTCAGTCTTAATTCCCTCGCTTCGCTCAGGAATTAACTTATAACTCCCTCGCTACGCTCAGGAGTTAAATTATGAGTCCTTCGTTACGTTCGGGATTCAATTCGCTCCCGTGACATAAAACAGTGCTTTATCCCCTTAGTGTATAATCTACTATTTCATCTATGGACGATTCTGCGACGTTTCCAATGTCATAGTAAAGCGATTGATTAGCAGAATTCGGCCTCGGGTAGTTTCAAATGGTTGTGAACAGGATTAATTTGCTACAAACGATCACTACGAAATCACTACAAGCAATCCTGAATAATCAATTATATCGGTTGCTTTGTACTAAGGGCCTGAGACTGGCATTTAATACTAATGTGCGCTTATACCAAACAGGTCTTTCACTGAAACCTTACATTGAACTACAAGAGCCCAACAGGCAAAGAACTCTCGCTCACACATAAAATTAAAGAAATGTATGCAGGTTCAAAAATAACCGCAGTCAGGTTCGCTCCGCTCGCCGCCGCCTCCGCCGCCGTCACCGCCATCGCACCCCGCATCCCGCATCAGAGTATGTGGCGAGCGCTCCGTAACCTGTACTTTTGTATAAAACCTTATGTAATTGGAGCACTGACCGGTTTCCGGGTAAGTTCGACATTGGCTTTAGAACGATTAATTGCATGCAGGATATGAGCCTTACCTCTCCGTCCGACATGCTTCGCCCAAAATGTAGATGATTGTTCTGATACGTTTGCATCCAACATTTGTGTGATTTTCCTTTAACAATATCTATGCATAGTATGCAGCATACTATATTGTACAAAACCTCAATACCTGTCAATTAAGTGGGTCGTGAACCCTTCACACTTAATTTACAGGTGTAGTTATAATATTTAATATTATAACTACTAATATTTCAATTACCTCAATCAATAATCCACATTACCATCTGGTCATCCCTAATATTAGATAAGTAACCCTAAACATTACTTTTTGTCCATTGGACTTCGATAGCGAGAAAGATCTTGGGAGTAAAAGAGTTTGGTATCGCTAGAGTTAGCGAGTCGGTGACCAGAGAAAGGAGCGCACTGGTCCACGCTCTCTTGCACGAGTCGGCCCTTTTCTTCCAAACCAACAGAAAGATCTTCAACAATCCAACATGTATGTGTTCAACCCCAATATCTCACTCTCTCTAAAACGTACACCTTACCTAACTCAAATACAATTCAATTTGAACTGAACTGCTAGTTAACCATGGTCTCTGCAACATTGCCTACTACCTCATTCACATAGAGCTTTCAATTCGATAGCGGCTTTTTGAGTAGGGAATCATACTCGCGCATGCGTAGGTAACTGGCGGCCATTTGCAGCAAAACGCACACATGTACGGAATGTCAAACGTAAAGCAAACAGAGAAGCGGTCAAGGGAGAAAGGATTCCTGATGACTCGCTGGATTAGAAACACCGGGACTTTTGAACAAATCAACCACTTAGAAACGGTGGAGAAAATGTTCGCCTTCTATTGATACCAGACTTATTGTTCATACTGACCGCAAAGGTCGTTTTAGCTTCATTGCACTGTAATGTCTGTACTTAGGTACCTACGTATTTTAATTCTCAGTTTTTTAAGTTTTAAAATGTACATAAAATAGTTTTATAAAAAAAACAGATGGTTTTCATATAACAAAGAGCTTTATTTCCTTTAAACCTTACAGGACTCTTGGATATTTATTATTATAAAAGTTCTTTATTTGTATTTTATTTTGTTATTCTTTTAGCAAAGTTAGTCGAACATGATGCTGGCTAA
Organism: Eupithecia exiguata; assembly: GCA_947086465.1. Classification (NCBI taxonomy): domain Eukaryota; kingdom Metazoa; phylum Arthropoda; class Insecta; order Lepidoptera; family Geometridae; genus Eupithecia; species Eupithecia exiguata. The sequence continues at coordinate 310,002 of OX352228.1, forward strand.
GAGCCGCTCCACACGGTGTTCGAGCCGAGATTGTCTCTCCGAGGAGGTTACGGACTAAGAGCCGCTCCACACGGTGTTCGAGCCGAGATTGTCTCTCTGAGGAGGTTACGGACTAAGAGCCGCTCCACACGGTGTTCGAGCCGAGATTGTCTCTCCGAGGAGGTTACGGACTAAGAGCCGCTCCACACGGTGTTCGAGCCGAGATTGTCTCTCTGAGGAGGTTACGGACTAAGAGCCGCTCCACACGGTGTTCGAGCCGAGATTGTCTCTCCGAGGAGGTTACGGACTAAGAGCCGCTCCACACGGTGTTTGAGCCGAGATTGTCTCTCTGAGGAGGTTACGGACTAAGAGCCGCTCCACACGGTGTTCGAGCCGAGATTGTCTCTCTGAGGAGGTTACGGACTAAGAGCCGCTCCACACGGTGTTCGAGCCGAGATTGTCTCTCTGAGGAGGTTACGGACTAAGAGCCGCTCCACACGGTGTTCGAGCCGAGATTGTCTCTCTGAGGAGGTTACGGACTAAGAGCCGCTCCACACGGTGTTCGAGCCAAGATTGTCTCTCTGAGGAGGTTACGGACTAAGAGCCGCTCCACACGGTGTTCGAGCCGAGATTGTCTCTCTGAGGAGGTTACGGACTAAGAGCCGCTCCACACGGTGTTCGAGCCGAGATTGTCTCTCCGAGGAGGTTACGGACTAAGAGCCGCTCCACACGGTGTTCGAGCCGAGATTGTCTCTCCGAGGAGGTTACGGACTAAGAGCCGCTCCACACGGTGTTCGAGCCGAGATTGTCTCTCCGAGGAGGTTACGGACTAAGAGCCGCTCCACACGGTGTTCGAGCCGAGATTGTCTCTCCGAGGAGGTTACGGACTAAGAGCCGCTCCACACGGTGTTCGAGCCGAGATTGTCTCTCCGAGGAGGTTACGGACTAAGAGCCGCTCCACACGGTGTTCGAGCCGAGATTGTCTCTCTGAGGAGGTTACGGACTAAGAGCCGCTCCACACGGTGTTCGAGCCGAGATTGTCTCTCCGAGGAGGTTACGGACTAAGAGCCGCTCCACACGGTGTTCGAGCCGAGATTGTCTCTCCGAGGAGGTTACGGACTAAGAGCCGCTCCACACGGTGTTCGAGCCGAGATTGTCTCTCCGAGGAGGTTACGGACTAAGAGCCGCTCCACACGGTGTTCGAGCCGAGATTGTCTCTCCGAGGAGGTTACGGACTAAGAGCCGCTCCACACGGTGTTCGAGCCGAGATTGTCTCTCCGAGGAGGTTACGGACTAAGAGCCGCTCCACACGGTGTTCGAGCCGAGATTGTCTCTCCGAGGAGGTTACGGACTAAGAGCCGCTCCACACGGTGTTCGAGCCGAGATTGTCTCTCTGAGGAGGTTACGGACTAAGAGGCACCTTACGATCGAGCGAGTTATCGGTGGATCGAGAACAATATTTTCGATTGTTTTACGCCCGTGAGTAAGTTATTGAGGGCACTCGGGTGGTTGTTATTTGTATCTATAACTATTGAAATGGGATGTGTGGCTGATTTGTTGTGATGGCAAAGTTTAGCATTGTTTGCTACGGACAAAGATCGATTAACCTGAAACTAGGTATCGATGAACAGAGAGTCGTATTTTATGATTAGCTTTCTTTAGCTAAGTAAACTCAAACATGTCTTTTTGTTCTCATAAGGCTTCGATCCGAAGTGTATTAATAACATCTTATTTTATTGGGATCCACTAGACGAAGTTTCACCAATAAAAATATCTTATCGACAATAACTACATACACAGTGTATCGTAGCGAGGGACTTACTGCATAGATGTGATACGTCTTCGTTGCGTATTAAAGCGAGCTGCGCGTCAGTGCCTTGTTCCGTCCGCTGGCCGACGCTTTAATAGTACAGAACTGGGGTCGAAATGCAAAGTGACACCTACAAATCTGTGCGAGAACGCACTGCGACCGCCTCCGCCTCCGCCCCCGCCCCTGCCCCCGCCGACGAATGTACGAGTGGCCCATAAACATTTACACTATTTATTTACTAGCTATGTGACTTGCTGCGGATTCATCTACTGCTGGAACAGAGAACAAAATACTTCACAAGAAAGAAAACTTTATTGCGCAAGAAAAACCCACAAAAAAATACAAGCAAGTTTTGGCGAAGTTTAATTATGGCTTTAGTTTGATTTTAAACATTATAATTAAATGCAATTTCGGTAATTCCAATTCCAATATCAGTTAGAAAATGACATAAAAAAAATAATGAGTTGTGCAAGAAACAAAGGTAGAGTTCGTGTGGTATAGATTGGGGAGGCGTGCGGGTGCACGGCTGACCTGACCTGGCGGCGGCGGCGTGGCGGAGAGCAGAGATTTCAGTCAGCCTCGCGCCGCGCAGCCGGCCGGTCGTGCGCGCCTCTTCACCGAAACACCGGTTGTGTGGCAGGAGCGCACACCTCTCCTACCCACGTAGATGCAAGCTTCAAGTATACATAAGTGCTGTGCTAAAGTGGACGCGGCGACCCCTCGCCGACCAGGAACTGAAGCTACCGCCCCGACAGCTGATGAGGTACGTTGGGAACAGCCATGTGGTTGGACAGGAGATTCAATAACGGTTTCAAATTGAGATGAAACATTGTTTTCTGTTTGAAATCGTTGTAAAATGTTAAATAAATATATTTCACAATATTTACATTACATTATTTTGGGCATTTTAAATAGTTAAATAGGATATTATAACTAATAAGTTATTGTATTATCAAACATATAAATAGAGCAATTAATTAAAACTCATTACATAATTTAGTTAAACGAACCTAAATTTGTAGCATTTGAGAAACCACTTAATACAAAATTATTCCTTCGATATTAATTTGTAATTTGTACCAATCTACTTAATATATTTGGAGCTTCCGAAGTGGCAAACGACCATGACGATTTTGTGGTCAAACACATCATAACAAAATCTTTAAACCTGGTATCTAACTTATTATATAGGTACCTAATTATACAGGGTGGAAAGAATCTATGGGCCCTGGAGGGGAACTACCTTAAATCCTTTAGCTAGCTCATTTAACTGAAAGGAAACATTCCTTAATTTTTAAAAAGAAACATAATTGCATTCAAAGATTTTCTAAAAATTCCTTGTTTCACCTGGGAATCGAACCAACTAAAAATTAAAAAAATAAACCCTCGCTATTTTATTATGCTAATCAATAGGATTATTGTTCAGGATAAAAATTGTCTAATAAACACTGGACTCATCTGTTGTATAAGATACCCATGAAATCGAATATTTATTACATGTTCTTTATTAACAATACCTAGTATTGTGCACTTGCAAATTTGAATTTCGAACGATAACTTTCATCATTTTTAGGGTTCCGTACCCAATGGGTAAAACGGGACCCTATAATTAAAATTCCGCTATCCGTCCGTCTGTTTGTCTATCCGTCTATCACCAGGCTGTATCCGTAACCGTGATAGTAAAAAAAAAGCCTATGTTTGATTCCAGGATTAGAATTACCTGTATGCAAAATTTCAGACTGATCCGTTCAGTAGTTTTGGCATGAAGAGGTAACAAACATCCATCCATCCATACATCCATCCAAACTTTCGCATTTATAATATTAGTGTGATAGTTTGACTTTTCACTGGTCAATATCTGTCTACTTAAAAAAATGTTTCACGTTTTGTGTTTTTGTTTGTATTGATGATAAAATAAAATGAATATTAGTTTTAACTTTTATTTTAATTTTTAAGACATTATTTCTATTGATCCTGAACAATAATCCTACAGATTCGCATAACGAAATAGCGAGGGTTTATTTTTTTAATTTTTAGTTGGTTCGTGTCCCAGGTGAGACTAGGAATTTTTAGAAAATCTTTGAATGTTTCTTTTTAAAAATAAAGGAATGTTTCCTTTCAGTTAAATGAGCTAGCTAAAGGATTTAAGGTAGTTCCCCTCCAGGGCCCATAGATTCTTTCCACCCTGTATATAACGCGGGCTCCGCAGGATCTGGCGCCGCCGCCGCGCCGTTGTAAAACAACAACAAAAGATTGCCGTCTGTCCTTTTCCATGAGATTAGGCTGCGTCCACACGAACCACGAGCCTGAAATATCACTTTTTCTTACAATAGCGAGTGTAGAACCCAACTGGGGTCGGAAAGAAGGGTTTTAATCCCTTGAAGCTTGAATAATTTGTTAAAGAGTTTTTCAAGTGTTAAGAAACGATCGGATAAAAAATTCTACGAAAACTTTTTAATAATATCCCAAAAAATTTCGATTTCGGCAGGATAAAAAATTGCTTAGAAATAGCACAGGTGTTACATTGGATAAGTGAATAAATGTTTTTCATCTGTGTTGTGTCTGAGTGGTACCTTATGTTATTCAATTGGCAGTCGACTATTGATAGTATTAATACTATGATGTCTTGGTCGTCACACACGGTGAAGATGCTTGGTCGTCACACACGGTGAAGATGCTTGGTCGTCACACACGGTGAAGATGCTTGGTCGTCACACACGGTGAAGATGCTTGGTCGTCACACACGGTGAAGATGCTTGGTCGTCACACACGGTGAAGATGCTTGGTCGTCACACACGGTGAAGATGCTTGGTCGTCACACACGATGAAGATGCTTGGTCGTCACACACGATGAAGAAGCTTGGTCGTCACACACGGTGAAGATGCTTGGTCGTCACACACGATGAAGATGCTACAATATTTTTTCTTAAGATACCTTACGTTAAAATACTATAGCATCCACTGTTAAGATACGATAATACCTATATATTATAGTGTCATTCTCTTGAAAAACGGCGAAGGTGTCACACGTATTTTTAATTAAAACACTATGTACGTACAGGGTGACAAATTTGCAATCACAAATGATGGATGCCGTAAATGTGCCAAGTTCGACAAAAATGGCTTATCTTTTGGATTTGGAAAGCGCATCAGATGATTCCGATTCCGAATTTGATTTGAAAATTGCATCAGCGCATTCTAATAGGCGATCCATTGGGTTAAAAGTCATACCAAACATAGAAAAGAACGCGGTGAATCTAATTTCAAACTTATTTTAAGAAGTCAAAACTTTTAACGAACTTGGGTAAAGAAGATATAAAGAAACAAAAAAGTAATATAATAGAGAAAGCATTTGTACTGAACAGCGACTTTGCTGTATGCTTGAGGTAAGTTATGAATATAAAGAAATACAGTTACAGAAATTAAAAGCTTGAGGGTCAGAGTTCACAGGTTCATTTTCCGTTAAGCTCCCCTGTATTAAAGAACACACTTTATTTGTTATTCAATGTCCTATAGGGGTTTCAAAAAACCAACGGTACTTATACACATAATAGTAGTTGTTAATTGAGTTTTACAGCACTGCGGACTGGCCTGTATAAAGTATCTTACGATATATTTCGTATCTTAAGATGACATGTTAACATGATATATTTCCATAGCAAGGCATCTTAAGATGAAGTCGCCCTATCGCTCAGTATCTTAATTAAGATACCGGAACATGAAAATATATTACTAGCCGTGTGTGATGGCTCATAGTGATTGTACAGCGAGCAATATTTTATTTATAGATGAAATATTACAGCATCTTCATCGTCTGAGATACGCTTTAGTACTTAAACAAACGATTAAGGAGTATAAGGGGGGGGGGGGAAGGGGGTGATTTCCTCCGTCCACAACTCAAACATAAACATTGATTATTTAAAAAAAACACAAATCCAAAGAGTGTAAAACCACTTGTGTCACCCGTCGAATTGATACTGACAAGTTTTTTGTAAAACAACGTTTAAAATTACAAATATCCAATGCAAAATTTTAGATTCACTGTAATTCCTCCCTCATTGAATTTATAAAACCCAGAACAAAATGTTACCATGAAAGCCAGTAACTAGAGTATGGGCGCGGCCAGGAGACACGTCTTTAATTTTGAATTCGGTGATCTACTTATCTTGGTCGGTAGTGCTGTATTCCTCGTGATCTGTGTGCTCGCCATTTGCGCAGTAGCCCGGTCACGGTGACTTGCCAGCCAGCTGGTCTCCAAGGCCTCCTGGTGCTAAGCTCTATAAAAATAACCCAGTCACGGTGACCTGCCGGCCGCTTCGCCCCGTCAGTTCGAGTCGTCAGTTGGTCTCCACCGCCTGCTGAGGCTCTACTCAATGACACCAGGTACTAAATAAAGTAGATAAAAGTTTTTTCGAGACAAGTACAGAAAAGTATACGATAAACAAACAGAAAACAAAACTAGTAACATGGAGGTAAGTGGTAGTCAAAATTTGGTGCGCCGCCTCCACGAACCTGTGCCGGAATAGGACTCCAGCAAGGACTGAACAGTTTGTAGCCAGCGCTGTTCTTCAGTCAATCACCTTAATACTGGCGTAGTGACACCAATTTGTATTCAAATATTTTTTTTTTATATATCATGTGGCGAGAACGTTTGGTGTAACGGTCAGTGCAAGTGACTTTGTGCCTCTGCTGATCGCTGTAAGTTATAATTTCAATGTTCTCTTTGCAGTACAGTAAAGATGCCACGTTTAAAAAATGGAAAAATGCAAACTTGGGACCTTTGAAACAGGCAAGCACATCTCGTAGAGCCGGAACTGAAGAGACACCGCTATCCTCACTAAGTACCATGCATCATTGCGGCCGCACCAGCTCTCAATCTCCATTCAGGCATTACTGAAACACGTTTATTAAAATTTTCATTGAAAATAAACTAAAGGTAATCAATAAAATATACACATTTAGGATGGCTTTCATTTGCCTCCTTATATTCTAATGGTGTCGCCCGTCATCAAACTTGATATAAATTAAAATCATTTAGTTGAACGCACTAGCGTCAGTCATTATAGGTCTTATTATTATTATCTAGCTAGAGCATTAGGATTTAACATTTTAATAGTTTTTTTTGCACCATATTACACAAGGCTTTATTATTATGAACTGACGTAGACTTTCTACAGCGTGGAGCTGCTACGAGGCTACGCCGTAGAGTTACTACGACGTTTTGCTTCGGGGATGCTACGAGGCTACGCCGTAGAGCTGACACGAGTCTACGCTGCAGGACGAGGCTACGAATACTTGTAACAAAACCCTTTTGGCAAATATCCTATTTGTTTGTTCGGCATGTATTGAAGAACTGTATGAATTTAGACTAAACAAACAGAAATGCTAGCTGGAGACAGGGCGCTATGGCGCTCATTAGGGGAGGCCTATGTCCAGCGGTAGACTAATAATAGGCTAATAATGATGATGAAACAGATAACAAACCTAGAAGCTGTATTTGTATCAAAAGTATAATTTTATGTGCATTTGGTAAATGCACAGAAATTTGACGAGCAAGCAATTCCCGCTCCATTATTACACTTATCAGACTTACCCCTCTTGAGTAGTTTCCCTTTATTATTTAAGTCCCAAACTCTTGTTAGAGAATGCATAATTGATCTGCGAATCTCAAGAGTAGTAGACCTGTCTGCTTTTCACAACTGTCTAATTACTTTTAAATCAAGCTATTTTAAACCTTAAAATCTAAGAGTATAGGAGTTAGACGTCGGTTGAACTAGGTTGGTGGTCGCTTAGCTTCCAGCAATGAACATTTACTCCGGAGATAAAAGAGTTTAAACTTTGTTAGCTAGTAGATAAAGTCGAGTATGATAGTGGCAGTGGAGGGTCGAAAAATAAGCAACATCGCAAAGGGAGATCAGATTGGGAAAAGAAAAGAGTTGTTAGGCTGTCTGGCGTCTGTAGCCGGTGACAGCCTATTGAAAGTATAACTGTGGGTCGCAGGAGTGTCCTCGGGGTCGCTAGGACATTATGTATGTGTAACTGTGGGTCGCACGAGTGTCCTCGGGGGCGCTAGGACATTATGTATGTGTAACTGTGGGTCGCACGAGTGTCCTCGGGGGCGCTAGGACATTATGTATGTGTAACTGTGGGTCGCACGAGTGTCCTCGGGGTCGCTAGGACATTATGTATGTGTAACTGTGGGTCGCACGAGTGTCCTCTCCTCGGGGGCGCTAGGACGTTATGTATGTGTAACTGTGGGTCGCACGAGTGTCCTCTCCTCGGGGGCGCTAGGACGTTATGTATGTGTAACTGTGGGTCGCACGAGTGCCCGTCCTAGCACCCCCGAGTGTCCTCGGGGGTGCTAGGACATTATGTATGTGTAACTGTGGGTCACACGAGTGTCCTCGGGGGTGCTAGGACATTATGTATGTGTAACTGTGGGTCGCAAGAGTGTCCTCGGGGGCGCTAGGACATTATGTGTGTGTAACTGTGGGTCGCACGAGTGCCCTCGGGGGTGCTAGGACATTATGTATGTGTAACTGTGGGTCGCACGAGTGTCCTCGGGGGCGCTAGGACATTATGTATGTGTAACTGTGGGTCGCACGAGTGCCCTCGGGGGTGCTAGGACATTATGTATGTGTAACTGTGGGTCGCACGAGTGTCCTCGGGGGCGCTAGGACATTATGTATGTGTAACTGTGGGTCGCACGAGTGCCCTCGGGGGTGCTAGGACATTATGTATGTGTAACTGTGGGTCGCACGAGTGTCCTCGGGGGTGCTAGGACATTATGTATGTGTAACTGTGGGTCGCACGAGTGTCCTCGGGGGCGCTAGGACATTATGTATGTGTAACTGTGGGTCGCACGAGTGCCCTCGGGGGTGCTAGGACATTATGTATGTGTAACTGTGGGTCGCACGAGTGTCCTCGGGGGCGCTAGGACATTATGTATGTGTAACTGTGGGTCGCACGAGTGTCCTCGGGGGTGCTAGGACATTATGTATGTGTAACTGTGGGTCGCACGAGTGTCTTCGGGGGTGCTAGGACGTTATGTATGTGTAACTGTGGGTCGCACGAGTGTCCTCGGGGGTGCTAGGACATTATGTATGTGTAACTGTGGGTCGCACGAGTGTCCTCGGGGGTGCTAGGACGTTATGTATGTGTAACTGTGGGTCGCACGAGTGTCCTCGGGGGTGCTAGGACATTATGTATGTGTAACTGTGGGTCGCACGAGTGTCCTCGGGGGTGCTAGGACGTTATGTATGTGTAACTGTGGGTCGCACGAGTGTCCTCGGGAGCGCTAGGACATACTGTATGTAAATAGCACATTTTGGTTCATCGGAGCCTGTAGCGGGAACAATCTCATTCTATCAATTTGGAATCTCATAAACCTTGTTGGCAAGTCCTGGTCTGCTTTGGTACAAGAAGAACCTTGGATATAAAAAGAGCCACGTGTGTCGCATTAAGCACTCAGTAGATTTTCTGGAAGTACGTAAAGGTATTTCGTGTAGTTACAATAAGTCAGGGTTAACTGTGTTAATAGAATAGATGTGTCCCGTGGTTAGCGGCGGGTCCTAAGTAAATCACTATAAAGTCTTATTCTCCGAGCGAGCTACTATTATTCTCAGCCTTCCATACACATCACCGGCTAAACTCACCCACTAACGACTCGGACGCCGCCGCAGCCCTGAGCTTTGTAAGAGCAGTAAGTACACGTAACTGGGCCTACTTGAGGATACTAAAACTCTCTTTTAAAGCTAGCTGCCGCGCTCGGCTCCACACGAGCTTTCCCGGTATAAGGCTGCATTTAGTGGTCGACCGACGGTGAGCACGTATGGTACGCGCTGACCGTACGTCCTGACCGTCATATTGGTCGCATTCAGTACTTAACCGACGGTCAAACTAGCCAGACGTATACAGTTAATAAATAATAAATAAATAACTAACCCTGGACAATTCACACAGCATTATCTAGTTGCGATGAAAAAAAATGAATCCCTTTGTAAACTCTATAATATGGGCGTACTATTTACGTAAACGATTTCGATTGCGGCAAAAAAGAGGCAGACGATATCATGTGCACCCAATAATTATAGACCGGCTAATTGAAGGAGACTTTTGGACGATATATTCGAAATTGCAAAACCATGAACAAATTTTTTTTGTATTTTAGGATGTCTATCCGAAGTTTTGACGAGCTAAACTTCAGCATACCAACATGTTCCGTGGTCCAGTGCCACCGATAGAAAGATTGCTAGTTACTTTAAGGTGAGTATTTATTTACTAGGGGGTCACTATAATGCACGACAATTTATTGAACGGCCGAATAATGTACAATTATTTGCAGACACTCTTTGAAGAATAGAGCCCCAAGTATGAGATGGCGTGATCGTGACGACGCCGTCGTCGCAATCACGTCTCGCCTGTTGGTAGTTTGGTAGCTATCGTGAATGCATCGTCGCCGTGTCGAGTCCGGATGTAAAATGGTTCTTGTATGGAATGCAATATACGAACCATTAAAGATGAATGATTTTCCTACGTAAAATTTTCATTTCAAATCAATTCTTACAATTCAATTTCTTAATTATAATAAGAAAAATGAAACATTTTTGCAAAATTAATTTTCTTGATTACCGTAGAAAAAATATATTTTAAGCACAAATCCTACTTCTAACATATGATAAGCATTTTCATACAGTATTCTTACCCTTATGGCCTTAGAAAATTGCTACAGTATAATATATATAAAATAAAAAATATAAAATACATAAAATATTTTCATATTTAATTGCAAAATATCACAAAATATTATTTTGTGAATTAGGTACCTTAGAAAAAAAATATGTACCTCACTTCTTGATTCTAAATATATGATAAGCATTTTCAGACACTATTTGTACCCCTCAACAGTAATAAACACCTATAATATAAATAAAAAAATTGTTTACGTTAGTAACGTAAGCATATCGTTGTTCGGACTCGCAATTCATATCAAAATTCAAGAAGTAGAAGGTCGAAAGGAAACAAGTAGGACTATCTACAAAAAGAAATGAGATGCCATCAAAAACAAAACTTGTAAAGAAAGCTAGTCTCGCCAATTATGCCTTCAATAATGCCTCTATGTTGTAAGACTACAGAGAACTTGGTCTTGTTCATGTCTCAGGGGCTTATATTCGTAAATTAAAAAAGCTAGAGTTATGACAAAGGCTTGCTTAAAGGCAAAGAAAACGAACAAGGTAAGACTTGTCAGGGTCTAGACAACAAAGGATTATACGCATACCAACATCTGTGTTAATAAAAGCGTCGTCTAAAGCTACAAGGGCATGTATGTTATGTAAAGTATTTAATGAGGCAGATTTTGCTCCGAATCCGTCGTTCGTTTAGGAAACAAACGTCGTTGACCGAGCGGCGGGTCGCGCAGCGCCCCCACGGGCCTGCTCACGTCGCCGGCTCTAATGCTGATGCTATCTTTATGACATTGTCCTTTTGTTTAAACAAAATATTTTATAATATTGCTTGCATTGAGATCAGGAAAAACTTGAGTGCTGGTATTCAGAAATTTACATTGTCTAACTAGCTTCAGGAGGACGTTCACGATTCTTTGAATTTTGATGTATGAGTACTTACGGCTTACTGTCAGCGATACATTTTTCTGCTTTGTACAATTAAAATAAAAGTATTTTGCTAAATTTTAAATCTTTTCAAGATGTGACAGCGGGATTTTGAGAACATGGATATGTCTAAAACTAGTTTTTTTTTTACCATGAGCACCTTTTGAACTTTACAAGTAATTTCACTAAACTAGGCAGCGTTTAAATGAAGTCCATCGGTTGAAACGAGTTGCTGCTCATTCGGTCCCTGTTCTCATCACACTAGCGCAGTAACTCCAGCAGAGACCGTTTTATGTCAGCCCACAAACATCTCAGTCACGGTGTAAATTCTCTACTCGTAAAACAGAGCTAAAATTAAGACCTTTATCCAGTAGAGAAAATTGTAAAGTCTTGGTAGAGCACAATTTATCAAACCCCGGTTACCTTAAAAACTCGTCACAGAGATTTATGAACGTAGAGCGGAGACTTGTTTTAATTATTTCTATAATACTCTTTAACTCTTTATTAACAAAGAGAATTACAATCAAATAATAGAATTAAATTAAAACTAAATTGAAACAATTGAGCTAACAGCAGACTGCTGCAAACAATCTACAGGTAGCTCAACTGATCCATACTCTCGTTATTATTGTGCTGAGCAGGATCAACGTTTCATTCGAATATGTTATTTTTATATTTTGCCTAAAGCCTTGGAAAAACACGGATCCAAAATTTGAAAAGTTCTATTATGATAAATGTGTCATCGTTTAATAATTTTTTTTTGACCACTTACAACCTTCAAATGTAAACATCGGAGCATGGTATCAAGGCTTTGCATTGGCGTTAGTGAACATTGTTCCTCCTCCATGGTATCAAGGCTTTGCATTGGCGTTAGTGAACATTGTTCCTCCTCCATGGTATCAAGGCTTTGCATTGGCGTTAGTGAACATTGTTCCTCCTCCATGGTATCAAGGCTTTGCATTGGCGTTAGTGAACATTGTTCCTCCTCCATGGTATCAAGGCTTTGCATTGGCGTTAGTGAACATTGTTCCTCCTCCATGGTATCAAGGCTTTGCATTGGCGTTAGTGAACATTGTTCCTCCTCCATGGTATCAAGGCTTTGCATTGGCGTTAGTGAACATTGTTCCTCCTCCATGGTATCAAGGCTTTGCATTGGCGTTAGTGAACATTGTTCCTCCTCCATGGTATCAAGGCTTTGCATTGGCGTTAGTGAACATTGTTCCTCCTCCATAAAATGTGTTAAACCCAATGATTTCCCAATATTCCTATAAGCGGAATAATTTTACGATTCATAAATATGACATTCATCCCAGAGTAATCCAGCTGTGGAATGTTACTTTTTACGAGCAGTAAAGTTTTATTGCTCGTTCGACTCGACACTTTACACTTAAAAACTTTGCATTCTGCTCTTAATCAAGAAGCAGGAAGTCATGACGGCCCTGGGTGAAATTTAAAAAAAAATAGGTATTTTGCAACAAACTTATTTGATATTAAGGCGTGTGCGTGAGGCTTAAGGGCCCGATCATAAAAATCTTTTAAAATATGCTTAGGAATTAGTAAAAATGCAAAAAAAAATTGTAAAAGTTGGAATCAGAATTTGTAAAAGTCTAATAAGAGAGGTATGAGCTGAAAACTCGGGCCCTCAAGCCTCTAATGTGAGGCTTGAGGGCCCGCCAGTGCCGGCTAAACTACACATATTACAGAAGAAGTATTTACGCCAAAGTCTAAGTTTAGCCACAAGGAAATTTGTAAAAGCAAGAAATTGTCGCTGAACGCTTTCATATTTCTTTTATCTTAGTTCAAAATTGGCCCTCCATCCTCACACTTACCAAAACTAATATCGTGATTTTATAGAAATCTTTTACTTACAGCGGACTCCTGTGTTATCCAATGCACTACGCCGAATTTGTAAGAATTTGTAAAATCAAATGCATACCTCTACACCTCTCATTTGTAAAGTTATGACCTAATTAAAATTTGGGCCCTCAATCCTCCACTTTTTCTGCTTTTTATCATTTTACGCATGAGTTAGGAATAGTAAATCCAACCTAAGGTGTTTTTTTGCATTTTTACTAATTCCTAAGCATATTTTAAAAGATTTGTATGATCGGGCCCTCAAGCCTCACGCACACTATTTAAAATTTGAATGTTCATGTTTAATTTTACAGCTAAAGAGTTCGGAACGAGGGTCTCAGTCACACACGTTGACACGTCTATGCAAGTTCAAGTTTTTGTCGCTCACATAAAGTTTTACAACGGAACTTTAGCAATTACAAGTTACGTTGTTGGATTAAATTCATATTTCTAAATAATGGGCCACGAAATTGCGTTGCGCTGAATTAATTTCTTGAAAAACTTTTCTGTTGTTTAAAAATTGGTTTGAAATATTAAATACTCTTTGTAGCTTTTATCTCGAGTTTGCGATAAGCTGTTGGAACGGGAATTACGGCATATTGCTTTGAAAACTTCTTGATCACCCTTTCAACAAGCCAAAATTCAATACCGCCGTCAAGGAAATTTGGTACCTATCCTTCAAGTTATGAGGTTAATTTTAAGTAAATGACCAGTGCCGTCATGATTTCCTTCTTGTTACAGGGTATTGCACCGTATTGCGGGGGCGGCAGGGTGCACTCTCGCGATGTGAAGGACCGTGACCTCAGCATGTGCTCGTGGGTGGTGTCCGCCCTCATCATCCTCTTCGCAATGGGTATGTTACTCACAAGAAATTTCAAGTTAATAATAATAATAATTTTATTCAAAAATATCTTAGGGCAAAAGGTTAACAAAGGAGTAAAAATAACTTACATTCTAGAGGTAATTCTTTCGCCTTCATTAAACCTGTATCTCAGGTGAAAAGTGCTAACATCGTAACTAATAAGCAATAATCACAAAGGTACTTGAAATGAACGAAACGACAACGCAGACTTTTGAGAAATAAAACTTATGCTTACTACACTAAACTAGTTTACATGGGTACTAGTATGTCAATAAACACTGCTGAAGAAAATTACGAATAAACACATATAATATAATCGGCACTTTTAAGTGCCTCCGTAATCTACCGAGTTGATTTACCTATTTTCTGCCATTGTTTTGACCATAGCAGAGCCAGTATTATGCTTACTGGGCTTCTTGAATTGTAGGCAAGTGGCACACTTCGGTTCTTCCGCTTTTTTATTACAGTCCTTTATTGAATGACCTTGAAGTCCACAGTGGCTACAGATGTGGGTCAACTCTCGGCATGTCTTGGCAGCGTGACCATATTACTGGCACTTGGAACATCTTGTGACCAATGTGAAGTCCCTCACAGGACACGAGGACCAGGTTACAAATACCCTATCCTTAGTTTTAAGAACCTTTCGGAAATCAGCAGGGAATTCAATGACAAAATTGCAGGTCTCAGCGCCCTTCTTGCCGGACTTTTGGCTCAACCTTATTGAGATTAGGATTATTTCTAGAGTTAGGTTTGGTAGATACTTAGCTATATATATTGTGTGAATAGAGAAGCAAAAACTTCTTTTTCCAGTATTTTTGAGGGCACCCCAATAATTATGACTATGTTTGCGTTTCAATGGCTCATCGGCCAGAGTTTATGAGCTGCATCGACTGCTCAAGTTTCTCAATGTCACCCCTCGTTTCACTGCTAATAACCCCTCCGTTCCTCGTTTCAATTAGGTTACATAAGAACAGCAATAGTTTTTCTTCCAAAAACAGCTGTTTTTTCTCAGATTTCGGAGAAGTTTCCTGAAATCACTCTATGTTTTAATATCAAGTAGAAAAACATTTTTCTAAATCAACTAAAATAATCAATCTTACTGAACCAAAACAATTGTTCATATATTTCAGACTAATGATTTACTTACCAAAAATGCACGACATTTTTCGCACTAATCCAAAATGGTACATCTCCTCTATCACAACATCACATTCTCCGTCTTGTAGATGGATTACGCCGTGACAAGCGAGTTGTTCCGCGACAGCCTCCAAAGGGTAAACATGTCGTATATCACGTTCCCAACTCCTTATTTCAGTATTCATAAAACCTTAGAAACACATTCAATTTTCGCTCGACATAGTTATCTGCTTTCAGATTTAGTGGCGCTGGTTTGAGCTTGAGAGGATCACGGTATTCATTTTGCCGAATTTATTGTACTCGTTGTAAAAAAGTATTAAGTGATGGGCTTACCCGCTACCTAGACCGGAAGGTCGCTCAAAACAGCTCAAAGTGGCATAATGTCGTGGCATTGTGGACGAGGGCCCTAAATATTTTAAAAACCGGACTACGTTGTAAAACTGTAAGTGCATGGAACACCCAAGTCGTTCCACAGGTGATCAGCACCTCATACAGGATCCGGCTCCAGCCCGCCCTCACACGCCACACTCATCAGCTCCTCATACAGGATCCGGCTCCAGCCCGCCCTCACACGCCACACTCATCAGCTCCTCATACAGGATCCGGCTCCAGCCCGCCCTCACACGCCACACTCATCAGCTCCTCATACAGGATCCGGCTCCAGCCCGCCCTCACACGCCACACTCATCAGCTCCTCATACAGGATCCAGCTCCAGCCCGCCCTCACACGCCACACTCATCAGCTCCTCATACAGGATCCGGCTCCAGCCCGCCCTCACACGCCACACTCATCAGCTCCTCATACAGGATCCGGCTCCAGCCCGCCCTCTCACGCCACACTCATCAGCTCCTCATACAGGATCCAGCTCCAGCCCGCCCTCACACGCCACACTCATCAGCTCCTCATACAGGATCCGGCTCCAGCCCGCCCTCTCACGCCACACTCATCAGCTCCTCATACAGGATCCGGCTCCAGCCCGCCCTCTCACGCCACACTCATCAGCTCCTCATACAGGATCCGGCTCCAGCCCGCCCTCTCACGCCACACTCATCAGCTCCTCATACAGGATCCGGCTCCAGCCCGCCCTCTCACGCCACAATCATCAGCTCCTCATACAGGATCCGGCTCCAGCCCGCCCTCTCACGCCACACTCATCAGCTCCTCATACAGGATCCAGCTCCAGCCCGCCCTCTCACGCCACACTCATCAGCTCCCCATACAGGATCCAGCTCCAGCCCGCCCTCACACGCCACACTCATCAGCACCTCATACAGGATCCGGCTCCAGCCCGCCCTCTCACGCCACAATCATCAGCTCCTCATGCAGGATCCAGCTCCAGCCCGCCCTCACACGCCACACTCATCAGCTCCTCATACAGGATCCAGCTCCAGCCCGCCCTCACACGCCACACTCATCAGCTCCTCATACAGGATCCGGTTCCAGCCCGCCCTCTCACGCCACAATCATCAGCTCCTCATACAGGATCCGGTTCCAGCCCGCCCTCTCACGCCACAATCATCAGCTCCTCATACAGGATCCGGCTCCAGCCCGCCCTCACACGCCACACTCATCAGCTCCTCATACAGGATCCAGCTCCAGCCCGCCCTCACACGCCACAATCATCAGCACCTCATACAGGATCCGGCTCCAGCCCGCCCTCACACGCCACACTCATCAGCTCCTCATACAGGATCCGGTTCCAGCCCGCCCTCTCACGCCACAATCATCAGCTCCTCATACAGGATCCGGCTCCAGCCCGCCCTCTCACGCCACAATCATCAGCACCTCATACAGGATCCAGCTCCAGCCCGCCCTCACACGCCGCACTCATCAGCCGCATAATTAAGTCAAAGGCGTGTCCGTGCCCTGAATTAAACAAATCCCTTGTTTTATCAAGCAAATCCTCTTTGTCACGCAAATGTAAACAAAATACGCCGTACATAGCGTGTCCCGCTGGCGCCGATTTACATGGTAATTGACGCTTCACTCGCGAGAAATCACATGAGCGGACACCCTTTGTAAGAGGATTTTTTGACGTTTGACGCGTGCCATAAATTAGACGGTGGACTGGAAGCGGAAAGTTTCCGGGTAGCGGGCATAAACAAGCTTTTTCAAAGGTAATAAATAATTCACTCAACTCGTTCAAAATTAAGTAAATCTTATAGGAACGCAAATCAGTGCAAGATATTGAAATATCTTTTCTTTATAGAAAAGTCTTTATAAAAGTTATCTAAGGAATTCAGTAAATAATCAAGTTATTTACTCGTACGCTGGTACTTATTTCTGAACGCCGATTTTATCAAATGTTTGTCTGGAGTAGAGCCAATTTTATCAAACAATTGTCCCATAAATAAAGCCGTTTTTACAGATGACCTACTCCGACCCTGCGCTCATGCCGATACTCATACTAACTCCGCATTTTGAAATGCACAGGAAATAACACACATAGGTATTTTGTTTAAGATGAAAGATAATATTATCGTGTTATCCACGAACGATTCATAATTATTAGACATTTGATGTATTGGCGGCGGCGCGACGGCGGCGGCGGCGTGGCGGCGGCGCAGTGGCGGCAGCAGCCTTCACGTTGCGGCGAGCTTTGGTAATACGTAATAGTGACGTGGCCGAACCCGGCTGGCGCTACTTAATCATAATGTAAACTAAGTTATAAAACTGATTCGTAAGTATTAGGATGCTAAAAGTGATGAAAAGAGATAGCTCTTTCCACTGCCATGCATGCTATAGCATATACCTCCCATCGCCGCAGTGCGTGTCGTGATGATGGTTTTTCAAATAAAGGTACAAAACGATACAATAACAAAATGGAAAGTGGTAGGTAACAGAAGTAGACAATAAACAACTCGATCGGCGCAGTGAAACAGTGAAACCCGAGCGCGGCATTAACGGCGTCAATCAACAGCGCTAAGCGTTAGTTACGGTTAATTGTTTTATTGTGACACGCGATGCCACCCTGACGAATTACTGTGCCTTTTCAACTTTAATCCGATATTTGATCTGGAGGAGGCGACCCTTTTATCGCGCTCTACTGTATTTTTAGGGCTTCCAATACGGAAGGCGAGGGCGCCCGCTCGTCTGAGAGGATATTAAGCTATGTATTAAGTCTCTGTTACTAAACCGTGCTTGTTTCTGGTCCCATTTAAATATTATTTCAGTTATTGTTTGCCCTTTGTAACATTCGTTACGGGGCAACCCTACTCGGCGTGCTGCACTTATTATTACAATTATAGTTTCAGGTCCATCTGTAGGCACATCATGATCGATCTGTTTTAACCCTATATTCTTATGGAGTTGTTGGAGTTAGTGTCATTTCCTCGGTGACGTTGCTATTTTTAGTAACTGTTTTTTTTCTGATATTGTAAAATATAATGGCTATATCAGAGACTGCTCACCTCTCCAAAGTGAAGGTGAATTATAGGAAAGCCAATAATCCCCTCATGTTGAATTCCCGGTCCCTCCCGACGTCCCCAGTAGCGAGTACTACCTTTGTATCGACGACCTCGTTATTCACGCGCAGATCCGTAATGCAAAACAAATAAAGAGCATCCAATAACACAATATTCAAAATCTTCTCAGATAATGCCTAGCGATTTTATTACTTCTCGCCGCGTTCCATTCTCAGCTCTACGGCGAGAGAACAGGGATGATTTCAGCTTTTCTGCTAGCATCGTTTAGCTTGTTCGTGGGGCATTAGCATATAAACAAGAAGCGAGACAACTCGTTGCTTTCGCTAATGAAATGTGTTCCCGCTCATTACTTTTTAATAAAGCTTCGAAGGATATTAGTTATCGTTTATATTAAAATGTGGCCCATGGAGACCACCTAGAGCTGCCAGCCGGTTTTAATAAAACCGTTGCTAATTACATGACAGGTGCCTAAACATGACATATAATGAAAAAAAATGTGATATCAAATTATTCTGGACAATTCACATATCATCACCTAGTCCCAAGCTATTAAAATATATTCCTCTGGTAAGCCAGATTACCGCAGCCACAAGTCAAAAGCTAACAAGGCCACTTTCCATTCTCATGTACTTCATCAAATTATTTCCGAGGGTTCCTCCTTCATCATGAACTTACAACAGAAGCCCTCTCAATTTATTTGTTTTAATCTAAACGTTGACTTTAATCTCGCGTAGAACCTACATGTTATACGGATTAATGTGTCTGAATAGTTGGCTTAGGGTAAGAATTCCTGAATTTCTGCAAGAATATAGCTCCATCACATTAGCGTTTTTGAAATTCAAGAAGCTTTTATCAGGAAACCGTACTAAGACAAGTCAAGCTTCCTACTTTGCTAACTTGACTGAGGTTTTTAGCAAAACTTGGAAATCATTAGTTCGTACTACTTGCAGAACTTGGAATTAAGACTTATCAACATTCTGTAATTAGAAGACAGACATCCGGCAAGGTGGAACGGAGAAACTTGAAGTCAGGAAGGAGTCCCACGAGATGATGAGAACTGAGTCCTGCCTTGCAATCATTTCATTTAATAAAGTCTAGATCCAGACTGATTCGAATGATTAGTATAGACCCCTCTCTCCCCGAGAGGAGAGCTTGAAGGTTAATCGCTAATTGGCACTTGAAGGATTGACAGATAAGATGGGGCAGGGTAGTTGTTTGATAGGCTAACTTCGGCCCAGTCAAATTATTGACGTTTAATTTTAGCAGTGGAGTCGAGTAACTTACCGCTGTCTTCGTCTGGCCCTGAAACTCCGAGAGAGTGGGATACGAATTACAACTTTAGCTAACTGCTTGAATTTGCTCTACAAAATGGCGAGCAGTATTATTTCATTTCTTTTTTTATAATTCTGTATCATATAACTGCATTATAACATTTCTGGCCACATAAATCCCCGGCCTTTGTTACGGACAGAACAAAAAAATCAGAACGTAAAGAATGATATTGTTGGGATCTATTGTTGAACACGGTTCGGGCTTTCAGAATAACAACGACATTCAGAATTCTGTTTACAATTTGACGATGAATTAAAACGTTACATAAAGACAGAAAGTAAACAATGCTTTCAGAGCCCCCGCCGCGCCGCCGCCGCGCCGCCGCCGCGCCGCCTCAACAAACCTTCGATTACTGTTTTTGAAGCCGAGCAAAATAAACACCTGCCTCAGACGACGTTGTTGTTTTGATTGAAAAACGAATAAACAGAGTTTTAATAATTTGCTTGTTTTGAAAATATTAAGTATTTTCACCGACTTCAAATTCCTTTACACCGTTTTTCTAAGTCCTGCGTTATAAATACTAATCGTTCTGGAATAACAACTTTATGAGTCCAGGAATACTTCTCAATACAAAAGTGAATTCATTTTTTTGAATAATCAAAATCGGTTTTAAATGGGCGGAGATATCAACGAACATTCGAGAAAAAGATATAGAACATACTGAGCTCAAAAAGCCTTAGTTTTTGAGAAAAAATTGTTGAATCCATAATTGATTAAGCAAGTGATTGCACATAATTTGATCCATTGCAGTACGCGCATTGTAACTAGCTACCTACCGTCCTAGGTACCTACAATATGTGTGTGGGTACAGTGAAGTGGATCCTATGATTCACGGGCGCATTTATCAGCGCGCGGGAGCGAGTGCGCGCCCGGACCACCATTTACAACACCAAATTACACCATTTATTGTTGTTTGAGAGGAATCTTGTTCAAGCCAAGTGCCAGTTATTTGTTCATCAGTTGCCTCCTCAATAATTACCGAGAGTTTAACGCACAGGTTTGTTAGAACCGGTTCCTCACGAGTAGGTAACCATTGGCTCTAAGATAATTCCTCAGAGTTCTGTCGATAAATAAAGTGCTGGTGACTAAAGAAAAAGAGTTTTAACTCTGCTCATTAAAGTACAGGGAGGCAAAACATTCATCGCTCTGAATAAAAATGAGCTTTAACACCGTAGACACACATAGTGCGGTGTCTTCATACAAAGGAATATTTTCGAATTTTATCTACCTAGTATAAAGTCAGTTTTTTAAACAAGGTGGAAGCACATGCTGTAAACGAACTTCGACAGGACTTGAACCCGCACTGACTGAGGGAATCTTGTATAACTTATTGACGTATAAAAACTTGTACGTGTACAATTTGGATTTTCATAAAGTTGTACTAGTTTAGTTTGTTTTGTGATCGCGATGTTTCGCCGTGTCCCGGCTACTCGAATGAGCAGCCGTAGCTGAATGGCTGCATAATGCCTCATTTGCGTGGCTTGCGACTGTGATTTCTTCATTTTATTCCTCATTGTGAATAAAAATCTATACAATTTAAATGAGCAATTTCACCGCGACTCCAAACGGAAAAGTTTGCATTGCAAGTTGATTGAGGGCGCAATCAGCGGCGCGTCGCGAGGAAGGAATGCAAGTTCCACTTGGTACCTACTCACTGTATGTAGCGATCATAGACATCGTTATTGAAAAGAAAACATTCGTGATGCCAATCTATTGGTTAATCTACCTACACTCCGAACCCGCCGACACTGTGCAGTCCGGCGGGTTGGAGCGACTTTCAGCTTATGAATGTTGCAGGCAACAAACCATGTTTTGTCAACTTGTCGGTGGCCAGTGACTTTGGAGTAAGCAACAATTTCTTATCGCTTGTTACTGTATTTGTCTAGTCACAGATTAGGTAATTTTACTGGTCTAGTCATTAAATACCAATTCCAAACAAAAAACAGCTATATTATAAACTCAGGCCGGTAGCATACCGCCGCCGCGATAGCAGCAGAGCTTCAGTAGATTCGCCGTGACTTGTCCGTTGTATGCAAGCGGAACAGAAACTTGTTCTAACGCATACTATGATCTCTTTCAGGAATTTCAAATCGGAGTACCGTTTTTATAACACGAAAAATTATGTATCAAACTTTTGTTTACATTAATAGAGTGGAATGCATTACCTGCGTACTTTCTATTTCATTCGGACTATAAAAACTATCGTAGTTTGACGAATTCATTACGGATGTAAGCGGGTTAACTACGAACCTTATTTGTGTTGGAAGAACACCAACGTTTCATCCCTTAACGAGGGACTTCTTCAGGGTGAGTGCGGTTCTAGGCGCGCGCGTTCCGCGTCTCTCCGAGCACTGGCACTCTCCGAGCAAGGGATGAAACGTTGGTGTTCTTCCAACACAAATAAGGTTCGTAGTTAACCCGTTTACATTCGTAATGAATTCATTCGGACTGTTTATGGCGCATTCCATATGTACGGCGGTAGACCGTATATGTCTATAAGTTCTTTGAATTGGACACTTCGTGTGACGATCCGCTACTCGAACGGCGACAAGTGTGGTAATGTTGCACAGCGGAACTCATGTTGCGGTTCCACTGCTATAGTCTCGCGGCGGAGGTATAATACGGGCGTTAATAGGCAAGCCAGGTATACCCTCCAAGTTTTTCGTCTTAAATAAGGAACCTAGTAAAGGATTCGGGAACGTTATCAGTCTTTTTAAAAACTAACTTTAAAGTAATCTATTGGATTTGACAATGAAAATCACTTTTATAATGAGACGTCTATGAGCGTGTTTAATCTCGATACGAATGACGAATTAATTAAAACAAACTTAGGTCCTAAATACCATCGACGCGTCTCAAGCGCGCGTGGGCGACGGCGAGGCGATAAGCATTCGCAGTAGAGTCGTGCAAGCTTGCACTTTAGGCATTCAATGTTATGATGTCTCTACTGGCTGGATGCATAACTACCTGTCGATACCAAATAAAAAACATCTGCTCAAAATCAGCAA
The DNA here is from genome assembly GCA_947086465.1 of Eupithecia exiguata. Classification (NCBI taxonomy): domain Eukaryota; kingdom Metazoa; phylum Arthropoda; class Insecta; order Lepidoptera; family Geometridae; genus Eupithecia; species Eupithecia exiguata. The sequence continues at coordinate 333,018 of OX352228.1, forward strand.
ATTATAAGAATGCTCCGCAGCTTCTAAAGCTTCTAAATCGGACAAAGAATTTTCCAAGTGGCCGCGTGGCGACGACTTAAACCCAGGCCGCGAATTGTGCGAACTGGACTGTGAAGGCACTTTGATATGTTTTTAAAGAACCAGCGGCTGCTATACTTACTCTTAAAGAACCAGGCTGCTATACTTACTCTTCATCTTGACAGTACACAGAAAAATACGAATCTCTGCTTTGTTATTCGCATATCCTTTGTTTAATGATGTTTTATCAATCAACAAAATTAATTCAGAGTCTATTATCTTGCCTCATTCGCACGCATTTTCAGAAAGTGATAGCTAACACGTGACCAATTGTAAAGAATAGCCTTACGAATTCTATAAAATTATAGAAACTGATTATTCTCCCTAGCTGTTGAGAATGTAATGAAAAAAATAACAATCAAATAATAGAAATAGTTAAAACTAGTATTTACAAATAGCTGTACCCGCGACTTCGTTCGCGATTGACATCTGCCGACTAATTTTATACATTATTTGATCATAGTCTCTCTCTTTTTAGAAACATTCTGCAAAAAACCCTTCAATGTGCAGTATTGGACCCCACACTCTACACTTTTATGAAAAGTAATTACCTATATTTAAGTAGTAAATCCCTACACTCGTTTGGACCCAAATCAGGGGTCGGTTGTACGACTAGGATAGACCCTGGTGGCTTATGTACGACTAGGATAGACCCTGGTGGCTTATGTACGACTAGGATAGACCCTGGTGGCTTATGCGAGTCTACCGTAGTAAAAAAACCAAGCTCTGATCAGGCTCCGAACAAGTCTAGGAGTATTAATTGTGCATAAGACACACGATAATAAACAACAAATAACTCGTTCATAGCCTCTGCACTCCACTGAGGAATATCGTTCTCTATTTATTTTGGAGGCTTAACTCTACTAGTCTAGGTATTTATCTAGTTAGTACCAAAAAACTCCTATTTTTACCCGACTACCAACAGGGGAGGGTTATGAGGTTAGCACCCTATGTTTGTATGTTTGTATGTTTGTATGTTTGTATGTTTGTATGTTTGTATGTTTGTATGTTTGTATATTTGTATATTTGTATGTTTGTATGTTTGTATGTATGTGGCCGATTTCTTTGTTCCCACGTAGCGCTGAAACTACTGGTTCGATTTCAACAAATTATGTATCGATTGATTCGTCTAAATACCCCGATGGTTATAGGCTATAGGATTTAGGGCTCCGACCCCGAATAAGCCTTCAAAACGCGTATTAAAGTTTAGGTAGCCGCAGGCTGCAGGCCCCATAGAGAAAAATTACAATACCTACGACCTATTTTCATTTTCAACTCTGTGCCTATCAAATATGACCGATACGTCATTCTATTTTGTCAATGTAAATGTTTCAAACTTTTATAACTTTCACGTAGTCGGGTTCATGCTATAGAAACTTCCCCACATTCTCGCTCAAAAAAATTATACCCCTATTTTACCGCAATCTACCGAAAAAGGAACCGAAACTATGACGTGAAACACTTGATTGTGCGTGAGATGGCGGTGCGATAGTAAATTTTTATTCTATGTTCAATGAAAAACCATAGAGTAACTTAAAAACAGCAATCAAAGGAGACAAATGACATTTAACCGTTTTGCCATAAATAATCTCAAGATTTTTTCGCGAAAAGTTTTGAAAATCTTGGTGTCGTGCGTTTAAATTACTTCGAATTTTTAACTGAGATCAAAGATGAATTAAAATAAAATTTGTGTAAACAGTTTTCAACTATCAAACCTTGCCTAGCCCCTACGACCTGCTGTTCTCGATTTCTCTGCACCTACCTACCAGATTTTGCTGCAAAGAAAATCGTGTAGAAGATGCATAGAAACGCTGCTATCAAGTGTTATTTTCGATGTGAGACTGAAGGTAAGATAAATAATCTACAATATAATGTAGCTAGGTGATTTATTCGCAACATCTAAATGTATTCCCAACGTCCTAATGCTTCGAGGTAATAAAAGTACCTATCAGATAACTACACACTAACCTAAGCCTACCTACATGATATTATTATATCACCAGAATAAATCTATTTCAGGTCAGAATATCTTCATACAGAGAAATTCAATGATTGGAAAATGTTATTAACTGAAGAAGTGAAACAAAAAGGAGACGCTTATATATACCACAACATAAGGATTTATGATCGTCACTTCAAAGAGTGTTATCGGTCAAGATCAAGACGACTTACAAAAAATGCTGTCCCGACGTTGCACCTGAGTAAGTTTTAGACTCGAATAAATATACCAAAATTTCCAATCCATACCTAGGTGTCACAATTGCCTACTTAACATGATCTGGTTCCTTGTACATGTAGGTATTCATATAGGTCAGTTCTATTGAAAATTAGTGTTGCGGATGCTGGCTGACAGAAGAATGTGGCTTCGCCAGCGTTCTTTTTATGGAATGGATGATTCTACCCTATGTCAACATTATGTTTATACCTATCTTGACTTTACAGATTCATGTAATGAAAGTTTGGCTGCTGTTGCAAGAGCCATTCATGTTAATGGGAACCCGGAGATAACGCAGAATACTGGGATTAATTTCGAGATGGTTATAGCATTTCCGCCAGGTAAATGGTTACCAATACTGATTTTAGTTAAAACTAGCGGTCCGCCCCGGCTTCGCACGGGTATATTCTATAGCCTATGTTCATCAGGGATAGTTTAAAATTCTAATGGCGAAAGAATTTTTTAAATCTGTCCAGTTGTTTCGGAGCCTATTCAATTCAAACAAACAAATCTTTCCTCATTATAATAGTGTAGGTATTTGTATTAATAATTTCGTTCTGGTCTACGATAGACACGAATGAAATGCACATTAAATTGAAGAGCGTAAAAAATTTGTCGATCCGAGTCGACAACTTACAGGCGGAAAATTCGGATTGTCCAGTATTTTAAATATAAAAATGAATAATTTGCTATAATTATTGGCGTTGCTAAGTAAACATGTCATCAAGTGGCGTTGGTGTCACGTTATCACATGAGGTTCGTATTCCGTTCTCGATGAAAAAAGGGATCCTCTTCGGTACATCCGTTCTGACATTCCATTTTGTGACCTCTATATTGTCATATCTATGGTTATGGAATTTCTGATTTGCCTTGAAGTATCGTTAAACTTAAATCGTGTATTTGTTTTATACCATTGACAACCATTTTTTATTGGCTCTAATGAAAGGTAGAACGGAAATCTACATTTTCAATGACAGCTGTCAAAATTTAGAGGGACCTATCTCCGAAACTACATACGCTAGGCTTTCAACTAATAGCTCAAACGAAAGGTAGGGCCGAAATCTACATTTTCGATGACAGCTGTCAAACTTCGAACTGTCATATCTCGCGAACCAGCCATCCTGGAGCATTATTTTCTGAAGGTAAATTATAGTACTCGTCGAGATCTACATTTTCGATGACAGCTGTCAAACTTTAAACTGTCATATCTCGTGAACTAACCATCCTAGAGCACCAGTTTCTAAAGATAAATTGTAGAACTCGTCGAGATCTACATTTTCGATGACAGCTGTCAAACTTCGAACTGTCATATCTCGCGAACCAGACATCCTAGAGCACCAGTTTCTTAAGGTAAATTGCAGAACTCGTCGAGATCTACATTTTCGATGACAGCTGTCAAACTTCGAACTGTCATATCTCGCGAACCAGCCATCCTAGAGCACTAGTTTCTTAAGGTAAATTGTAGAACTCGTCGAGATCTACATTTTCGATGACAGCTGTCAAACTTCGAACTGTCATATCTCGCGAACCAGCCATCCTAGAGCACCAGTTTCTTAAGGTAAATTGTAGAACTCGTCGAGATCTACATTTCCGATGACAGCTGTCAAACTTCAAACTGTCATATCTCGCGAACCAGCCATCCTAGAGCACTAGTTTCTTAAGGTAAATTGTAGAACTCGTCGAGATCTACATTTCCGATGACAGCTGTCAAACTTCGAACTGTCATATCTCGCGAACTAATCATCCGGGAGCACCAGTTTCTTAAGGTAAATTGTAGAACTCGTCGAGATCTACATTTTCGATGACAGCTGTCAAACTTCGAACTGTCATATCTCGTGAACTAACCATCCTAGAGCACCAGTTTCTAAAGATAAATTGTAGTACTCGTCGAGATCTACATTTTCGATGACACCTGTCAAACTTTAAACTGTCATATCTCGTGAACTAACCATCCTAGAGCACCAGTTTCTAAAGATAAATTGTGGAACTCGTCGAGATCTACATTTTCAATGACAGCTGTCAAACTTCGAACCTCAAAAATCTCTGAGGAGGTTGAAAAGTGGTAAAGTTTCTTTGGAAAAATATTATTCATTGGTACGATTCACTCAAAACTTAGTATAAATAAACAAGAAAGTTAATAATGAATCATATATTTTTTATTTCTATAAAACTACCCCTAGGAAGTTTGCTATGAATTTCTGAAATGTGTATGAGAAACATAAATTTCGTGGGGTGCTTAAGATTTATTTATTTATATCTTATATTTTTACAATTAACCTTATGAAACTGGTGCTCCCGGATGATTAGTTCGCGAGATATGACAGTTCGAAGTTTGACAGCTATCATCGAAAATGTAGATCTTGACGAGTTCTACAATTTATCTTTAGAAACTGGTGCTCTAGGATGGTTAGTTCACGAGATATGACAGTTTAAAGTTTGACAGGTGTCATCGAAAATGTAGATCTCGACGAGTACTACAATTTATCTTTAGAAACTGGTGCTCTAGGATGGTTAGTTCACGAGATATGACAGTTCGAAGTTTGACAGCTGTCATCGAAAATGTAGATCTCGACGAGTTCTACAATTTATCTTCAGAAACTGGTGCTCTAGGATGGTTAGTTCACGAGATATGACAGTTTAAAGTTTGACAGGTGTCATCGAAAATGTAGATCTCGACGAGTACTACAATTTATCTTTAGAAACTGGTGCTCTAGGATGGTTAGTTCACGAGATATGACAGTTTAAAGTTTGACAGCTGTCATCGAAAATGTAGATCTCGACGAGTACTATAATTTACCTTCAGAAAATAATGCTCCAGGATTGTTAGTTCGCGTGATATTACGATCCGAAGTTTGACAGCTTATTGCACGGTATTTAATTATTTCCAACTAGCAGCGCCTCGCGGTTTCACCCGCGTAGTTCCCGTTCCCGTAGGAATTTCGGGATAAAAAGTAGCCTATGTCCTATTCCAGACTGTAATCTATCTCTGTGCCAAATTGCATTCAGATCCGTTCAGCCGTTCTGGCGTGATAAAGGAACAAACATCCATCTATCTATCTATCCATCCATCCATCCATCTAAACTTTCACGTTTATAATATTAGTGAGATTTATATTTCCGAAGAGCGGAGGCCGTTGTCTATACCTAATAAACTGGATGTTATAAAATTTCGATGTGGAACCCTTGAAAAAAGTCGCGGATGAGTGGTCCACTTCACTTTTGGATTTTGGTACAACTCATCCGAATGAAAAACCGAGAGAATTTTGATTGTATGTATTGTATTGTACCCATAACAAAAAGTGAAGTGGACAACTCATCCGCGGATGCGTTTTTTCTCCGATGAGTTGTACCCTTATCCGTATTAGGTATCTATGGGTTGTTGCTGCATCATAGCTCCCAAACGGATGATTGTGATTGTTTATTTTGTCAAAAGCAGACTTGATCGAGTGTTCGAAGCATGGAAAGTCGGCCAAGACTGTGTTAAAATTTATAATGTTTAATTTATTTGTTGAATACCTCTAACTAATCTTCCCGTGCGAAGCCGGGGCGGGCCGCTAGTTAATAATAAATTTTTTTTTTCTTTTTCGCAGATCACAATATACTGCCGAAAGAATGCCTTGCGACGGCTAGGTAAAAACAATTTCGAGGAGGATGCCGAGAGGAGGATCCAGCTAGGCTGGGCAGTCTCGTCATCCATACTGCAATGACGAAAGTTTTCAATCAATGCGTCCTACCTGTCATGATGACCTACGCAGCTGAGACGTGGACACTCACGGAAGGGCTGGTCCACCAGTTCAAGGTCGCTCAGCGAGCTATGTTCGGAATTTCGCTGAAGGATAGGATTCGTAACGAATAAATCCGACAGAGAACCAAAGTGATCGACATAACTCTTAAGAGAAGCTGAAGTGGCAGTGGGCAGGCCACATCTCGAACCGATAACCGCTGGGGTACACGTGTTCTTGGGTGGAGACCACGACTCGGTAAACGTAGTGTAAGACACACTCCGGCCAGGTGGGATGACGACCTGTGAATGACTGCAGGCAGATGCTGGACGCGTCAAGCTGAAGACAGGGCGCTATGGCGCTCATGAGAGGCATGAACGCCATGGCGCCCCTCATGAGCGCCATAGCGCCCTGTCTTCAGCTATGCAGGCATAATGTCCAGCAGTGTTACCAGAATTACCATAGGCTGATGATGATGACACAGGGGCCTGTGGATGATGATTTGGGAATACAAACGTACTACCAAAATGATTTGTAATTCGATATTTCCACCATATCATGTTTTTTTATATTCGAAAAGTATATATATCTAGGTCCCTGGTTGTTTTTTCTTATTAATACATACCTTTAATGAAATTTAAGCAAAAATATTCAAAATCCGATTTTGCATATATTTACGTCGAAAATGACAATAATGTTCTCCTCCTATTTCTTTTGTATTAAAAATAACAGTATCTTACGTTTTGTTTGATAAGGAACATAGCTGATATTGTCTAGTTACAGAATAACAACACAATGTCGAAAATACAATTAGTTTTCATTCATAATTTTTGGTATTAGGAAACATAATATTTACGAATTGAAGTTGCGAGCAGCTGTCGCTGGATCCTTAAGCCCGATCAATTAGCTACAGTAGGTACTGTAGTACTGTAAGTAGTTTTGGAGTGAAGAAATAAAAAGTAACAGTGTGTGTTATGTCTTGTTTGCAACAGTCTGCATTTAGCTCAATTATTCCAATTGTAAATACTAGTTTTTATTTGGTTCTATGATTTGATTTTTATTTTATTTGTTAATGAAGTATTTAACATGTAACAAAATACGATAAATATCCATCCATCTAAACATAACCATACATATTTTTTTAGATAATCTTCTGTCATAAAGTTAATAGTTGTTATTTTAAAGTTAGTTTTTATAATAATGTCTTTTTTTAAGTAGGTAATAATAATTTTTTCTTTATAAAAAGATACATACCTTCCTTAAATAAGTACTATCGGTTTCATTTCAACTAAAAATAATATTATTTTTAGTTGAATGAACTGGGTAAAGAATTGTAATTAAAAATGTTTTGAAAAATTCAGTACCTATTGTAAAACATTTTATCAAACAATCTACAGGTAGCTCAACTAATCCATAAGAATACCAGTCGGAAGCGTGCCCAAGAGGCTGGCTGCATTGCCCCGCTGTATGCGCTGTAGATACCTATAGATTGTTTGCAACAGTCTGCAGTTAGCTCAATTGCTTCAATTGTTAATACTAGTTTTAATTTAATTGTATTATTTGATGTAATTGTAATTTTACTGTGTAATTTTCTTTGTTAATAAAGGTTTTATCAATAAAAGATAATACATTTTTATTTCAGATACGAATCCTAATTAGAAATTAAAATAAGAAAAATACTTTCAGTGCCATCTAGCGGCAATAACGCGCATTAATTAAAATAGCTCCATCTATCGATGACAGAACAACCTAGTTTTTCATTCTGAACTGGGAGTGGCCTATCTATTCCCCGTATAATAGTATTCATCTATGGTCGGGTTGTAGTTTTTAACTTTATCTTGTTACACCTTGAAGTGCATACGAAAATGTCTTTCCACAGTCATGCTTTTGACTTTTTCACAGTCATGCTTTTGACTATTTCACGGTCATGCTTTTGACTATTTCACGGCTGGCACATATACATACGTCTCACTAGCTCATAATGAACTCTATCACTACCGGATTTATTTTTTTACTATTTATTTATTGGTGGAATTAGGACGACCATAAGACAATCATACTACTATTTGATCTCTATTAAATTGTAGTAATTAATCAATTTGATCATGGCAATAAATCATGTAAATACATCAGTCTCCCGCTTCTGAAATAGAAATCCTATAATTCCTAAGTGAAAACACACTGAAATACAATACAACAAACATGTAATTTTTGTTTTTAGTAATTTTTTGTTTTAAATTGATGTTGATTATAACTGCAGTATAAACCTTTTGGGAAAACCTCTTTTCCTAGAGAAATAAAATATAATTCAGTGATAAAACAAAGCATGCAATTTAGCTTTACTGGAAGCAGAAGCAGTCTGTAATCTGAAACCACTGATTTTACTGTACACTAAATCAATCTTATAACAAATGATATGAATTCAAACACTGGCTCTATAATTATAACTCCAAAAAAACCTATGCGTCGTTTACTCACATAAGGTTCAAAATTCCTCCAAACTTTCTTTCTTAATCAGTGGTTGTAAGTGTTCAAGAAATAAATGTATGTTAGGATTGAAAATAATTTTTGTATTTCCACGACGCGTGAGGTAGGTACTACGCGTCGTGGAATACAAAAAATATTTTTAATTTCGAAAATAATTATTGAACCGAAGTATCGATAAGCAAATGTACACTTGAGTTGAGTTATTTATTATTAATATTTTAAAAATCTCAAGATTCAGATAGCAAAGCTTTAAACATTGAATTTCAATGACCGTACAAAAAGCCATAAATCTGATTATTTTATTACCATCGATAAGCAACAGCTAGCGATTATTATAATATCATCAATCAGCAGGTAGATACATTATCTGTACTGCTACAAAACAAAAAAGTAGGGTTGTCTAAGTGATGTCATTCCTAAAATTGTGATCAGAGAGATAACCCTTTTCTGAGAGAGAACCCTTTGGGTTGGGTAAGTACCTAACGAAAGAAAACAAAAAGATTCTTTCGATCTAAAAACTTAACTAAATCGATCTACTGATTTTCTATTCGTCTTTATACTGATATAATAATATGATCAAATTCGATATTACAACACAGTTATTAACTTTATACTGATATATGATCCAATTCGATATTACAACACAGTTATTAACAAAAAAGAATGAAAATCGAAAACGCGTAGGTGAATTACAATTATGGACAAATTTTTAGTTTCATCCCTTGTCCCAAGAGAACCATATTGAATTCCGGAATAAAAAATATCCTAGTAGGTATGTCCTTCCTCGTAGTATGAAATCAAATCATAGCAAGTTTCATTGGAATGCATCCAGTAGTTTCGGCGTGATGCGCGCCAACAAATAGACTGACAGAGAAAAATAAAAAAATTGTCTTCAGTATCGTTATTAGAGCGCACTTCAAAAAGGAAACTTCATTATACAGAATTGTCAAGCATTATTTATTTAATTGCTGCCTAATAGAGTAGCCCATCTAAATATTATTTGCAATAATAACATTAAATTAAATGAACCCCCAAATATTTAAATGCAAAACAACTTTTCTGGTCTCAAGCCATGATTTTTACCCACTTAAATCTGATTTGCGTTTGAGTATTCATAGTTGATCTTCCATTTTCCCATGTACATCATTTATTCAAATATTTTCAGCCAAAGCTACATTTTATACTATACTTATCTATACGAACGCGCACAAGGGCATCCTATGACACTCCGCCGGATTCCCGAACAAAAGCGCTCAGATAAAAAGTATTAAAAGCTTGTAAAAGTTTGCGTTTTTTCATATCTTTGGAGCGGGGCCGCGCGGTTCTTTCTTTGTCTCACTCCCCAATTGTTGCTACAACGTTGTTCCACAAACGTGTCCAGAATACGAGGAAAATTCACAAAATATTTCAAATCCCGTGTATTCCTCTATCTGGTAAGATCGTAAATCATTCGTGAATAAAGAGTTAAAGTCGAAGTTGCAGGCTGCGCTGCTGATGTGTGCGCGCAGAATCTAATCACTGTGGTGTCTCTCCCGGCGGCGGCGGCGGCGTCGCGGTCTGCGCTGCGTTTCATTACAAATTCTATTTGCCAATTTGATACTCTTGATTATCAAGTTAAACGTCATATTAACTTTTATTTTATTCATTATTAATATGAAACTACCAAGATTATTCAACACCGAAATAACTCTGAGAACCGAAGTCAAGTATCTAGGGGTCATACTAGATAGTAAACTGTTGTGGAACAAACATCTTGACTACAAACTGCAGCGAGTCACAGCTGCCTTCTACCAATGCAGCAGAATGCTAGGGACAACATGGGGACTCTCGCCAAAGATAACCATGTGACTTTACACTGCTGTCATCAGACCAATACTAACATATGGAGCCATAGTATGGTGGACAAGAACCGAGCTGAACACGGTAGTAACCAAACTGCACCGTTTCCAAAGACTGCCGTGTTCGGCGATAACAGGCTGCATGAGAACAACACCGGGCGCTGCCCTAGAGGTTATATTAGACCTAGCGCCAATAGATCTATATATTTAACAAGAGGCTACTATGTCTGCTTTGAGATTAAGAAACATGGGGCTCTGGAGGGCCACAGATAGTCCACATGCTCAGATCCTGGACAGGGCCTTAGCCTACGAACCCCTCCTAGCGGCCCCCTATGACAGAATACCCAACAAACCATACTTAACAAACACTACCAGATACAAGTACATGAAGATCATAGAGATGAATCAGGCACCCACGAAGTCAGAATATATACGGACGGCTCTAAGACTGATATGGGCACGGGAGCAGGGATTCACTCAATGGATCTCAACATTGATGTATCAATGACCTTAGGCTCCATATTTCAATGTGAATGCGCAGCTATAACCGAAGCAGCTACAGCTGTGCAGAGAAGGGATATAAACAACCAGTGCGTGCGTATCCTGTCTGACAGTGCTGCTACACTCAGGGCCTTGGCAGGAAACAGCTGCAACTCCAAGCTCGTGCACGAATGTCACTTGGCACTTGAGAGGATCTCCTCCAAAAACAGGATAACCCTTCAATGGATCAAGGGGTATAGCGGATCACTGGGTAACGATGCCCCTGGCAAACTGGCACGGAAAGGCTCGGACACGCCGACAATAGGCCCACCTCCGTTCCTTCCCATACCATTCTCCCAACTCAGAACATGGATAAGACTCAAAACCAGAGAAACGCATAACGAACGGTGGGCACACCTACAAGAGTGCCGCCAAGCAAGAGCAACACTTCCGACTGCATCACCAAGGCTAATCAAACGCCTACTGAACCTGACCAGATTGGACCTACGAGTCCTAGTGGTGTCCCCCCCACTCACAGGACACTGCCCACTGAATAAACACCTCTTCACCATCAGAGCAACAGCCCTCTCTGCAGAGGGTGTCTCAGCGACGAAGAATCAGCTGCCCACGTAGTCCTGGAATGCGAGGGAGTAACGGCGCAAAGACACGAAATCCTCGACCACCCGAGGTCACTCCGCGAAGCCTGTGGAGACCCCAGGAAGATTTTGCACTTCTGGACGGAGTTCGGCTGGCTGCCCTAGCAGAAACCACGCACAATGGACCAACCCGAGTCTCAGTGCGGATAAAAGAGTACACACGAAGAAAAGCACTATGCCTCGGCCGAAATGGCAATTGCCTGTCTCGTATCGTTGAAGTCCTCGCCCGCGGCTCGGCCTTCAAACTCATACTCGACCTGCAATTGCCTATTTCGCTGCCTTTGCAATAATGTACTATTTATATCTATTTTATATAAAATAAATTCTATTTTTTATAATAAAAAATAAATTTCCAAGGGATTCGTTATTACCGATAAATTAAAAAAACATCACAAAATTTTTGAGAATTTATGACTCGCTACAACACTTTTGGAGATGTCTGTCTATCCAATTGTTATAAGATTTCGATTATTTTTTGTTGATTTATGGGGCTTCCCCATGGCTGGTGTTCATTTCTGGTCCTAGAATAAGCTACTTTTTATCACGTGCGCAACTGTAGGCACAATCTACCTACTGAAATAATACTCAGGTGGGCCTTTAAACAAGAAGTCAGAATTCAGTAACTTTAAATATTCAATAAATGCTCACTCAGTAAACATAATGTATGTAGGTATCTAAGTGCTTATTTTGTAAGCCTAAAGAAATAAAGTTATTGAATTTTTTTTTTTATGTTCTGACTGACATAACTATTTTATTCAAAACCTACTGTTTCTTCTCACACAAACAGATATCAAAACAAAAGCTTCACCTGCCATTGATTTGTATGGTTCTCATCACATATCTCCCGGGCCATTCTAATACGTTCAGTTCTGTATGTATGTATGTATGTACCTACTAATAGACCTTCCGCTCGACAGGTTGGAATAACGCGAGAGAGTACAATGTACCTGCAGTATATGTATTACAGGTAGTTATTGAATGTACCGGTTGGTACACGCGCAGCGAGCGAGGAATTAGATCTGAGAGAGAGGATTGCGTCTCGACTCGTACGATATCGCTCAGTGAATCCGCTGTGACACAATCAATCAAACGAGTACGTGAATAGTTTCAAATAGAGCTCTGCTCTGCAAGTTTTAGCACTGATGGAACAAATCAAGTTTGTGATGTAAATCACGGGTTTACTTAGAAACTCTTCGTGTAATTTTAAGTACAGGGTTAACTACTCACTACAATCGGACCCAGAACGGTAAATCCCCTTCCCGAAATTAATTTGTCTGAATTGTTCGGCGGTGTTTGACCTTTTGAAATGATAAATATTTCTTGCCCCGTTTTAGTCCTGCTATTAATAACTTAAATACTTAGAAACGAACATTTCGTTACACTCCGTAGGTATAATATAAAACATTTTGCATTTGTTGACATTTAATAAAACACAATATAGTGCTTTCTCATTCAACCCTTGTTTGAATAAACCAATTCTCATCAAATGTAAATATCACAAAATCAAAAAACTTTAATTATTATAGATGAGATTGGTGATTACTGATAACTGAAGTTATAATGTGTTAATTAATTTACTAGTGAGGTAATCATCTAAACCGCTGAACGTTTAGCATGTTTATTGTTCAGATAAGGCCCGCCGCGCCGATACAAGCCGTTGCACCCGAGATTTGACAAATTAGAGTTTGCCTAACAGGGTTAGTGTGGCAGACATACAGACAGGCAGACGGCCACGTGATGTGTATAATGCGCGGCTCGAATGTTTAACGACATTCGAGAGTTCGTGTTTGGCATTAACATAACGCGCACTAATAAATATTTGTTGATAGCGTTGCAGGTGATTATGATTATCTCGCAAATCCTCGCGTAAATAAGTTTTGCACAAGTCTGTGGCAAGATTATGTTAAGCAAACCTTATAAGCTCACGTTTATTAGGACAAAGTTTCGATTCTGGAAGTTACATTGATGCGAAGTCTTTGACGTAGGAACCTACCTGAGGTATCGAGCGCCGCCAAGGACTCACTTGACCCACTGCGCTGGGCTGTTCCAATGAGAAGACATCTTGGCTCCCACATCGCGCTTATATTACACCTATGAACATGTTCAAGAATGGAATTTTAATGTCAAAATTGAATAATTTGAATGTTTGGTGGAACGCACTGCCTGAGTCCATTAGGAAAGCTGAATCTCTACCTATTTTCAAAGCTCGCGTGAAAGATTTCTATTTGACAAAAAGTGAATATTGGTACCATATTTTTCTCATTTTTGTTCTTGGTATTTATTTATTCCGTACATATTGTCTATTTTGTATGTAGGTTTTTCTTTTTTCTACTTGCATAGGAATATTTATAAATTATTATTTATATTGTATTGTATAGTTACACCCTGCCTTTCTTAAATTTTCTAATTTCTATCCATCCAAAGGTTGCCTGGAAGAAGATAAGGCCGCCCATTGTACTTTTACGTTTTAATGTTTATGTTTCTGTCAATCTTTTTTGTAGTGTACAATAAAGGATTTTGTATTGTATTGTATTGTTTAAAAAAACTTTAAAAAATATTTTAACAAATTCCTTAGTGTTAGTTTTTTGAGTTTAGCGGGACAAAAAACAATCCGGAAGAATATTTTGTTGTGGAACCACATCGGGATCATCGTTGGTACAATAGTGATAGAATTTTCAAAATAAGTATTGACGGACAGATCGACGAACATACGCAGTATAAACATACAAACAGTCGACCATAGAACCTACCCTTTTCATGAAGTCAATAATAGTAAAAAATTGGTGGGTGGTAACTGTGCGCTTTTTATCTGCGACAACCTTTAGTGAGTTGTGGCACTACCTACCTGTTGCGTACAAAACACTAACAAAATCATCAGTGCAGAATCATCCTTCGTTTTATGCGATCCGCCATCCGTCATATTTATAAGCCTCTTGTCTACGCCCGTTGCCATAGAAACCATTAGTAATTTTATAGGTTTATAATGAGAAGATAAATGTTTTAGTCAGGTTTTAGACATATTTTACGAGGCTCAAATGTAACCTTTAGACAACAACGAAAAGTTCATCAAAATTTATTGAGAATTGGCGAAGATATCGCCAAAATTGTAGTAGAGATAGTCGTGATTTTTCAAAAGTATTTTGTTGTTTTTTAAGCTTGACGGGAAAATACTGCCGTCAAAAGCATAGATACATAAGTGCGCTCTCGATGTTTTCGAGAAAAACGCGGTAAAAGTGTTGGTACGAAAATCTTCCATAAATCCTTTTTTTGTAATCAGATTACAGTGGTTGATACCTTAAATGAAAGAACACCTTTGCACCTATGTATTACTTATTTGGAAATCAATACTGAGCAATCGAAGGAAAAAATAAATTCATTATTTTTCTTATACTAAGTATCTCCTAAAAACTCTCTTATTGGGAACACTTAGCATAAAAATAGTAAAACACACCCTGTGTTTTACTCTCTCTATGCTAAGTAACCATATAAATTTCAATGGTTTATTACACACTATTAGCTTTTGGTTTTATAAATATATTTGAAAAAAATTATAATCCGTTTCCAATATTCTGATTGGTATTGCCGACACACATAGCACGCGTCCGTCACAGATGGGCGCAGGGCACCGTTTTGGATCGCAAACATACCGCCGAATATTTAAACGCAAATCTGAATCGAGCAATAAGTCGTGAATTTTGTAATAAGTTTTACATCGAATCCTGTCTGTTAATTGTCACTATAGACTTACTAAAATATTTTTTGCGTTTTTAATATGCGAGGGTCATCGACTTGGCTGGATTTGGCAGATTTCTTCTGGCATCTCTGATCATTCTCCAACTAATATTCTGTTAGATCACTTGTTAACTCTGGTCTTTTATACAGGTGGTGAGGGTCAGGAGCATGGGCCTGTGTTCCTGCTGGAGCCGCCGGCGCGGCTCGTGTTCGGCAACAGCAGCGGCGCGCGCGTCTCCTGCGCAGCGCACGGCGCGCCGCCGCCCGCGCTCGCCTGGCACCTCGCCGATGGCGCGCCCATAGACGACTTGCCCAACCTCAGGTATGTAAATGAACAAAAAATTCTGAAACAACTACTAAAAGTAAAGAAATACATGTTACACATAGTGGTATAACTATTTCCTACAATCATTGATCAAGGTATCGGAGGATGCGGCGGATCGAAGCCTACAACAGAGCCTTACTGAGCATACACGTTAGTTTTCAGAATTCCTGTATTCATTGTATTATTGTGACTTTCCACACAAACAGGAAATCTACTAAATAACAGACTCATAGCATAACGGAGAAGACGACAAAGCGTAACATTTCGCACATTCACGAAGCTGAATCACAAGTTTTATCAAAACTTAACAGAACGAAACCTATCCTCCGAATCTCGTAGTACCTCGTAGCAAGCACTTCGTAGCACCTCGTAGCGGTGCTACCGAACGGCTACAAAGGTGCTACGCTATAGTACGGTTTAGCTAATTTCTATTATTTCTCAAAGCTATTCATTCGTATTTCCTACTTATTTATTGCTAACCGACTTCAGGAGGAGGTTCTATGTTCGACTTTATGTATTTAATTAATGTTCGTCGATTACTCCGTCAACTATGGATTGAAAAATTATTTTGCCATTGTATAGAAAATGAACCTGAATTGATCCTAACAAAAATGTATTCTCAAGGAATTTGTATTTATCCGTCAAACATAAAAAAACAACATAATACTTTTGAAAAATCCCGACTAAATAATTTTTTTTTGTAATATCTTCGCCAATTCTTTAATGGGAATTCGAGCTAGGTGTCATGTTAATTCGCCCGAGTAGTACCTCCAAACTCAGTTTTTTCCTTATTCGGGAGTTAGAAGTTGGTTTAGTGTTTCTTAGAACACGACAATTGATATTATTGAAAGCCCTTCCCACATCCCATTGATTTTAGATTCGCAGTTCAATACATTCAGCTTATTACGACTCCGGGCTTCCGTAAAAACAAAGGCAGTATTTTCGAGTTCACATTTCCTTGCATATTTGTGATTCGCGAGCCTCGGCGCCTCGGCGCGAACTCCGAGGATTCGGAGCCTCAGGTGCTGATCCAGAAACCTTCTTTAATATAAAAGAGTACATCAATATATGTATACGTACGTGCTTATACAGTCACTGAGCTGGTTGACGGCAGCGACCTAAAAGTGCCTTTATTTACGGAGAGGAAATACGTTAAGCTTTTTTAGAAAAGAGAATTCAGATATTTCGTTTTCTCTTAGTTAAGTTTCAGGAACAGAGCTCTCAAAAAGCTATCTAAATATTTTAGGTAAAATAGATCTTATCTGGACGCTTTTCATAAAATATGATGAAAGTAGATGTAGCTCGCGTTGACTTGTGATTTTATATGACAGTGGTTATTACTGTTTTCTACTTCTGAAAAGAAAATCTTAATATTTTCACATTGCCCAAAAGTACAGTATGAATACTCAAACCCGGTAGATATGTAGATACCTAGTCCCTTTCTAATCACTTAACTTCTGTTTTAAATCCGTACAATAAATGAAAAAATGGCAAACAATACACGGTACAAAAATAGCACACTTTCTCAAAGTTATCCAGTAAAAGAAGGTTAAAAATTCCAGGAATCGTAAAGTCAAATGTCCTTAGTGATAAGTACCTACGGGGAAAACACTTTTATTAAAAGGAATTACAAACAGCAGTTTTTCCTTTTCGTTGTATAAAGCTTGAAACACGACCGCGAGCTTTCATATCTAAATAGCGGAGTTAATGACGCTTCGAAGTGCATGTTATTAATAATAATAATAATCATTTATTTCAGACTATAGAACAGTTACAGATCTTATTTTAACTTATTCTACGGTCCATAGTAATATATACCTTAAAACTAACATACATACAATATTATTATTATTATTAGTGAGACATTCACCTTACGCACTACTATATTGTAAAGATTATATAAAAACATTTGCCATCGTACCTTTCGTCACTCAGGGCGCATTCACACTGGATCCGTTTTTGTCCGTAATGGCGTATGTAACTATAGGAGCGAGTTGACACACCCGACGTATTCCGGATCCAGTAGGTAAACGATATTTCCAGTAGTGAAGAATCCGTAAAAAAACGGTTCTGTAAAAACGGATTTGTTGTGTAAATGCGCTCTTACAGTTGATAAATCTGTGCGAGGCGCAAACTGTGCGACATTTCGCTGCGCCTACAAATTGAACAAAATTAAATTAAAATGCGGTTTCTGTTGTTTAGTTGAACATTGCTGAATATTTTGGAATTAGGGTTAGAATACTTTGGAATAGTCTTACAAATAAGGCATTAACATCAAAACGGGATGCTTTAAGCCGCACCGCATTAAACATGTAGCGGCCGTTTTGAATAGTTGCGGACTGGGGGCGGCGGCGGCGGCGGCGGCACACCACGCGCGGACTACTTTACTCACTTTTCATGCGGTGAAGCATTTAGCTTAGCTTAGCGTCTTATACGTAGGTAATTTAATATACCGTCCAGGTGTAAAGATTCACAAGAACGTGAGGCAAGGAGCAGGACTGCAAGTAAATTTTTGAAGATTTAGATATGAATACACAAAACATAAATCACATAGGTAGATATTTCCACAAGTTTTGTCCTGAACTTCATGTTTCAACTACATGCAAGTGTACATTGCCATTCCTGCAAGGGAGAGAGAGTTCAGTGTGCCACGGACGGACCCCAGTCTCCACACTATTGATCAGGTTATTTTGAATTCGGCGCACACCTCCGACCTTCCGACATTTGGCTAATTGTACTTGAATTTCTACTTTTTTAGTATTCCGTACAAAGCTCTTAATGTTTTTATGTATTCCGCTTATTTGTTGCCGTAAAATCAAATTCAGAACTCTCCCTTATAAAATCGCCGAGAGGTTCTCTGAAACTTCCCTGAAAGTTAATCGGTTAAAGGTATTAATTGACGTTTGTGAGAGAAGTTATCGACGTCAAAGTGAACAGCCATGGCTGCTCATCGTCCGATATTCTTATTTTAAAGGCTACTTAAAGATAAATAACGACACCATAGCCAAATGTAATGTACATTTGGTAATGTTATCAAGTAAGAACATAAAACCAACAAAGCAACAAAAAAAATCTAACTGTCAATTCGTTCTTCAATAACAAACAACAAAAGTTATGATTGTTCTGATTATGAAATAAATTCACTTGAACTTTCGTCTGTGAAGTTTGTTGACAAATTTATATAATTAGAACAGTTATTTTGTTAATAGTGAAAATGGGTTTCAAAGAACATTCCGACAGCGAGATCAAATTTTTCAAGTGGTGACATCTAGTTAAAATTCGAGACTAATTTAGTTTGATGTGATGAATGATGGATGACACATGGATGAAACGACAACTGAAAAGACCTCGATTTTGCGCCCGTTGCCATGGTAACCATTTGTTACCGATTGTGAAAATTATCATCAATCTTTCCCTCTCGGACCAGGCGGCCTAGCTTGGTAACCGGCACCCATTCCTTCTGATCTTCCTTACCGCGTCCACGTCCGCGTGGGCCCCCGCGACTGCCCTGTCACCTCCACGAGATCCGAAGCCGCCGCGAAAACCACCATGTCCACCGGCTGGAGCAGCGTCCGCCATTGTTGAACAGTGAGCGCAGTATGACAGTCAAACACAAAATGACGAATGAGTCGTAAAATTTTTACGCATCACAGATAAATATATACGCAAAGATTTTTTTAAATCAATTATTATGTTATTACATTACCGAAAAATAATTCCACCCATAAATTTTAAAATTAAGGAATTTAAAGTCGTTACATAGTTTTTTAAAACAAGCCTAATTACATTTATTTTTATTTCGTCTATAAGCATACGGCATTCGAAACAGTCGAAATCATCAATATATGGGAGGCTTTATGGCTCACGTCCCTACACGTGTCCTCTGGGTGATGCTAAGATCAGTATTTTCTGATAGTAGGCTTCGGCCGCGGCTTGTCACTAACCTCCGGACTAAGCCTGTGCGTGAAGCAACCCTGTTGTGTTCCGGAATGTGGAAGTAGCCATCGTGAAGGAGACGGGTCTAAGAAGTTTTGCACTGGAGCAGCATGAGCGTGGCAGGACAGCAACCTTCGCGAGGCGGCGGGGCAGCCCCTCGCGTGTGGCTGCCCCACCGCCTCGCGAAAAATCCCGAAATTCTGATGAGCAGTACCTTGCAGAGAGTAAGAGCCAAAGTCTCAAACACCACGGCGCTTGTGTCTCGATCTTGTACAAAACGAATTAACCACATCGAGTTTGGGTTCGTTGGACGGGATTGTCTTCCGAAGCAATTTGGTCCTACATGATACAAAAGCTCGTTTTTAAAAAAGGTTTTTATAATAAAATGTATGCTCCTAATCTTAAATATTCCCTCAGCCTCAGCCTTAGCCAAGCAAGGCCCACAATTTACAAACCCTTGCAGTTCATACACCTCCACAGCTTGCTGTTACTATTTCAAGAAACCTCTTGAATAAACCTCTTTTCTGAACATAATTAAATTATTATCCGAAAAACAGCGGGATTTTGCAGTATTTTTCAGGTAAAATGATTCACATCTTGCTTTGTGCGCTTTCTTTTGGAAATTAGGTTTGCGTTTCCGTTACTTTTTAGGCTTCCATTATGCTGGTTGGCTATTTAACTACTGTCTTCGAATAACGCAACCGTACATTTTTAGTGAATTTACTTATTCGCCGATTCATGACATTCGCCGATTCATGACATTCATAAATTAAAAGGCTTAAGTTTTGTGCCTCTTCTCATTTGACAAAAATTGTCTACAACATCACAAACCCGTGATGTGTGGAAACTCCCTCACGCCTTGCAGTGGCACGACGAATAGAATCAATAACGTTTTAACTTTTATTTCTTTAGGCTTGCATAAAAGCTCTTTGTCTTAGACAGTTTAATAACTATCTAATAGAGCTTTCACAAAACATTCTGTTTAAAATTTTCTAAACTTCAGTTTGGAAAACTTTGTGGACATGCACCGGACCAGCCGACGAGAATAACATTAAAAAATCACCCATACTGAGCAAGAAATAAGAATTATTCACGAGGACAGCGTCCACCCGCCGCCGCGCCGTCACTAGTTATATTTTGTGACTGTTTTGAAGCGACGTCGACGCTCGGCGACGCTTGTTTTCTTATTTATTGTTTCGTTGGGAAGCTGATATCTTATGTTGTTTTGAGATATTCCTACCGAAAAACATTAGATAGTTCTTACTGAAGAACTACCTAATATTTTACACAATGTTTCATGTTAGGTACTGACCTAATATGAAACATTGTGTCCTTTAAGCAAGGGTTTTAATCAACTTTGGGAAAAAGCATCAGCAAACAGTTCATCCAGTGTTGAATAACCGCGTTTACAATAAATCTCGCATTAAAAATGTGACGTATAAATTCCGTTGTATCAACTTGAGGTGAATAAAACGTGTCGTATTGTTATCCGGGCATACTTGCCGTACACTCCGGTATGCCACGCGAACAAAGCACGAACCGCTGTATAGTATTTAGAAACAGTTCCACTTGAGTCAATAAAGGCAGATCTGGCCGGGGGCAGCCGAGGCAGGGGCAGTCACAATACATCGCTCGAGCTGAACAATTGCCGCACAATGGGAAACGCAACAAAAGACCTATTGTGCACGAGCCAGCTTTGTTTCTAGTATTTATAGAATTGATTGATGAACAATATCTACCTACGAAACTTGTAGTTGCGGGAAAGACCTTGTAGAGTTGCTGAAGAGGGTCGACAAAGGTTCCGAATGAAAAGAATGTAAGTACTATTTCAATATCTACCTACGAAACTTGTAGTTGCGGGAAAGACCTTGTAGAGTTGCTGAAGAGGGTCGACAAAGGTTCCGAATGAAAAGAATGTAAGTACTATTTCAATATCTACCTACGAAACTTGTAGTTGCGGGAAAGACCTTGTAGAGTTGCTGAAGAGGGTCGACAAAGGTTCCGAATGAAAAGAATGTAAGTACTATTTCAATATCTACCTACGAAACTTGTAGTTGCGGGAAAGACCTTGTAGAGTTGCTGAAGAGGGTCGACAAAGGTTCCGAATGAAAAGAATGTAAGTACTATTTCAATATCTACCTACGAAACTTGTAGTTGCGGGAAAGACCTTGTAGAGTTGCTGGAGAGGGTCGACAAAGGTTCCAAATGAAAAAAATCTAAGAACTAAGAAATTAATAAATCCCAAAAATTTACGATCTCGACGGGATTCGAACCCGCACCTTCCCCTTCAGCGCAGGGTTGCTCTTTTTCCAACTAAGCTACGTGATCTTATCTAGTCGACCGGTAAATCTTTGGGAGTTCTTTCGGCACTTACGCCGTCAGCGCCACCTACAGAGGAAACAATGAAGTTATCCAATTCTGCTCAAAGACCAAATTTACATTTAGTTCTTTGACGAGAGGTTTTGCCGTTGCTTGATTCTAAGGTTTTTATTTATTATAGTACTCTGGGTAATTTCTAAGAAATTAATAAATCCCAAAAATTTACGATCTCGACGGGATTCGAACCCGCACCTTCCCCTTCAGCGCAGGGTTGCTCTTTTTCCAACTAAGCTACGTGATCTTATCTAACTATATCTTATCTAATAGAACTCCCAAAGATTTACGGGTCGACTAGATAAGATCACGTAGCTTAGTTGGAAAAAGAGCAACCCTGCGCTGAAGGGGAAGGTGCGGGTTCGAATCCCGTCGAGATCGTAAATTTTTGGGATTTATTAATTTCTTAGAAATTACCCAGAGTACTATAATAAATAAAAACCTTAGAATCAAGCAACGGCAAAACCTCTCGTCAAAGAACTAAATGTAAATTTGGTCTTTGAGCAGAATTGGATAACTTCATTGTTTCCTCTGTAGGTGGCGCTGACGGCGTAAGTGCCGAAAGAACTCCCAAAGATTTACGGGTCGACTAGATAAGATCACGTAGCTTAGTTGGAAAAAGAGCAACCCTGCGCTGAAGGGGAAGGTGCGGGTTCGAATCCCGTCGAGATCGTAAATTTTTGGGATTTATTAATTTCTTAGAAATTACCCAGAGTACTATAATAAATAAAAACCTTAGAATCTAAGAACTATTTCAATAATGCTGCTTTAAAAAAGATCCTGATTAGTTTTGGTTTTAATAAGAATGAAAGATGCGAACCATACTGGAACACACAGGTAAAAACTTGTAAGTATACCTACCTACTCCATAACATTTTCAGGTTGATGATAAAACTATTTAGCAATTTACCCATGATTACCTAGCTTAGAACGTCTAACAAGCCGCAACCCAATAAACCGCCGGGTAAACAAAACATTTATGATTATGCCTATAAAACGGTTACGGCGGTGAAAGGGCGCGATCAAAACAAAACTGCTAACTATTCGCATTTACCCCGTGTTTATCCTATACAGGGTTATTGGTAATTCACCGACACTGCGCGAACTGCAGGTTCTGCCCATCATCACGAACACGTTTGTGAAGACGCCAGATCTTGATTCTTTAATTTGGTATTCGTAGTAGGTTGCCCTCCTTCAACCAATAGTCGTTCTGTAGAGCAGCTTTATTCGAAACTTAACTTAAAAACAGCTCTGCCCTAAATTACCTGTGAGGGAGGGAGTGGATCGCTCTTTAGTGCTTCATATTGGGTGCCGGATAAACGTGTTTTTTCATTTTAAAATTTAAGAATTAAGAGCTGCCGTCTTCACAAACGTGACGTGACGTGACGATGGGCAGAACCTGCACTTCACGCAACGTTAGTGAATTACAAATAACCCTGTATTTACCCGGGTGGGTGGAATAAAGAGCCCACACTTAGCATTTTGTGGAGAAGGGCCTACCTTACCTCCTTCTATCTACTTCTATTCACTGTGAGCTTGTGGGTAATTGGTCTCCAGCGAACTAGTCAGAGATCTTCTTAGCATTTTGTAAAGAGCAAGACCACACAGCAAAATACGGTCTTCATGCAAAAAATTGGGGCAAAAAGGAAAAATTTGCTTTGTAAAAGACTACTACAAAAACTCGGCTGGAAGCATTTTTTGCACAAACCGCCAAATGTACTGCAGATCTGAATATTTTATAGCTTTGTGTAAGATCCAATAAGGTTATTTTTATCTAGTCCTCCGTGAGGAGGGTTGCGACCTTTTGTGAAAGGTACTAATCCATTCCTTGCCCTTCTTAGATAACGAATACCTTTGGAACATTCTCCAAATGAAAAACACAACCAAAATCAAGCAAAAGTAGGTACATAATAATAAATCAAAAGCTTTTAGCACAACATTTGTGCTAGGTAATACTTTTGCAGTTCGATTTCACAATATCGTGGATGTTTCTAAAGATTTATTATGTATACTAGCGGCTGCCTGCGGTTTCGCACGCGCTTTTTAAGTACATTGAGATCCGTATGGCCGCTTAGGAGTGAAAAGGTAACAGAAACACATAGTTACATTCCAATTTTTAATATGCGTATGGATTTTAAATCAAACTCTTATACGATGTAGGTGCCTAGAGTGAGATGATGCTGTAGGAAAAATGTCGTTCTTAGGCGTGTGTTAATAGGACCTTAGGTGGCTAACATGGTAGCGTTGCGAGTTCGTCTTCAAACTAGGTAGGTTACACACACAGTTAAATTCTTTGCTTTCCGTTATTAAAATAAGAAAGATGTGTTTCATTAACCTGCTAAATTTTCATGAATTTTAATCGCGACCCTAGATCGTAAGGTCACAAAAACTGTAATTATTCGTTTAATTGAGTAATTCGGATGAACTCTTCAGATAAGCTGCTTTTTAAGTGCCCATTACGAAAGGGTTCAAGGTAATTGCCGTCAAAAAGTAATTTAAGCACATTCTGAGGCTGGGAACGAGGCTGCGACCGTATTGACGGGATAAGTTACGGCAATCCTATAGTCTAATTTAAAAACGATTCATGGGGACAAGGCTTTCATTTATCATTTAATTTATGAGTTTATGTGTGTGTTGTAGTGTTTAGGATCAAATATTAATAATTATATTAATAATTAATGCTGGACAACTCACAAACTAATAACAAGAAGTATTTAAATGAAAAGTAGTTGTATTGAACGCTTGATGAACGTCGCTGATTTGCCTAAATGCTAAAACAAAACTATTTATGTATATATATATGACAAACTACTAATTGGGATTCTAAACACGCGCCACAAACAAATCCCTGATCCCGTCCACAATGCCACGTTTAATTCTCAGATATGTAATTAGAAGCCTCCCGGGGCCCGCTTAATGTAGCGAGTTGGAACAAACTGAAATCCAAGCAAAGTTAGCAGATTCGCAGCTGATTTCACAGACTCCATCTAATGTACAAGTTTAATAGTTTTGGCCAATGTACCTACAATAGAGTCAAGGCTCGCTCAGGTAGAATAACATCAAATTTATTTTGAATCCAGCTATAGTTTTGCTAATTTAGTTCGTGGATTCTAACGAAACAGCTTTTGGAAACAAAACAAACTTATGTTACAGACATGGATGCATCAAAAATACTGTTTTGGAAACAAAACCAACTTATGTTACAGACATGGATGCATCAAAAACACTGTTTTGGAAACAAAACCAACTTATGTTACAGACATGGATGCATCAAAAACACTGTTTTGGAAACAAAACCAACTTATGTTACAGACATGGATGCATCAAAAACACTGTTTTGGAAACAAAACCAACTTATGTTTTTTTTGACGTATTTCACTGTTCACAGAGCGAGTTCGCAAGGGCTATACTGTTCCATTTGTGCTACTGTAAATAATTTTTTATTCTAATATTATTTGGAATTTATGATTTGATTTGTGACATTAATTTTGCTATTATGCTTATTGACAAATTGTATTGATTTAAGTTTTATATTATTTTAGTTTGCTCATTGACATATGTATTGTTGAAAATTTAGTTGACTACGCTATTGTATTATTTATTATATATATTATAATAGCGTAGTCAACTAAACAAGTCAACTAACAAAATAGTAGTAATGTTTTGAATAAATAAATAAAATAAATAAATGTTACAGACATGGATGCATCAAAAACACTGTTTTGGAAACAAAACCAACTTATGTTACAGACATGGATGCATCAAAAACACTGTTTTGGAAACAAAACAAACTTATGTTACAGATATGGATGCATCAAAAACACTGTTTTGCAAGTCCAATTTTACACCACAATTGCTTTAACTTCACCATAAATGTTATAAATAAAACGTTTATTAAAAGTTCTTTTAAACAACTGCTTGCTCCAGCAATCGTAGATCAATAAAAATAAATTTTATATATTGACTGACTAAATGCTCAGTGCCATGCCAATCGAAAGCTGAAAACGGACACGACGACGTACAAAGCATTGCACTGCTGTTGCGTTGCTTTCCGACGGACTTCTATCGCGGTCGCCGCGTGTTGAGCGCAATCTTCATTGCTCTGCGAGTTCATGCTCGCCTGGTACTTCTCTTTACATACCACAAACGAATTTGAATTTATGTTTGTTTTAGTTAAAATTATATCAAACCAAACTGCAGAAGTCACAACTTTTTTTGTACCTTTGGTCAAACTACCAATCCGTCCTGCTTTTACAAATTCAGATATCTAATCACTAACCTGTATGATAGTCCTCTGCTAAACAAAAGCCTCTTCTAAAGTTATTGCCCCTAAATATCTAAGATGACCCATTAAATTGAAAACCAGAAATGTAAAGTTTCCGGAAGTAGTAGTACCTACCGTACTAAGCAGGCCTACTACGGTAATGGGCCATGAACTCGGACTGTCCCAGTTAGCTCCCCGGGGCGCACTAAACCATCAATGTATGTACTTGGGAACTACTCTAATGCTCCAAATGATATGAAGCTCAGTGTTGCCACTGCACTCGAGCTGAGGTTGCGCATATTTTGCCTATTTATTAAGTTTAACAGTTAAAATTCTAAAATTCTAATTCACGTATGCAAAACACGAAAATGAACTTTACAATTATAAGATCCTTTAAATTTAGTTTGCTGAAGGAAATATTACGTAGTTAGTATTTCAGTATTTTATTTATTGCATTCATACAGTCAGGTCTTAGTAGTTAGGTGAGTGTTCATAAAATGTTCACAGTATGTACCCATTTAGGGTGTTGCAATGGAAGACAGGCCAGGTTTCATGCCTTTCTACTTATGATGTACTTACTTAATAATAATGCATTCAATACCTATTAAAAAGATTACGAGTCGCTAAATTTATCATTGAAGAAATCGTCAAGTTCGTAAAAACATTTTTTTATGAGTATCGCTTTTAATTTGGATTCAAACATGTCATTTTTTTCTATACTTTTTAGTTTTTCTGGTAAAGGTTTACACGTCTCTGGTACTCTTATATTTGCTATGGTACGGACGCATTTTTTCTGAGAGATGAAAAGTTCGTTTGCGTCTACGCTATTTCCCCATAGTATAATTCCGTAGCGGATCCAAGAATATGCGTATGCGTAGTACGCGGCCAAACTCGTTTTAAGGTCTGTCGCTTTTCGGAGTTCAATCAAAGCATACGAGAAAGAAGACAATTTGGATTTGATTTTTTTTATATGGCTTTTCCAGTTTATGTTCGTGTCAATATCTAATCCTAATAAGGTAAATGTGTCAACGCTTTCTATTTTAGTATTATTGTATGTCAAATGTATGTCAAGCGGAGGTTTTTGGTATGGTCTAAATTGCATAATTTTAGTTTTCTTATAATTAATTTCGAGGTTATGGTCAGTCATCCATTTAGTAATAATATTAAAGATTTCGGTCAGATTTATATTTAAATTAATGTCATTTTTGCAAAATGTCAATATTGAAATATCGTCAGCAAATAAAATACACGATTGAGTTATACACTTCGGTGAGTCATTTATATAAATTAAGAAAAGAATACATCCAAGGACACTGCCTTGGGGTATTGAGTTGTTAATCTGCACCGCATTTGATCTAACCATGTCAATCTTCCCTGTTTTTTTATTAACTTAAAGTTTTCCACTAAATTAGTAACAAACCTTCGATCAAAAATAAGGAGTTCGCGGCCTCCCCCGTAGATACCTAGAGCCTTACAAAAATGTCACTCAAAATTGGGTTCGTTTTGTTTTGACGCAGACAGTTTGCGCAGAGCCTGACAAGTTTTTTCCATACGGAACAAGAGATTCTTGACCTAGATTCATTTTATTTTATTTTGTAAGTAGGTACCTACCTACTTACAAAATAAAATAAAATGAATTCGACTACCTGAGAATTATATACCTACCTACTCAGTTTATTTTCTATAAGGATTAATTAACAGAATTCAGGTAAAGATAACGAATCATTTATTGATGAAACTATAAATTGGTGTCTCAACAGTAGGTATTTATACAAAAGGGTCATTTCAGACATACAATAATTTAAACTTACAATACAATTTCAGGCAGGCACTCTAGATTAAAAAGAACTGGTTCCTGTCTGCGGCTTTGCACGAGTTTTTTTTACGGGAAAAAAATAAACGTTTTATAAATTCATACTTCTGGTAGGTAGGTAAGAACCTAGTCTTTCTTTTATTAGAGAGTCTACGCAAATGAAATTTTAGGGCGGGCCAACTAATTATTTTAAAAATCATCAACTAGTAATATTAAACTTATTTTTATGAAAAATATATTAATACATACTATAAATGAAAAAAAAAATTAGAAGAAATAGCCTCTCCATTTATCAATTTAGAACAAAATTAATATTTTAACATAGGCAAACCAAACAACAATATTTTATGCTGATTTCACAAGTATATGACTCACATCTCAATATACGGGTAAAAAATATATATAAACTTACTGAAAATAAGAAATTCCATCCTTTTTCAGCACTTTGGACGAGTGATTCTTGCATTTTTTGTACCCATGCTTTTTGTCTGAACGCTAAAATGACACTAGTTGAAAAGCTTTCCTAACATGTCAAAATGTTTCTCTTTTGCTACTGAAGGTTGTGGCGTGCGCATTGTGAATCTAAGGGGGGCCGGCAAAGCCGGACATTTTTGATCGATGTAACAAACGTATCAGAATGGTCTCAGAACGAGACATTTTGTATTTTGGCTAGAAATGAAAGAAACTCCATGTTCATGCACTATATGGAGTTTCTTTCTCATCTGTGGACGATTCTGCGACGATACCATGGTCATAGTAAAGCGATTGGTTAGCAGAATTCGGCCTCGGAGCTTTCATACACCCATACAGTCAGTTTTAAACATAATCGACACGCAATACTTGCAGCTCGACCGCGTCAATTTCACATATTCATTAGAATAACTTTGCACATTGTTGGATTGAGGCGAAATCGACAGTTATGTTGCTTTGTAATCTCTAAAACCCACCGAGACTAGAAAATAACTAATATCCTGTTGTAATTAATGCGATGAATCGAATCTGATATGTTTAATGAACGGCACAGTGGTCGCATGTACGGAGTCCAACTAGCGACTCCGTAGACGAGCTCAGAGAGGTCAGCTCTCCTATGCCTTGTTGTTTACAAAAGGACCTTCAAATTCGAAAACATCGTGAACATAAACTCTTGATTACGAGGCGTTTTCCAAAAAGAAACAAAACCCTATCTTAGAACTAGAAGAATAGAGCTTGTCATGGGAAGTCATATCAAACAATATTGGCACGGTCTATAAAGTTTTTTAGAGCATTTTTATTTTACAGGCCAATACCAAAAGCGCCATCTTTTCAGTTTGATAGAACTAATTTTTTTACAAAAAAACACTGTTTTTTTATTTTTTTTAATAAGCTGCATATTTTCAACAATCTCTAGGTATGTAATATCTTCTACTTTTTACCGTTTGATTAACCACCCTGAATTGTAGGTTGGAGGACCGGCAAGTCACTGCTTTGGATCGTTTTTCGACTAGCTAGCTTACTTGTATGCATGCATATATTTTTAGTGATGAATAGTCATCACTAAAAAAAATGAAGCCGCATTCAGTTTAGGTCTTACTTAAATCGTATTAAGCTGTGTTAAGCTGACGTTTAATACAATCGTTAAAAGTTCATTCAATATTAATTTTAAGAATAAATATGTGTGTGCGAAGCAGTGGCGGTTAAGACCTCTTTCTATGATGCGACGGAAAACCTTCTAGCGATCATTGGTTGAACATTTCTTTTCGATTTGTATTTTTATATGCTTTTATTATTGAAGTTGGATGTTCTCATGGGCAACCCTGTCCATCGCCTTCGTATCTTCAATGCATGTGCTCCTTTAACTCCATCACTAGCTCTCTGTCACGCCACATTTAACTCCATCACTAGCTCTCTGTCACGCCACATTTTCAATTTACTCTCACAGACACTGTCTTTTGTAGCATCCTGCAGAAAGGAAGGGAAAGAATGCATGATTTGATTAGGTAATCTGTTTGATTTGCACGCTTCTTGGTCGTCTAATTTGATTTAAAACATGATTATATAACGTAAACTTAGTGTTAACTTGATAGTGTTCATTATTTCTAGCTTTATAATAGGTTATTAGTATTTGTAGCACTCATCTCCTTTGTTTCTTTATAGTTTTCGCTTAATTTGTTAGTGTACTACCTTTTTTCTGTTTAAGATGGCAAACAAATTATGTTTTCGATACCCCGCGAAACATGCCTAGCCTAGTGCGGGGGTCATTGTTAACCTTCATAACCACCTAAAACTGTCACCACTGAAGTCTTAATTACGTAATGTTAAGTACTTATAGGTGTTTATATAAGCTTTTTGGAAATAAACTTTTTTATCTTTATCTTTTATCTTATTCTTTACCTACCCGTACACGTCACACGACGTAAAATTCACTCAGAAATTCGAACAGAAATCTTTATTAGACGGTATTTTATGGTCCTTTGCGAGGAGAGCAATCATTCTTCACCCAAATTGCGCAAAAATAAGGAAAAGATACAACATGGTGTGGGTTGTGTGTTCACACACTAAAACAATTATATCGCGCTATCTAAGTGTTTAAAGTGGCGATCACAATAGGCCTATCATGACCGTAGTGATAAGTAAGCCACCAAAAGCAAATAAAAAAAATCTAAGTGTTGCCGGGATCAAAATGATGTCTGAAACCAATTTTTCGTGCGTGATAATTCAGGAATTTCGGTTTCTAACCGGTAATTGAAACCACTAAAATCTAAAAAACAACAATTTCCTGTACTTTTATGACGCTCTGATCTGTCTGACTTTATTTTTTTTTGTAATATCTGTATCATTTTTTTTAACTTAGAAAGGTTAATGCGATATACAAAAGGTTAGGTTTACAAGACCCTCATGGTCTTGTAAATCTGCCAAAAAGTGGAATTCAAAAATTAGTATTTTATAATCCTTCGTTTCAATTTCAAAAATTCAAAAATTAGAATCCTGAGCGATAGCGAGGGAATCAAAAGAGCACGAGGTAAAAAATCTTTGCTCTCAAGTGCAACACGTAACTTCCCACAAAATTTCAAAAGCACTTTGTATGTCTCGTGCACACTAGTTTGCCCTCAATGTGCCATGGCCGTGGGATCAATCCAAACAAGCACTTGGCAAAATATTGTATAAATGTGCTACTCTACGTCGTCGTCTGATGTTTCACGTGGCTTTTGGAAACATTTCTCTCGTGATATCATGTGACAGCATAGTTCCCTGAAACTGTCAGAACCCAAATAATATCCAAATCAGAGTGAGGGGAGCCGGTGCTGCCGGTATGTGCTTTAAGGACTCAAAGCACATACCTACATATCAATTGGATACTCCTATTTAGAATCACTGAAGAGGTCTTTGCCATGGTACTTCTGCAACATCCTTGTCTTTCATCTAATCAATCATTTCAGACATTTTATAACACACTACTTTATGGTCCAAAAGTAAATTAGTAAGTTCGTTTCTTTTTAGTACAAATATGATGAAGAACTCAACTTCCATTATAAAGGGACATTGCCGTCCAAATCATTTCTGGTTTCATGATTCTAAACGGGAAACCTTTTGATACCAACAAAACAGTTATCGCAAACACGGAAATAGCATTACGAGGCATTACGGGGGAATAAACCTGTTGTTATCATGAACAACACTCAAAACTGATCCCTATCCCAGTGGCCAAACGCTCATTTTCTCAGCCACAGTATGTTTCCAAAAAGACTCGTAAACTGCATTCGGTTTCCCGAAGACATAATTAGGTAAATTGCTCTACATTAACGGTTATGCGAATTTGCGTACTGTCCAGTTTACTTAAAGTTGTTATGTGTTTGGACTTGGCTGCAGTTTACAACAGCCAGCGCTATTCGCAAATTTACTTGTATTATTTTTTTGTGGATGCTCTCGCTCTAGTTTTTCTACTTCTTTTTATGAAAGTTCCGGGTAAATTGTGAAAAATAAAGTCGCAATTTCTTTTCCTGAAATGTTACTAGTGCTGAAACCCTACTCACATTTTACTTGAAAACGAACATGACTTTTTAGCAAAAATAACAGCAGAAATCCCAGCAGTGACCTGTTTGGTCAGCGCTATCAGTCCCGCCGGCGTGCTATGGGCGCTGCGCGACGGATGTGCCAGCGCGGGCGGTAAATCACCCGGACACGAGATTTATCCCGCGTCCCACACCAGAACAGCTTCCAATTGCTTTTACAATGTAAAATCTTGGCTCAGTGCGCAGTTCAATAGAAACAATATAGGTACTCTAAATTGTATAATACCTATAGGTATATAAGTAGGTACCTCACCTGCTAATTACCTATACCTACGTCTCTTTGAAATAACATCGAAAGTCTACTTAGCTCCAAGCTTCCTATCAAGTATTCTTTTCTTGCAGACCAACAACGAAAACCAATTTACGTTATAAAAATATTTAAATGTCTATCTAACCCAACCTGGCAACGTCATTTTTTTAATTACGAATCCAACTTACTCCAAAATGAATTCTTTTGTGGCGCAATTTTGCGTAAAGAATATAAGGTGGGCGTTGTTCCAAGTAAGTCCTGGTAGGTACTCGTACTTCACATTTCATAACGGTCAGAGGGAAGTTTTGTTAATTTGCATAACTTGTAGTCCCTCAAAGTGAGCTCGCTAAATGTGTTTCGAGACCGTCTCACAAACGACTGCGGGACACGGGCTTACCTACTTCATTCTTACAGCTTCGTATCTTACAGCTGTAAACGTACAGTACAGCAGTAGGTAAATGACGGAGCAACCACGAGGAACAATATTAGCATCCCCTTCATGAACAATTTTCGCGCACTAAAAATGGACCGGCCGTGCTATTACTGTAAAATATGCCATTGAATGGACCGCTATCCGGGGAGACTGGGTATATCTCATCACAAGATATCAAAACAAATACAAAAAAAAACTTGAGAGGTGTCAAGGGACACCCGGATGGAACTAAGTTCCTTTCGATTAATTAGTGAAGGAATTATAATAAAAAAAAATTTAAGTTATAAAATATTTTTTTATTATTAACAAATATAATTTATTCTAAGGTTTTTATTTATTATAGTACTCTGGGTAATTTCTAAGAAATTAATAAATCCCAAAAATTTACGATCTCGACGGGATTCGAACCCGCACCTTCCCCTTCAGCGCAGGGTTGCTCTTTTTCCAACTAAGCTACGTGATCTTAAGATCACGTCGGTTCGCTCCGCTCACTGCAATCCGACCTACGCCAAAAGGTTACGAACACGAAGCGCGGCTCGCTTCGCTCGCCTTGCAGTGCGATAGGTGTCGTATTGTGGTTCGCTTCGATCACCGAACACGAAGCGCGGCTCGCTTCGCCTGGCTTTGTTATGGTGGCCGCAAACGGAAGGGTGATTTCCTTCGTCCGTGCATCAACAATGTCAGTGCCGCATTTGCGCGATCATTGTCTATGAATTCTGAAATATGCGGTGTTTCAATTTGAACCTTATTTCTTTGTAATAATGTCGTATCTAACAATAGCAAAACGTAAATGTCGTTACCATTTACCATAGACTTAGGATTTTTGTGGGGTCGCTACAAATTTTCGTGAGAATTTTTTCGGTCTAGCTCCCTTTCGCAACGCGCGATAAGGAACTTCGTTCCAATAGTGGCACGATGGACCCGACTGACAACGACGCGTTCAACGTCAAAATATCTCAAATGTCATACTCAATTGTAATGTTTTATTTTTATTACTAGTAGGTATGTTACATAACTTTAAACCTCAACACACACACATAGGTTACTCACACTTGGCCTTGATATCTTTCATTTGGTACCCAATGTATTTACTGTTTTTATCTTTGAATCAGAATTGCTGTAATCGTGCAAAAAAGGTGAAGTGTGATAAATCTGACAACTAACTTTGAATTAGGTCTTCTTTACGTTGGCGTTAAGCATTCTATCGTCAATCAGCTCCATCCTGCCAGAAAGTACCATAAGTGCCATATTGGCAACCGAAATCGTTTTTTCCCAGTATCCCCGGATGGCCCATTCCATGGGAAAGGAAGGTTTTGACAGCGGAGCAGACAACTGGCGATCTCTGATGTCGGAGGCCAAAATCCACTTTGTGTGTGCGACTCGCCAGTGGTAGGTAGGTATTACAAAAGAAAAAGAAAGCGTTTGGGTTTCATTCTCTTTCTTAGAAACACTTTCATCTCTAGTCTATTTTTGCATAAATTAGTTATTTAGCGAGTTCATTTTACTGTTGGGCGGGACCTTCTATGTCGTTGTCACGGTACACAAGATAACGAAATGAAAAGCAAACAAGAAAATGTTAAGGAAGATCTCCCGGTTCATTTAATAATGGCTGAGAGTGAGACGAAGCGATAATTCATAATATTTTAGAGTTTGAGACGAGTTTTCTCAGAAACACAATTAAAATAAGATAAAAAAGGGCCAATAACGATTTAATACCTACCCTTGTTTTTGGTATAAACAAAAAACTTAATCTAAAAGGAGGCATCAAAAACCGCTTCTAGTGTTTATTACTTTTTCAAACTTATACCCAGCTTTCCTTGCAGATTAAGTTCCATAATGAACTACCTACTTACTGTGAAAAATATTACAAAACTTTACAAGCACTTAAACCACAAGGCATTTAAAAACAAACAATATATGTTTTTTTTGTTTCGGAGCTTATAAAATGGTACTTCTTGTTTATAGCACTTATGATGTCCGAGTAAAATCAGGAAAGTTTCTCGATTACCTGATTATCACGTGTGATTGGATCATTACAATATCTATTTGTATCGAGATTAGTACCTAAGCAACGATGTGGGCGACGTCTTCTTTTCTTTTACGACGAATTTTCTATTGAAGCTTACAGATTACATTGACCCTGTCTCACCTGAAGCCAACATGTACGTACAAGTTCCGGAGGCTCGTTTCATCTCGGTCGGCAGGAGGAGCCGACAGTAATTCAGTGAATATTTTCGGTCGGATACTCAAAGGCGGCATCATTAGGAGCCGCCTCGGACGCACATTCGAGGATGCACAGGAAACCAATCCTTTGCTCAAATTCAACTGCTCTGCCTTTTAAACGATAAATTACGGAAATGTTTTTTAAGAAGCAAAAAATTGTGTGAAATGTACGGGACACGCGGGTGTTAACCCCTCTTCATAATGTGTCGTAGGCACTCACTAGATATAACTGTACGCTTAGTATGAGTGTGCAAACTACGTATACCAAAGCTCGAGAGACTTCATTTTCTAAATCGCTTACGCGTACAAAATGAATCTGATAAACTCAAAACCATTCGAGCACTATAATCGAGGTCGTATGAAACTATTCAGTCGCTGTCAAACTATGATAAATCGTTCCTTTATATCCAGTAGAGACACTGCAAGGTGGCAAATGTATGGAAAGAGACCTTTTTTTCATCATAGTAATCTGATGCACAACTCATACTAAGGACTCTGAACGGACGTTTGTAATAACGTAAAAACAATTTGCATCTTTTTAAAATAAAATTAATTAAATGCCAGTTAAAGCAGGCCGCTCAATAAAACTACCCAAATAACGAGATTTGCTCGCCGCGGGATAATCCTCACAACAATGGTTGTGAGTGGCGCTGCGTGTGCCTAGTATGTTGTAAACCAACAGAATTGGACGACCTATTGCAAAATAACCAACGTTTTAATAACCTTTTACAAAGTAAGTGTTGGCGGAACACTCAACTCGAATCGAAAAATATTTCTGATTATTTTACTACGTACAAAACAAAGTTACCGAAGGTCTGTGGTAGGATTTACAAATACCTACATAACGCATTGGCAGGTACGTGAACAATTTTTTTAATTGAACGGTGTAAATATTTAATCATCATCATCATCATCAGCCTATATCAGTCCACTGCTGGACATAGGCCTCCCCTAATGAGCGCCATAGCACCCTGTCTTCAGCTAAATATTTGAAATATTTGATATTTTTGTGAAATCACGAGCTTGTCACCTTCAGTGAGACTTATTTTTTCTCCAATTCATCAATCAGAACAATAAATGTTTCCGGAGACAGCACATTGCCTGTTATCCATCATTCCCACGTGTTATTGTTTTGACTCTGTGTGAAGCAGATCATTCAGAGCTTTCTTGAATCGATACAAAACCCTTATTTTTTCTCGAGAACAAAAGTGGGTTAAGAACAATTTCCCGAGTTTAATGGGAAAGTGAACGACAAGCAATTTATGTGAAAAGTTGGAGCTCAGGGCCGCGGTAGGCAGGTGTTGTTTTGGCGTCGCCAACGGCCGAGATGTGAGCAGTACTCGGAACTTCCTTGAAGAAATTCAAAAAACGCAAACACGTATTGCACATTGACATGTTGGTCAAGTCGTGGCGATCCTTGACTCGGTGGCTTCCAAACGCTGTCAAATCGACGTTTTTGATGACTAGCCATCAATGAAGTATTATATCACGGTAATGTTATCTATATAGTTACTAAAGATATTAATCTTAATGCTAGCCATAACCATAACCGTCCTATCAAATGCACCTACCATAACCGTCCTGTCAGCATGGGACAAGGCTAATATCAGTGTAGAATAATCCGAAATCAATACTCACTACACAATCAAAGCAAACAAGAACCCTTCCCTGTGTTTACAACTATCACTAGCAGGACCTCACTGTTTGTAGAACTGTGTGCATGTGTACTAGTGGTCATTGGGAAGCAATTATCGCTCGCTGACATCCCGCCGTGACGTGCTGCGCTCGCTGCGATGCTGCTTGCGCATCTATAGGAAGGTTTCTGACATCAATGCAAAAGACTTGAGCATAGTTATTGTAAATTTACATTTACCCAGGGTGGTTTTCGTTTCCAATATCAAACTCTGCTAGGCTCGGGCCGTGGCGTTCTATACAACAGTACCTACACGTTATCCATAGTTTCAGTACAGATGCTTTCTTTATACAACAGAACGAACATCTTGCGATTTATCTATAACGACTCTACCAATTAAATATCCATTCAATTGTACCAACAAGGAGAGCATTGCCCAGTAGTTGGCTGCGATGGCCAGATACATTTTTGGTAATAAATTCGACTAGGTGTCTGCAATGTCTACTTATTTATCAACTAAGTACCCAACTGAAGTTCAAGGCAGCGCCAGGATGTGAGCGGCAGCTTTCTTAAATTATTTGACTTTTATTACTATTTCCCAAGCTCTCACCTAAATCCAATTTCGCGCAGAATATTGTTCGCCTAATTCTTATTAGAATACATCGAGGTATGCGTATCAGTTAGAGCTGATTTCTCCGGGGATCGAGGGCACACTCATCCGGACGACCTTTATCGAAAGAAAATATTGGTTCCTAAACGTAATACAGCTGATGGAAATAAAATATCCGGTTTAGGTAATGAATATTTTATCAAACTAGTAAAAATTTAACGTCTTTTTATGTATCACAGTCTTCAGTAACTATAAATATATCTACCTTACTGCTACCCATTGGTAAGATGGGTACCGGGTCACGTGGGTATCATCGGCAATCAGTGTGCTGGTGAGCTCGCGCGCTCCGGGGCAAAGGAGACTCATTTTGGCCCCGAGCCGTTTTGTGGCATTCCCAAAAGTCTGGCTGTCTGGCTTTTAAATTCCTGCTACGAGGAATCAACCAAGCTCTGGAAAAACTCTTCTGGCATAGATCAATCGAAGTCACTGACAAAAGCTTTCGATAAACGGTACACTAACCAAATCCTAGCGCTAAACAGAGACAACCTTCGCATCATGACAAGAGCCCTAACGGAGACTGTCGTCTTAATAAGCACATGTCTAAATTGGGACTATGCGACACAAAATCCTGTAGATTCTGTGAGGAGGCGGATGAAACGCCTCTCCATCTGCTAGGAGAGTGTGGAGCACTGATGCAGAAACGTAGTACTCATCTGGGCAATCACCTGCTCGTCCCAGACGAGCTACGTGACATCTCCCCAAAGAAAATCCTTCAGTTCCTGGCAG
The DNA here is from genome assembly GCA_947086465.1 of Eupithecia exiguata. Classification (NCBI taxonomy): domain Eukaryota; kingdom Metazoa; phylum Arthropoda; class Insecta; order Lepidoptera; family Geometridae; genus Eupithecia; species Eupithecia exiguata. The sequence continues at coordinate 370,921 of OX352228.1, forward strand.
CTGCAAGGGTAAGTGGCGATCACAATAGGCCTATCATGGCCGTAGTGATAAGAAGCAATTTAAAAAAACCTATTGGTCGTGAACCCAATCAAAAAAGGTTAGTAGCACTAAAACGCATCGGTGCTTTTGTATATTTATTTCAGCCTTCTTGTAACTTCCCAGTGAGTAAACGTAACACAGGTGCTGGCTGGGGGTAGTAGTTTCTAGTCAGTTCTGATCGTATTGCCCCGATGCGCTGGTCGTGACATGCCCAACCCCGGGTGGACACAAGTGCCTATCCTGCACAATGCTGAGTGTAGGCCATAGTTTCTCCTTAACTCTGCAACGCACAAATATAAGCAGCTAAATGTAGGTATTAGTATAATAGTAAGATTCATAACTTTGTAGTAGAACTATGGTTTTTTTTCTTCTTTTTTTTCTATGGCATCAAAGGTGCCCCTTGCAATAAACGATCGAATAATGGAGCACATATTGTGATGTCATATTTATGTTGTTTTTAATAACTTTGAATTATTGTATTAGCTACTTATTGTATTGCTTGAATTAACTTTATTTACCATATTGAGTACATGGGCAATTTGTGATTATTTTACTTTTAAAATTTTATTTAATTGCTAGTATTTACCTTAATTATAATTAATCTACTTGTAAAAATATTTCACCAATAAAATGAGTATCTGAATATCTGGCTACAAGCGTGGGCAGTGGGTAGGTACCTAACAGGTAGATACTACGTAGGTATCCCAGAACCCTAATTCCTAGAACAGCTACATTCAGTACCCGAGTGCCTGGGTCCATAGGAGCGCTGTAAACCAATTACATTCTAAGTCTTCATTGGAATTTAATCAAGAGCTTACATTCCTTTATCACGTAAAATCGTGTTAGCTTTTTTAATCACCGCCGTTCCACATTGCCGCTCTATTGTCTGTCTTATTTCTGAACAAGTAAAGTTGAATATTCATGAACATTGTAGCAAACATACAGGACATATTTTGTGAATCTTGCCAAAGAAAAAAGGCGACATTGAGTTACGTACAGAACGGACAAGATGTTCTCAAGTTCAAATATTTGAAGTTCCTATACCTTCACCCTTCATGATGGACCTTGGTCGGGCATCATCATGCACCCACCACCGGTTTGTATTACAAATGTCGATTCAGGTAATTTCAGTTTGGTTCAGGGTGAGCCGAGCACTATCGTAGGGAATGCAGTGATAACCGAGATCGCAGTGTTTCCGCTTACCAGTCAAAAAGGAACAATATATGTATCTGTTTCATTTGTAAGTAAATCTTACTTAGTTAGACGGCCCCTGAATTTCACAGCCTCAGTGAGACATAGAGCCTCAATGAATGCACAAAGTATCCCCCGAGGCCCCGGGGGCCGGGGGCAGGCTCATTTCCTCCGTTTAAATGCCCGCGCCGGGGGATTGACTTCGGTGTCGCAATTTCCTTCTGATCTTCATGTCAATAAAGGTTCAGTCATTGTAACGAACTATCGCCGAGAAATATTTGTAGTCTGTGCCATTTTTAACTAGTCAAATCATAAAATGCGTTTTTTAACCGACTTCAGGAGAAGGTTCTGAGATCGGGTGTACGTGTATGTATTGTTTTATGTATGTTCGTCGAATACTCCGTCAATTGTGAACCGATTTTAAAAATGATTTCGCTTTAGTATACAGAAGGATTCTGAATAGACGACCTCTGTGGCACGGTGGGCGAAGGTCCGCCTGCGACGCAGGAGGTTGCGGGTTTGATTTCCACCTCGGGATTAATGTTTGTACGATCTACAGACATTTGTTCAGGGTGTTCTGGTCGTTTTCTATGTATAATAAATGGTTCCCGATATGTAGGTATGAAAATAAATAATACAAATGAATTATTATAAATGAATAATTATGAATCTGCACTTTACACTACTTACTCTAGGGATTAAACAGTAATTATGAACACAAATTAGAAAATATTAAAACTTAGGTACAATTTAACGAGAATATTTCACCGCATTGAATATGAACCGAATAATTCCCATTTGCAAAATAAACACTCAGTGGAGTTTAAACAGATCTGTTTACATTATTTCCAATATATTTCGAGTAAATTTGCTGATGTCAACAATGTGTGTTAAATTTTCTGAATCAAAGGTGTGAGTTTGATTGAACCCCGCGCCGGAGCACCCTCGGCGTCTCGACAAATGTCGGCCTTCGTTAAATGTGTATTTTATTAGCTGAATACATTTAATTGACCTACTCATTTTGTGAGTAGTAGTAGAATTGCGATACATTCAATAAAGTTTTCTTAGAATTTGCTTTATTTGATGTGTATTTGGGGGCGAACCTCACGGGTTGTTGACAAACGCCTAGAGCTCAGTACTCACGGGCTACCCGCGGTGCTACAAACGCCTAGAGCTCAGTACTCACGGGCTACCCGCGGTGCTACAAACGCCTAGAGCTCAGTACTCACGGGCTACCCGCGGTACTATAAACGCCTAGAGCTCAGTACTCACGGGCTACCCGCGGTGCTACAAACGCCTAGAGCTCAGTACTCACGGGCTACCCGCGGTGCTACAAACGCCTAGAGCTCAGTACTCACGGGCTACCCGCGGTGCTACAAACGTCTAGAGCTCAGTACTCACGGGCTACCCGCGGTGCTACAAACGCCTAGAGCTCAGTACTCACGGGCTACCCGCGGTGCTACAAACGCCTAGAGCTCAGTACTCACGGGCTACCCGCGGTACTATAAACGCCTAGAGCTCAGTACTGACGGGCTACCCGTTTTTTGTTATAGTGCTTACCCGCACTTTGGGTATCTCTAAGAAATGAAATAAGTTCCCAAATTTCCGGTTTCGGCGGGACTCGAACCCGCGCCCCACTCTACTGTAAGAGAGAGACTCTTTGTAAGAACAATAACACCTCCAAGCTCGCAACTGTCCCCCCAGCCCCCGCGGGCTGGCGGGTCAAATACGCCGGAACTACGAATTTCTAAATATTTCCTCAATTCTCGAGCGCCAATTACGCGGCTCCCGCCACTTTTTTCCGACAAAAGGCAACGAATTCACCCTTAATTCGGTCGGATTTTTCCGCAAAAATTAAAATACCGGATTATTCCCGAGAATCGACTGCGGCGAGTTTATGTCTGGAGTTTGCGGTGTTATCACTGTTTTATTTAAAGACGGATGCAAAACGAGTTTTAAGGTTTACTGGCGGCATCCGTGAAATGTTCAAGCATCATTTAAAGAGTTTAATTTTATTGTCTTCTGAGTGGATAAGGACGTGACAAAAGTGCCGACGGGCAGCCCCCAAGGCTCAATTCTCAGTCCGACCCTGTTCTCGATTTTTACCGCTGACATGCCTGAACATATTGAGATCTGCAAATATCATTTATATGCAGATGATACACAGGTATATCACAGCTTTGACCCGGCAAATACGAAAGAAGCGATGGCTCTAGTGAACAAAGACCTAGAAAAGATTTTCTCATGGGCCACAAATAATTCGCTTATTCTAAATCCCGCCAAGTCGAAGATGATGTTTCTCGGTACTAAAACACAAATTCAAAAAGCTTTAAATGTCAACCCCACACTTAAGATCAACGATATCGTTATCCCTATAGAACAGGATGCTAGAAACTTAGGCCTAGTAATAGATAGTGAAATGAGGTATGTTAAGCATGTTAACGAAAAAACAAGGAACGCATTTTATAAGCTCAAAGTACTCTACAATATCCGGAATTATATTTCAGAAGAGGTAAGGCTACTACTCTGCGACCTCCTTGTGCTTTCTCCATTCAATTACTGTAGCGCAGTATATGGTCCTAGATTATGGGCAAAGACGGAAAGCGCTATTCAAAGAGTACAGAATGCTTGTACGAGGTTCTGCTACAGGATTCCTAGGAGAGCACACATCACTCCATACCTAGCAAAAAAAGGTATTCTTAACATGAAGAACAGACGGGAGCTTCATATAGCATGCGTAACACAAAAAATCCTGTGGAATAAGAAACCAGAATACCTGTTTGAAAGGTTTACTTGGGCCAAGGACTCTCATGATCGTAACACTCGCTCGAAACACACGAACCTTCTTAAGATTCCCAAGCACAAAACCACGGGGTTTAAAGGTTGTTTAAAATACCAAGCGGCTAAGATATGGAACACTCTACCACCTCCACTAAGAGTAAAAACTGGTTCATTAACATTCAAAAAAAAAGTTAAATCATTGCTACACTCGCAACAGATACATTTGGTAGAAACAACCTTTAGACTCTCAAATGGCCAAAAAAATAAAAGTTGATAAACAACATCTTGCGCGCACGCACTAACAAACAATCACATATATGGTTTTTACCGTTGCCCAGACTCTTAAGAGACTGGTGCCTCGGGAGAATCATTATCCACACAATAATCACTCACACTTACTCCACACACACATCACGTGCAAACACTCACATAGTCTCCCGTTGCCCAGACTCTTATGAGACTGGTGCCTCGGGAGAGTCATTACATACATGCTCATTACACCCACGCACAACATAACACACAATCACATAAACATACACACACATACACTCATATAAGGTCTCCGGTTGCCCAGACTCTCATGAGACTGGTGCCTCGGGAGAACTAGCACATAGACACATACTCATTCTCAAGCTCAGGTAAACATGTATGAGCCGTTCACCATTAGATTACAATGTTTTTACTTTTTGTACCCACAACCCGCTATCCCAATCCCTCGGTGACCACCTACCCGACGGGAGTAGATTTAAAACCAGCGCCGCATGCTCCCTGCATGCAGCTCAAAGCTGAATTTACTCCCTTTGCCTATGTATTTTTAATTTCTTTGTATTTTTATGTGTTACTGTTTAGGTTAAGAGTTTTTTTTAGGCAATAAATGAGTTTTTATTTTATTTTAAAATTTCACTGCTGAGAATCAAGCTTACAATTTTAGCAAATTAATGCAGAAGGATAAGGCCTTACGATTATTAATCTTCTATAAGGGACAGTGCTGTGGGTGTTGTAAATGGCGTCTAAGAGACATGCACCGCGCGCGGCGGGCAGCAGCGCCTCTCGTAGCATACATCTACCACCGAACTGCGATTCCAACCCGCATGCCCAGCGTGGAGATTATGGGCATTACTATTATTATATTATATTATTATAAAAGCCAAGAAGGCGATTATCAGGGGAGGCCTACGTCTGGAGCATGAGTCAGGACCATTATAGGCAGGTGAGGTGAGGTGAGGGAGGGGACTCTGCTGTCATTGTTGTCCAACCTACGACATCTACGGGCTGAGTAAAACACTTCTGTTGGATCATCCCCGCTGTCCACCACGTATGTATAATGGATATTCTTCCTCGTATTTGTAGTTCGCTCCACCTTCTGCTTTTGAATCTGGCACCACTGTTAGGTGTTCTCATTTGAGTTGAGTCTCGTGAGTAGAGTAGAAGTAATGGGTTTGTATTGTTGCAGACAAGTCCTGGAGAATGGCACGCTGGTGTTCCTCCCCTTCTCGGGCTCGCAGTACCGGCAGGACGTGCACGCCGCCGTGTATCGCTGCCGCGCGCACAACACGCTCGGTGCCGTCGTCTCACGGGATATGCGCGTGCAGGCAGGTTAGTACCATCATGAGGTCTTCTCTACCTAACTCTGGGACACAGAATTTGTCTTAGGTACTACTTGTAACAAAAGCCTGTAAGCCAACTGTAGCGTAAGCGTGGGAGCTAACCCCCTGCAGTGGCTGCAGAATGCAAGTGGTAAGAGAGGAGGAAAATCCGCCTTTATCGAAAGTGTCGACACTTCAAAACACACGGCTTAACTACTTAGCTATAATATTCACAAACCTTTCCTTACCAAAGTTTCAAAAACTTAACCTGCCTTGAAGTTTGCTGTTCCAAAAAAAGAGCCCTTTAAAACCTTTTGAAAAATGAAAGCTGCTTCTATTGGTTATAATATGATTGATTTCAAACACAAGATAAGTATTTACTCGAGTTGAAATTTCAAGTGACTTCACAAAATTTCACTTTGACTTTGAGTACAATTTACTTGAGTCCGTAATTTGTCTCCATAAAGTTCAAAAGCCAACCTCATTAATTTTGATCGTCCTCTAGCTTTAGTGCCAAAATCCGCAAATAAATATCACTAAGTATAATTTTCTTTGCCTGCTTCCAAGCTTTTGCTTGCTACTCTGTTTTAATATAATCTTGGCATAGTTTTGTAGGACAGTAATAACTCCTGGTAGATGGGAAAGGAAGTGAGATCAGAGAAGCCTGCTAACAACTTGTCCGGGGCGACCGATCGGAACCGTTATAAATAGTTCGGAGAAAACCGAAGCCAGTTCTCTGATTTTATGCACACCAACAAACATGTAGAATATAAAACTCATCAAAGACTGTAACATTTGAATACTAAAATGTGAATTGAAACCCTGAAAGTCATCTGTTCCATGTGATTTAGAATCTGAACTGATACTCAGAGAATTTATTTATATTTCAGTTCACAACATGAACGTAGAGTTTTCTCTCAATTTACGCGGAGGTCGTTTTGCTCCGCTACCGGCACACCATCCGTAAAGCTTCGTTAGCTATTCGAATATGGTAGATTCTAAGGAAAATTACTATTTATTTCGAGATTAACTGTACGGGCATTAATGAGTGCTCCAATGTTTCACAAAACAGTAAACCTGAATACAAAACGATGGTTTTTCAACAAATAATAGAATATTACATACCTACCTTCGTCACGATGTGAGCTCTGCACTCATTAATCTAATACAGCTACCATCCAGCAGTAAAACGTGCATTCAAGTAATCTTTACATACATTTAACAAGAGTAAATGGCTGCCCACAAGCTTCGTCACGATGTGAGCTCTGCACTCATTAATCTAATACAGCTACCATCCAGCAGTAAAACGTGCATTCAAGTAATCTTTACATACATTTAACAAGAGTAAATGGCTGCCCACAAGCTTCAAGCGAGTCCGGGCGCTGTCTGTCATCTGATGCCGTCAATATAAATGCATCTAAATGTTACAATAAAAGGCCATTTCTTAATGCACATTTTTGTGCTGCGTGGTAGCAGTGCTCGTTTCGCTACAAAGTAGTTTTCAAACATTTTTACAAAGAACTGAACCAAATCGCACCACAAAACTAATCGAAGCTTCAAGTTGATCGAATGGTACAAGAAATCGATTAAGTTAAGGTTCGTGATCAATCTCTGCAGAGACGGCTGCAGCGGTTCCGCTTCAGACCTTATTCAATCCCAGAATACTGGTGTCGACTTGAAGCCAAGTTTCGAGGACAAACTTACCTACCTATTTGTTGGAAGGCTAATCAAGTGGAGCACAACTCAGCACAACTTATGTTACAACCAGTAGGTATAGTATAAGAACTCAGTCCATAGTATAATAGGTGCCTTGATTCTTCCTTTCCTAGAACAACATATTAGCTAAGGTTTAAGCCATCACGCTAAGATCTAAGATCACGCTAAGGAAGTTTTTGATATATTTCCAATCTCTAAACATGCCGTGAGCTTTAATGGATTTACGAAGAACCTTTGAAAGCCGGGTGATTAAATAATATGCTTTGAAAGTTCTCATTACGTGCGCTAAGCAATGTATACCTCTATCTATATTAATAGTAGTACGAACAGCTTGCTTTAACGCTGCTGTAATTAAACGTGCCGCAAAAACCAACTTTGTGCATACACCAACGGATTAATTACCTCTTGGTTATAGACGGATGAAGGACGGGATCTGTCCGGCAAAAATATAGGACATTGCCCGACTTTACAAATTACCATGTCTTCAAACGTAGCTGAAGAATCCTGTCATAAGCTGTCAAGCCTAATAGCGAACTTTTTCAAGGCAGGGCTGACCCGAGGACCCAAAATTTCACAAAAATAATAATGGAAGTACTGAAAATAAAACATCAGAACCTATAGTGGTTCGAAAGGCATGTCGCTAAAACCGACTTTTAGCGTCATGTCTTTCGAACCACTATAGGTTCTGATGTTGTACCTTCTGCCGTTTAATCAAACTCTTGGTTGGTTACTAATCTGATGTTGTAAATAAAAGGGAACAGGAACATCCACAAGCTACCTACCTAGTCCTAGGTACCAGCAGCTTATGCGCTGAACATTAGACGGATTGATTCCAACTAAGCAGTATTTGCTCTCTCATGTTGGCTTTCATCTCATTACGAAGTACAGAAATAACTGAAACTTTAAATTAGAGTAAGTTATCAGTTATACTGAATTTCCTGGTTTACGTAGAATTAAAAACGGTATCATGCTCACGATAAGAATGAATCTGCTCTAACCAAAATACCATACGACCGTGGTTTACCTATGGATGATATTATGATATACATAGAACAAGTCATATAAAGTAGTAGTATGAAAGATAATAAAAAAATGATAAAAGCACTTCATAACCCTCAGACACGTTCCTGACGTAGAATAGAAACCTCTTCTTGACAAGGGATCGACTCAAACAACCCGAGCGTCCATAATATCTTTGATCGGAAAATTATATTTGGTAGGTAGGTAAGTATAATTTTGACAATCAAAAATTGTTATTTATTTTTAGGGTTCCATACCTCAAATGAAAAAAAGGAACCCTTATAGGATCACTTTGTTGTCCGTCTGTCCGTTTGTCCGTCTTGGAGCCTCGATATAAATCAAACTTCTAAGTTAACGCAATCAAAAGTTACAGCCGTCTATGTCCAATTTTTTTGATTTTTCCAAGGGAATCGCATGCACACAAAACCTTTAAGGTACTTCCCGTCGACCTAGAATCATGATATTTGGCAAGAAGCAAGGTCCTATAGCACAAGTAAATGTCGTAAAGTCTCTTGTGGATTTCGATATAAAACCGATCAGCTTAGAGCATATTCTGGTCGTGATGTAGTCATAGTGGGCATGAAAATGCATTCATGGGAAGCTTTTCGTCAAAGAAAACTTCAAGATCACTTGAACATGCGATTGCCTCTTCAGGACGTGATTTTATAGTTTATAGACAGCTATAATTGTATGTTTCTTTTCTTATTTGTGAACGATACAACAATCAGCATTGAGGGACATACCGGTCAGCACACCATTCGTCCACGGCGTTTAAGTCTGCTTGGAGTGCTACCGAGTCACGAGTGTAAGAGAGTTTAGATGTTTATGTACTGAGATAAAGTAACGAACGTAAGTAAGTAAACTTTAAAATCTACCTACTCGTTACCACATAACAAAAGGTTATATTAGGACGAATATAAATATATGAGTATAAGTAAATGCGAAAGTTTACGTAAATGAATATTGTTATGTGCGTGCGAAACCGCGGGCTGAAGCTAACTTACTCATAGAAATCACGCGAAGCACAAAAATATATCGGATGCTAAGAGTAGTATGTCCTTACAACGGGAAGATTGTACCCTTTAAGAGTCAGAAAGCTACACATAAGCAATACGTTCATCATTGTAAAATAGAGAATGCGCTTCACACAGCATTCCCGGAAATCCGGCGCGGCGGAACCGGAAGTACCCGCACTACGCACGCTCACACTGGTGCTCGTCTGTGGCACGTCACCGGCACAATGGCCGCTACACAACGCCATTGTCATTCGTTCAACGCCGCGCCGGGACAACGGCGCTTAAATTTATTGCTTCTCATATTAATTAATAATTAAATGTACATTGAAAATTAATTGCCACAGAGCTGATACTCCGTTTGTTTATATATTAAATTGGAAAGCCAAAAGTAAGATCACAATGATAGGAAATTTGTGAGGACGTTTCAGCTCTTAACAATTGTAAACGTATCAGTCAATACTTGATACCTAACCACTCGACGTCTAAAAATTAAATAAATTAATAAGGTGCAAGATCTCCAGATACCAAGGGTTAATATAAAAAACTTCACATAATGTACGTTTTAACATGTGTACGCTTCTAAATATCTATGTATATTTTTGGTGCCAAAACTATAACTTTCTAATGCGTCAACATTGTTTCTACCGCTAAAACATATAAAATCAAAGTGCACCTAAAAGATTAACCTCACTAGTATATCAGTTATCGCATTATAAAGCCCACCAATAACCCCTTACATTCGGCAGTCGGTAATGGACAGACAAACAGCCCTCCGGCGGATAATAAACGTCATACGCCGTAACGGTTATCTAACTACGATAAATTGTGTATTTAGTTCCATTTGCAACGTAAATACATTTGTATGGACGTCATTGGACGTACCTCGGAAACACTTGGAATTATTTGATAGATATGCTTTCAGTCAGATAAGATCAGATAAGATTTAATCAACAATTGCTTGTTTTATATAAAAATACACATAACAGCTGTTACTATATCATTATTTATCCTAGATAATAATAGGAAAAGTTTGTTTTGGTATTTTCTTTCTTTCCTACGATGAGTGGTAATATTCTCTGAATACAAAACTCAAACAAGAAATAAAACAAAGATAATGAAGTAAAACTTGTGACCTTTGCAAGCTTCACAACAAAGCAATAAATGAGTAAGATGGGGTGTCGTCAAGGAAAGCGATAGATATAATCGCTTAAGGATTTTAGACGAGTTGAACCCACTCTATTTTCAATAAGCAGCGGGGGCGGATGTTCACAGCTTTCAATAGATCTTTTGCCTGCTGCGCCATATTTATTTTTGAAATTTCAGACAAGACCCTTTTCTGCTCCGCAGTAGGTGATAGTTGGCATTTCTTAGCGGAAAAAATAACGCTCTTGGTCATGTCCACACTAATCCTATGTTTCACACACAAGATTGACAATGGATACTGTAATAACTTGATTTGCTGGGTGTAATTTATTAATACACTTTGGTTTTTCACACAATATTTATTATTACTCCATTCCATAATTTAGGAAGTTACTTCTCTCCACCCCCGTGACAGATCAGTGTTGCCCCTCTCAGTCAACCCGAGATGCCACACTCTTCCCCACTTTACTAGAAATAGTTACCACTAACTAGACTAACTTATATCTAGACTAACTTATGATATGAACTACCTATGTGGTGTACATAATTAAATGACAATAAAAAGAAAACAAACTTATAAAATTAAACATTGTGTAGCTTAATTAATATCTAATTGAGATACAGCGGTGAGGTTTACAACTTATTCTAGACTTTGACTACATTCCAGAAGTTGGTTGGCATGTCGTTTCCACTGAAGACCATCCACTTCTACGATGTAGGTAACACCTGGTACCAAAATCTCATTAATTTTACCTAATGACCATTTCTTTTTATTTTTTCGTAAATCTTTTACCATCACCTTTTCTCCCACTAAAAATGATTTATAATTGTCTTTACTATTTATTGTTAATTTTACCTGTTCAAAGTCTACTTTATCATTTACTGGGTTTGGTCTTAGTAATGAAAAACGACATCTCAACTCTCTTCCTAGCATCAATTTTGCTGGACTATAGCCCGTTGTTTTGTGTACAGTACACCTGTAATCAAATAGAAACAAATTACAAGCATACTCCAATTTTTTTCCACTCTCTACAATTTTTATAACATGGGACTTGAATGATTCTACAAAACGTTCTGCTAGGCCGTTTGTAGCTGGGTAATATGGTGGGCTGAATGTCTGTTTAATTCCCACTATTTTACAAAAACTCTTAAATTCCTCGCTTGTCCATGTAGGTCCATTGTCCGTCACCAAATGTAGGGGATATCCATAACGAACAAATATATTTTTAAATACCTCAATGGTTTTTTGTGCTGTTATATTAGTCATAACAAACGCCTCTGGCCATTTTGAGTAGGCGTCCACCACAACTAGAAACATTTTTGAATACAATGGACCCAGGAAATCAGCGTGTAATCTATGCCAAACAGTGGGAGGTTGAGGCCACAATGTTAACTTAGTTTTTTCTGGATTTTTATGATTTTGTAAACACTGAATGCAACTTTTTGTAATGTTCTCTATTTCATTATCCATTTTTGGCCACCAAAAATATGACCTTGATATTTCTTTCATGCGTGTTACACCTAAGTGACTAGCATGTAACTCACACATTACATTGTCTCTGATATTCATTGGTATGATAACTCTGTAACCCCACAACAGACATTCTTTTTCAGCACTGATTTCATTTTTTCTTCTGAAATATGGTTCATAGTCTTCACCCAAATCATTTTGAACTGGCCAGCCATCTCTACAATAGCGCATGATATTACATAATATTTTATCTTTTTTAGTTTCATTTTGAACCGTTTGCCAATTCAATGTTTTTAAGTCTGACTTATTTATATAGTTGATAGTATTACATTCGAAACTTTTATCAGTCATCCCTGTCATTTCTAATTTGTCTGTACCACTAATGGCTACTCGTGATAAATAATCAGCTGGATTATTTTTGGATTTTATGTGCTGAACTTCATAATTAAACCCATTCAAAAAAATTGACCAGTATTGTAATCGCCTTGCTGCCATCTTTGGTATGCCATATTTTGGACCTAATATTTTTACTAATGCCTCATTATCCGTTTGCAGAATGAATTTATGACCAAATAAAAATTCATAAAATTTACTGACACCAAAAATAATTGCATAAGCCTCTTTTTCCAAAATTGGGTATTTAATTTGAGTATCATTTAATTTTTTACTTGCAAATGCTACCGGCCTTGTGATATTATTATTGTCTTTTACAGACAGCACAGCCGCCACCCCGGTGTCTGCTGCATCACATGTTAAAATAATTGTAGAATTATGATCAAAATGTGATAGTGGGGTTGTGTTTGCTAAAGCTATTTTTATTTTCTGGAACGATTTATCACATCCCTCTGTCCACTCAAACTTATCCTTCTTTAAGCAATCATATAATGGCTTTAATATTATTGCCATGTTTTGTAAAAATCGGTTATAATAGTTTACTTTTCCCAGGAATGCTCGTAGCATTTTTACATTGTTTGGTCGAGGCAATGACAATAAAGGTTCTATTTTACTTTTAATAATTTTTACTCCTGTTTTGTTTACTTCAAATCCAAAAATATCCAGCTTTTCCTCGAAGAATTTACATTTGTTCATTTTTAATTTTAATCCTGAATCTACCAGTCTTTGCAGCACCTGTTTCAATTTATCATATGTCTCTGTGACTGTTTTACCATATACATATACATTATCTATGTAAACAATTACATCTAGTCCACTTAATTTTTGTGTAATTAATCTTTGAAATGAGCCTGGGCCGGTAGAAACGCCAAAAGGTAGGAATAAGTACTTGTAGATACCCTCCTCCGTTACTATAGTGACTAGTTCCTGTGATTCTTTATCTAATGGAGCTTGTAAATAAGCCTCTTGTAAATCTAATTCACAAAAATAATTATTACCTTGCATTTTCATCAAAATTTTGTTAATGGTTGGTAAAGGAAAATGATCAATCTGCAAATACTTATTTATTGTAATTCGAAAATCACCACACAACCGAACTGCCCCATCTGGTTTTACAACAGGTACCACTGGAGTGCCCCACTTAGAGTACTCTACTGGTTCAATTCGTTTATTTGCAACTAATCTTTCTATCTCTTGTTTTACTTTGTCTTTTAATGCAAATGGAACAGTTCTTACCGGCATGAATATTGGCTTTACCTCTGGGTCAATAGACAAATGTATAGGTTCTCCCTTAAACTCCCCCATACCTGGTTCAAATAAGGTACAATATTCCCTTTTTATACTGTTTATTAATGTATCTTTAGTAATTTTTTCACAAACCTTTTGTTCAAATCTTGGAGGCCATATTTGCAATAATGAGAGCCAATCTTTACCTATTATCTTTGGCAGTCCATTCCTTACCACAAACAGTCTTTGATTGTTTACCTGTACAGACCCATAGCTGATATGTAAGTTGTCAACAACCCCCAATGGTGTTGAAGTTGATTGATCAAAGTTGGTGAATATCACATTACGTTGTTTAATTTCTAAATCTGGAAAATATAGTTTTTTATCAGCCAGGGTGATAGTACTTACATCTGCTCCTGTGTCGACTTCAAAGTCGACCAACTTTCCATTTACACTAACCTGTAATGTTGCGGATGGAATCTTATTATAGCTGAAATTAAAAATATCAAATATTTCTTTTTCCTCTTCTGTACTTTTATTTTCATCCACCTCCTTGTCCTTTTTTTCGGTAGTTTCGACCACATTGACATTTTTAACCTTATATGCCTTGTTTTTACCGCAAACTTTGAATATATGTCCCTTGACACCACATTCACTGCAAAACTTCTCTCGTAGATAGCATTCTGCTTTTAAATGCCCATTCTTTCCACAGCAAAAACATGACCCACTTTGTTTACTCATGGGTAAATTTGAGCGCACACTTCTGTTTTTGTTTTTATTAAAACTTTCTCCTTTTAATTTGAACATTTGTTGATTTTCTTGTTCCTTTTCTTGGTTAAACGCTAGTTTATAAGCTATTTCTGCTGTTTTTCCTATATTAATCAACTGTTGCAGTGATTTATCAGCTTGCTTCAATAATTCAAACTTTATTGAATCACAGAAAGTACCATTCAGCAATCTTTCCTTTATTTCATCATCTAAGTTCTTGAAGTTGCAGTTTTTAGATAATCTTTTTAGTTCAATTATGTACTGTTCAATAGGTTCATTTTGTTTTTGACAGCGGTTCCGAAATTCTGCTTGGTGTAATGCATTGTTTTTTACTGGGTGATAATATTTTGTTAGCTTTTCACATAAGTTTTCATAAGTTTCATTCACTGGTGTTTTTGGTATGCACAATGTTGTTAGCAACTCATACACCTTTGAACTCAATTTAGTGATCAGTAATGGCACTTTTTTATCTGGCTTTATTTCATTTAATAATAAGAAACATTCGAATTGTTGTTGGTAGGCGCTCCAGTTTTCACCGGTAAACACTTCTAAACAGGAAATCGTGTTCATGATGACTCCACGTGAATGTTCTTTTGTCTTCAAGCTATCTACGTATTCACGTAAATATTTTCTGATTTCTTCAATAGAATCCGTTTCTATAAATATGATTTCCTCCGATAGTTTATTTGCGATATCGGTTAATTCTGCTTTAGTTTTCTCCTGTATCCAAGCTTTTTTTCCTTGTTTTATGAGTTTTTCGATTAGATCCATCGAGTGTATTCGATCGAGTTGGGAGGTTATTTTGAGAACCTCACTTTTCAATTTGAGGTTAAGTATGCCACTGATTATTTTTCGGTGATTTGACTTGTACGAGTTTATTTAGGTTCGGGGTTCGTAAGCCGCTCGTCGCCAATGTTATAACTTGATTTGCTGGGTGTAATTTATTAATACACTTTGGTTTTTCACACAATATTTATTATTACTCCATTCCATAATTTAGGAAGTTACTTCTCTCCACCCCCGTGACAGATCAGTGTTGCCCCTCTCAGTCAACCCGAGATGCCACAGATACCTCAGCTCTCTATCGTAGAATCTATGTTCGTTCACATTATCAAAGACTACGTAGGTACCTGGGACGGGTCCATTCTAATCAGGCTTCATACAAAGATTACAGAAAAGCCTTTTTTCACAGCTACCGCTTTACAAAACCAGATTTACAATAATTTATACCCGTTACAGCAAAAGGCTATTTAAAATAAATGCCACATTTAGTATTCATCACTAACGTAAAAAATATAGCACAAAAATATAAAAGGGAAGCCGGAACTTTTTGGGCATTTGCGTAATTTGCTACGATTGGGATAGGAATTTATTATTACCACTGATAGTCAACTGGGAACTGTAGGTAATTAATTAATTATAGAAAGATCGAACGTTTTTGATCAAAAAAGGATTTATGAAAAGTTCGGCAAAAACAATTACTGACCTGACTGATAGGGTGAGGCCAAGACACCACAAATCATACCTCATCCTAGCCACAATTCCGCAAACAAAAGCGTCAATCTCAGGCCACGTCGCCGTGTAACGCTAGCTCCTCCCAGCAGCTGTAGCGGTAGCTATCGTAGCCTTAGATAGAACATCATTAGCCGGCCGACAGCCCATCAGCATCGTGATTACATTTAAGGCTGTATTCGTGTTGTATAGATGTAGACTAGGTTAGGTTGGTACGTAGTATCGGATTTACATGTTACTCGGAGCAAGCTCACGTAATCGCGTTATTGAACGTCGACAAATTGACGTGTGAGGGACGAGACAATCTGAAGCAAGTATTTTAACAATTCCTTTAGACCCACTTCACATGATTGAACCTGTTATTGACTTGATATGCTTTTGTGAAAGGTGCAAAATAGAATAAAGAACTTTCTCTTTGCCTCTTTTAAAACTAGTGCAGAAAGTTCAGCATCTCCGTAGGTATAGATGTTCCCCCCGGGCCCTACAAACCCTTGACTTCTGTTTTCGTTGAAAAAGTATAGGCACTTGGTACTTATACCGATCTTCAGAGTTTTTCTCCGGGGAGTCAAGTTTCTTCGCGAGGCACGCACTTGACAAGTTTACAGTTCGGTTCGACTTTCTTCGTAATAGTTACTAGCGTTTATGCAAAAGTGTCCTAACTGAAGGAGTTTAGTTGGATGTAGGTTTTTCTCGTGCCGTGCTACAAAAGGAATAGGATCAGATTATCTAGACGATAAAAAATCTTGGGACGACTTTTGCTCCAACTCGAAAACTAACATTCTAACAAGGTAAAGGTTTCTTGTTCGCTTCTTTACTTTACCTTAAAAAGATTGAAGTGAACAAAACATCAAAGTGGTCACTTTATTTCCTAGTTTTACATTATGTAATTTGTATTTTGTGACGTGTCCAAGAATCCTGTAAGGTCTAAAGGAAATAAAGCACTTTGATATTTGATATAGGTCTTGCTTGTAGGTGCCTTGCTGAAACTCTATATATTTACAAGCTCGTAATAAAATAAATATCATTTGCATTTGTTTATTTATGAGTAGGGTGGGGGTAAGTGGGTAATCAGTTCATCTATTCAGTATCAAATAGATTTGTGTCGCGTGTGATCTGTGGAACTGCTAAGCTGGTCCAAGCTTGCAGAAGCGTGTGTAATAAAACCAGCCGTATAGGAATAAGAAGCTGCCTTCATTTTATCTCTACAGCCGTACGTAAGGTAGTCATGTGCGTGTGGCTCACTTTACTTCCTCGGGTTGACCTCTACCTATTCTAATTAAAACGAGACGACTCGTCTTCTCTCATTACGAACAAAAACTCGAAAGCAGTTGTTTTGTCCAATTAGTGAATTTATTTGATACTTTGCAATTAGGTGTTTTTTTTTTCATTATAATTTTACTTTGGTGTGCAATAGATTGTGAAAATTAAATGTCCATTTTCTGTGAAATGGTTGCTTAACCATTATTGAAATTTTCTAGCATGTTCTTTTGTATAAAGCAGCCCGATATTACCTTTGATGGCGGAAATCAAACACGTACGGTGATTATCTAATCAATTGTCAAATAGTTTTTTGTCTGATCGAATGAAAGTTGACAAAGTACGAACAACCGGTTATAAGTAGAGTCATCAGGGTCAAGTGTGTGAAGTTTTCACTTTGAAACCTCACTACACTCAAGATATAGTATTTAGAACAGTGAAAATATTGTTTAAAGTATAAAAATATCTTTTTATTTAAATAAACCTAATTTGAGCTGTCATTTACATACATAGGTAGGTAGTTTTGAAATAAATGTGTTTTATGACGAAAAGTTGGAATGCGTATACTTCCCTCGACTTGCAGGAAAGTGTTCGCACCCTTATGGGGTAAAAGTGAACGAATATGAGGCTTACCTTTGATGCGTTCATTTGTTACTTAGAATGCATATAGCTTAGCTTGGAATAGGGTTAAGCTATTTTGTAACGCGTTCATAATTAAGCATTCGATTTGCAAAACCAAACCTAACTGTAATACTTTTTACCAATGAATTTATGATTCTGACCCTCTTCGAAGCGAATCTATGCATTTTGGCTTTGAGGTGCGGTAAAATCCAACTAAAATATAAATATATATAAGACGGTAAATAAATACCCGTTAAATAGTATTAATAATATCCGACTCTCCCCTAATTCCAAAAACGTAATGTGCGGGCAAGTAAGTAAAACATGTTTGCATGCCCAATAATATGCGTGCGCACACTAAGGTGCTCACTTACCCCCAACGAGAAAATTACGAATGAATGCACATAATTTAGTCAGAAAATGATTCAATAAGCCTATCTTTTTTACCCGACTACCAACAGGGTTATGAGGTTAGCACCCTATGTTTGTATGTTTGTATGTATGTGGCCGATTTCTTTGTTCCCACGTAGCGCTGAAACTACTGGTTCGATTTCAACAAATTATGTATCGATTGATTCGTCTTAATACCCCGATGGTTATAGGCTATAGGATTTGGGGCTCCGCCCCCGAATAAGCCTTCAAAACGCGTATTAAAGTTTAGGTAGCCGCAGGCTGCAGGCCCTATAGAGAAAAATTACAATACCTACGACCTATTTTCATTTTCAACTCTATGCCTATCAAATATGACCGATACGTCATTCTATTTTGTCAATGTAAATGTTTCAAACTTTTATAACTTTCACGTAGTCGGGTTGTAGTTTTTAACTTTATCTTGTTGCATAATACGTCTAGATAAGTTTTGAATCCATAGCAAAAGGCTTAGCAATATCTTTTCAGCAACTTAGACGCTACACGCTTCGTAATATACACAAAACTAACTTTGAATCCGCAAATTTTTTTATGTTTTCCCTACGAGGTGTTTCATGTGCAGTGCGGTCAAGCGACTCGTTGCAACTAGTTGTCTGTATAAACGTTGCCAATCTTCCAAGACAACTAGTATACCCCCCGCGCCCCCTTCCGGAGATAATGTGTGTGCGCTTACTTACCCACTGCGATCAAAATCAAAATCAAAAATTCTTTATTTCCATAAATACAAAAATGTACCTACACTTCGAAAAGGTCCAATTCTTAAAATAAAACACTGACACGGAAATAAAGTGGTACTTTTGATGTCTGTCGCTTCGGTATGTAGACTTAAGTAAAGAAGCGACTAAGAAACCTTTAGCCTGTTAGTTGTTATTGTTTCGAGTTGGAGCAAAACCCGTCCCAAGCTTTTTTATCTTCTAAATAATCTGATATTTTGTAGTACTTAAGCTTTTTTGCACAGAAAGGTTTTGACAATTTGTTTGAATATATTTATTGATAGATTTTGCAACTCAGTAGGAGTTTTGTTGTAGAAGCGTATACATTGCCCTTTAAAAGATACATTAATCTTGTGAAGCCTGGTTGTGGGCACAGCGAGTTTATATTTATTTCTAGTATTTATATTATGTATATCGTTATTTTAGACCAAAGATGGAGTACGTTTTTCCAGAAGGAACTAATTGTAGACTTGAAGACTCCGAGATTGAACTCCAACTTCTCAACATAGTGACATTCTCATTCCGTGCCGAGAACTAGGCTGTACATTGAACAAATAGCACCAATCTGAAGGAGTCTTCTCATGCAGAACAGGCACCGGCTCCACCGACACATCTTTGACTGCGTCTAAATCATTCCAGACAAATTGATATAGTGTTCGGCGCGGCGTGAGTTACCGCCAGCCGGCTCGGGTTACTGTTGTGTGTTGTATCTACTTAGCTACTGTTGGAGCACCTGCCATGTGCCCAACACACATTATGTATGAACAGAGTGTTTTTCGGGTTTCATATCAATAAGGTGCAGCGAGTCTAATACCAAGAACGAAGCATATAACTACTGAAAGTTGAGCACACCCTTTGGCTTATTGGCAATGCTTATGCAAGCTTTTGAGAAACTCACAAAAAACTGCTCTACTTTCAAATCTCCACTTGATTTAATCTACCTTTGATCTGCTATCACCCCCAAAATAGTTAACTGGAATTATCTAGAAGTTTATAAATCAGTGTTATCGGTTCCATTGCTGGCGCCGAACATAATTCAAACGGGACCGGCGCAGTGAACGATCGGCGGTCACGACCCAGTCCGGTGCACCCGTTTGTTTACTTCCGCGGTCTCAACTAGCCGTCTAGAACCATTTAGGTACTTTTTGCAATTCCAGAAGTTGTATCTAATTACTGGTTGCTACATGTTTCCGGGAAAAAGCCATACTACACAAAAAACATCTAATTCCTACCTATTTATTTACCTATAGTATAAGGTGCTAGATTTTCTGTGTTCATCATAAGAAAGAATCACAGCATGTTATGCCTTTTATAGGAGTAACCAGTAGATAAATATTTTATTGAAATCCCGAACAAAAAGAAAATATTTAGCGTCTGGCATCTCTGCTCTCTCAAACAAAGCAAACTTAATCAAAAACTTTTGAAAATAACTATGTGCTTCTATGAATCCTCAAACAAAGCAACCGCTAATCTTTTGCTAAGACCCCAAAACTTACTTCATTAGCGCATGCGCATACACATACGCATGCACATACTCGTACCTTCACACGTAGTATACGTAAATACTTAATTATTCTGTGCCTTAACCTGAAATCTCTCGTCGGTAATGCAAGATTACCGAAATGAAAAGGAATAGTAAATGTCACCAGCTTTTAGGTGGTCAGCCGTCATGAATGCAGGGTGATGTGTGCGCGGCCACCAACCCGACCTTGGTAAATAAACTAAGTTGCAAACTTTCAGCGAATGAAGTAAGGGGGGGGATTCGGGGATTTGGCTGGAGTTACTAAGACTGGGCTTTTATCGTATATTCTGGACAAACTTTTGGCAAGTGCATGAATAGGCAGTGAACTGGGGGAGCAAGTAAAAGAAACGGCAAAATATTTTAGCAAACAAATGAGCAAAGAAGAAGTAAAATAGTAATTTTGGATGATAACTACTTGCTAGGAGAACAGGAAGACACAAAATCAGAACAAAAAACTAAAACTGAAGCAATAACCCAGCAAATTAATGGAATTTGTTTAATTTAGTTACTTTTTCAACAAAAATCGCGCTCTTATTTTGACCGAAAGATAAGGCTATAATCAGCGACTTTAAGTAGCAAATATCTTCCGTAGTAAAGTTCGTAGCCATTGCGGTTATAAACAGTAGGTTACGCCGCTGATCATAGAGCCTTCCTTATGGCCCTAGCGGAATTATGACTGCGAGTAAATAGGCACTTTCATTTGCGTGAAAGCCTCAAATGGACAGTTTTAATGCGGCCTTGCTCAGAGGGATATCGTATTCACAAAGTTCCGGAAAATTCAGGGTTCAGTTTATAATAATAATAATAATATTTATTTATTTATAAAAGTATACATAGTTTAGTAAATATTGCACCATTAAACCAACGTTGGTTTGTAGTGGTGCTCACACTCGTATTGATCTTATTTATTAAGGTAACATTGCATTTGGATAAAACAAATATTGGCATAACAAAATAAAAACAAAACAAAATCTCAACTGAAAAAAAAAGTTGTTAAGGGGTGTTATTTTTCGTGTCTCGAGCGCTGCCTCTCGTTAGTTTTATTTTTCGTGTCTCGAGCGCTGCCTCTCGTTAGTTTTATTTTTCGTGTCTCGAGCGCTGCCTCTCGTTAGTTTTATTGTTCATGTCTCGAGCGCTGCCCCTCGTTAGTTTTATTGTTCGTGTCTCGAGCGCTGCCTCTCGTTAGTTTTATTGTTCGTGTCTCGAGCGCTGCCCCTCGTTAGTTTTATTGTTCGTGTCTCGAGCGCTGCCTCTCGTTAGTTTTATTGTTCGTGTCTCGAGCGCTGCCTCTCGTTAGTTTTATTGTTCGTGTCTCGAGCGCTGCCCCTCGTTAGTTTTATTGTTCGTGTCTCGAGCGCTGCCTCTCGTTAGTTTTATTGTTCGTGTCTCGAGCGCTGCCCCTCGTTAGTTTTATAGTTCGTGTCTCTCGCGCGGCCCCTCGTTAGTTTTATTGTTCGTGTCTCGAGCGCTGCCTCTCGTTAGTTTTATTGTTCGTGTCTCGAGCGCTGCCTCTCGTTAGTTTTATTGTTCGTGTCTCTAGCGCTGCCTCTCGTTAGTTTTATTGTTCGTGTCTCGAGCGCTGCCTCTCGTTAGTTTTATTGTTCGTGTCTCTAGCGCTGCCTCTCGTTAGTTTTATTGTTCGTGTCTCGAGCGCTGCCTCTCGTTAGTTTTATTGTTCGTGTCTCTAGCGCTGCCTCTCGTTAGTTTTATTGTTCGTGTCTCGAGCGCTGCCCCTCGTTAGTTTTATTGTTCGTGTCTCGAGCGCTGCCCCTCGTTAGTTTTATTGTTCGTGTCTCTAGCGCTGCCTCTCGTTAGTTTTATTGTTCGTGTCTCGAGCGCTGCCTCTCGTTAGTTTTATTGTTCGTGTCTCTAGCGCTGCCTCTCGTTAGTTTTATTGTTCGTGTCTCGAGCGCTGCCCCTCGTTAGTTTTATTGTTCGTGTCTCGAGCGCTGCCCCTCGTTAGTTTTATTGTTCGTGTCTCTAGCGCTGCCTCTCGTTAGTTTTATTGTTCGTGTCTCGAGCGCTGCCTCTCGTTAGTTTTATTGTTCGTGTCTCTAGCGCTGCCTCTCGTTAGTTTTATTGTTCGTGTCTCGAGCGCTGCCTCTCGTTAGTTTTATTGTTCGTGTCTCTAGCGCTGCCTCTCGTTAGTTTTATTGTTCGTGTCTCGAGCGCTGCCCCTCGTTAGTTTTATTGTTCGTGTCTCGAGCGCTGCCCCTCGTTAGTATTATTGTTCGTGTCTCTAGCGCTGCCTCTCGTTAGTTTTATTGTTCGTGTCTCGAGCGCTGCCTCTCGTTAGTTTTATTGTTCGTGTCTCGAGCGCTGCCTCTCGTTAGTTTTATTGTTCGTGTCTCTAGCGCTGCCTCTCGTTAGTTTTATTGTTCGTGTCTCGAGCGCTGCCCCTCGTTAGTTTTATTGTTCGTGTCTCGAGCGCTACCCTTCGTTAGTTTTATTGTTCGTGTCTCTAGCGCTGCCTCTCGTTAGTTTTATTGTTCGTGTCTCTAGCGCTGCCTCTCGTTAGTTTCTACCTTTGCCTTTAGGATAACTCCTGCTCTTATTTAGTAGCCTTCCTGTAGAAATAATATTTGCTATAAATACATTATACATAATTATGTAACTACTACAAAGCCAGTAAATAAATATGGTCACATTATAAAATGGTTCGATTTTAGGTATTCCAACTAAATGTCTAAGGTAAAATTGAAAACGTTCGTGTGTAAGGAAGCAGGGTCGAAGATAGCGGGTGCCCTGACGGACTCGGTTCGGTTTTTGCTTGTAATTAAAGCAACTAATAAACGCTCTAGTCCGCGCCGTCGGAACCGTGCGCTGCAGGAGCGATTGTATTATCGCTAAGTAGAAACTAGAATAAAGTTATCCTATCCTAATCCTTACTATATATATTATTATAAATGCGAAAGTGTGTTTGTTTGTTTATTTATTTGTCCTTCCTTCACGCCCTAACTAAGCAACCAATTGACTTGATTTTTGGCATAGAGTTAGTTGAAAGGATGGAAAGTACCATACTTTTTGTCCTGGTAAAACATCAAATTCCCATGGGAGATTTATGGGAATAATCCCCCTAGAAAAGTGAAATTGGAATGTAACGCGGGAGACACCGCGGGGAACAGCTAGTTCGTTATATTTTGGGATTGGGACATTCCTGGGATTTGGCTATTATGAAATTGTTACAAGTCGTTTAGTTTAATCGTTTAGTTTAGTTAAACCATTTTTTTTTTTTCAAAAAATGGTTTTATCTGAACTATTACGAACCATCTATTTATGTTCCAGAAGATAAATCTTGATACAATTATTTCCCGGAATATATAAATTTCAGCTAAAAGCGCGAAACATTTGGCTAATTTTTAAATATTTAAAGGCCATCCAAAGAAATTTATGAACGGGAAAGTGCCTTATTAAATTCATAAAAATAATTAATCACTAGGACGGGTCGCCAAAGAGAGCGGGCAACTCCAGGAAGACGTTTAATTGAATCTAAGTAATGAGCTGGCAGCACTGCCGGTAAAGACAGGAGACGGGGAAGATGTATTTAGCGAAGATGAAACAGAAAGTTACAACTTCAAAGGAAAAGTGAAGTTTAGAAAAGAGAAACAGGAGAACCGATTCAGTCATTTAAGTTTACCGAAATATTTACGTGAGCACACAGGCGAAGGAAACGAGCTTGTAAACAAAATGTTTTGGACATCTGGAACTATTCACATAATGCTGACAGAAGAATAGAATAGAAAAACATTTATTTGGACACAGGTACACACAAATCTCACTATCTCATCTCACTAATATTATAAACGTGAAAGTTTAGATGGATGGATGGATGGATGGATTGATAGATGGATGGATGTTTGTTCCTTTATCACGCCAGAACGGCTGAACGGATCTTAAAAAATTTGGCACAGAGATAGATTATAGTCTGGAATAGGACATAGGCTACTTTTTATCCCGGAATTCCCTCGGGAACGGGAACTACGCGGGTGAAACCGCGAGGCGTTGCTAGTATAAAATAAAGCGGAAAACATGAACAATTTAACATGGAGGTAAGGTAAGTGACACAAAAGGGTGGTAGTAAGAATAAGGACACTGCCTCCGTGACCCTGCGCCGAAATAGGGGTTGGCTCAGCGTGTGCTGAACAGTTTCTGCTCAGCGCTGTTTTTCAACCAAAAACCTTAAAGCTGATTGACGTAACGGACAGAGATTCGGTGAAGAAAGAAAAAAATAAAAATTAAATACATGATAGATATAAGCAAAAAACAAATAAATGGTTTTAGAAAAATATTATACAAGTTAAAATGACTAGCAGGTACATATGTAATGTATTGTAATGTGAACAGGTAATGTAATAATGAGATAGCGGATGGAATAGTAGGTGCGGTAGTAGTAGGCCTGACAGCGAGGATTTGCAGTAGTGCTGTGAACTTCTATATGTATAATAATAAAGTATTGAATGATGCTGGTGTGAGCTTCCCGATATGCATCAAAAACAAAAATAAGTAAAAGAGTGATGTTCTCTGTTATGTGAATGCAGGTACCTACTACCTACATAAGGTAAACCTTCCTACAAATTTATATAAGAGATATTTAAGAAGAGACCTATCTAACGATCAAATGCAAATCAATCCCGAGTGTATTGATATAGGTATTCCGAAGAATCGTTCCGTCAACTCTCCACGGCAAACGACGACGCGCAAACAAACCCGCATGTCCGCCGCAAGGCATCGCACGTAGGCAATAGCCCCGGACCAGGCTTATGAAAGTTTGTTGAAGTGTTTGCTGTGACGTCACAACGGGGGCAGCTGATCAACCCCCATCATGTTGATACAACACTTCAAAGCTTGTCAATTAGTTAACGAGTCGGGTTTGCGTGAGCGATGGCTCTAAACAGGGTAACAAAGTATTGAAGGAAATTTTTAATTGATCTAACGTAACGTTTATTTCCACTATATGTGACATACTCGGAACAAAGCGACGAGGCAGTCAAATAATTCAATTTATAAGTTATCCCATCTCTTCTAGTGGTTTCGTGTAACCTATATGTATAGACATTGACTATATAAGCATAGGTTAGGACGTTCCTACATTAGACATTTTACATATTGCGTACAAGAATACTCCATTTCCAATTCAGTTCTACAGCTTTTCGAAATAAATTATATGTACATTGACATAATAATAATAATATTCTTTTATTCAGACACATGATCCATTTTTAAATAATATTGGCATTAAATAATAATACATTACAAAGTAGTTAAATAAAAATGACTCACAATGACTGACATCAAAAACAAAGTAATGACAATATTCAGGGACATAATCTTTTTTTTAGTATTTAAGTTTGTATCTTTTAGTGTATGAATATGTATGTCTTAACGTAGGTATCATAATTATCACATTCCTAATGAAAGCAAAAGTCATTAACAAAAACGATTGCAATAATTTAGAAATAGGATCAGTAAACAGCCTATGAATAGTAATAGTGTCGCCGTACAATTTTGATCCCGAATAATATCGAGCTAATAAAGCTAAGCTCATTTCATTAGGCTTGTCATGCTCGGATAATACCGCATTTATTCCGGCCGCAACTCCAACATCATCCAATAACGCCGTTTTGGTTAAACTCATACAATATGCAACAAACTTATCTGCCTACGTTGCGCAATCGTGGCGGAATGATCGACTTTGCCCCACTTCAGACAAGGCTTGATCGAGTTTGCCCGCGCCGCCGTCGCCGCCGCCGCTTCCGATCATGGTCCGACCTCCCCTCGCAGAATACTAAACACCAAGATTAGTATCGACAAATTCCAATCAAATTCATCGGCTATGCTAATAAGGAAACATTCCATTTTCCTCGTGGACAATTTAGAATTTCATCTCAACTCAGCGTAAAAAAGGAACGGCAAAAGTCTTTATAGCGGCTTTTATACAAGGATCATTTCGAAATTGTTTTAGTTATTAAAATAACGTTTTTATTTATTTTATTTTGGTATTCATCAGTATTGAAAGCGTCTAGCTGTGAAATTATAATGAACGAGGACAGTCTTACTTCGACATTGTCCTTGTTGGTTCTACGACCTGTGTGTTGTAGCTCCAGTGTACCGAATGCAAATCAGAAGTAATAGACAGGGTACCGCGATATTACGGTCATTTTATTCTCATAAAATATTCAAGTCGCCAAAGAATACCTTGCGAAGGTTGTCATTTCACGAAACACCTCACAAATGTCTTGAGCAGACACTGAAATCGTTTAACTTAGCTAGATACACGATTCACAGACTACTATGGTCTAGATATACTGCAAACCTTTAGTTTATTTTTATATTTTACCCGGAAATAGAGATATAGTAGATATAGATATAAAGGAAGTTATTAACCTACTAAAGAACTTCGTTGGCTTTGGTTTTAGTTAAAACTGATTTCGTAGTCGTATAACTTATTAAGCGCTTGCTACATAAACCAGTTCCGCAGACTCAAATACCTCGGCTATTGTTTTAGAACCCATCCTAGGTCAGCCTGTGACTATTCAATAAAATTATGATGGGCAATCCACACAGCACCAAAATAAATCTTTTTTAACTTACGCGATCTGAACACATAATTACCTATACTTTTTGTTGAATTACATAAAATGCTGTCCAGCCGTAGGTAAATAAATGCAATAAATAGCCGTTGAATAGTTGTAACAATTGTGCGACATTATGTTCATTGAAGTAGTTTCTAGCTGGCTGGTTTCTAGTGGTCATGGCATGCGCCTCCTATATAGGGGAATACCTTGATCGATGGCTCGTGGTCTTCTAACGCGTGTACTTACGTGCGATGTGATTCTGCGATGGCGATGCACAACAAGTCCATATCAGAAGTTATCTAAGGATATTATGTTAAATATGTTTATGTTGTTCTCAGTGGTATGGCAGGAGTGGCAGGTCCACGTGACCTCGACTCCAGCCGAGGCGGGCGGCAGCGCGCTTCTGTCGTGTGCGGCGCCTGCTTCTCTGCGCGAGCACGCCTCCGTGGCCGCCTGGTACCGAGACGACACGGTCTTGCCGGCAGCTGACCATCTCTGTAAGTTACTATACTAGGTACCTACCTACTGCCAGCTTCGGGAGTGACTCTCTTCGAGTAAACGTCCTAATTCGTTACTTCTACAAGTAAGTAAGATTACATTTTAAGAAGATATTGGTATTAGGCGACCTTAATCTTTGCGTTCAGCAACGTCTGATGGTCGACACACACATGCCCATAGATTGCAGGTGATGTAATGAAAAGAGAATCAACAGAGAGCCCGTGTGTTCTGCTTTCATCTGCATCTCTCCGATATCAATAATCTGCTCAATTGCTCATTGCATCTCATGCAAGATTTAGTTATTTATGAAATTTGTGGCGTCGTCGTACGGGAAGAGCTTCAGCCCTGTAGTGGACTTTTCTGGGGTGAAATGATAAGGATGAAGAATAAAATTGTTGCAGCCGGAGCGACACTCGTCGTAGACGATGGCTGGAAGCTGATCGTGCGTGCGGTACGCGTGGAGGATACGCGCGTGCAGTACTCGTGCTCCGTGCTCGACAACCTGACCGGCGAGCGGCGCCGGAGCACCCCCATCAGCATCGACGTTGCACGTGAGTATCACCACGCATTGGAAGATCATGAGCCATCGATGAAGGTATTCGCCGAGTAGGCGAATGTCACGAGCACTAGAAACCTGCCTGCTAGATAGATATCACTAGTACTAGCGACACAATGCAACACACCTCGCCTCGCCTCGCCGTTATATGCGTTATGTGTAAATCAGGCGTATTCGTATTCAGGTTGTAAGAATAAATCTTGATTCAAATATTCATCTCAATATTTTGTCGGACTACAAATTAAAAAAATAAATTGTACTAAACTTTTTAAACTTACTAATCAAATATTTACAGCGAGGGAACTCTGAACTGTTTCATGGGTTCATTTAGAGAATTCGTATAGTTTTGTCGGATTGTTAAACAATGCGAACTTGAGCTTCCGGTAACCACGAGCGAGCACTTCTCAAGTCATTGTGCAGAAAGGCTTATCGCCAGGAAATTACGCAGTTGAAGCGAGTACGCGCGATATTTCATAAACTTGTCTACAGTGGGAAAGTTTGCTGACTGTGAGTCGGGAACAAATTGAAACTTGAATCAAAAGAAAACAAAAACAATGCAAGTTTAAAACTCTTGTCAACAATTACAAAGTTCTTCTATTTACGACACAATCGGTTGCCAACCTTTAAAAAGTGGGACAAACTCTGAACGATTTCAGCATAAAATTTGAGTTTCTGTGTTCGGGCCACTTTGAGCCGAAGCCAGTGGGACGAACCCGGAACACCTCGGTTCAACCTATCTTATAAACATTTTATTGTTTGGGAACGGATTTGGATTTAGTTTACTACCTATAATTCTGAATCGAAAGTTTGAATTCAAGATTTTCTTTTATAGGTAACTTGGATAACTAGAAATAAGCACTAGAAGTGTCTCAGTAGCCACTAGTGTAACTGATGTGATATTTTACAGCAATGAGCGTGGCGTCCGCTCCTCGCGCCATCTCGCACGGCCAGTGGGAGGCCACAGTGCGGAGAGGAGGAGACGTGGTGTTGCCATGTCTCGTGCACGCCAACCCGCCACCCACCATCACGTGAGTGCACCTTGTAGAAATATCTACGACAGTTCAAGCCAATTACCGACCGCACAGCAACCGGTAAAAACAAACACCCTTCGCTTATTTCTCGCAATATTATTTTCAAGTCCCGGAGATGCAGGTAAACATTTCCAGGCAACATTGGCACATAAAAGAAAGTTAATAAGCGAGGGTAGGTCACGTACGCGGCTGGCGGACAGATGAATGAGCATTACTTATGTGTAACTGACAGCATTATGCCCACCGTTCCAGACGTTTCAAATTATTGCGGGAAAGACAATTTAGCTGTAGATTGGATGCGGGCAGGATGCGTGATGTTTCAACATTTGCGCGTGGCGTGCCAGCCAACGTTGGGAGCTTCTTTGTTTGGGAACGACGGGGCTTGCTTTATACGTGATCTTTTATTACACTTCAGGTGCAATTTAGACCTAAGTACATTATATTCTGGCGAATAAAGCATCTTGAATTCTTTGTTTTCCTGTGTACATTGCAATGAATAGTTCTAAGCGAAAGGTTCATTATCACATGTTGGTCGAGTCAGATTCGTGAATCTGCAAAAAAGGTCCGCCTAGATGCTATGAAATTCTCATACATAATGCAATAATCAAAGGCTGAATACAAACCCTGAAAATAATGTTGGCAAATACTTTATGCTTGTAAATGAAGCCATTAATTCTAATACAGCGCATTTTCATTCTTTCCTCGGCATATTGGCTGCGTAACGTCGCCCCTGGGCGCCATCCAGGACCGGCAGCCATTAGCCGCCACCATCACTAGTTTTTGTACGGCTCTAATGGCGTACGCTACACATACAATCATATTACGAATTCTGGAGCGCACGACGCGTTTTTTCATCCAGCAAGAAGCATTGACGACGTCGTCAAAGACGAACATAGTTTCTTCAGAATAAAATAGGACGTTAATAAAAGATCGCCACGAAATGAATTCGGCTCTATGTTTTATGAATTACGTACCCAGTTGTTTTGCAACTCACGTGACATGAATCGTCATGGTTTTTCAATTTATGAACATTATAATTTCAGTAGCGTCTCTCTCTCTTACATCGCCACCATGAGTGTTCACATGCTATATTAAAATGTACATATAACGTTGAAAGGAAACCGTAAACGGTAAATTTATCTAGTGCGCCCTTCGAGGGCAGTAACAATACATTCAAGACATTAGGTGTGGCCACCACATTGACTAGTGAAGGCGCGGCGGAGCGGCTCCCCGGGGCGGCGGCGTAGCGGAATGATCCACATTTCCGATCGCCTTTGATTCTAAACCGACTATAAATGAAGACAATGAAGTTCGGCTGGATGTTTTTTTGTATGAAAAAAATCGCTATAGAAAATGATCCCGTAATTAGTCCCATATTTTTTTCCCCGAGGATTAGTATTTATTCTGCCAAGCTTAAAAAAACATCATAATTCTTTAGAAAAATCACGACTAGCTACAACAATTTTAATGATATCTTCGCCAATTCTTGATAGATGTTGATGATTTTTGCCTGAGGTGGATTTTGAAATCGTCCCATAAAGTTAAAGTAAAAATTCGATACTCAAGGAATATAATATGTGCGGCGTAAAACGTATCAAACCAACATCACATGATAATTTTCATAGCAAATGGTTTCCATGACAACTGGCGTATTATAACTAGATGTAGCCACTTGAAAAATTAGATCGCGCTATCGAAGTTCGAATGTTCCGGCTTCAAAACTACTTCCAAACCCATTATAATTTTTCAGGAATTTGAAGTTGGTTTAAAGATTTTTAATACACGTCTAATTTTAATAGCTTATTGACAAGTATAAATTGGAATAACTTTGGCTTCAAAAAATAGGTTCTTTCCAATATTCCTATAAGTGATTTGCAATTTCGAACTTAGTTCCTGAAGACGAAATTAGGGTCTGATTGTAAAAAATAACCGCGTATGTATGCAACATATAAAAAGTAGGGTACCTACCTTACCTTGGTAAGTTCTCGAGAAAACGAACGCAAGCAGAGCACATCCTCCAGATGCGTTTATTGCTATAGCACATGTGATGTGATGGTGCATCCGGCCCTTTGCATACGAGGCCGCGAGGGTGGTTAGTACCACGTATTTGCGAAGTTGCATTTTTAGACGCTCAATCTCACCTTACCTACTTATATGTTGGATGATTATGCCTCAGAAAAACCTTATACATAATTATGAAAATAGAATACCTTCATTTGTATCATGTGAGATAAAGTAAGCTCATAACTTGTGATTCCCACCCGCTTGGCTTATTTTAGGAAATAATTACCAAGCTAAGCTTTTTTTTTGTCCCAATAGTTAGAGATAACTTAAAAGAAAAAGCTTCCTCCGATATTAAATTAAATAAAGTAATTATGACATAATATATTTGACTTTTAATAATTACCAATTGTTCACAAGCTTAGCTATTTTTTCTCTCCCAATAGTTAGAGATAATAGGCACCTAATAATAATATGATTATATTATTGGTAATTTAATACCTATGTCTATCGGAGGAAGCTTTTTACACATAATAAAAAGATAAAGATAATTTATTTACAAAAACACCTGTAAACAAAGATGATAAGTAATTTATGACACAATATATATTTGACTTATTTATATCGATATACAAAAAAGTATGTCGAGAGTATGGCATGCAAATCTACATACAACAAAAAATGATTTACGTAAAATTCATGCAGATTTCTGAATTCATACATCATTTAGAAATTTGACAAAATGATATTATCATTTTTGTAATAAAAGTTTTTTATATTTTAGTCCTAAATAATATGTTTACATTTAAACCTTTGTAACTCTTTGTTATTTAAAAATTAATGTAACATTGTAAATGATGGTTGCCGCACACTCTGTCTTAACATAGACGTAGGTTTCAATGCAGAGGAGACTTCCATCAAAGTATAATAGGTACATGTTCCGTACCTACTACCAAGGTTATTAACAATGTGGATAACAAAAATTTAGTGGCCCATATTGTCCATCTACCTTTTGGCTCACAAATTGTCGATTTCTACGCTCTGCTTATTTGATGTGAGCAAATATTCCCATCCGCCAGTATTCAAGTTGGCAGGTACCAGCGCTACCTTCAGTATTCAAGTTGGCAGGTACCAGCGCTACCTTCAGTATTCAAGTTGGCAGGTACCAGCGCTACCTTCAGTATTCAAGTTGGCAGGTACCAGCGCTACCTTCAGTATTCAAGTTGGCAGGTACCAGCGCTACCTTCAGAACACTTCAATACTCCAACCCAATTAGAGTGAATGGATCGAACTACGCCAACTGATCTGAATATATTGAGGTCGCTAAATAAACATCCCATACTATTTATTTTCTCTACAAATACAAAGCTGAATCATACTCTTAATCTTATCTAAACTTACTCCCATATCCTACTCCTATTTATAACGGCACATGTGAGCAACGATGTAGCGATTAATTGTTCAAGGAAGTCATTCTAAAAGTATTCCGACAAAGTTCCATAAAGTATAGTTTGCAACGTCGTCGTCGGTCGAGTTGACACCATCCACTCGTAAAGCATGTCTAGCATTCCTGCATGCGTAGCTTCCAGCTCCTGGCAAACTGACGTCGCGTCGCCAGCAAAAAGCACAAGTACAGCTGCGCTCATCAAAGCTCGCATTTATTGTCCCCGCGAGCTCCCCGGGCGACTCGTAAACGTTACTAAAACGAAACGTAATTACGAACACGTAACGTTTCTGCGTTAATGGACTCTTCGAAAAGTGTAGTTTTAACCCACTCGTGCGGAAAGTGGAACCCGATTTTCTCTTTGAAATGTGAGCTTGTCGGAAAGGTCAGGCTCTCGGGGAAATACGCGGCTATTTGAAGCAGGTTTTTAGCATTTCTCAGCCTTTTATGTCATGTAGGAGTGACGGAGTAAATAATGCGCGACCTAATGTTAGGAACGTAAGACGGGTAAAGAGGCTCAGCAGAACTGTTTTACCGTACCCAATACAGGAAAGTCCAGTTTACACAGGTCAATTTTGAAGGAAAAGATATCAAGTCTTGCAAAAAAATAAAATTCTTTTCACTTATTTTGCTCAAAAAGTGTGTCATCATAGCGTAGCATAGCGGGTGTGGGTGTAACATTCAACTGTGGCTTATACTAGGGACATAAAGTATTTTTTATTTTTAAATTTTGTCAGAAATCATCAGCTCCAAGACATTCGTTTTCATACTCGGACTCAATTTTTTTGGTATTCCATTTACAACGAACACAAGTATATTTCATTTGAATTTATTTTAATTAAGAATTGAAAAAGATGGCCAAGAAGGTCTTGGCGATTGTTGGAAGTTTATAAAAATGGCGATTCTTCATCCGTGGTGGAATGCGTCGGTAGTCTTAGAAAAGATTTGTTTGTTTGAATTGAATAGGCTCCAAAACTACTGGACCGATATGAAAAATTATTTCACCATAGAATACACACAAAACAAACGTTTTTCCAGAAACATTGTAACATATATGAAAAAATCAAATCTGTCCGTTTCAAACAAGTGTTTGCCAAAAAGCACCCAAACCTCGGGACTTCTGTATTACCTACTAGGCGACCTTAAACTTTCAGAAAACATCTTGATGTTTATTAATGCGACATAAAAATATTTTACATAATTCAAACTTTCCGAAAATGCCCAATTCGACCGAACGATACACTAAGGGGAAAGTTGCCAAATCTAGTTAGATCATTATCGACAATATTTACTTCGTCCATAAAAATCTTGGCCAACTTCGGAATTTATGAGGTTACAGAGTTAGTAGGTACAGGATGTTCTCCTTCTCTAAATAAGCTCAGTCAGGCCAGTTATTGCTTTTTCAATACCTACGTTCATTAAAAATGTATTTTTGTTACAATGGCGGTTTCACTGCGTTTCACGTCCGTGGGCCCTGGCTGGTACCTGAACAGATCCGGATTATTCTAAAAGGATCATGAAGTGATCAGTTCATCTGAGCGGGAGAGCGGTCAGGCTGTCCCGCTCAGATCAAACTGAGCAGGAGAGCATAAGAGATGACGCCACTCTCAATAATTTATAGGGTTCCGTGCCTCAAAAGGAAAAAAGGAACCCTTAAAAGATCACTTTGTAGTCCGTCTGTCCGCTCTGTCCATCTATCAACTATCATTTTCTCAAGAACGCGTGGTATAGAGTTGAAATTGACATCAAATACTCAAGTCCGTTACCACTTGGATCCTTGGTATACCTAAATCAAATTATAAGTCAGTCGTTATCAACAGTTTAAGCCGTAATATGTCCTATTTTTTTTGAAATATCAAAGTGAGTCACGCACACACAACATATAGGAAACTTCCCTCTAACCTACAATCATTTGGAAAAAAACAAAGTCCTATTAGCACAAATAGCGGGTAAAATCTCAAAACCCGTGTATTTGTATTTTATTCACAAAAAAATGTTTGAATTTCGCCATGAACAAAAAACCTACTTCCCGTTGACCTGGAATCATGTGATGTGAAGTAGACCTCGCGAGAACTTAACTTTTTTTTATCTTTGCCATTTTTTTATGAAAACTAATTGAAATTAAAAACTTCAATCAAATAAATTATCATCGAAATCGATGATCAAAATCGAAAAGATGTGTTAAAGCGGAGATATTCGATAGCCCCCTTTTTGCCCTTTTTTAAACGAACTAAGCATTTAATCAAAAAACCCCGACGAACAAAAAAATCTATAAAATTGTAGAATCTGTGCATCAAGTTTCGTCAAGATCGGACGTAAAATACGATCTGTAGAGGATTACGTACATTCTGACCGAACTTTTGCTAGTAGTTGATGCAGAAACGCTTGCCTCGCTCGGTCAATTATACGGAACACTCGGTGCGTAAGTCTGACTCGGACTTGACGTTTTATTTATAAGTACGCACTAAATAAGCTACATAATAAAGTTTGTTAATCCTGGTTTGGGTAAGTACCTAATCTTTAAGCGAGGTAAAGGTACCCATTTAGGTAAGCCGAAGGTACAGCCATGCTTTCATAAGAACTCCTGTAAGCGAGCCCCCCTGTGCCAGCCGCTCGTCGTATGCTAGGCTCCAGTTATTGGCAGGAAGCTGGCCGTTTGCGGCCGGAAACGAGGCATTCATCATTGTTTCGACGCTAAGGGAACTACACGCTTCATGTGTTGCTTGCGAAGGAAACCATCCAATCTATGTACGTTGTTAGCCTCGAATAGTAGACATGAGCCTGGACTAATTTATACAACTGTCAATGTCTATTATGAGGAACTCGTAAGACATAGAGTCAGTCATTTAATTTTGGACTTTGGTTTTAGATATGACCTGAGTTTTCATAGGACATGGTGGAAAATATGGAAAATATACTTGTTTCGACAGGAATGTCATCATGTATTTGCATGGTCACCCTGAAAATAGAGCATGTAGGGACTTGAGTGTGTTAGAAGTTATTTAAATTAAGTTAAAGTGTTGTATATCACCATCTTTATTAGATGCATGAGACAGGTTAACTTATTGACTATGAAATGGTATGAAATAGAATATCTCCTAAGTGCTTAGCAAAGTGATTTCAACTGCGTCACACGTACCAAGTTAGAATATCAAGTGAATCAGCCATGACAACTAGTTAACACCTGCTCCGGCAAGCACTTAGCACAAGTATGGAGCCGAACGAGCCTTTGTCATTGCATTTTAGTTTAATATTGTGGTATAACCTGATAGAACGCACGAACGAGCACTTTAAGCTTCCAAAGTCTGGATACCCTGGCCTTTAGATGTTCATAATTGGTCCACGTTACGAAACACTAGGTTCCAACCATCCAACTAGCCTTCCGCCATGAACGCAAAGGGATCCACCAATATCGGTGCCTTTTGATGCCTTTGATGCTGAAATTGATCCTTATACATAACGAAGCAAGCAATGCTAGGTTTTGATACTTCCAGGCTAGGACGTCGCTTGGAATAATCGTGAAGTTCCGGTAAACTTGTGTTATTGAGTTTGCGAGTGTTTGAGGCTTCACCCCTATGAGCTGTAATTACATTCCGAGGGTCGAAGCAGGTACCTAGTGCTTCAAATTATACTCGCAGCCATTAATTGGTCTTCGAAATCGCTAACATATGACTTATTTTTATCATAAAATTTTCGAGCACTTGAATTACAATGTATGAATGATTCACTATCTATGTTCATACAGTTTAAGAAGGCCTTTTACTTTTTTAACCAACTACAGAAGGAGGTTCTGTGTTCGGCTGTAGGTTTTCTTTTTATGTATGTTCATCGATTTTTCATTATGGCTATTTTTGAATTATGGACCGATTTCTTAAATTATTTCTTAAATTTTATAGATAGATAATGATTCCAAATTGGTCCCATTAGCAATATTTCTGAGGGATTAGTATTTACTATTCCGTCAAGCTTAAAAAACAACATAATAATTTTGAAAAATCACGACTAGCTACAGTTTTTATAGTTTTGGTGATATCTTCGCCCATTCTTATTAGATTTTGATTATTCTTTCCTTTCTTCCTGAGTACAAAGGTTGACGTTGAGGTAGTTTCAGAAAAGTTTACCTTCAAAGAATTTATATGCGTGCCGTAAAACGTATCAAAAATATCAATACATGATAACTTTCACAATTACTGGTCACATATGGTTTCCATGGCAACGGGCGTTAAAAAACTAATTTTAACTAGCCACTTCAAAAATTAGATAGCGCTATCGAAGTGTTCCGGGTTTATTTTATTATTCAGGAATTTGAAGTCGGTTTATAGTCTTTTAAAGCACGTCAAATTATTTCAAGATATTCTAAGAGGCAAAGTATGTAAATATTACTCGTAAGGTCTTTTACGAATGTTTACAAAGCCATTGGCACTATGATATTATTTGACTACCGGTGCGGCCCGAGCGCCGACGTCGGATAATTTTCTGCGACCCACGTGATCGTTCGGTCCCAACATTTGCCTGTATTTGAACTGGAAATCAACTGGGTGGCCTGTAACCCGCATAAATACATACCTAACCCGTTATTAACACACGTGTACACTGTTATGAGATCATAGAGACCTTTCCTTCCTGCCTACGAGCTTGATACAAGTCTGTTTATTTGTCTCCGTTCCTGAACACGATTTCAGATTCACGATTTCAAATTTTGACTTTTTTATCGGGAGCTTAAAATATTTGCAGTCCACCTAGCAAAACATTGACATGCTCGCAGGTCATTCTCTTGACATATATTATGAGCAGCAGCAGACCACAAAGTCGCGATCTGTACGTCGGCAAAGTCAAACATCATCAACGATTGAGTTAGTGAAATGAACGTTACCAGATAAGCAATTCGTGTAACAGGTAACTTTCTGCTGTTTGTCTTATCCGAATAGTTTGTGTTCCTTCTAAGTCTTATCAGTTCCCCGAAGGCAAGAGAATCTTGCCGATTTTACGCACCTCCCGGGGCATACAGGCGTTTTCCATTACCAGATCTCCATACTACATGCCCTCTAGGTATTTATGCTCGGTGCAAGATGGGATATTGGGCCGAATTGGTTGCCGTTGGAACGCTCGAAAACGGCTTTATTTGGATCTGGGTAAATTTAGAACTGCCAGGCACTCCTATAGGCGAAGTACAGAAGTGACCGAAGTTTTATAAGCGCTGGTAGTCAGTGTGAACTACGCTTATTTCAAAGAAAATGATTAAACTTTTGGTCTATTTCATAGTATTTTTATGAATTTCCGTAAAACATTACCTGTAAACCTTGCGGGTTTGATTCCCGCCTCGGGACAAATGTGTGTACGATCTGCAGACATTTGTTCAGGGTGTTCTGGTCGTTTTCTTCGTATAATAAAAAATAACTATCAATGTAATATAATTATATTATGTATATCAATTATCTAGTACCCATAACACAAGCTCTGCTTAGCTTGGGGCTAGATAATAGGTACTGTGTAAATTGTCCAGCATTATTTATTATTTATTTAAACCGATCGTTAAATGTTTATATCCGGCGGCTATAACCACTTTGAACCCCTGAATTGGTTAAGATAACCCCAATATTAGCGTGGTTGTGTGGAAATTTACGCGTATGTACTTTACGTTACGCTTGCTCAAGAATGTATGATCGCTTCTCGACGCCAATACCATAATGTGTCGATCCCCGCGGGCATTCAATGAGAATGCGGATATAAATAGTTGATATCAGCAAAGTATCCAATCTGAGGGGCAAGTTACCGGCTTCGTGCGAGTTCGGGAAGTCAAATCAAATCAAATCAAATCAAAAATTCTTCTCCATAAATACAAAATTGTACACTTAGAAAAGGTCAAATTCGAAGAATAAGAAATGTTCAAGTAGCTATACAAATCAAGTAGGAGACGCTAGACGGTGCGCAGATTTTACATCTGAATTTCTATAAAAATAATATAATAATATAATATAATGCATTTATTTTCAGATTCCATAGATCCATAATTATGTCAGTACAAAAAATCTTAGACTATGTATTTTTATTCATGTTCGTTTACAGAAAATTACAATATACAATACAATAATAATTACAACTAATTGTTAGTTTAAATAATAAAAAGTTCTATTTAATGAATAAAGAGATGGAGTGTTTGTACATAACTCCATCTAATTTATCGGCTATTGTTGTCAGGATGATGTTGGTACTCTCACGTAGGTACTCTACTAAGCAGTGAGGCTGCCTTTTTCCTCATACAGGCGGCAAAGCCTACGCGGGCCTCCGCAAACATGCCGGAGGCACTGCAAAATCGTGGTAGCCCCAACACCATCCTGAAGGCATTGTTATACAGGACGCGAAGAGTATTGACGGATTTCTTCGTACCACAGGCTGCTCGTGAAAAGGATTGGCAAAAGGATTTGAAAAGCGTTATTTTTAATTCTGTGGAACAACGAGCAAACCTGCGGACCAGGATATTCGCTCTCACCGTCAACGCTCTCCGCTCCCTCTCCATGTCCTCTTCATCTCTCAAGTTATCTGTAACCAGATGACCCAGATACTTAAATTTACAAATTCTAGAAACTATCTTCCCCCCTAACAAGAGAGGAGGCACTGATGCAGGGGCTTTACCCCCAGGTCCAAAAACCATAAATTCACTTTTTTTGGCATTATACTGCAAGCCATGGCTGGCAGCATAAGCCTCACAGTGGGACAATAAATCTCTAAGTGCCCTGATAGATGGCGCCAGCAGCACCATATCGTCTGCATAGCATAAGTTGTTGACCGTGACTCCGTCAATGGTGTAGCCGACTGGTAAGCTGCTGAGTCCCTCTATCAGGCCATTTAAGTACAGGTTAGATAGCTTTGGCGAAGATATCCCTCCCTGTCTCACTCCGCACTCCAAGGCATATGCGTCTGAAAGGGCACCAGCCCATCTAACATGGTTCACTTGATGTGCATACCAATACTCAAAAACAGAACATAACTCCTCGGGTAGTTTCGTGTCCCTAAGCTTCTTCCACAGCATGTCGTAACATACAGTGTCAAAAGCTTTTGACAGGTCGAGGAAACACCCGAAGACCGGCGTATGTCTACTCACGTAGTAGTGGACCGTGTTTTTGAGGCTGAGTATAGAACTCTCGGTGGACAGGCCGGACCTGAACCCGAACTATCCATCGTGCAGCTGGAGATGCTGGTTCAAGTGATTTTCCAAAAACCGGTCCAGCATTATAGTTGCGAGCGAAATTGGCCTGTAATTACTTTTTTCAGCTATATCACCGGTTCTGTTTTTGAGTATTGACACGACAATGGTTTTTATACAATCAGCTGGTAAGTACGAGTGACTCACACACATTGAATAAAACATGGCGAGCACCCCGGTTGCACACCCGCGTGCCGCAGGTGCTCGACACTCAGCCCGTCATGTCCTGGTGACTTGCCTCCACTCATAGATTTAAGGGTTCTCAGTACTTCATTACCAGAAAATCGCGCACCTGGAATTTACTGATATTACTTTTAAGATCCTAATACTTTAAGGATTTTCTTCAAGGTTCTGGTGAGTCAACACAACCTTGGCAAGTATTTATTAAACGGAAGAAAACAACCCCTAATCGAAATAAATAACAATCCTTGCTTGCTATTAAGCAATAACCGTAAACATCAGCATTGCTATCTTTATCTTTCCTCGTAACGGGAGCCCGTAAAACACATTTTGCTTACTATCAACCCATCGAGGAACATTTACGACAGATATTACTATATTGATTTGCATTCGATTCGAATACGGTTTACGACGCGATGACAAGCGCAAAGAGGAAAAGCGTTCGTAAAGCATGAGGGATAATGGCGTGTGTACACTGAGGACGACGACACCCGCGCGGGGCAAGCGCGGGCAGGGACGGCGAGGGGTCGACGGAGATGGATGACCCGGTACATCGATCACCTAGCGGATACAGGTTCTTGATTATCACACCTGGCTCAATATCAATATTTACACGAAATTTTGGAAAAGGCTTGAATTATGCTAAGTTAGCACATGTTCAAAACGAGAGCTAACTAACGGCCGATCGGAGTTATGTAACGTAAAATGAGATTTTACGTAGCTACAGAATATACGCTAAAGACAATAATAGGACTATAAACACGCCTGAAAGGCAGAATCATACGGATGAAATTAAAAATATGCTGAAAATGTTATCTTTGCAAATCCCGGTGAACAAGAAAATAAGTTATGCACCAAAATAGGAGGCGACATCATAAAACAAAAGAGATATTATTCTGTGTGAATAATACTCGGATTGTGCGCAGGACGGCGGATGCGGCGGCACCAGGGCGGAACCACGCTCCCATCTCTCTCAGCAGAGCTCTCGCTAAAGTGAGCTTTATGCAAAAATCAAGAACTCTTTATTTCCTTCAATACAATAAATGTACAATGAAAAGGTCGAATTCTTAAGGCTCCGTGAGAAATAGCCTGATTCTGTCCGGTTAGAACAGAATCTCAATCGGGCTCAGATGCGCTGTACGGTAAATGCTCTCATACTTATTATTGCATTTTGTAGAACTATTTTACTCGTGATGGTGAAAATCCTCGTCAGATCTTTTACATTTTTTTATGAGAACAAATTAAAATTACTACCTACCTTTCAATTAAAAATAAATTTAAAACTTCACTGCCTGTGACTGCATACAGTAATCCTTCTATTCCAACGACATCTGACACATGGTTGACGGTTATTCTATTGGTCAATGTGCCAAACGTATATAATGACTTCTCTTATTTATTCGTACAGAAATTACTTTTAAGGACCTAATGAACTTATTTTTTTTAATGTCTTAATTTAAAAGTTTCATATTTGTTGGTATGCAGTTTGCATCGGAGTGGAAAATTCCAAAAGCGACTATTTTTCGACGGAATTTCTTCCTTAGCCAGAGCGGAACGAATAAATCTAGCGCTCTCCGTTGTATCCGCTTCCCGCCACGGCTTCCGCTTAGCCGTGAATGTGCAGCTAGCTTTATAGCGCTCGTGTTTCCCTGGTAATGTGGTGTCGTAAATCAATAATGTTGCTCTTTGCTCTTTGCGGTAATACATCGGAGACGTTAACAAGGCCAATGCCAAGATTTATTTACATGCGTCTTTTCTTTGAATTGAGGTCTTTTTATGTCGGAAATAATATAAAAAAGTCAGTGAAAGAGTCTTTTCAGCGAAGATTTGGCCTAATATAGTCGCTGTTGAAAGGTGATGGTGATAATAACGGAAAGCTTTATGATATTTTTCCTTATCATCCAACATAGATGCCGTACAAGAACGTAGATCATTATTTTCCTGATCACAATAAGAATTTCTCTTTAAAGGAACTCGCTGATCCGGAACAACAAGTTTCAAAGCATTCTCAACTGTACAAGTCATAAGTTAAAGTTAACGATCCCATACATCACGCGAAGTGCATAAACCGAACTTGGTAACGTGGAGATTCGCGAGCGCTGTTTATCGGAATAAGTTGCCACTTGACGTTTTCAATTCATGTTGATATGCCGCAGCCTGCATCGCATCGTGGCCTGAACAAAGTAAGGGAGATCGCGAATCAAAACAATATGAATATCCTAACTAATATCATAAATGCGAAAGTGTGTCTGTTTGTTTGTCCTTCCTTCGCGCCCTAATTAAGCAACAATCGACTTGATTTTTGACTTGAGTTAGGTGAAAGGTTGGAGAGTAACATAGACTCATTTTTGTCTTGGTCAATCATCAAAGTTCCATGGGAGAGTTACGGGTATAATAATAATTCTCTTAGAAATGTGAAATTCGAATTTGACGCGGGTGAAACCGCGGGGAACAGCTAGTAATAAATTGAGATAGAAGATGAAAAATGTTCAGGAAGATAATGACTAAGCACAAAATGATCAAGACATTAATCTAAGGTGATACTTTCAGTTTATCAAAGGCAAAAGTGCAGATTCTAAAGATAAATGACCCCGAAAAACGTTACAAGTTATCCTTCCCACACAGACTTCACATGCAGCTTCTATGGCTTGCTCTCAGTAAATGAGCCTGAATACCAACTCCCATTGTATACTAAACACTAAGGGCCCAAGACGCAGAAATCGATCTACAGCTACGTGTGGCGGCGGCGACACCAGGAGGCTGGGCAGTGAATGCGTTAATCCTAACTACTAACTATAGATTGTCGCTTCTAACTTGCACCCAATGCTTGCGCCATGCAAGGTTCATGAAATTACACCATACAAACAGCAGTGCTTAAACTTTGGACGAAGCACATGGGTCCAAACATGTTCCACAGAAGGTTCCAGAACGAAACAAAATGGCACAACAACCGGCCCGGATAAGTGCGCTTCATAAAAATGTAGATGAAGGAACGAAGCTAAAACTCGGCTTAGTGCTCGGTGGGCTTGTAAAGTTTTGATATCTTGCCATTAATTTGGCAGTTTCACTTTATAGCCGTTTTCGTGTTTAAAGACTGTGGGGGTTATCGCAAAAATCAAGAACTTTACTAAAAGAACAATAAATGGAGATTGATAATCATTAAACTTGCCTATAACGAACTCATCACGAAACTGAAAGTCGATCCTGCAACAACCCGACTCTGAACTTGCTTTTATGTTGATGATGTGTACTACGTACTACTTCAGTTCCTGTAACATGTACTTTATTGCCAACAATGATAAGAACTACAGCAGCAGAATCAAGTCATCAAAACTTAATAAAGTACTATGAACTTTCTAGATCCTTCTCTGGAACATGATTGTACTCATGTCAAGTCTAAGCTGTTGCTGTTTGTATGGTTTCATTCGTGAACTTCTGCAGTGCGCTAGCGTCGGGTTATTATTTCATAACGAGTAGATTTATAGCAGAAGAATAATCATTGAAACCTTTTGGTTCTTAATATAAAAAACCCCAATTTTTTGGTGATTGGATGTTGCCAACTCTCAGGACTCTCCTCTCGTCAGTGTTACCCGTTTAGAATATTTGTGTCCTACGTTTCGGCATCCATTAGCGGGTGACGCCTCTGACAAGTGACAAATGGCCGGGTTATCGCCTATTCATGACCCAAGTGCAAGCAAATAGCGATTCATTTGCGGACATTTAGATTAAGGTTTGACATAGAAGGTGTTTGAAACGGGTATGAAATTAATAAATACGTACTATTGATTTCATACCCTGTTAACTTGACTCTTAAACACACTACAACTCCAAATGATGTGAGGTTACGGCAAAAAATTCAAAAGACATTCATCAAACCTACAAAAAGGGCTTCGATCAAAAATTCCCCCCTTAGATTAACAATGCGCACCCCAAAACCTTCAGTAGCAAAAGAGAAACATTTTGACATGTTAGGGAAGCTTTTCAACTAGTGTCATTTTAGCGTTCAG
The DNA here is from genome assembly GCA_947086465.1 of Eupithecia exiguata. Lineage (NCBI taxonomy): Eukaryota > Metazoa > Arthropoda > Insecta > Lepidoptera > Geometridae > Eupithecia > Eupithecia exiguata. Next base: position 414,822 of record OX352228.1, read on the forward strand.
ACAAAAAGCATGGGTAAGTTCTCGTACAAAAAATGCAAGAATCACTCGTCCAAAGTGCTGAAAAAGGATGGAATTTCTTATTTTCAGTAAGTTTATATATATTTTTTACCCGTATATTGAGATGTGAGTCATATACTTGTGAAATCAGCATAAAATATTGTTGTTTGGTTTGCCTATGTTAAAATATTAATTTTGTTCTAAATTGATAAATGGAGAGGCTATTTCTTCTAATTTTTTTTTTCATTTATAGTATGTATTAATATATTTTTCATAAAAATTAGTTTAATATTACTAGTTGATGATTTTTAAAATAACTAGTTGGCCCGCCCTAAAATTTCATTTGCGTAGACTCTCTAATAAAAGAAAGACTAGGTTCTTACCTACATACCTACCAGAAGTATGAATTTATAAAATGTTTATTTTTTGTCCCGTAAAAAAAAACTCGTGCAAAGCCGCAGACAGGAACCAGTTCTTTTTAATCTAGAGTGGCTTCCTGAAATTGTATTGTAAGTTTAAATTATTGTATGTATGAAATGACCCTTTTGTATAAATACCTACTGTTGAGACACCAATTTATAGTTTCATCAATAAATGATTCGTTATCTTTACCTGAATTCTGTTAATTAATCCTTATAGAAAATAAACTGAGTAGGTACCTAGATATATAATTCTCAGGTAGGTACCTACCTACTTACAAAATAAAATAAAATGAATTCGACTCCACCAATCTCTTGTTCCGTATGGAAAAAACTTATCAGGCTCTGCGCAAACTGTCTGCGTCAAAACAAAATGAAGACAATTTTTGAGTGACATTTTTGTAAGGCTCTAGGTATCTACGGGGGAGACCGCGAACTACTTATTTTTGATCGAAGAAAAAGGGGAAGAAATGTCTTCGAATACCAATACCAATTCACTGGGTAACAAGACCAATATGCCTCCTTCTGATGATCTTTCTGATTTCCTGGTTGTGTTTCTCGATTGGGGTATTGTTATTGAAATGTCATGTTAATTAAATGATTTCTGTTCAATTTATAATATAAATATTTATCGTATAATGTACGTCCTATATTCACATAAACTTCATTCGTAACTGCTAGTGTAGACAATCAACATTATCATTACAGTTATGATATTAAAAAATAATATTGGAAAAGTAGATTATGCACCGAGGTGTACATAAATAAATAAATCATTTATGTCAGACAGCTAAGAACAGTTTTATATAATATCTTACTAGCTGACCCGCCCGCGATTTCATTCACGTGGAAAGTCCACGCGAGTAATATCCTAAGTAATGTTGGTTTCCATGTAAACTATCAACGCAAAAGTTTTACAACCAATCCTATACGCATTTAAAGTTGTTATGAGAAAACCTTTAAATCCTTCCGTGTGAATTTCCAAAAATCCGTTCTTTAGATATGAGAATATTAATAACAAAGTAGATGGGAAAATGTGGGTACGGTAGACAGAACATGAGGTTGCGGCTGGTGTCGGTAATTGATGTGAACCTAACTCCCACCCGGTTGACGCATGACTCTGGGTGCAATTATACAAATACACACCCTTTCAGTCACAGAGTCGCCACGAAACCTGTAGATTGTTGCAACAATCTGCAGTTAACTCATTTGTTTCAATTGTAAATACTAGTTCTTATTTGCTTCGTATTATTTGATCGTAATTTTCTTTGTTAACAAAGAACTTGATGTTGGCCCAATGAATAATCCAAGTTTGTCCTCAAGCGCCGAAATCAACTTGGTCAAAAATCTAAAAAACTGCGATAACTTCGGCTCCGTACTTAAATATCTGTAACATTATAATGTAGGATGCTTATAAACTGCTTTCAGTTCCGGTCACATGATGTAATTGTATAAAGTATGTTTTTCAAGGATAGTGTGAAAAATGAATAGTTGATGTTTTTGTTTGAGTTCTTGCGTAGAATGTTGTTGTTGAATGTTGTTGTTTCTGTAAAAGATAACAGAAAACATCCTCGGAGCCGTGTAATAACAAGTAACTGCTCGACTTCAGACAGTCCTCGCACAAAGTTTCCTCTTGGAAATTTGTGGCTGTTATTAATTTTAAATTCGATCGACAATTACAAAGGAAACTTACTAACAACATTAATTTCAGTGAAGTTTGGAATCAACAAAGTTTACATGTTGTTTAGTGCATCTTCGGGTGGCGCACAATTTAGAAGATTTGAGAGCGAATTAATATACCTTACAGTAACAATTTATTTATTTAATTATAACGGTCATACAATTAATTACCTACGCTAACTAATTTAAAATTATGTAATAATCAAACTATAGCACGAAAGTAGCAATAATTATAATGTACCTAGCTAGGTACATACTACTATGAACCTACTATTATTAAAAAGGTACCGAGGAATCACATGAAAATGTCAAAAAAAAATTCAGTGTCGAAAATCCCTGACGATAATTTATGTGGAATCATTATAATATCTGAACAGCTGAACCGCTACAGCCGTACACACAGATACACACATAGATACAAACTTCCCTCATTGTATCCGACTGCGTTGTCGTGGCCGTCGTGGGCCAAAAACAAACGTAGGCACCTACTAGTACACTACACAAATACATGTCAACTATTATTAGAAGGTCGGCAAGGCTCTCTCTACGGCATGAAACATTATTTATTTAAAATCGGTAGATACGATTCCCATAACTCATTTGTATTTACATCGCGTTCTAAATAAAATCATTTATCAATTTGTTAGGTATAATTAATGAGATATTCAGAAGTGTCAAGGCGTGATGTTAATAATGCAAAGGTGTAGGTGGGTGAGTAGCTGGTGGTGGGAGAGGCAGGCAGGCTAGCGCGCCGCTCGACAACAATTAAACACGCTCCGAGGACGCACTAATCTCATTTTATAGCACATCTCGCATTTCCTTGTTTATTTCGGTGATGTGAGTTTATGTATTTATGACAATGGATTCAAATGGTTTTCAATAGAAGTAAATAAGAAGACATTATATTAATCGAGATATATAGTACTTATTCAGAAAAATCAAGACATTCATGGATGTGATTTTTAGAGACTGATAATAAAGAGTTAAAATTGTATGTTAAAAACTGACAGGACATTCATGGTGGGTAACAAATATAACTTGTAAATGTTCCATGTTTAAAACGACCGACAATATCAAACCTAATTACTATGTTTGTCAGGAAAATGAACAAAAATGGAAAAAGTCTACCTTCTCTGAGTTCTCTGAACATAGATACAAATGAAAAGGCGGGAGATGACCCAATTTTATAATTTACGAAACTGTGGCGTGGAAACATGACTTCATTAGAATCAGGTAAAATTATTTATTTCAACCCGAATCCATGTCAACTGGCTTCAGTGATGATGATAAAATGACACTGTATTGAAGTACTTACCTACCTGCCTAGTGGATAACGATCTGTTCTATTCTATGGAAGAATGTATCTCTCTCTCTCTCTCTCTGTTGTGATTTACAGTCACAGAAGGGCTGAAACGCACAGCGAAACCAAAAGCAGGTAAATAATTTTTAATAACACATTTAAAAACCGATCCTAGCACGCCGCAATAACGTTGAGTCACAAAATTAAAACCATTCTCTCAGACAACCTTTAGTACGCGTTAATTAGTGCTAAACAAAAATTAGGCAACTAACAACCTTAGTACCTGGAAATAAGGGTTTTCCGGATAAATTGAATAAGGGAATAAAAAAGTAAATAAAACGGAGCGGTAAAACAGTTGTAAAAGTGTGGTTAAGGGAGGTCCGGGCCTTAGGGTTAATGAGGGTTGTCAACAGGGCTGGATCGCTGGCTGGACGGGCTGGCCGCGACAGGGGGGTGGAGTTGACGCACTTGACTGGGAGCCGGGTGGACGACAAGCCACTCACGTCACGTCGAAATACATTTCACGCGTAGATTTAATCAATTTAAATTTTAAATCTATTGTGGACGAAATCAGGAGTTTGTTAATTGGGAGCTGTTATTTTTTATGTTATGTTTCGCTTTCCTATTAAATTTACAGAACTATTATGCAACGAGCCCAAAAATATTATAATAATTATCCATAAAAATACCAAATCAATAAATTGTATTTCTTTTGGCTTACGAAATAACGCCCTCCGACCAGGTGGGATGCCGACCTGGGAAAGACTGCAGGCAGATGCTGGATGCGGCAAGCTGAAGACAGGACGCTATGGCGCCCATTAGGGGAGGCCTATGTCCAGCAGTGGACTAACATGGCTGATGATGATGGCAAATTAAACTCTTAAACGAGTCACATTTTAAAGTACTTAAAATATTAAATTTGGAAGTGAAAAAGAAACCACAGCAGGTTTATACAGCGTGCCCCATAATGAGTGGATAACCTTAAAGGTGCTTGTGCGGCGGGGCAAGGCTAAACTGAAACAATAATATAAAATAGTAAAAAACCGTGACCCGTTTGGGATGTCTTTTTTTTCAAGCTTGGAAAATTCGTAATTTTGTTCACATTTTCGGGCAATCAAAAAAAAATAGGTTTCATTTTTCGAATGTACTATGGAAAAGTAATGTTTACGATCACTTTTTAAATATTTTTGTAACTATCACCAGTAATGTTTAAGACACGCTCAAACCAGTCTTTTTTTAAATTTAATGATGTAAAATTTGAGCAACTGTGATGGAATTATAATTAAATTATATCACCATAGTTAATTATAATTTCAGAATTGTCTTGAAATGGACATTTTTTTAATGTACTTGATATCCAAGGTATTCATACATTTTTTACACCACCATTGCTCAAACTTTGCATGACAAAATCTAAAAAATATCTTTAAAATTACTGTTTCAAGTTACCAAAATAATAAAAAAGTGATCATGTACAATACTTTTCCTTTATTTATTTCAAAAATTAATCCAAAATTTTAAAAGCTACGGAAAAAAATCCGTAGGTAACAAAGTTCGTTTTTTATTTTAATATTTTATACCTTTAATGTTCTGACATAGTGTATTTTTCATTTAGTCACGAAAGTCAATCGTTTGTGAGTTATTTGTTATTTTATCGCCACTACCACCACATATTTGAAATGATTATGGTTTTTATTTTTATACAATAGACCCACTACTTTGGAAGTAATCAATTTTTTGTAGTCATTAGTGGGTAAAAAAAATTGTTGTATATTTTTTTTTTAGTTTTAATTTTTTTCTGTTTTTTTTTCATTATTTTTATTTAGTTTCACCTTCATTTGGGGTTGCACTTTATCCTGGGACACTCTGGATAATGCGATTACATGTACATGCCAATATTTATCAAGCTAAGCACAACATTTAATTTATTAACTCCCGTACTATTGTCGGTGTGGAACTTAGCGACATCTATCCAAGCATTAACGTCGTTATTGTAATCACCTATAGAGTTATTCACAAAATTATAATATTAAATTATGATTTTGTTTTATGTACCTGTTTTAAATCTACTAACAGGGAGCTCAGTCGTATCAAATGGAAGCTTATTAGCACGCAATTACCTATCAATGTTTTCCCACTATTCATAATCTATATGATGGGACTGCAAAAGCAAATACCTACCGTCTATATGGAAGAACTTACGTACTTAGTACCTTTTTAGGTATTTTTTACGTCTAAGGTAAATGTCGACTTCACAAAAACTGTCGTGATTGTAACAAACGACAACCCTAAACGTCAGTGCGGTAAGGACGCGCAAAAACCGCGCTCCTATGACGAACCACGCGTGTTTTTCATTACTCTACAGTTTCTGTTTTTCCTTTAACACACTAAATGTTAACTCTAACGGTATGAGAAGTATTTAGTATGCTTTTGTGAAATAACGAGGCAACTGTTAGCTTTTAGTTTCATTTTGCAGATGTTGGAACTATGTTTGCTCACGGAAAACCCTTTTCATCCTGTTTATTTCTAATCACTTATTTAGATTAATATATAAATCTAAGACAAAGGTGTGAGTCGACTTTAATCATCAAAGTCGTGAACCCCAAACAACGGTTTACTAATTAATCTGGATCTAGAGAGGGCCTGCGAATTAGAAGCTCAGTTCGAGGTGTCTCAAATAGAGGTACGACATTACTACATGTTCAGTCAGAAAAAAAATGGATTTAAAGCACACGTAGAAAATATGGATTAGTGGATCACTGAATAACGATTTAGGGGCAAGTTTTCACAATATCGAATGCCAACCAAAGAGATCAAAGAGAAAACGACGGCCGCCTTCTGCCCTGATGGGTGCTTACTCTTGAAACTAATCATAATACCATTCTCATTTCAAGCAAATGCTTTGTCGGTGTTTATGAACTTAAATTAATTCAAGCAAGACTCAATTACATTTCAATTTCATAAAATTCCACCCAAATTCTATTCCAATCGTATACTAGCTCACCATTCAAGAGTTCCAAATTTTACAAGATGGGGTTAAGGTTTGAAATCGATTGGATTGGAGCTGTTTCCGAGAGTAAGCCCCCAGTTTGAAAATGCATTGTAGCGTGTCCGAGACCCTCGTGTAATCACAAAGCAGCGCACGCTCCGGTTACAAAATACCACCGACCACCACCTCCCCACGGGAACTTGTCTCGATTGCCCTACACCTAGTTCGCTGGCGCATTACAAAGGCTAATGGGACAACAGGCCCGCTAACTCGAAACTTGTTAAATGATGTCAAATAGTTACCCTACTGAAATATCGAGCGTTTAGGATGCCATCGAACTTGAGCTTACTTGGGTTATTATCGATGGATAAACGGAAATGTTTTTGTAAAAATTTATTATCTTACTGATAACAATTTTTCTCGATTTTTTCCAAATACTGGTAATCCATCTTACTTCGGTAGAATTTTTTGCGAATATTATATTTTCAGATGATGAAGGTATATTTCGCTGAAATAAAAATGAACACAGCCATAATGTACGATGTACCTATCACTTACATTTTCAAGGAATATTCAAGGAATATATTATATAGCGAAACATACCTTTGGCTTCTCATATCCGAGATTTAAAAACGTTTCACGTCACGCATCCGACTCAAAAGTATCCGAGTTGTGTGGGGCTCTTTGTTTGTGCCCTTAATGACCTCAGTTGAGCCGTGCGGTTGCCAGGCAACCCTTGAGAAACCTTCACACGCCTGCACATGTACGGGAAACAGAAAGTTATACGGTAACTTGAAGGGAACCAGGAAAAGGATTTTGTCAAGTTGCTATTTCGCTAGCATAGTATTTGAACTTTTCATAATTGGCTTTACCAGGCACATTTCATAACGTGGACATCATCTGGTAGGAAACTTAATGTTAAAACTTGGCTCAGTAATTATATCTACGATCGATAAACGCTTGCTTATAAGCTTCTATAAAGAGAAATAAGCTTGTCTCCGTAGAAGCTTTGACATGGTTTATTGTTAAATAGTAATTAACTGACAGCCATTACAAAGCACAACTCATGAATGTGAGCCGGAGGGGCGAGGGGCCATACGAGCGCTTCACGCGATTTGTGAGCCGGAGGGGCCATACGAGCGCTTCACGCGATTTGTGAGCCGGAGGGGCCATACGAGCGCTTCACGCGATTTGTGAGCCGGAGGGGCCATACGAGCGCTTCACGCGATTTGTGAGCCGGAGGGGCCATACGAGCGCTTCACGCGATTTGTGAGCCGGAGGGGCCATACGAGCGCTTCACGCGATTTTTTAATAATAAAAAGATGAGCATTCACAAAAGCCGTTTCCAAGTTGTGGGGAAGTTGGGAGACTCCTAAATAATGCAGGGGACGATTTATGTCCGTGGCATTATGTTTAGCAAGTTAATTACATACAATGCCGGCTTACATTGCCTTCCTTTGTGAGGAGATTCTGCTACGGCCTCTCCGTTGATAAATGTAATGTTTAGAAGGATTAAGTTTCTCAGTAGTTTCATTGTTACGGTCCGTTTTATAAACACAAACACAAAAAGGGAAAGATGCTTTCAAAGGGAAAATGCTTTCAAGACTTACTTAGAAGATACGATTACATGTTACGTGGTAAGCGCTTCATGGTTCCGAGAAATGTTGAATGCCTGTAGAATGAGCAAGTTCTTGCGGCACAAAGCATGAGGATCGCACACATTTATCATTTATTTTTTTAATAGGATCTTAAAATCTTACTTTTCTGACCTTGTGAACCTATGAACTTTTCAGAAACAGAAACATCGTGTTTTTTTCACAGTGTTTAATTGTGAGAATGTTTAGTGAAAAATTCAAATTAAATTAATAGAGTCATTGCAAAAACAATCCTTTGTGTGATGACCGCTTATTACACAGCCTCTACCGGCGCACAAACCCAGGCTTATAATGACTGCCAACACGTGGTGGAACTATTATATTTGTTTGTATATCTGTGTAGATATACAATAAATAACATAACATTATATAAAAACAAACTCGCACTAAATACACCATAAAACGGATTTTTATGATCTTTTTCAATTTTAATGATCTTTCATTTGTTAGATTAGTCACCGTCCCGAATAGCAGAGTAACTAATTATAAATATGAAAATTCACTAGGGAAAATATATCATGAAGAGAACCGTTTTCATCTCTGATTATTAGGCGGAACAAAGTTGCCGAGCCAGCTAGTTATTATAAACAAGAGCTTTCTTCCAGCTGGTACCGTGAAACAGCAGTGCAGACCGTGCTGCGCGAGATCCGCGACGGCGAGGGCGGTGGCCGGTACAGCCGGTCGCGGGACGCCCTCGGTATCCGACGCGTAGAGGTCGCGGACGCAGGCCACTGGGCGTGCCGCGCCGCCAACGCGCACGGACACCTCACGCTGAGGCTGCGTCTGGCGGTCAGGGCGCATCTGACGGCGCATGCGGCACCGCATTCTCAGGTTAGTTCATGTGCTAGCATTACAATCCTGATTTTGATTCAGGTGGCTAAATACGTAGACATTATTATTTACCACAACATGACACACTACACACATTATCAATTAACTATTTTCAGCTAAAAATCGAATACTCAATCAACGTATCATACAAAAGGCATTTTTAAAAAATACAAAAGGCATTTATTTACTAAAACAAAAAATTATAAACAGATTACTTGTGGTCCCCGCACTAGGTTCAAAACCTGTATCGCGGGAGGCCGCATATATGTACAGTTACCTTTATTGTGTACCAAACGTATGTACGTTTGGTACACAATAAAGGTAACTGTACAACTCTACAGCTATACACGCAGCGTAACCACGGAGCTCTGTCACCGAAACTGTAACAGTGTCCTTTGTATGTCACGTAAGGATGGTGATAATACCAATGAACTATTCTAAATCTCTCAGAAACGCGTGAAGGTATCAAGTTGAAATTCATATCATACATATAGGTAGGTACTCAAGTTTGTAACCTCTTGGAGCCGCGATATAAATCAAACTTCTAATGCAACGCAATCAAAAGTTACAGCCGTTAATGCCCAATTTTTTTGAATTTTCCAACATAAAACCTATAGGGTACTTACAAAACCTATAGGGTACTTACAAAACCTATAGGGTACTTACAAAACCTATAGGGTGCACATGCACACAAAACCTATAGGGTACTTTCCGATTACCTCGAATCATGAAATTTAGCAAGAAGGTCTTTTAAGTTCTTATAGCACAGGTAAAGGAAAAAAACCTAAGAACCGTAAATGTGTAGTTTTGTTGTTAATTCGCAAAAAAAATTGATTACTTATGAGTACAAGTTTGTACGGAACCCTTGATGCGCGACTCCGACACTTGACGTTTTATTTATTTATTAATAAGGGAATGTAAATTGATACTTAATTTTTTTATTTTATTATGTAAATATGAATGATGGCCCGAAAATTATATTGAAGTACTTACGAAGTAACATTACCTCATCTGTGGACTCGCTGAAATAAATAATAATAAATTATGTATACTAGGCTAATTAGGAAATCTAAGCAGAATATGACAGATACCGGTTAGTTTTGAACTTCACCGTAGAATAACTACATAATCGCTTACTGTCAGAAAAACCTTCTCCACCGACAATGATGTCTTAGTTACAGCTTTATTGAGTTATCGGCTCCGGCAACATCCATGTCATCGTTGACATGGATGTTGGATAGACACAGAACTAAAGCGTTAAAGTAAAAGATTCTTACAACGTCTGGCCTGTTTGAAATATAATATCAGCAGATACAATTACTACCACGATCAGAAGATACAATTACTGCCTGAGGGCTGGGAAGCTAACTATGAGGTCAACAAACTAAAATAGCTTATCAAAACGAACGGTATCATCAAGTTGTGAAAATTACCATAGGAAGTCCTCTTTGTCCGCCGGTACACCAACCAGATGATGTTTCCGGTAAGGAATGCTCTTGTACAATGAAACGGATTCCCTGCAGTTTCCCAATTGTCTGTTTGATCAATAACGTTGCTTTTTACCGGGTATTTTAGGTAAAGTAGGATTGAATGAAAGAAGCTACGTTTCAAAAGTTTTTTTTTTTTTCAAACAAATAGCGTATTTTCCTTTCAGGTATATTTCCATTGTTGGACTGAGTTTCATTTTATACACAGTTTTGTATTTTTTTATAACACAAAACGAATTGAACTTTCACATTTCATTCGGAATAATGGAGGTTGCGGTGACATTTCAGTATGGCGACTGTGACGTCATGGAGTGACTATAATGCATTTTGCGGTGTTGTCGTTTAGGTTTCGATGCATACCAAAATTGGTACTGGGAGATGATTAAATAACGTAACATTAAAACAATCAACACATCCAAGAGAGGTTGACCATGGAGGATGATAGCTACTGTAACCTGTAATAATGAATCAAAGTCCGCTGACTTCACGCACATCGTACCTATCTTCCTCTCTATTGATGATAAAGTTTCATGGATGATGAAATTCATCAGTGAGTAGGTTCATTTGATTACAACCAATATCCTAGGATACAACCAATATCCTAGGTTACAACCAATATCTTAGGTTACAACCAATATCCTAGGATACAACCAATATCTTTGGTAACAACCAATATCCTAGGTTACAACCAGCAAGCATTAACTAGACGTATGTGATGTAATACTTTATTCATACAAATGTATTTTCAAGATTTATGAGGTTACGACGTTACGAGGCGCGACATTGTTATCAAACCCATTAACTTCAGGCTCAAGGTAAAGGATATAAAAATACGATGAGAAAATAACATTTTCCATATAATGGAGCAGCCTCCGTCACTAAGCGGATTCGTTCCCATTCCGAAGTCAATTAAATTACCCGTATAACAGAATAAAAACAAAAATTCGAGAAAGCTAGTATTTGCAGGCCTTTGTAAATATTGTAGTTTCCCGAGCTGGGTTAAACTGCCTTGTGAGATTAACCTTTCTCGCTATCAAATATTTATCTGGCGCGTCGACGGAATCAAACTCCAAGGGAGGTTTTTTGGACCTTCTGTTTTGTGACGCTGACATTCTTGGCTTAGAATAAGCTACGTAGGTTTTTCCACAAGACTGTTAAAAACTTTATCGCCACTGCGCTGTGTTAACTAAACTTTTAAGTCAAAACCAGTTAACCATGCCACCTCCTCAAAAATAATCAACGAAATAACCTCAAAAGCTCTTGTTCTTTAGTTAGAGTTATATCTTTTTTTTTTCTTATTTCTTCAACGTCAATGTTTCGCCGCTGTAACTCGCGTTTCTTACGGACTTAAAAACACTCCTTGAATTTAGTCTGTCTCGTAAACTGCGGACTTTAAAGACATCGTCCACATACACACTGGTTTATACTACTTTATGGGGTGACTAAAGGTTGGGCGGATGTCTCGGAATGCGCTTTAACTGGGACATTATTGAGGGCGTGTTACAGCTTTTTTTATTCGCGACAGAATGGAGAACGTATATGCGCTTAGGGTGAGAAATTGTTAACGACGTTTTCGTTGTTTAATGCCTGTCAGATGTAAGAAAGGTTGTATTGAATCATGTCGAAGCTACTACGAAATAAGAGATTAACATTATGACTTTAATTATGTGCTAGTAGTTACAGACTTAGTGAAGTACATTCATGGCATACTCATAGCAAAGCGTAGAATTCTCGTAATAAAATCGGCCAAGTGCGAGTCGGACTCGCGCACAAAGGGTTCCGTACCATTATCTATAAAAATGGCAAAAAAAAACACGTGTGTTTTATGGCAGCCCCCCTTAAATATTTGTTTTATATTATTTAACTATTTATTTTAAAAGTGAATATATAATTAAATATTTTGTGAATATTTCAAGCGTCACCAGTTGCGGTTATCAACATTGAGCAAAAAAAATCACGTTTGTTGTATGGGAGCCCCCTTAAATATTTATTTTATTCTGTTTTTTAGTATTTGTTGTACTATTGTACATGTTATCAGCAACAGAAATACATCATCTGTGAAAAATTCAACTGTCTTACTATGACGGTTCATTAGATACAGCCTGGTAACAGACGGACAGACAGACGGACAGCGGAGTCTAAGTAATAGGGTCCCGTTTTTTACCTTTTGAGTACGGAACCCTAAAAACCGCGCGGTTTATCGTAGAACACTCGTAGCATGTCGTAGAGCTCTCGTAGCACCCACGTAGCATCTCGATGAGATCTCGTAGCACCCACGTAGCAAGGCAACGAGGTCTCCTAGCACCCATATAGCAAGTCATATAACTCTCGTAGCATTCACGTAGCAAGGCTTAGAGCTCTTGTAGCACCCGTGTAGCATCTTGAAGAGCTCTTGTAGCATCCACGTTGCGGCGTAGAGCTCTCGTAGCACCCGCGTAGCAAGTCGTAAAGCTCCGTTAGTTGATATGATATTATTAGATTTTATTCTCGGCTAATATTATCGTACACTAGCACGGCCTCGCAGTTTCACCCGCGTAGTTTCTAACCGTGGGAATTCCGGGATAAAAAGTAACCTATAAGCTATTCCAGACTATAATCTATCTCTGTGCCAAATTTCATCCAGATCCGTTATGCCGTTCTGGTGTGATTGAGTAACAAACATCCATCCATCCATCCATCCAAACTTTCACATTAATAATTTTAGTTGGACTATTATTAGACCTATATTTGATGCAAATTGGAACGAATGGCTTGTTATTAAGGTAGAATCTGGTTGTAAATGGTATTCCTACTGATAGGCGTTGATAGCCGAATATTAGCATTGTATCACCTATCCTTTAATTTAACAAACAAATAGAGGAAAATACGTAAAGGGACCGCACCACCGCCGTAGAAACCTCTCTTCAGTACGGACCACATTACACTATAAACAATACACTTGCTCTGAGGAACTCAAGGTCGGAATCCCTTTTGATTGTTTCAAGGGAAGGAACAAATTGCCTCTTACCCAGGACTAGGCGTAGTACAGCGGGACCCTTTTAGGGCAGAATTGCAAATCACATTGTTTCGAATGCCCCAAGGCCTTTAACGAGATTCCCTGTTGGCCTCCGCTTGTTTTGACTTCTGTTTTTATTGTGAGCTGAGTTTTTAGAGAAGATGAAAGCTATTCAATATTAAAATTCAAAATTCAATAACTTTATTTCTTTAGGCTTACAAAATAAGCACTTATTACAAGTCAAATTTTATACATAAACAGCTTTATAAATAGTAATTAATATCAAATAAGAAACAAAATGTTATTGATTTTGTTCGCTTCCATTTTTTGTCCACTAGTGGAAGAAGCGAAAAATAAACCACTAGTAAGTTTGTATAGGTAATACTTTTAAAATTTAATAAAATGTTATTTGCCTATCTAAGTCTAAATAAAATGTGATTCAGGTCAATATTTATATAAATGTAATTGCGTTCGCGCTTCTTATTTATGATAGTTTTTGGTACTATTAAGTTTGTCCTAGTATTTTAACGGAACAGTACATACACGACTACGACATAGACGAAGTTTTACATACATATACTATACATTTTTTGATTACTGTGCCAGCCTATATTTCAGTTGACTTTGTAATTTCGTTGAAAACAGACAATTACAAAAAAAACAAGCTCTACGTTAGTTTCATTGTCCCGCACAAAATTCTACCGCATTACGGTGGAATGCAAAATACCGGACAATTATCTCTTGCTATCGTAAATTCTACCGCATTACGGTGGAATGCAAAATACCGGACAATTATCTCTTGCTATCGTAAATTCTACCGCATTACGGTGGAATGCAAAATACCGGACAATTATCTCTTGCTATCGTAAATTCTACCGCATTACGGTGGAATGCAAAATACCGGACAATTATCTCTTGCTATCGTAAATTCTACCGCATTACGGTGGAATGCAAAATACCGGACAATTATCTCTTGCTATCGTAAATTCTACCGCATTACGGTGGAATGCAAAATACCGGACAATTATCTCTTGCTATCGTAAATTCCGCGCCAAATAAAACGGATGTGGCTGCTCTCTGAACACCGCAAACATTGTGTAGTGTATTCCTATTAGGTCTACTATTAGGTACTGATTAATCGAGTCGATCGATCGATCGAATGTCAATAAAAACAAAAAACTTATTAAATCATGATTGACATCATTCTGATCAGCCCGTGTACGTTTATGGGTGTCATAGACAAATCCATAAAAAGTTACCATCTGAAAGAGGGGTTTGCCTTAATCACCAGGTCGTGCAGGCCTGGTTCGCTGGTGTAACAAGGAATATTTACTATCAGTAAACATGGTTAGGGATTTTCCGATTTTTCTTATGACAGTTTAAATGTGAAAATACAAGATTTTTAAATAGAGTATTTTGCCGAATACATTTTGAAATACCTACCTACCTGCGTAGATACAATGTGTTCTCTGTTATGAAACCGCGGGAGTGGTTTCCCGGTATTGGATATTTTTGCTCGTCGCAAATTATCGATATTTGCTCATGGATATGCTCGTTTTAAATAATGTTTTATTGGAAAAACAAATATTTTACTTCACATTCATTATTAAAGCTGTTGACCTCTTTAGGAAGCACATATACATTTTGGGTTATTGATTTAAATTGTGCATAAGTTTCTTAATATCATATCGGCCGTGTGAGAAACCTTTCTAAAATCATGTATTATAATATAAATTCAGTTTCTTCTCTCCCGAACGCCAATAATTGTCACGTGACCGTAAGTTTCTAACATGTGTTGTGATTGGTTAGAACTGACAGCATCTAATGATTAAACAAGTTGTAACGTCATGCACAGTCTGACGGCTGTGGTAGCGGGGGTTATTGTATACTCATTGGATTGTGGTCATATACGTGACTTGAGAGTGAATACCATATAAATTCAGTAAAAATATTGTGCTTTTACACATCTCTATTGTAACATAACAATAAGTAGGTCCCTTACCAAAAACACAAACTTCTAAGCATCATGTTGATGAGAAACTTTCCCATTTCCAAAGAAATGACACTTTTGCCAGTTTATATTACAGTTTAATATAAGTGAATAATATGTTATGGAAATTGTGTGAGATTTTTATATTATTGTTTATTTTTTATCAAAAAATTGTAATTTTGACTTGCCTATGTTATGTTATGTAACGGAATGGTAAATAAATAAATACTAATACTAATACAAAACATACTTAGTTTATTTTTACAGATTAGCGTCTTTGCAGAAGCCCTCTTAAAAATCCCGTACAATAATAGAACAATGTTTTCCCAGCCCAAATCTTTTCAAAACTTTCTCTATCGATTCCGCCTTCATACGTTCCGTATCACGAAGATGTAAATTCTATTCCATAACCAAATTAGCCAGTTTCAGTACAAACAGAGCCAGAGTCCGCAATTAGCGAGCGAGGTGCACGCACTCGACACAAGCCGCATGCTTAATCAGCTCAAAGCCAACTCACTTGATAAATCGTAGTCCTAGTTATGAGTTGGGACATGCCACAAGCAAATAAGTGTCAGGAAGGAACGTGATATAAATCGTTGGAATGCTAAACATGCTTTTGAGGGCAAGTTACGACGTTCTGTTCTGGTTATGACGAGGTATTGAATTGAATTCATTGTTATCAATTGTCATAGTTGTGAACACGCATTCCTTTAAGCACAGTACCTACTTATTCCGTTTCTTTTATTAATTTCATTATATACACACTAACAGGCTAACGTAAAAAAAAATAGTAGAGTAAAACTTTTCAGTAAATAAATTCAAACAAATTGATAAACACATCCTTTGTAAAAAGGCCTACTATAAAATATCAGATTATCTAGAGGATAAAAAAGCTTGGGACGAGTTTTGCTCCAACTCGAAAACTAACAATCTAACAAGGTAAAGGTTTCTCGTTCGCTTCTTTACTTTACCTTAAAAAGATTGAAGTGGACAAAAAATCAAAGTGATCACTTTTTTTCCTAGTTTTACTTATGTAATCTGAGTTTTGTGACGTGTCCAAGAGTCCTGTATGGTCTAAAGGAATTAAAGCACTTTGAATTTTGAATTTCGTCCCGGCCCGAAGTAGGTTCGAAGCTCTATGTTAGTCTTACAACGCATAGCGTTGACATAACAAGACAAGTAAACCATAACATATAATATTGTTGTTCTTGTAAGTATAACTTACTGTTTGATACTTTTTGTCTGTTTGTTGTCGACGGTTACCCCTTTTGTACGGCGCGCTCTTTACCATTATTCCTTTGTGGCCAGAAGTCGGGTTTATAAGTTTATGAAACAGGATATTGCGTACATAGGCGAATTCAGATCTTAAAAGAGTCTGAAACCTTCAATGTTTTATTCCCAGGTGGTAAACAGTGGTGGAACAGCCGTGATTAACTGCACGTGGGGTGGCTGGCCGACGCCCCGGCTGGAGTGGCTGCACAACGGTGTCCCCCTGGGCGCTGGCGTGGCGGGCGGCAGAGTTCGCATGCAGAACAACGGCGAGCAGCTCGTTATATCGGCCGTGCATAGGGCTGACAAGGGCGTCTACCAGTGCATGATCAGAAATGAGAGAGATTGCGCGCAGGCTAGTGCGGATTTGAGGTTGGGAGGTAAACAAGAGAGTCTGACTTTGGTAAAATATAAGCGTAAGATAGCATAAAGCATTTATGGATAATTCATATCATTAACCTGACTTGAAAATTGGTCACGCGTCCACTGCTGGACACTAGACCTCCCCATAAGATCGCCACAACGACCGATCCTGGTCGGCCGGCACCTAGCAGTCACTCACGCCCTGACCTACACAGGAAAGTTTGCTAGAAAACATCACATGTCAAACAAAACAAGAATTTATACAAAACTTAGCTTATATTATTTTTATTATTAAAAAACTTACATCATAAAAGTTTAGACTTCGAGTAATGGAGCAATAAATCGCTAGAGTAAAAGTTAGTGAAACTTGAATGTTTGAAGTGCCAGTTTATGTGTTTATTCGAATGCTTTACAAATACTAATGATAAATAGAATCGGAATTCAATTATTATGATTATTAAGTACCATTGATAAAACTATTACAGGCAAAGAAACATTTTAAAACTAAATAATAAGTTTCAGTTAAGCAGGAAAATTTGTGATGTTTGATTCGTTTCTTGACTTTGCAGATACAGGACCGGAGCTACAGTACACGTTCATAGAACAGGTGTTGAGGCCAGGACAGGTAGTGACCCTGAAGTGCTCAGCGGCTGGCTCACCGCCGCCACATTTTACATGGCTGCTGGACGGACAACCGCTCAACACCATGGCTAGGGGACATAGGTCAGTTCTTCCTTGAGCTTCAACTTTTCTATACTTCAAGAACGTAGACAGTTTTAGCTGGTCACCTTTAGAGTTACCCAGCAAGTTTTTCAGTTGCGGTATAACTTTCGCAGGTATAGTGTAGAGCAGTTTGCAACGAAGGCCAATGATGTTGTAAGCTACTTGAACATCTCCTCAGTGAGGTCGGAAGATGGTGGACTGTACACCTGCAGAGCAGCCAACTCACTCGGAGAGGTGTCACACACCTCGAGACTCAACATTTACGGTGAAATATTCATCATATTTAGATTTGAACTTGGCGCTTTCATCTTCTTTTCTTAACTGTCTGTATTTTTACAGGACCACCTTACGTCAGATCAATTGGACCTATAAGGGCCGTTGCAGGGCGAGAGCTTATTCTTTACTGCCCTTATTCTGGCTATCCCATCACGTGAGCTATGAATATTTCTATCATAATCGTGCCAATTTCCACACCGTCCACTGAGCGAATTTTGAGTAATAATATAATATTCCAGGTCAGTAAAATGGGAACGAGATGGTAACCCCGTGGAATGGGACAGCAGCATCGATGGAGCCCTAACAGTAACAAGGGTGGATCCGTCGCAAGCTGGCGCTTACTCTTGTTCTGTGATGGGTCCTCACGGAGAAATAGCCAAGCGGGAGCTACAGCTGGTTGTTAGCAGTAGGTGTGATTTGAAAACTAAGTTATGTTTGGTTTAGTGTAATCTTTGCAGCTTGAACTTGTTCCAACAGATCCGCCAGAGATAGAGCCGTTTTCATTTTCGGCTAATTTGCAAGAAGGCAAGCGCGCGCAGGTCAGCTGCAGCGTCACGTCGGGAGATATGCCTGTGCACTTCACCTGGCTGAAGGACAAGACTCCCATTCCTTCCACGTTACAGGTTAGTTTTTAATCTGTTTGAGACTATTCAGAACAACTCTTGTTTTACTCTTCCTTGAATTATTTATTTGTTCCAAAAATGAAATGTCTTGACGGTACTGGTTGTGTAGGTGGAAGAGCGTGGTGCAGATTTTTTCAGCAACCTCGTATTCAAAGAGGTATCTGCCCACCACAGCGGCCTATACACGTGCGTGGCCTCCAACTCGGCGGCCAAAGTTAACTACACCGCCGAGCTGGTGGTGAAAGGTAACGTCCTGGCTATCGCACCAACACAGCACCACGCACTGAACACAGCTTGCACTGAGCACTGATTGTCATTATTTGTCGATGCTGATTCCTTTGCACCAGGTTACCTGTCTAATTAGATTGTGAAAACCAGATCCCATATAAAGTTATCATTAAATATAACTAGGTAACATGTTTACTGCTTCAAATTTTGCAACCCATGCTCGAAAGCAACAGAAGCTAAAATTCTTGAGGAAGATATCAAAAAAGTTTATTTTTATTTTGACTTCCTGTAAACGCAACATTGCAATGTTTCAGGCAATAAACACGTTTTTATCGTGTTTGTTTGTAAGCACAGTTTCATTTCCGCACATATTGACCATGATGTAAAATGTATGTAATTTTTGTTTTGCTCTACGTTGGATAACCAGATGGCTTAAGGAAAGGGTAATTTATTTAAATACTTTCGAACTTTTTTCTGTCCCTACCTTGTACGAATGTTAAACGACAAAAACGAAAAGATATGCAATAATTTAGAGTGTTTTAAAAAGCTCTAAACCTGCTTCAAGTTCCTGCATAATGATTAAATACAGCCCGCTGACAAACGGACGGAAAAACAGACAGACAGACAGGAGGCTTACTAATAGGATTATGTTGGCAGTTTGGGACCCTTTGTGTATTAAAACCCTAACAAAATCATCAGTCCAGGATCCGTCGTCCTTCGTTTTAGGCGATCCGCCATCAGTCAACTTTTTAAGACCTCTTGTAACACCCTTTGCCTTGGAAACCAGTAAACCAGTGATGAAAACGAGACCCTATTACTAAGACTCTGCTGTCCGTCTGTCCGTCTGTCACCAGGCTGTATCTCATGAACCGTGATAGTTAGACAGTTGAAATTTTTACAGATGACGTATTTCTGTTGCCGCTATAACAGCAAATACTAAAAAACAGAATAAATAAATATTTGAGGGGACTCCCATACAACAAATGTAATTTTTTTGCTCGTTTTTGCTCGATATTGATAACGAACACAGGTAGACGCTTGAAATATTCACAGAACATGTAGTTATTTTACTTTAAAAATAAATAATTACATACGTAAATTAAAATAAAACAACAATTTTTTTCCATATTATTATTATTTATGGTACGGAATCCTTCGTGCGCGAGTCCGACTCGCATTTGGCCGGTTTTATTTAAGCTTCACAGGATAAATACTAATCCCTCGAGAGATCTGCCTCTAAACGAATAATTCGGAATCATTTTCTATACAAAAGCGAAATAATTTTTCAAATCGCTACGTAATTGACGGAGAAATCGACGAACATACGCACATTAAAAAAACATACAGCTGAACTTAGAACTTCCTCCTTGAAGTCGGGAAAAGGAGAAACTATGGGAAAGTCAATTTATTAATATGACAAAGGATAAATAAATTGCAAATATCGATAGCATTGTATGAACCTTGAGTATTGTTATTATTTTAAATGTATGTAATTAAAATTATTATTATGAATTATATTTTGTTAATACTTATATTTAGTTAGGTGTTTGGTCTGTAAACGTAATGTTTGTTGGATCATTCCGGTCAGCTGAAAGCTCCGCTCGAGCGAATGGTAATGAGCAAACACATCGATATCGAGACGCATTGAATCAGATCTGAATGATGAGGGTGGTTGGGAGGGGAGGCTATCCAACGAATTAATCCATCTGCAATTAAGAAGGAGCCTTATCGAATTTGCCAAGAAATATTGAGCATAACAATCAACAGGCTAGTTTGGCCATTGATGCTGTGAAAAACTGAATAGGATAGTAAAAGATATGCAACTTAGGTTGGTTAGGAACCTAGTACGCAACTTAATATGGTAAATGCTAATTTCTAAGGTTAGTATGTTAATGTTTTGGTTTCTTAAAGCCGCTGGAACAGGTAAATCTAATTTAGCATAACCACCGAATACTCTTACTTACTTTGCTGTCATCATGCCTAGAAGATTAATTCGCCAAAAACCTGTGTTGAATTCGAAATTTAGCAAGTACTTGCTTGAACGCTTAATTTCGTTTACACGCTGCAGTTTCCCCTAAATGGGTGTTGGAGCCTAAGGATGAGGCAGTCCTGGCTGGTGAAGCTCTGGCACTGCACTGTCAGACCACAGGTTCTCCCACGCCGCAGGTCACATGGATGAAGCAGAGAGGTAACATCAAAGGCAAATTATCAGTAAACTCTTTCTCTTAATCACATGATGTTGATAACCAATCATTGATTGATTTATAGAAACCACTGTGAGCCATGCCAGTAAGTATCCGGATCTAACGTTGATGAAACAAAAGCTAAAAATTAAGTGTAATTATCGTAACAGGTTCATCAACAACGGATTACGTGCCGCTCGTAAACCTGGGAGGACGGTTCCAGTTCTTCTCCAACGGCTCGCTTTGGATCGAGTCCACTCTACCCTATGATGAAGGGCACTATCTGTGCAAATCGGAGAACGGAGTTGGAGCTGCACTTAGCAAGACTATTCTTGTGTCGGTCAACGGTACGGCTTCTTCGTTCTTCGCGTTTTGCTGTAGAATCTTTATTATCTGTCTGTAGATCTATTTTTGATCTTAGTATGTTGCGGAAACACAAAGTACAACATTAAATTATTATTTTTACATTTATCTTGACGGTTTCAGAGCCCGCTCGATTTGAGACAACGTCTCATAATATGACGGCGAGACGAGACGCGCCTGCCACGCTGGCGTGTGAAGTGCGAGGTGACTCCCCCATCCAAGTCAACTGGGCGCACAACATGAACCATTTAGATCTAAATACTTATAGGTAAGTCTCTGATTCAGATAGTTTATTTGAGTGGTTCTTGAAAAAACTTGCTTATAGACATGAATTGTGAAAATTGAAAACCCTCTGTTCCAGGTTAAGCGTATCTGAACAAAAGACTGATAGTGGTTTAAGGTCCCAGCTGTACATAAGCCGTGCCGACCGCCAAGATTCGGGCGTGTACAAGTGCCAAGCCGTCAACGCCTATGGTCACAGCGATCATTACATCTATCTTTCCGTCCAAGGTAAGAAATATGATTGAGGTATATTGACTTATTACTGATGTAAAACTCATTTACCTCTTGTAGACGCATGTTGTTATTCCATTTTGTGGTATTCCAGAAAAGCCAGACACACCTCACTCGCTCACAGTAACAGAAATTCTCTCCCGTGCCGTCCAGTTGTCTTGGAGCCAGGGTTTTGATGGCAACAGTCCACTCATGGGCTACACGCTCCAGTATTGTGCGTTGTCTGCGCAAGGCACACTACGTGCCGACCAGTGGGACCAAGCGCACACTGTCAACGTGTCAATGCTTGGACCACCTCATGCCCACGTCACGTGAGTCTCCTAACCCAATTCCTAGAATCCATACTTACTTCATTAGCATTAAACAACACCCTTGTTTTATTAGGTTAACGAAGAAAGGCGACATCCACTATGAGGCGCTATTGGGCAACCTGAAACCGCACACAGCTTACATGATCCGAATTGCTGCCATCAATCAGATTGACAGAAGTGCTTTCACTGAACCCGTGGTTGTAAAGACGCAAGAAGAAGGTGGGGCAAAGACTCATATCTCATATCGTTTCTGAGCCCTTGTTTCGTAGAGCAAGTGAAACGTTTTATGATGTCGTTATAGACTCCATGTTGTATTCCAGCTCCGTCTGAAGCTCCCAGCAACGTACACGTAAACGCGGGTGGTGCTGGTGAACTGCACGTTACCTGGAAGCCACCACCACGTGAGTCCTGGCACGGAGAACTGCTCGGCTACTCCGTCACTTGCACCGAGCTGGGCCGAGCTGAACCGTTAGCTCGGAATGCGACTAGGTAACTTGTGCTATTTGTTTAAAGTTTCAGAGCAAACATTCGTGCAACATCTGACAAAACTGTTTTTAATCGATTTTCCAGAACATTAACAGTAAATGGCTGGTCTGCAACAGATCTCAGCCTTACAGCATTGAGAAAGTTTACGCGATACGAAGTCCGAGTGAGAGCATTCAACGCAGTGGCTGCAGGGCCATCTTCAGCACCGGTTTCTGCCACTACACTTGAAGGAGGTAAACAACCTCCCCGTGATAAGCTCTTCAATTAAACTCACACATATTATTTCGGTTCTTGAAATCGATCATGTTGATCTGTTTTAGTGCCGGAATCACATCCCACAAGAGTTTCGTGCTCTCCGTTGTCGTCTTCTGGGATTAAAGTATCATGGAATCCCCCTCCAATTGGCCAACACGGGGGGCTCATTCAAGGGTACAAGGTCATTTACTTGCCTATAAGTTCAGATCATGGTGAGCATCAAGGCCTCTCGGCCTTACAAAGAAGGAGTTTCGTTCTTCGTTACCACTAATTATGTCAATATTTATTCTTTTTTCTCAGCTGACGTGGGCGAGATCAAACGAGTTACCAGCACAGACACATATCTGCACACTCTCCGTAAATACACCAACTACTCCGTCCAAGTCCTAGCCTTCACCAACGCAGGGGACGGCAAGCGCAGCCCGCCTGTCTATTGCATGACTGAGGAAGACGGTATTAAGATAATTGATTCTCAATATCAGTAGTATGTATCAATTGTGGCATGATGGTAAGAAAACCTGTTCTTCTTTAAACTTTTTTGATTTGCTCTTACAGTTCCATCAGCTCCCGAGAAAATAAAAGCCTTAGCTTTCTCCAGTGACTCAGTTCTAGTAAGCTGGCTAGCTCCAGTTAACCCAAATGGAATTATTTCTCACTACACTGTCTACTATAGAGAAGCTGGCAGGTACGTAACCTTCTCACTATCAAGACTAGAACGTTTACAAATTTAATATCTCATTCTTTTTATCTTTTCAGGCTTGGCAAACACCAGAGCTTCACCGTTTCAGCAGATAAGAAAACGGAACTTGAGCTGATGTTTCAAGTTAGGAATTTGATGGAGAACCAGCTGTACGAGTTTTGGGTTTCAGCCACGACTGGGTCTGGAGAGGGAGAGTCTACGCTTGTGGTTGGACAAGGACCTAGTTCACGAAGTAAGTTGCCAAAAACATGAGCCTGTTCATGGTAGTTCTTTTTGAAGGCCTATAAATCCTAATTGATTTTATTAATAAATTGTTTGTCTGTATTTAATCTAGTATTTAGTTGTTATCATCGGGTTATTCCAGTTTTGCCCCCTGAAAGGGGGACCTTGCGGGGGCAAACTGGAATATCAGCCAGACACACCTCAAACTTGATTGCATGAGCGCTATAATATCCATTGCTTCTTGCAGTAGGTACCTAGAATTTTTTCTGTTGTTCTGTCTGCGATTAGAATTTTTATACACTCTTCCAGTACCCGCTCGAATCGCATCCTTTGGTGGTCGAGTGGTAGCGGGTCGCGGTCGCCCTGCGCTGCTGGCGTGCACCTGCGTCGGGTCTCCGACTCCACGGTCGCGCTGGACGCACGCAAGGGTGCCAGTTACGCATCACCAGTACTACCAGGTTACGCATCGAGGGCACTTGCATATTCGAGGTAGGTTACTTCTTGCCATGATGTCATATCAACTATGTGTTCTATTTCCTCTTATTTGATTATGATCGCGAGCTTAGTTGTTACTATGACTTTCTGTTTCAGAGGTAAACGAGCAATCTGCGGGCAACTTTACGTGTACAGCAAGCAACACTATCGGAGAGGATTCCATCGTATACACGGTGGTAGCGATTATGCCGCCTGCTGCACCGCAGCTGTCCTTGCAGTACACAACTACTTCTAGCATCAAACTGCATTGGCAAATGCCTGGTGATGCTACGGACCCAGTTCTGGGTATGATCTCCTCGACACTATCAATCAAACTGATACTGAAAAATATCGACCAAATATTACAAATCATGATAACTGTTAATGTTTGACTGGTTCAGGTTACCTCCTCAACTTCAAACAAGCAGCAGAAAACGACTGGTTCATGGTAGAGGTATCTCCCGAGCAAACGTCCTACACCATGGACATGCTGAAGTGCGGCACAACGTACAACGCGAAGATTCAGGCACGGAACAAGATCTCCATCGGACCGCCTAGCGAAATATTGACTGCTACCACTAGAGGAGGGCGTAAGAAGCAGATTCATTACTTTTTATAGGTATATTTTAACCATAAAATATGTTTGAAAATATTTTTAAACTTCATTGGCAGGTCCGAAACCGCCAAAGCCCGAAGACCATGTCTACATGAACTCGACAGCGATCAAGATTAATTTCTACACATGGCGTGATGGTGGCTGTCCTATCTTGGGCTTCCGGGTGTCTTACAGAAGAGCTGGAACTGAACATTGGATAAAGGTAAACAAATCTATAAACAACAGATCAAGTCTTTGTTACAAAGGTATGTTGTTACAACTCAAGTGTAACTTGAAAATCGTGAAGAGTTTAGGTATTAAGAAGCCGTTGATTTAACCTGAAACCGTATTTTTAGGTGGGAGACGGTCTGAGCACAGCAAGCCACGTGATAGGTGCGTTGTCTCCCGCTACATGGTACGAAGTGGCTGTCCAAGCTGACAGCGATGCTGGCCCCGAAAGGGTCACTATACGCGCTGATACGCACACGCTCGCGGGAGGTATGCAATTACTTACATCATCACGGGTATAACTAGCTGGCCCGGAAAACATCGCACCGCCTTACAATATGAGATGGTGTAAAAAACTAAAAACTACCTATTACAAAACGATTTTCTTATTTTTTTTTACATACTGTTTAAAAATTAACCGAAATAACGATTTAATATCAAAATTTCTGTTTGAGATCTTAGTCTTAATACCATGTGTAAAGATCTTGGCTTGGTCACACCGGCGGCATCACAAAATACGTTTTATTTAACACTAGCTGCTACCCGCGGCTTCGCCCGCGCTTTTCATGTATCCCATTTTTCGGGTTATGTTATAGCCTATGACACTCACAATTAACATGGCTTTTTAAAGGTAAAAGAATTTTCGTAATCGGTTCAGTAGATCCAGAGATTACCCCCTACAACATCACAAACAATACAAACGTTACCTTTTTATATCACTAGTATCATATCAGTTACATTTAAAATAAATTATAAACTTTGCCACCGATTGACAAAAATGCTCTTTAAATGATTCGCACGATATTCTTTTCTATCAGCTTCAAGATACCTTGTTTTTTATTTTCAGACGCAAGCAGTTACTGGGGGGGACCTGTTAGAGTTTTCTAAGAGCATCCTCGAATGCCGAGCTGGATGATATACTTGAGCGCTTTATTTCTCTCTCTTAGTTTGCTTGGTTTTAGGTGGTGCCAACCAGGAACCCAAGGCATCCCATCACTAGTATTTTTAACACTCCTTTCTGTAATTCTAATAAAGGCCTACAGGTCCAGTAGTTCAGCTTTGTAAACAACATAACAATATTGTCAAACAAGCTCCTGATACTTCGATAAAAGTAAAAAAGGGAGATGAGGCATTACCATCTCGAAAGTGTATGGCTCAAGTTAGGTTCAACTATGTTCCCTTACCTCAGTCATAGTCGGACCGGCGGCGCGGGCGGTGGTGTTTGTGTTGTGCGTGCTTGCTACGACGTATAATTTTGTGTGATTTCGACTAAAACACCACGACAATGCCCTCGTGTTCGTTCACCAGGTGTTAGCTTACTTTTTTTTTTCTTTACGGTTAGCAGCTCCAAAACAAAAAACAAAGCCCAAGGCATTACATATTTTCCCGCGTAAGTAGATACACCAAACTTTAAATTTTCTGATAATCCGATACCTTATCATTATTTCATCTGTAACACGGTACAGTTTTTGAGTGAGCGCTGGTAGAACGTACCGTATCTTCCTTTTTTACTTTTATCGAAGTCCTGATAGAGACATATTCAGTGGCTGTATCTCATGAACCGTGATAGTTAGACTGTTGAAATTTTCACAGATGATGTATTTCTGTTGCCGCTTTAACAACTAAAAAACAGAATAAAATAAATATTTAAGGGGGCTCCCATAATACAACATATATGATTTTTTTGCCGTTTTTATAGATAATGGTACGGAACCCTTCGTGCGCGAGTCCGACTCGCATTTGGCCGGTTTTGTTTATTATACATAGACTACATCCAGAACACTCGGAATAAATATCTGCAGATATTTGTGGCGCGCCACAGAGGCCGAAAATTGGTGCGTGAGAAGCCGCGAGAAGAAGCTAGGCTGTTTTCATAAAGTCAATTTGTTTCGTTTCAGGTCGCATCCCGCCCATGAAGCCGTCATCCCCGCTGTCGGGAGGCAGCCGCCCTTCCTCAATGAGGACTGTGCTCGTGTCCTGCATCGCCAGCGCGCTCGTCATATTCGTTACGATCGCCGCTATCATTTGCCTGGTGCACGGCAAGAAAAGGTAGCTAATAATTAGGGAAACTAATCCCGAACCTTTCTTGCTGGATCAGTAGGTACCTACCTAAAGCGGGATCACATATGCGGGATCCGCGGGATATGCGGGACTCAATAAAATATGAAAATCGAAGGAAAATTAACGCAGGTAGGTATTCTTCAGAATGTTTTTTTGTCGAGTACCTACTCTTTTACAAGCAATTAAACCACTTTTTCCCTTATTTTCCTATGGACTTCTGAATTCCCTTTGGCCTCAAGCCAAGTTAAATAAGAAAAATATTCATCCTGTAGTTTTATCATACCGATCCAAATGCTTCATCATCAGGATTACTTTTTGCTGAATAACATAGTGTCAGAAATAAAAGGAAGACCATGAATTTATACATGGTTCTTCCTTTTATTTTCTGACACCATGTTATTAGCAAAAAATAATCCTTATGATGAAGCCTTTCGATCGGTATGATAAAGCTACAGGATGAATATTTTTCTCGTGGAACGGGTTCGATTCCCGGTTCAACCATGTAATTATTTAAATATCTATGAATGCAGTTTAAATTGTTTTTTAAATTCAAATAATGTTTTCTTTCAGTAAAATGTTCCATCTACAATTATTCAAGGTCCTTTCCCTCCATGTGGCATGTCCGTGGGACGCCCTGTAAATGAGACAAAACCACCTTATTTAGAATGTTAAGCCTTTTCTTTGTCAAATTTTATGGTCTATTTCCGAATTAACCTATAAAAACAGTATTTAGACCCGGAAACAATATGCTCCCTGGTAATCGCTTGTTTTTAGCCCTTACAGAAGTTCAAGGTCTAATGACTTTTTTGTAGTATAGTAGGTAGCTGCAAGTTCTAAAGTTCTGGAAACATTTTGATGTGCCTTACCTGAAACCCATAAAATTTTACTTTGGATTTGGCTTCATATTTGGTTGCAAAGTTACCGTTCGATATATCCTTATAACACGATATTTAATCTCTCAACTCAACATAATTATCTGCATTCGCATAAGTGGCTGCATGTCGCTAACAAGTAGGTACAGTGCGCGTCACAATTAAGTATCCCCCTATCTCAATGTATGTGGGTTCAAATCCTGTCAGCGATCGTTGGAGATTGGGTGATCAAAACTACATGTTTTTTATAATTTTCCATTTTCTTTTCATATTTTTGTCGTTTCTAACAAAAATTGTATGTTCTGTATCAGTAAAATGTAATTTTTGTATAAATTGTTTCATTTTAATTTCATTTTCATTTTGGTAACCTTACTTAAAATTCGACCAATTCTCGAAGTATCAACTTGGCCTTGCGGTAGTAACCGAATATAAGAGTGACATGGTTCAAATCTCGTGAGAGGTGTTTCGTTTTTTTTATCAATTGTTATCTTTTTTTCTTTGCAATATGTAAGATTTTTAATTGATATTATTCTTTATGGGCTTAATTGCAAGTTAATGAAAAAAAAACAAAAATTACAAAAAATGATATTCTATAAATGTCTACAATATTATACAATAACTACTACGTATAAATCTATGATATTACAACGAAATAATTGTTTTGATAAACCATAATAACAAATAATATCTGTAAACAGTAAAAGGTTTTTTATAATAGATTGTGATAATTTTTTCAAAAATAAAGAACATTGGTAACAATATTTCGATCTCTCGCAAAATATGCACAAAGCAAACCACACGAAATAAGACGAGTGACAATTACTTTGTTCGTTACAAACGACAAAGTCAAACCCTACCCGCATCCATAAAAAAAAATGTAAGACTTGGCATTCAAAATGGGCACTAATTAGACCGATAGACAAAATTGGACAAGTTGTTCCATCAGCTAAATAGCTCAGTTGATCTAATGCCGAGAATTCGAGTCACCATATAAAGGGTGGGTGGTTCGATCCTTAGCGGCTTGATAAGTTTTTGCTTTGAAAATTAGTCACAAGCGAATAGAAGTTAGAAAATATTTTGTAGACAAGGGGGATACTTAATTCTGACGCGCACTGTACATTCAGTTCAGCTAACTACATTCTATTTGGCCTCTGAACATTTACCAAAGATGATGTACTTACGTGGCACCAATTTGGTTGAGAGTCAGCCGCACACTGTCGTGTATGGCTGAAAAGATCTATTGTGGAAATTTAGCATTTTGGCTTCATATCGATGGTTAAAAGGTAATAAGCGACATTTTGTATCTAAATCCCATTATATTTAGACTTAGATAGGCGAATAACATTGTATTAAATTTTAAGCATTATACACTTACTAGTGGTTTATTTTTCGCTTCTTCCACTAGTGGACAAAAAATTGAAGCGAACAAAATCAATAACATTCTGTTTCTTATTTGATAATAATTACTATTATTAAGCTGTTTATCTATAAAATTTGACTTGTCTAAGTGCTTATTTTGTAAGCCTAAAGAAATAAAGTTATTGAATTTTGAATTTTTTGGTCGAAAAGGTGTTATGATTACTTACAATTTTGTGAGCCCACATTTGAGTATCTTTAGCGAGTGACCGCGGGCCGGGCGCTGTCTGCTAACTTCATTATAATAATAATCATTTATTTCAGGCAACATAAGACAAGTACTTACAAAGTAACTTAACTAGGGCCCATTATGATAAATAGGTACCTTAGAGACTAGCATACCTACATGATTATAAGAAAACTTAAAAAGAATCGTGTCACTGGCACTAGGTCGATGTTGATGTGATGGTGGTTTATGCCGTCGTCACTGTAATAAGTATTAAAGCTCGTTTTTAGGGTTCCGTATCCAAAGGGTGAAACGGGACCCTATTACTAAGACTCCGCTGTCCGTCCGTCTGTCTGTCTGTCCATCTGTCCATATGCCACCAGGCTGTATCTCATGAACCGTGATAGACGGTTGAAATTTTCACAGATCACGAAATACCTATTTGTTTGTTTTTCAGATTTTTATGCTTCTCCAGTGGGAACTACCTGCGAGACGATAGAAAGCTCAGCGAGAGCAATGAGGCAGAAAGGGAGAAGTTGAGAGAAGGCCAGAAGTTGTACTCGTCTTCTTCTATCAACGGGAATGAGAAGTCTAATGACGACTCTTCTGGTTAGTCATTCACATCTCCCTTAGCTACTTAGACACGGGGCCGAACGAGCGCAAGGCGGGCCGACTATACAGCAGCTAGAGGTTGCACTTGCACCTCACCTAACTATCTACTAGAGAACTAGAGGTACCTAGATTACATTTCAGCGAAATCATCTAAGGCAGCTTAGAACTGAGATGGGGTCAGGCATCCTCATCACATGACTGTTCTCTCAGCTGCTTATGTACCTACTGCTAGTAGTAGAGGTGCCTACCCCCCTACTGCTTGATGTCATAACATCCAATATCATGGCTTGTCCATCTTGGAAGGATGGTTTACAAATGTAGTATTCGTATATTGTCCTTACAGCAGAGTTGTACGAGATCAGTCCGTATGCGACTTTCGGCGTGTCGGCTGCGCACTCGCTGCAGTTCCGTACGCTGGCGCGGCGCGACGACGACGCCGTGCCGCCGCATCGCCGCCGGCACAGGGCCTGCGACCATTATCGATACGGTAATTATTTCCCTGAATAAACTAAATAAGTACCTACCTAAAACAAAATCTAAAGCTTCGGCTACACCTGCGCGACCAAAAATGACTGCGAAGCGGCGGCGGCGGCGGCGTCTACCGCGCGGCTGACGCGCTGCAATGACGATTCAATGGCACCTTGCACACCTACGCGAGCGAGACGCGGAACTTTAAAGGGAAAAGGTTTCTCGTTGTTGACCCTCCCGCTTCGCAGTGGTTTTTGGTCGCGCAGGTGTGGCCGAAGCTTTCGGGCCATGCCTTCGGGCTGGGTGTCTGCCTGTGGCTGTAGGCCTATCTATACTAGGTACTACTTGCTTGTACTGAGAAGGGCCATTTCGCTTTGCTCCAATCGCTTCAATGTGTTGCATAATATGTCTAATTATGTGGGTAAGTGGGGTAAGTACCTACCTACCTACCTACATTGTCACATATGTTAGGCTTAATACACAATAGGGTTTTATTATTACAAGTACCACAGTAAAAGAATAGGATATTATGAAACTTCATAATCAATCAATTAAATTTCAATATAAGTAGGTAAATGAATACTTACCTACCTACCCATTTAATATCATTTTTAAAAATTCACAATTTTCCGCATTTTTATCGTTGACATTTAGGTGTTTTGTGCCAACTTGAAAAACAACTTAGGTAGGTATTTGTTGTAGGTAGGTATAAAGTGGTAGGCATTAGGTAGAAACTTATCACAAAGGGTCTTCGCTCCCTGGTCAGAGGTTGGGTTGTGATGTGATAGGTAGTGTGCCCTTGACAGATGAGTCCAGCCTGTCTAAATGCTCGACAGTGGAGGCGCGGCACCGCATGCGCGCGGCCTGCGCCGCCAGCGCCGCGCCGCCGCACGGCTGGCGCGAGCCGCACACCGACTCCGACGATAACAGCGACAGCGCCGCGAATACCACTACTAAAGGTAAATTCTAAATTCAAACAATCCACACTCGCACTTTATAATATCTAAGTACCTGTCACTTCAATCATTATTTATAACGTTTTGAAAAAACTAAAACCCGACTTCAAATTCCAATATTACTGACACAGCTTTTAAATTTTTTGGGACAAATAGTTAAACCTCGGGATCATTCTCTATCTAAGTATACCATAGCGAAATATTTTTCCAAATCGGTCCATAATTGACGGAGAAAACCACGAACATTATAAAAATTCAATAAAGCTGAACAAAGAACCTCCTGCTCTTCTGTTTTTTCCATTGTCGTTTAAAAAAATCTGGCAATCAAGAAACTTAATAATTATGTTCCATGCTGGCAACACGCACGATCGATGTAACAATAACAACTGATTTTTTTTAGTATGATTTAATTCAAAACGGGTAATCTACCGCGAAATTTGCCCGCCAGAGTTTGAATTTGAAATTGCCATTTTCAGTTGCCGGTTGGCTTGTCCACGGTTATTCGTACGGTATACTCAATCTACGCGTACGGCTAAGGTCTGGGTTTGTCATTATTTGACTGTGACGTAGATTGAACTGAGATTGAAAAGTTATTTGACGTTTAGTTTTAGGGATGGGCACGTTGGACATCGAAAGTTGACTAAAATGTTTCAGATTTTAGTCGATCGATATTTACTCATTTTAACTTTTTTAATAAATATAAACATCACAATCATCACATAGCGAATTTTTTATTCATCACAAATATTATATGATACCACTATCATGTATTATTTGTGATGAATAAAAATTTACTTTACTTTACACTTGCGATGATGCTCCTGTTCATTATGTAAAGTCGTTTGCTACTATTAAAAACGCACATAGATCACACATTCACAACGAGAAATTATAATGTAGCGATACGGCCGCCCACTGTGCATCATTGATTTTGACGCATCACAAGGATCCCTGATTGCAGAGGGCGTAGTATCAAGCCAGGGCCACGCCCAAGGTTGGCGTGTGGCCCAAGGTTGGCTGGCCTGGTTGCCAAATCTAGTAAAGGTTTTGACACGTTTTTGCAATACCGTATAGCCCAAGTCGGGTTAGAATTTCAAATTGCATTAATTACCATCCCGAGAATTAGTGCATCAGCCTTCAGGGGGGTCAGTGGGAGTCTGATTTCAAAATGGCGATCAACCTCAACTTCGGCTTAATCCACTGTCTTGGTTTTAAGGGAGTAAACGTTTATCATCATGATAAACGTCCATATTTAAACTTCTGAGAAAAATCATTATGACTAAAGTGACTCTACATTCAGTTCCTTGCTATTTTATTGTCCGACCGATATTTTTCTAACGAAGCGATAAAAAACGGACAAATCTCATTTAATACGGAGAAGGCCCTCTGTCATCTAACTCGAATGCGCTAGTAACGATACATGCCTTTTGTGTTTATCACGTGTTAATAACATTAGTTTGTGTTTATTCCGCCCAAATCTACTGATCTCATCGTGTTCTTTCTTCGTCACCAGCAGCGGTTTGTTGATAGGTAGATAGTACAATGTATCCACGAGTGGATTATTTTAGAGGAAATTCGATAGCGCAGCGATGCAATCTTTTTCTTGTCTTGAACGGAAATCATTTCACCCACAGAAGGCACTGACGTGACGTAGCTTATTATCCAACGTGGTGATTGAATACATCGATCTTTTATTGGCAGACGTATAGCGCACAAAATATGAAAACAGGGTTGCTATTTAGGATATAGGCTAGACCTTCAATATTTATCTGTGCACAGCAAGTTATCACAAATCTCAGAACAAAAATACAACGGAAAGAAATCCGAATGAGGATCAGTAAAGTTCTAGCAAATTCAATAAAACTAGTACTTACCCACGTTATGTTATTCTTTAACTTTGTTACCATTATCTGCTCGCTTAAATAAGTTGGAAGCTTGGAAGTGGAACTTAGTTCACTATTACCTATACTTGTATGATTATTATGTTAGCATGTTTTAAGTATTTGTCTCAATAAGTTCAATGAATAGATACATTACTAATCTTTAATTGTAAGTAGCTACCTTATTTTTAATGATTCCTTGCCGTTCCAGGATCAGGTACATCTCCGTGCGGGAGCACGTACGGCAGCGGGCGGCGAAGCGCGCGCACCACCAGCAGGTAGAACTCAGGTACCTCCCCCGCTCACTCCTCACACGCCAAGCTCACTATTTGCATTACTTGTGATTCACTAATAATAACACAAGAAAGCTTATAGGTTTATCGTAGCGAATTCTTCGCAGTTTTTTTCGTTGATATAAATCCTTTCTAAATTGACAGTCACTAAAAAGTAGGTCACTTATTTTTTTTTTTTTTATTAAAATATAGTTAGGACATAGTCAGAGTCACTAACTCAACGTCATGGCTTTATAAGCTTCACCTGCTTTTTCAAAGAATATTAAGATTAACGCTTATAATTATCAGCTTCACACGAGTATCTACATAGAACGATTAATAATATCTTTATACCTATACTTACAGTGGAGGCCCAAACGGCAGTGACGGACACTCGGGAAGCTCCATGCCTGTCCCTGCCGATATTTCTTCTCTTATAGACAAGTATGAACGAATTATTAGACAGGCGTAATTTAGATTTTGCGTAGGTATTATTGTCTACTGTACTAAACTATTTGTTACAGATATCAACAAAGAAAAGAACAAGAACGACGAGAATGCACCATACATGTATAGAAAAAAAAATGCGTCACAAAATAAAATTGTTGTGACTTGTGCCATGTTGATAAAATATTGGTTGAGATAAAACACTTATTTTTACTGTGATTTGACATTGAAAGCTGCTAGGTACTAAATTTTATGTATCCATGTTGAGTCAGCACTTCATTTTTCATTTTACTGAAATGTCGTTTGGTTTCTTTGCTACCTGTCGCTGCCATTCATTTGTCTTAGGTACCTACTACTGGAACTATCACGTAGTATGTTTATCTATGTACCCACTGTTAATATCTTGTGGTATAAAACATTCAAACAAGATCTAATTTGTCATTACTTTTGACTGAATTTTCTATTAGGTACATAAAACGTCCTAGGCACTAATTGTCTCGTAATTAAATAATAGGATCATTGCTGCATTGTAAATATAATAAATCTTTCATTAAAAATTATAATAAGGTAATTGGTATCTCACCGATCTGCGTTTGTGCAGGTAAACAGGTACCTACCTACATCCAAAATTATTTTTCCGTTAATATTAATTCAGTACCTACATACCTAGTCAAGTAATTAATTGTTACTTTTATGTTAGGTAATGTAAGGAAATGGCTGTTCCAAACTGCAAAAGATACATATCATTAAAATAGACTGCCAATGTTAAAATGTAAGTATTTAATTCGTAATTCTTTTATTATACTGTTGAATAATAATAGAATAGTAAATAATTTATACACTATTGTATAAAAGTCTTTCTATTTACATGTTGTGTAATAATAAAATATTATTGGTAAAGCATGAAAGGAACAAAAAATTAAATAAAGAATGTGCATGTGTTGTGAATCTGACTTTTGTATCGACTAGCTGCTGCTCGCGGCGTCACACGCTCTTTTTCGAAGTAAAAAGTAGCCTATGTCCGTCCTCAGCACATCTACCATCTACCTCTCCCCCAAATTTCATTGAGATCTCGAAAGTGGTATTTCTGTCTCATCGGTATATAAATATGTAGATAGGTAAAGAAGCGACGAAGAAATCTTTAACATGTTAGTCACTATTTACGAGTTTGAGCAAAACCCGTCCCAAGTTTTATTAACCTATAACTTGATATTTATGGGTCCTCCTTTTTGCATAAAAAGTTTTTAACATTTGTTAGAATTTATTTACTAATAAATTTATGCAACTCACTAGGTAGGTGTTTTGTTGTAAAAAGCGTATACATTGGCCTTTAAAAGAAACATTAATTTTGTGAAGCCTAGCACAGCGAGTTTATTTTTAGTGGGTAGGTATGTATATTGCTACTTTGAGGGTAATTATCTCATAAATTATAATCATAAATCATATTAACTTAGGTAGT
This sequence comes from Eupithecia exiguata, assembly GCA_947086465.1. Lineage (NCBI taxonomy): Eukaryota > Metazoa > Arthropoda > Insecta > Lepidoptera > Geometridae > Eupithecia > Eupithecia exiguata. Next base: position 450,586 of record OX352228.1, read on the forward strand.
AGGTAGGTACTGCCTTTAAGTTTATCACTTTAAAATTATCGCGTAGGGAGTACCTGTCTGTGACCCAAATTATAGATTACATTACATAAATACGGTGTTAATATTTGCAACATTCTGAATCCAGTGACTGTAGTGATCATCATTCTGTGCCCAAAATTTATAGAACTGTTAGATCCATCATAAAAAAACATGAAAAGTTCAGAACGTGTGGGTGAATGCCGAATTTGCATAGAATTCCTGATAATTATTATAAATTATGATAATGGTAAAGTGACTGGATTCAGAATATCATTGCGGAAAGGCCGTAGGTGGGCGGTAGGCAGTGTTGCCAGATGGAATCTGAAAAAGAGCAGTAGAAATTTTGGTAAAAAAGCAGTAGATTGGGAAAAAAGCAGTAGATTTTAATCTGTTATAAATTTTAGTACCTATGTATTGTATTTTGCGAGAACAAAAAAACAGTAGATCAGTAGACGGTTCAAAAAGCAGGTAGATCTACCTGCTAAATCAGTAGATCTGGCATCGCTGGCGGTAGGCATTCAGTTAATATAATTGGTACTATATTAACTCTACAGCGGTAGGTATAGCATAGCCTAACAGATCTCTTAACCCTTAAGTACTCGCATGGGGTCAACGCAACTTTGCGCGCTAAAAAGTAATACTTCGGTCAGTCAGAACGCGCTCCCACCAACAGTAGCTTCCTAGTTCACGCCAAAATTTATGTTTTTTTGACAAACAGGACATCATAGGGTACGCACGCGTCGCTGCACTCTTAGTGCGTGACCCCGTGCGAGTAGTTACGTAACTTTTTTGGTTCGAGGTAAGTGAATCTATTTTTTTTTTTCGTGGTTTTGCATAATGTTTTGTAGCATTTTGTTACATAAAATATTTGAATTGTATTTTGCATAAAAAATACTGGTTTTTATGTAATATTTACCAATACTTTTTGCACTTGTTGTACATAGGGCAAATACAAGCAACATTCGTACCCTTGTGAGACGCCATTTCCTGCGACAACTTGCAGTAGAACTAGTTCAAGATCACCAAAAACAACGGGTAAACATAAATGCAACTCCAAAACTAATAAAAAACGACTAGTGGAGGTCCATGATCTGCAGAACCAACCAGGCCCATCGACAGCCAAGCGTGGTCGATGCAATATTTGCCCTAGGAGAGTGGATAAAAAAGTACCTACCAAATGCATAACATGCACAAAATTTATATGCTATGCCCACTCTAGGGTCTTATGTCAAACGTGTGCTGAAAGTGATTCTGATTAGTTTGTAAGAATAGACATAGTTTGAACTTTGATCTCATGGTGCCTCAAAAGTACAATTTTAGAGAAGTATTTTATTTTCATTATTTTGATAATGTTCCTAGTAGTTTTTACGAATGTCGTTCGTTAGAAGTTTTAATATAAATATAGTATTTTCCTAATATTGAGCCCTTTATTTAATGCCATTAGTAGTTTAGCAGAAATATTCCTTGTAAATTGGGGTCAGTGGAGACCCCATGCGAGCAGTTGTGTGATTTTCTTCATGCGAGTAACTAAGGGTTAAGCTGGGCTTAAACCTACAGACGAAATTTTATAAAATTCTGGACGTTCTGAATCTATGCACTAAATAAATATGTCCAAAACCACAAATCAATCAAAGATCGATCAGACTGAAAAGAACTGAGCAAAGCACAGCCGACTGGCCGCCTGGCCTCGCTTTCCACAAAGCTAAACAGTTAGGTCATGTGGGCAAAGAAAACGCAACCTAAATTTAAAAAAAACGGGTTAGTAGCTTTGTTATATGTTTTTTTTGCATGAAATTACTCGCAAAACACAATACATAATAGGTAGTACTAATTTATAACATATTAAAATCAACCTGCTTTTTTCCCAATCTACTGCTTTTTTACCAAAATTTCTACTGCTTTTTTCAGATTCCATCTGGCAACACTGTTGCAGGTGCGTTTACGCGAAGATCTCCAAGACGTAATGCAGGATTTGTTTGCCAAGCAAATGGAAGTTTTCTTTGCCTGTCTCGATGGGCAGATAAACGCACACAGTCACAACGCCCTTAGCTTCTGTGACCAAAGACATCCAGGAATAGAAGCAAACTTTGCACCATGATATAATACAAAATAATTTATTTCGATTCAAGGACTTTTTTATCTTTATTTATTATAATGGAGTTTTGTCACAAAGTGACTATGTCACTCCCATAAGAGATCATCATTAACCTATATCAGTCCACTGCTGGACATAGGCCTCCCCTAATGAGCGCCATCGCGCCCTGTCTTCAGCTTGCCGCATCCAGCATCTGCCAGCAGTCTTTCGCAAATCGTCATCCCACCTGGTCGGAGGGCGTCCTACACTACGTTTGCCGAGTCGCGATCTCCACTCAAGAACACGTTTACCCCAGCGGTTGTCGGTTCTTCTCGCGATATGGCCAGCCCACTGCCACTTCAGCTTGGTAATCCTTTGAGCTATGTCGACAACCTTGGTTCTCTGTGGGATGTACTCGTTGCGAATCCTATCCTTCAGAGAAACTCCGAGCATAGCTCTCTCCATAGCTCGCTGGGCGACTCTAAACTGGTGGACAAGCCCTACCGTGAGTGTCCACGTCTCAGCTCCGTAAGTCATGACGGGTAGGACGCACTGATTGAAAACTTTCGTTTTCAAGCATTGTGGTATGGATGACGAGAAGACTCGACGTAGTTTCCCAAACGCTGCCCAACCTAGCTGGATCCTCCTCCTGGCCTCCTTCTCGAAATTGTTTTTACCAAACTGCAGAATCTGCCCTAGGTAAGTGTACCTACTCGGAAACAATTTCGAGAAGGTGGCCATGTACGACGACCGGTCCCGGATGAATGTGGCCATTGATCATGACCTTGGTTTTATCCTTAAGAGATCAATTGTATATAAATAAACATGACAAAACATTAGGTACCTACCTATTATAACTCGCAAATAAAGCTTGACTAGCATTTTGGCTTCCTTGGAGTACCTACGGGGAAGACAAAATGCTATTAGGTACAAACAAAGTCTCGTCATTGTGCCTCGTTACGGCCACATCGCACCTCCAGTCGTGTACTGACTCAATCCAAAATTTTGGTTAATTGAGTTAGGTAGCTAAGGAAGGCCTATGTCCAGCAGTGGACTAATATAGGCTGATGATGATGGTGATGAGTTAATTATGCAAAACGACTCCAAAAAGCGCGCTCTATTGCCTAGTAAATCAGAAACTGCCCTTATTAGGCTAGAAAAGGAGCTACACAATCTTGTGTCCCTTTTTTAATAAGGAATCTAGCGCCTTTCGTCATTACCTTTTCAATATACCTAGTTATTAAGTTATGTACACTATCGCATTAGGGGTGCCTGTAAGGATAGGTGTACAATATTTTAAATAAATAAAATTACGATAGTGACGTATTGAGTATTGCGTAACAAGTGGTTGAAGCTTAGAGTATACTCTAAGGGTTGAAGTCACACGCTGCGCAAATAGTGAGAAAGTGGCATAAATCTTAATGCGTCACGTGTACCTACTGTTTATTATAATCGGAACTACGATATTTTGCTGAACTAGTGAGGTATTTAAAAGGTAAGAAACAAAAAACATTTGCTCTCGAGTAAAACTTATGATCAAGTCAACTTCGATTCGAGCATGAAGATTTTAAGCACAAAGTTTCGTTTTTTCCCAAATGCTCTAAAAAGTTTTTGAGCACCAACAAAGTCGCCGTTTTCAAGCGGGAGTGATGAAAAGATAAATATGGCCGAGTAAACGAAATGGTATTCGAGTTACAAGCCCTGTTCGGAACACATCGATCTGCCTTAGTCGATTTATTCGACAGCTTCTTTCATTCGTTTTGCGAGTTATCGACGAGCGAGCGACGACGACGACTCATCTCATCACTAGACTAGCAGTGTTGCCAGATCTACTGATTTAGCAGTACATTAGATCTTAGAGTATACCTATACTCTAAGCATTAGATCGACCTGATTTTTTAATAGGTAGTCTACTGGTATATATATACTGATTAATTTGTTAAAATTTTATTCGAGATATCAACCTACTTTTTCTGTGAAAGACCGTTGGTCTTATAAGAATCAAACAAATAAAAAATTACATTTTAATTGGGTGTTAATTCAATTTCTTGTCAGATATGAGTCTAATCTTGCTGAATGTTTGGTTAGAGCGCACCTGTACTGAAGGTGAGGCGCGGGTTCGAATCCTGCTGAAATCGAAATTTTTTGGGATATTATTAAAAAAGTTTTCGTAGAAGATTTACCAGGTGCGAGTAACACACTCTATAGCAAAAAGCTAAGAATGTGTACCCCTTTTTTTCTGATGAACATAGTTCAGAAAGGACCACTGAACACCACGGTAGGTATTTATAGTGTTCATTACCTAGATACCTCAAGAAGCCTGATGATCATTGCCGTTGAAAATAAAAAAAACTCGAAATCAGAGCTGTTGAGTGATTGATCAATATTTTCATGTATGAAGTTTCTCACGAAGCTAGGTAGGTAGGTACCAAAATCATTAAACTTTAATTAAACAAATGTTGAGTGAGAGCCACGAACATTTTACTTACATTGCAACTTGGGTACTTTGACGAAAGCCATCATTGAAAATTGTAACTTAATAGGTACCTACCTACTACCCAAATAGGTAAGTACCTACGCTCGTTAATTAGAATAGCAATTTTGAGATTATCGTTTGAGCTCATTTACAGTAAGAAAGATTATACACGAGCTTATTGCACGTCGCGTCGGCTACAATAATTATTGCAGTAGGTACAAAAATATTCAAGTTGTTAAAATATAAAAAATCAGAAATCCTTTCATCAGTTCAGAAACTACAACGGGACAAATAAAACGTCCGAATGACACTGCACTTTACACGTCGTGTTTTTCGCGTATAAGCATAAAACTGTTTTCGTTTTCAAAATCTACTGATTTATCCGTAATCTACTGATTTAGGTATTGGAATTTATTACTCCGACTTTCTACTTATTTCGTCAAATTCGATCTGGCAGCACCTTGATACGAAACATGTTTAGGCGCGCGAACCGCAAAGTACTTTGGTTTAAGGATGTTCCGATAACCATCAAAGTATCTATACCTATACTCACCTACTCAAATCATTTTTCGATACTACTCATTCAAAGTACTTTTTTTAGGTATCGATACTTGCTGATATCGATACTTTTTTGAATTTTTTAATGAACGTACATATATCAAATGATAAAGGACATTAATTTAACTTTTGTGAAGGCAAAATTAAAAGTTAAGTAAATAATTAACTATTTTTTATTAATTTACAAATATTATGGGTATCATTTAAACGGTCAGCAGATAAAGGCGGTTTTGGTCAGCCGAATAATTGATTTGGCAAGCAGAAAAACTAAATTGAGCTGCAACTAGTGGTCGGCAGAAATGATTTAATTGGTCAGCAAGTAATGTGACATTGGGCAGCCTAAAAATTTATATCATAGTAAATAAACATTTTGTGCTGCAATATATTAGTGAGGCAGCAGCAAAACGTGATTCGGATTTATTGAAATTTTGGTACGCCTTAAAACTGAAACTGCAGCAATGTATTCATGTTTAAGATCAGTAAATTGTGATTAGCATTTTAAAAAGATTTGGCAATCTGTCAATTTCATACAGGTTTGCTACACCTGCGCACGTAATATAATTTATCTGTGTGAAGTTTTTATCTAAGGTGTGGAGAGGAGATCTGTAGGGGAGGCCTATGTCCAGAAGTGACGTGTTTTTTTTTGGGTTGTTCTTAGTAGAGAACCGTCCCGGGTATCATACCGACCCGGTATGGTACCCGGGGTGGTTCTCTGCAGTGGCGGCGGCGCGGCAGTGCCGCGGCGTCGCCACTGCAGTGCTCAATCAAACTCAGTTTAAGGTCACTTTGCCCGTTGCTATGCGTGGCAGCAACGACGACGGTGGCACGGGGGTAAAGGCGCGCGCGGCGACCGGCCTGCACTTCGTTGCTATGCGCGGCGGTGCGGCGGGGGGAGGACAAAGGCGGGCGCGGCGGCAGCGGCGTGAGCTTCGTTGCTATGCGCGGCGGTGCGGCAGGGGGAGGACAAGGGCGCGCGATTTCAAATGCAGGCCAAGTGATATTTACTTAGCCTAAGTTTTATTTTTCTGCATAACGATTTTGTAATTCTACTGATCAAACTATCAATTTTGCAGCTCAAACATCCACTTAATGGCTGATAATAATTACTTGTAAAATCCTGCTGCTCGTTTCATTAATTCTGCTGCTCATTTCATTAATTCTGCTGCCCAAAACATTAATTTGGCCGATCACTCGGCTATTTATTTTCTGACCAAAAATAATTTAATTGCCGGCCAAGTATTGCTGGTAGTTTTTATTTTACAGCCGATCAAAACATATAATGCTGCCCAAATAGATTTTTAGCTGATTTTTCCGGCTGATCAAATATTTAAAATAAATACCAATAAATTTACTTCCAAATATTATCTATTAAATTTCTTTTGGTAAAATATGTCCATATTAATGATGTTGGTGGTACTATGGTTACATTGGAATGGAACAAAAAACCGATGACTATATTAAATTAAATTACTCCTAAACAATCACGTCTTGTGTGTTCAAATTATTCATATTGCCATGCTGAACACTGCTGACTGGACAGTGACAAATAAGGTGTAAATGGCGGCTCTTTCGGTCTCGGCTCGGGTGAAGTCGGATTTCGGTTTCGGTTCACCTGGCACGAGACACGACACGACACGTCAGATGCGATGAAAATGGCGCACTTTACCGATACATAAACTACCGAGCGAGGAGGGCTTTCGCAGTATCGTTCTGTCTGATGCGTTCGGAAGTTCGGATATTTTAAATAAGGTCTGTATTAGCATGTATGTCTCTATATGTTGTTTTAATTTATTATGTTGTTATGTATTAGTATATTAATCTATTTGTATTTTTGTAAACACCTATCCTCTTTTGGGAATGCACATAGATTCACATTTAAACTGGAAGGAACAAATTACCTACAACAAAACTGTCCAGGTTCACTTATGCACTATTTGAACTTAAGAGATCTACTGATATAAAAACTGCCACAGCTGCTTATTATGCCTATGCGCATTCATGGTTACAGTAGGTACGGAATTATTCTTTGGGGAAATAGTACAGACTCTAACAAATTATTTGTCTTACAAAAACGCTGCTGTATCAGAATAATACATAACCGTGATCAAATGTCTAGCTGCAAACCATATTTTATAAGAGAACAAATTCTAACACTAACTTGCATTTATATATTAAAAAGTTGTTTAATTGTCAAAAAAACATTAATTTTTTCAAGCCACACAACCAACCACAACATCTAAGACCCCAAAATCGTTTAGATGTAGGTACTGTTTTCAAAGCTACAACTCTTTCACTCTGGTCCACACGCCATGTGTATAAAAATTTCTATCAATATCCCCCAAGATAATAAGGAATGAAAGCGAATTACCAAAATTTAAGATACTTCTAAAGAAATATTTAATTGAAAACTGTTTCTAAACTTTACAAGAATTCTTGGAGCTGTAGGAATAGGTACCTACTCAATGTGTAGTATGGATTTGTTTGAACTTAAATAGATTTGTTTTATGTTATAAGATTTGTTTTAAGTTAAATTTTGTTTTGTTTTATGTTTTATGTAAGTACTTTTGTTCTTTAAGTACCTACTTACCTCTACTTTTGTAAGTAGTACCGTTATTGTAGTGCCCTAGCCGGGTCCATGTTTGGAACTGTTTTTTATTATGAGACCTACAACATGGTATCAATAAAAAAAACAATTTGAATTTGTATTAGTAGGTATAGGTAATTGATTTGTATTAGCTTAGCATAAGCACCGCCATGCTATGATTTTCTCCGTGCATCTTGGTTGCCTGGAAGATATTTATCTTATCGCTTTAAGCGATAAGGCCGCCAATTCCATTGCCTTTCTATAGCTTAAGTTACTAATGTAAAAATGTACTGTATATTTTGGTTTATGAAATAAAGCTGTATCTATCTATCTATCTGATTCGATTCGACATCAAGTACTTTTGTTTCTATACCGAGTAGGTATAGCAAAATTTATTCGATGCTATTAGTACTCGGTATCGAATCAAAAGTATCGAGTACCTACTCGTATTTACTAGTATCGGAATGTCCCTCCCTACTTCCCTACTTTGGTATCACGGGCCACGGGGCGCGCGCGCACGCACGCACGCATGCATGCACGCACGGGTGTTGTGTTCAAGTTCAATTCAATTCCTAAAATATTTCCAAAAATGACTGAATACATACAATTAAACTGAAATTATGTAACGCAGTCAGTGAAATGATTGCTTACTACCCTGTGAATACCCTGGCAAACAGTTCCCGGCGCTAAGTTCGACTTAGACCAAAGTAACTGGCGTTGTTTTGGTGCTGCTCGTCTGTATTGATTTATCTTGGCATGCCACTGACCTGTTTTTTCGTTCGCATTTGTAAAGTGTAACCCGTAAATAATTAATAAGATCGTTAGGCTGGACCGTGCGGTGATTATAAATGAATAATTGGATACATTCTCTTGGAGCATTTGATGAAATAATGGGTGTGTTCCATACAGTGCTCACTCAGAGTCCTCAAATTGTTTGCGTGAATTGAATCAAAGTGTGTCTGCTGCAGCACTTATGATCTAAAACTGGCATGCAGTTGAAGCGATGATGACGCCTATAGAGGAGAAGAAAGATGAGAAGGTAGGAATCTTACTCGAATTTCTATTACGTACCTATTGGTAGTGGTTTATTTTTCGCTTCTTCCACTTGTGGACAAAAAATTGAAGCGAACAAAATCAATAACATTTTGTTTCTTATTTGTAATTAGGTAGTATTTATAAAACTGTTAAGTATAAAATTTGACTTGTTTAAGTGCTTATTTCGTAAGCCTTCAAATAAAGTTATTGAATTTTAGAATTTTTGGGCCAAAATGTTGAGGCTTTCTCTCACTTCATGTAATGTAAAAAATCATGTACAAACAACACTCAAAATATCACAACTTTTTGAACGATTTAATTGCATTATGTATCTACTGAAAATGTCTGATTAATCATTGGTAATTGAATCAGTACCTAGTACTAATGAATGTAAGTGTGGTTTGCAGACCAAAACCTAAGCTTACTTAGTTTTGACGTATCTTGCACAGTTTATACAGTTTTTCATTAAAGTGTGCAGACTGCAGGGTATGCAAACTTATATGATTTTTTTTTCTTCCTGGTGGCCTGGAAGCATCTGTAGTGGTCCGCAAGGTACTCTAACTGGTCCGCTGTGTCATCCTAACCCCCCCCCCCTTTATCATCTAACATATCACTCAATGCTTTTTCAAAGTTATTTGCTTTTATACCTACTGTTGACTTCTATCACATTGATTATTTCTTTAAACTGCTACAAAAAAGTTGTAGATCGCTCTGCTCACCGTTATCTCTGCTGTTTGTGTCCAATTCAACCGGAAAGCAACAAGTTCTTTTCCTGTGGTGTGGCCCGTTTCAGTGAGTATCGATCAATGTTTACCAACCACTGTTTAAAATTATATACATATCTTTTCGCTAACAAGGCTATAATCCTCAGTTTAAAAATCTAAAAAATCAAATATGTTCTTCGCAGCTCGCTCCGCTTGCTGTTAACATTTCTTTGGTCTTGGTTTAGGGCAGAGCCTGGCCCTCGTATAAAGTCATCTTACCCACCACCTCAAATAAATGACGCAAAAACCAAATAAAATACAAATAATTCGCGCCAAAATGTACATTCATTGACTCTATTACAGCAATCTATCCTGTGCTTTTCTAATCCATGCATTCCTGGCCATTTTGACGGTGTCTTCTGACCATACAGGTCTACCAGTACCTAAGTAAACACAATGTTTATGTCCAGATCCGCATGGGTATGGTCCAGGTGTCGGACGGCAAGTCCCGTCCGCGCGCTGCGCGCCTCGTGCTCACCATGGACGCAGTCACCGTGCAGCGGGAGGTTCCCGTCAACCCTCCCCAGCATGACAACACTGTGCCACACACCAGGGTATGCTATAATATTACTAGGCTGCAGTACCTACCTACTTATTGGTGCCTAACCATTAAAAAGAACTCTGGTTGGTAGACCTGTGTGTTTCCAGCCAGACTAAGCCAAAAGTTGAAGTTTAACTCTTTAACTTTTTTTTTTATCTACTGTGACTGAAAAGACATCAAAAATTGGTGAGCCAAGGAGTCGAAGTGAACATTTATCTACTATTGAAATGGTGGGGGCCAAACTATTGAATTTACCAATGATATTGTTTTTGTCTTGAATAATATATCTCAGTATTCTGTGAATGTTTCAAGCGTCTACTTGTTGCCGTCAACAATATCGAGCAAGAGCCCCCTATTTATTTTCTGTTTTTTAGTATTTGTTGTTATAGCGGCAACAAAAATACATTATCTGTGAAAATTTCAACTGTCAACTATCACGCACGGTTCATGAGATACAGCCTGGCGACGACAGACGGACGGACAGACAGACAGACGGATGGACAGCGGAGTCTTAGTAATAGGGTCCCGTCTTACCCTTTGGGTAAGGAACCCTAAAAATTACGTCACTTGTCATCGAATGCGTAAATTATACGAAATTAATTCGTTCAACCTCAATTTCTACCCGAGAAAACTTCCTATTAAATTGGGGGGTCAAGGTGTTTGCGAAATTTCTAGGGTTTTACTCCCAGCTTTTCTATCTTCAGTTCACGGTACAAAGGACCTAATTCATAAAATGTTTATTAAGTGTTCACAAAGACCAATAACAGATTAGATAATAGCCTGTCCAACACTAAGCACTCTTAAGCAATTTCTACGCTTAGGCGGAGAATAATTATTATTTATAATGAAACCTCATTGTCGTTTTTTATCTTTTAGTTAGATTTGTCTAAAACTAGTGTATTGCTCCAGGAGCGCATGGTCCAACTGACGCGTCAGAAGGTGGGAGGGCTGGGGCTCAGCATCAAGGGGGGTGCTGAGCACAAGCTGCCCATCCTCATCTCCAAGATATACAAGGACCAGGCGGCCGACCAGACCGGCCAGCTGTTTGTAGGAGATGCTGTCATTAAAGGTAATACAAACTTAATGTTCAATTTCCAACATCTTTTGGTTTTTTAAATCGCAAAATTTTGATTTTTACATTATCTAGCCCCGAACTAAGCAAAGCCTGTGTTGTTGGTATAACTGATATAATTATACTTGATTTATATTACAGTACTGCCACACCATGAAATTCTGCCATGGAAAGAATCGTGATCTGCAAAAATTTGCGTGCATAGCGCTTATAAATTCTGTCTCGTTATGACTGTGTGCTAATATTTGCACGTGATTTTTAATTTTTTATAGCTAGGTAAAACCTTCCTAACTAGCTTTACATACTCGTTCGTTAGGAGAACTGAACTACCTAGTAAACCTGATAAAGCTTTCCCAAAGACTTTCACCTGATTAATTGCTGTTTTAAAGGATATTTTATCTAGGAGACAACAGATGTTACATACTGCTTCTACCTAACATGGTATACATTTCAAAGCTATGTTTTTCGCTACAGCTCTTATAACCCTCCCTACCAAAATGGTTGGAATTGATACAAATGTCGAGTGCGTATTTAGGTCATCGTCGTGGGTCGCGTGCTGCCGTTCATTCTAGTAAGCGGATTACAACCAACGGCGCGCGGCGTCTCCGCTTATTACATTTAATATTGTGTACCTACAAGTACATAATGTATGGCATTGGACTCCATTGTGTTGCATGAAATGGCAGTAGTGTGACAGTATGGTGTGCCATTGTTCTCATTGTTTGCAAATTTATGTTTTGATAAGCTCGTTTGTTTTAAGTAGCTAAGTAGATATTGTAACAAATATCCTGCTTGGCCTGACTTTAATTCTATCTATCCATCGGCTATGTATTGTAAATTAAATGACACTGCTGGGTTAAAAAAAATAACGAGCCTTATAGTAGTTTCAAGTTGAAAAAGAGCTTGGACAGAAATGTACAAGTTAACTGTTCAATATTTTCATCCTTATATTTAGCAATGGATTTTCGCAAAGTAACGCCTGAATCTATTATTTAAAGTTAACTGTTGTTAGCCAAAACCAGAGAAAGATATTATAACATATAACACTCTAAATGTACATTTTCGTTCCTTACCAAGTCAGAAGCTTCGAATTCCCATTTTCACAAAATGGTCTATACAGTAAAACCATAAACACTGCCACATAAAACCCAAACTTCCGCAATACTAATGAAATTGCGCTCTGTTCCAGTAAACGGAGAGTACATAACGGCATGCGCACACGACGACGCTGTGAACATCCTTCGGAACGCAGGAGACATCGTAGTTCTAACAGTGAAGCACTATCGGGCCGCCACGCCTTTCCTTCAGAAACAAGGTACATCTGTAGGAAAATCACTCCACTCAGGCCACTCGGTGAGCTTACAGGGGCGCGGGATGGAAGTACTAACAGACGAACGAACATGGTGCGACCACCGCACTGTACGATGCGCTACAGACGACCGCACAGCTTATCGACTGTCTAGTCGTTTCGAACCATCGAACCAACCGCACACATATACTATACATAGATGTAATATATAAACGGTACTATGCACCAAAATCATTATTTTAGACTTTACAGTCTCGTGGACACGTCACAAAATTCAGATGAAATAAGTAAAACTGGGAAATAAAGTGATCACTTTGTTTTTTTGTCCAATTCAATCTTTTAGAGGTAAAGTAAATAAGCGAACATGTAACGTTTACCTTGTTAGAAGTTTTTTTTTATCCTCTAGAGAAATTTATATTTAAAATTAGCCTTTTACAAAGGGTAATGTTTGACAATTTATTTGATACTAGCTGTTACCCGCTACTTCGTTAGCTTAGCTAACGTAACTTTACACAAAGTACTAAATAAATGAGTCTCCTCCGAGGAATGTAAACTAACAATTAGTTTGTTTCAGTGGACGCAGTGTCCGACACTGACAGCAGTACGGGCGACGACCACCCTTCTCTCCGGAACAAGGTGGACGCTAACTGCAACGAGAAGGGCTCCGACCATACTAACGGAGGCTGGCAGGTATGTCATATCCTGGGCAATGGAGGGTTCACTGAGTGTTAAGCTCACTAATATTATAAACGTGAAAGTTTAGATGGATGGATGGATGGATAGATAGATGGATGGATATTTGTTCCTTTATCACGCCAGAACGGCAGAACGGATCTGAATGAGATTTGGCACAGAGATAGATTATAGTCTGGAATAGGACATAGGCTACTTTTTATCCCGGAATTCCCACGGGAACGGGAACTACGCGGGTGAAACCGCGAGGCGCTGCTAGTATCACATATATATAGATTGTCATATATACAGGGTCGAAGTTTCTATGGGCCCTGGAGGGGAACTACCTTAAATCCTTTAGCTAGCTCATTTTACTGAAAGGAAACATTCCTTTATTTTTAAAAATAAACATAATTCATTGCCTTTCTTTAGCTTAAGTTTTTATAATGTACTGTATGTTTAGGTTTATGTAATGAAGAATTGTCTATCTATCTATCTATAATTGCATTCAAAGATTTTCTAAAAATTCCTTGTTTCACCCGGGAATCGAACCAACTAAAAATTAAAAAATAAACCCTAGCTATTTTATTATGCGAATCTGTAGGATTATTGTTCAGGATAAAATTTATCTAATAAACAGAAATTCATCATCTCTGAAAATTTCAACTGTCTAATGTCGTAACCGTGATACGGTTACGGGTACAGCCTGGTGACAGACAGACGGATAGACAAACAGACGGACGGACAGCGGAATTTTAGTTATAGGGTCCCGTTTTACCCTTTGGGTACGGAACCATAAAAATTATGAAAGTTATCGTTCGAAATTCAAATTTGTTGCCGCAAGTTGATAAAAAACACACTCCATTTTTAAACTTTTTGTCAGAACGCCTCATGTAAGAAGGAATTGTGCATAGATTTATTATTACCATTTTACGATTTTCTTCTCGAAGTGTGTAACAAGGTACCTTCTTAGCAATTAATAACATTAGCAAGCCTCTTCATCATACGATGTCTTTGGATGTTAGAGATAAGAAAATTATAACGTGTCATTTACTTGTTACAAGTGAACAGTACTAGGTATTGTTAATAAGAACATGTAATAAATATTCGATTTCATGGGTTTCTTATACAACAGATGAGTGAAAGGTCCAATGTTTATTAGACAATTTTTATCCTGAACAATAATCCTACTGATTCGCATAATAAAATAGCGAGGGTTTATTTTTTAATTTTTAGTTGGTTCGATTCCCAGGTGAGACAAGGAATTTTTAGAAAATCTTTGAATGCAATTATCCAATTTGAATGCAAAACACCATCCTAAAAACAATAGCCGGTAGGATCAACCTCTCCCACATGGCATTGCTTCGTGCGGAGGGTGATCTAATCTTAATGTATTCTAGATATTATATTGAGTGTAAATTAACTAACCCTAGTGATAAGATTTTGTAAGTACTAACAAACTATGGATCCATTGTGTTGTCCGAAATAAAAGATTTTTATTTATTTTATTTTTTTAATTATATTTCTTTTTAAAAATAAAGGAATGTTTCCTTTCAGTTAAATGAGCTAGCTAAAGGATTTAAGGTAGTTCCCCTCCAGGGCCCATAGATTCATTCCACCCTGTATAGAATGGGTTACCATTCCAAAGCTATATAATATATATGTTCGCGACTGTTTAGTTAAAAATGAAAGTTCAATGCGGAATAACAAACATCACGTATTGCTAGTTGACATTACACGCATAGCCTGAATACACATTGAACTTCGTAGACTGGGGTTGCTTTAGATCTGCATGAAAGCGGGATAAATACCAACAATGCGATACAGATCATCAAACTCATGTGAATTGGGGCCTTTCGACCGGGAGATGTTCTATTCATTTTAGTAAAATATTTCGGCACCGAAGTGTAAAATTTTTAATGATTCATAGATCTCAACATTGAGCTGACCAAATTTTTATGAACGCCATCTAGTATGATGTCCCTGTAATGTTAGGTCGCAGTGCATAGACGCTGCCCGACAGCCTGTTTGTCGGCGGGTCGGTCGGTGTAGATGTGAATGGTTGTTGTCTGCAGAGTGGTTGTGACGAGGAGCGCAGCGTGTGCTCGCGGCCCGCCTCGGCCGCCTCCGACACGCTCACCGACACCGGCCTCAAGGAGTGGCGGGACGTCGTCTCAGGTACGCTCTCTCTCTCTCTCTCTCTCTCCCTCTCTCTCTCTCTCCGCGGCACTACGCCATACTATGTCTCATCATCATATACATTACTTTTTGCTCTTAGATTGCAGAGTTTGAAGGTACCTTTATTTCTACATTTATATTTTTTATGGTACCTACCTAACTACATTTTGTTACTAACATTTCAGTACCGCTCATGATGGGCTACGTCACAAGATATGTGTTTGGGACAGATAAACTGAGGCCAGGAGCGTTTGAGGTAAGATACCGTCATATATATAAAAAATATGTATAAAATATATATATATATTTAAAAAATATTGCTATCAATTTAGATTACGCAAAAACGAAACTCGACCTTCTTGACAGCGCTTGCATGATTTGCAAATGGCTGACATGCTCAGTGTGGCTCGCTTCGCTCGCCGCACATCTCAAGGAACTTGGCGCGCTGTGTGCTGCTCTCTAGCACGCTCAAGACGTTTCTCGTACTCCAGTGCGGCTCCGTCCCCAATACAGCCTACCCGATTCATAGAATATCTAGTATTGTTTGTGTGTCCGTAGGTCCGCGGCGCGCGGCCACACGTGACGTCCGGCGTCATCCACGCGCCCGACCCCGCTGCGCTCTCACACTGGCTCAAGAGCATCTCCGATAATATCGTTGGACTGACCAATCTGCAGGTAAATGTTAGGGTAACGCTATGTCTGTCCACACCTGACATCCGGCGTCATCCACGCGCCCGACCCCGCTGCGCTCTCACACTGGCTCAAGAGCATCTCCGATAATATCGTTGGACTGACCAATCTGCAGGTAAATGTTAGGGTAACGCTATGTCTGTCCACACCTGACATCCGGCGTCATCCACGCGCCCGACCCCGCTGCGCTCTCACACTGGCACAAGAGCATCTCCGATACTATCGTCGGACAATCTAAAATAGGCATAAGTTTTTTTTTAATGTGTTACCTACGAAATTTCTGAATTCAAAATATATTATATAGTAAGCGTTATAACTAGTAATATCTATAACCAACATTTCTCTATTTCCAGATGAAGCTGCTGAATCGGCACTTAGAAGCGGGCGAGCGCATCGAGTACATGGGCTGGGTGGTGGAGGGCGAGGTGCGCGGCGGCGCCTGCTGGCAGACTTACGCGCCTAAATTCCTGCTGCTTAAGGGGACCGACGTCATGCTGTTCGACAGGCCGCCTGTGAGTATGGTGGAGGGCGAGGTGCGCGGCGGCGCCTGCTGGCAGACTTACGCGCCTAAATTCCTGCTGCTTAAGGGGACCGACGTCATGCTGTTCGACAGGCCGCCTGTGAGTATGGTGGACGGCGAGGTGCGCGGCGGCGCCTGCTGGCAGACATACGCGCCCAAGTTCCTGGTGCTCATGGAGACCGACGTCATGCTGTTCGACAGGCCGCCTGTGAGTATGGTGGACGGCGAGGTGCGCGGCGGCGCCTGCTGGCAGACATACGCGCCCAAGTTCCTGGTGCTCATGGAGACCGACGTCAGGCTGCAATCATCGTTTGGGAAAAGCAACGAGTTGGCTGTATCAGGCCGGTATACCAGTTTTCATCTATGGTATCAGGGACGCAACTGCAGTGGAGTACGTAATACGTCTAGTGCGCGCTACAGAGCAGTGTGAAGGTGTGCGGGGCGCAATATGCGTTTAAAGTACTGAGTTATAGCTTTATTCTCTTAATAGGTGTTTTTTCACTTGCCGGGGAAGACAAATTGTGTAAAATACACAGCATGTTTTTCCACTTATACAATCGGAGTCGAAGGCCTATTAAGATTGAGGTTTGAGACTAAATTTTTGATGCTTGGGAGAAGTCGCAAGATGCCTTAGGTGTTTTTTGCGACTTGTCAAAAGCATTCGATTGCGTACACCATGAAACATTAATCAGGAAACTACATCACTATGGAATAGTGGACTCCTCTTTGGATCTTCTTACATCTTACTTGAGTGATAGGATACAAAGAGTTGACATCAATGGAAAACGGTCTTCAGGGTCTGTAGTCACAATGGGTGTACCGCAGGGTTCTATCCTCGGTCCTTTCCTATTTTTAGTTTATATTAACGACCTGCCTCATCTTGTAAAGAATAATCACGAGATTGTACTGTTTGCTGATGATACTTCATTAATATTTAAAATGAAACGACAAAGCACAAACTTCGACGATGTGAATAATGCAATCTCAAAAGTAGTTCATTGGTTTAGTGTCAATAATCTGTTACTTAACGAAACCAAAACAAAATGTATTAGATTTATTTTACCTAATGTAAAACAAGTTAAGGCTGATGTAAACGTAAAAGGAGAAACGTTAGAAATTGTAGAAAGTACCGTATTCTTAGGAATCACCTTAGATAATAAACTTCAATGGGGCCCGCACATAGATAAGCTATCGAAGAGACTTAGTTCTGCAGCGTATGCAGTCAAAAAAATCCGTCATCTTACAGACGTGGATACATCTAGACTTGTTTACTTCAGCTACTTCCACAGTATTATGTCTTATGGTATACTGCTGTGGGGGAACGCTGCAGATATTAACACCGTATTTGTGCTGCAGAAGAGGGCTGTTCGTGCAATCTATAATATGGGTCCCAGAGAATCCCTGCGTGATAAATTCAAAGAAATAAACATAATGACAGTACCTACCATGTCAATATATTTATGAAAACTTATTGTATACTCATAAAAATATCAATCGGTTCCCTAAAAATAGCGATATACATAAATTTAATACTAGAAATAAGAATAAACTCGCTGTGCCCACAACTAGGTTACACAAGATTAACGTATCTTTTAAAGGGCAATGTATACGCTTCTACAACAAAACTCCAAGTGAGTTGCAAAAATTGTCAATAAATAAATTCAAACAAACTGTTAAACACATCCTTTGTAAAAAGGCCTACTATAAAATATCAGATTATCTAGAGGATAAAAAAGCTTGGGACGACTTTTGCTCCAACTCGAAAACTAACGTTCTAACAAGGTAAAGGTTTCTTGTTCGCTTCTTTACTTTACCTTAAAAAGATTGAAGTGGACAAAAAATCAAAGTGATCACTTTATTTCCTAGTTTTACTTATGTAATCTGAGTTTTGTGACGTGTCCAAGAGTCCTGTAAGGTCTAAAGGAAATAAAGCACTTTGAATTTTGAATTTTGAAAAAATTAAGATGGCGGATATTTTGGGTTTCGAAGAACCTTAGAATAATATCTGTTTTGAATTCCAGATGAACATAGCCGAGCTCGCAAAATGTCCGGAGACGCTCAAAGTATATCAGACCATGTTCCGGACCGTAAAGGAGAGCGAGACTGTGGATTGGAGGCAACACTGCTTCCTCGTGCAGGTAATGCCGATAATACTCGATAAGCTTGACCGTTTCCAATATTAAAACAACCTCAGCCCTGCAAACATCATTTTATTTTTTCATCGATAATTAATTCCAACCATATCGCAGTGGGTACACGGGTAAACAGGAATTACCCCTACACCCACCGGTGGGTGAAGCCAGTGGGTGCACGGGTCGCGGGTCACCAATTGTTATTGTCCGTCATGAAACGTTCGTCAATAAAAACGCCCTAATAACGAATTCCACTCTCCTAAGGCCAGCGGCTGCGGCGTCGGCGGCGCAAGCGGCGCAGGACCACGTTACTTCAGCGCGGAGACCAGACAAGAGCTGCTAAGGGTCGAGGCGGCCTGGACTGCCAACATCGTCAACTCGGTCATACGACTTGGGGTGAGTAGGTATACTTACTGCGGCGTTGGCGGCGCAGGACCTCGTTACATCAGCACGGAGACCAGACAAGAGTAAAAGAAAAATCATGGACGGAGTATAACTACTTACGTTACGCGACCAAACTCAATAAAATGTGCTCCTTTGGCCCCAGCCTTACTATGCGACTAATAAACTGTCAGTCGAAAGATTCGTAGGTCGAAAGACAAATCTCCGTATTATGGGACATAGTCCACCTGTTCTCCCTTAAATAAATATCACTCGCTTTGCTCTTTGGGTTTTGCCGATGTGACACCTGAGTAACTAATACTTCTAATTATTCGTATTTACTTCGTGTTTAATAATTTCTTGAATGTGCAATAAACCTATAATTAATCTATGTATCTACTTATGAATAAAACATATCACATTATCTTTGAATAAAACATAGCCCGGAGGATAATGAAAAATATTAACATTAAAATACATTTAATTAATCTTAAATAAAAACAGGTCCTTACAACAAAAAAATATAAATTCTTACCTTACAAAATAAGAGTTGTTATTACACGCGTACTTAAAGAAAAGAATGAGATTGGGAATGAGGTCATTTGTCAGACGTCAGAGTCAGATCGAGTTAAGAGTGAAGTGGTTCAGGGACGCGAACTGTACATAGATTTGTTCCTGGGCGAGGCGCGGCGCCGCAGGTAGCTCTCCTCGAGGCGCCGGCGCATGTGCGGGTACGGCTGCAGGCACGACTGGAACACGGAGCTGTCCAGTCTGCCGACAAGTATACTGAGCGCATTATCCTGTCCTAACCGAACGTTCGCCCACGGCGGCGGCGGCCACTCACAACGGATACTTGTGCAGAACGTCCGCAGGACACACGCTTGTCTAAGTGCTTATTTTGTAAGCCTGAAGAAATTAATTTATTAACTTTTGACATGTGCTATCTCCATTCCCTCACTATATAATCCGAAGGGACGAGGGATAGAACGGCGGACTGAGACGAACAACGTCAGCCAGTTTTTAGGGTTCCGTACCCAAAGGGTAAAAACGGGACCCTATTACTGGGACTAAGACTTCGCTATCCGTCTGTCCGTTTGTCACCAGGCTACAACAAATAACAAACCACAAACAGCCAACAAATACTAAAAAACAGAATAAAATAAACACTAAAGGGGGCGCTCTATTGTGTCGGAAGCCAAAACACACTTCGGGGTCGATGCGCCAGGCGGATCGTAAGAAAGTACCTGTAAGTCTCTGTGATCTCGACAGCGATGATGGTGGAGAAGCGCGGCGTCTCGGGCCGGATGAGCGCCGTCTCGCCGAAGTACGCTCCGTCTCGCAAGTGCGTTATCTGAGACCACAAAGGTTAAGCGTTCTAACCATATCATTTGGAAACTACATAAACATCTAAGGTTTTTTTGTTATAGTGCTTACCCGCACTTTGGATATCTCATTTCTTACATAAATGACTTATTTCATTTCTTACATAAACATCGTCATCATTATCAACATAAAACTTTTGAAACTATCATGGTTATTAACCTAATAGTCATTTGTAACGGGTTATTTACCATTTTGAGATGACCATGATTTTGAGATTTTTCAATTTCATTTCAATATCCAATATTTCGGCACAGTTTCATGCGCCATGTCACGGAATAACTGAACTCACTGCGAGTTGGATTTTATTGGCAGACATACTCATTCTTTGTATTTTACTACAAACGAAACCACTACCACCGGTTTCATTTTCGAACGCAACTCGTTCACGACACACATCACTAACGGTATCTAAACGCGGCCTAGTTGCTACATCACTTCTTCGGTTTTTGCACATTCTCACCACAGGTTTCCAGGTCCCAGATAGTTGGAAACCTTCTTCTCGGTTCAAGCAGAAACTTCAACCGAAAAGAAGGTTTCCAACTATCCGGGACGTGTTTGGTAATCTCTACCATTCTTGGTATGTAATGTAGCTCTGTTGAAATTAATTGTGGATTGTGTAACTATCCAGTGGTTTTAAACTATGTGTTTACTAGATAGCTACACTAACAATAGATTTTTGAAAAGCAGGAGACAATAGCAAACTTGTTCTGTCAGAACTAAGATCTGCACTGACATGAATCAGCCCAGCCAGCTCAAGATTTCGAGGCAGCGCAATATAACTATTGATGCTTGACAGCTGCGTCTCATCAGCTCATTAGGTGTTGAGAGAGTTGCAGCCGCAATGAGAGTCTCAAGCCGCTGCTAACCTTACCTGCAGACACTGCTTACCTCTCTCCCGCTGGAGGTCAGAACCGCCACCGTACCGGAGCTGATGATGTACAGAGAAGTTCCCGGCGAGTTACTTCTGACCAGCACCTTAAAACACCACAATATTCATCAAAAAAAAATCAATTTCTCCGTCAATCATGGACCGATGTTTTTTTTTTTTGCTATTCTGTAGAAAATAATCCTGAAGTGGTCCCACTAAATATTTATTCCCGAGGGACAACTATTAAGTTGTCCCCCGAAAACTAAAAAAAGGATGTAAATTACGGGAATCGATGTCGGATTTTTTATGTAGCTAAGCGGCGGAATGTGTCAAATCCCGCCTACCCCACTAATACGAAAAAAAATTAAAAATAAAAACGCTTTGCTTATGGTGTTTTGTGCAGTATATGCCCTACACTGCACAAAACACCATGTACGAGATGTCAGTGCAGATCTCAATTTCACCACTTAGAATTAGCTTATTTCGGCTTATTCCATGATGCTCCCACTCTCATGATCCCTTGAAATATTCCGCGGCTTAGCTACATAGCACATATCTGGTAGAATAACATCCTGAGAGCCTCTGGTCACACTGGTTATTTGCGAGCGATTTGACGCGCTAATCGCTAGTGTGGTAAGGGTGTAATTCGTAGAACACCTTACCTCACCCGGCATGTACAAAACTTGCGTCAAACTAAAGATGATAGCATTAATGAGCGCCACCGGCATGTCTTGAAACAGCGGGATGTTCAGTATTAGCTGTTTGCAGCTAAACATGTTGATATCTTGCTTTATCTGCTCGTTGATAGTATCCAAAATCGAGTTCTCATTATAAAACTGTCCGTTAAACTTGTAGTTAATAAACAGGTGGATTTTTCTCTGCAAAAATTTCGGAAGTCGCTTGAACATCATGTATTTGTTGAGTTCTGTGAGGCGTCCGTAGTAGAAGTTCCTGTTGTACTGTGCGTACATGACGAGGCGCAGAAGGATCGAGAAGGAATAGGTCATGAAGACGAGGCCGATGATCCCCATGCCGGATGACACTAGCATGTCGGCCACGATGTGCTCCTTCACGAGGTTCAACGAGCCCGCACCGATGCACAGCCTTGAAACTAGGAACAAGTGTGCCGTGTATTTGTGGAACACATTCCTGTGTTCGACGTTGAGGAATTGTACGTATCTATTGAATATATCGCCTCGCCTTTCCTCAGGGTCTTTCTGGATGGTGAACATGGGGACCTGAAAAAGTAAGCAACTTAATACTGTCTGTATATCATCATCATTGTCAGCATCTATTACTCCAGTAATGGATATATGCCTCCCCCAATATTCTCCATTTTCGTCTGTCTCTGGTTTCACGGCTCCACTGTCGTCACTGTCACTGTCAAAATTATCAAACAAAACGTAAAAAAAACATAACTCTAAAACTACGAAAAATCGGGGGACATACATGGGGTATTTTCAGGTACTCCCGGTGAGCCATTCAGCCAGACTTGTCACCGGAGCCATGACAGAGGTTATCGTTTTGACGCGCCATTATTTTATTCAAACTATAAAATTACTTTTTATTATTAATACGACTGGCTTTGAAGAAATATTAATTACATTTTGCGTTATTTTTATCAGACTACGTTAGAATTATTTCCCAGTATTATAGTCAAGTAGCCTATTGCTTATTCCGTCAAATAGTTAAACTTGACCTACCTGGTAGTGTATGAAGGCCACCCAGTGAAAGAACAGAATGACGTTGTGAACGACCTTGACTATCTGCTGCTTGATATAAGAAAGCCTCATTTGGTCCAACGCGAAAGCCCACTCCTTGGACAGTGTCAGTAGACGCAGCAGCTTGAAGAGGAACATCACCGTGTGTGTGGGGTATTTGCAGTCTGGATATGGAGCTATTAGCTGGAGTTGATTAAATGTATTTATTTGCTGCTCACTTAATACATTTAAAACAGACATACAATACAGATTGTAACATAAAGAAATGTGAACACATTGTCTTTAAGGCCGCTGGCAACCATGCTGAAAGCTTTCCCAGCATTCGTCTTAAAGGCATGAACATCAAAAGAGTAACATCTTTAAAATATCTTGGACATCATGTCGCCGAATACCTTAAAGACAATGTGGACATAGAGAGGGAGCGCAGAGCTCTGGCGGTTCGAGGAAATATGTTGATTCGTAGCTTCTCCCATACGAGAACGAGGGTTATCGACATAGCTCAGAGGATTAGCAAGCTGAAGTGGCAGTGGGCTGGCCATATCTCGAGAAGAACCGACAGCCGCTGGGGTAAACGTGTTCTTAAATGGAGACCGCGACTCGGCAAACGTAGTGTAGGACGCCCTCCGACCAGGTGGGATGATGATTTGCGAAGGACTGCTGGCAGATGCTGGATGCGTCAAGCTGAAGACAGGGCGCTATGGCGCTCATTAGGGGAGGCCTATGTCCAACAGTGGACTACTATACTATAGGCTGATGATGATGATAATGTAGCTTCTCCCATTGCAGCGAAGAGGTGAAATTAACCCTTTTTAAGGCTTACTGCCAATGCTTCTGTACGGGAAACCTATAAATAAATAATAAATAATTTCCATAAATACAAAAAAGTACACTTGGAGAAGGTCAAATTCTTAAAATAAAACGTTGACCCTGAAATAAAGTGGTACTTTTGATTTCTGTCGCTTCGGTATGTAAACTAAAGTAAAGAAGCAACTAAGAAACCTTTAGCCTGTTAGTTGTTATTTTTTCGAGTTGGAGCAGAACCCGTCCCAAGCTTTTTTATCTTCTAAATAATCTAATATTTTGTAGTAAGCCTTTTTGCACAGAAAGGTTTTGACAATTTGTTTGAATTTATTTTTGACCCTGCGTTTACAATACAACAGTATTTTCAGGATGATTTTGGGATTGACCGTTACTGTAGTGCGTCGGGGATGCTTGCGGAGTACCAGGTAGATGGGTTTGCAGCTATTCTCCGCAAAAAGACCGCCTCGACTCCAGGATAGTACCAACTGCATCCTGAAAACTATTGCTGATAGGATCTCCTCTTCTATGTGGATATGTGTTGTGCGTAGGGTAATAGGTGTAATTTAATATTTTCATAATTAGTGTGTGTGATTGTTGCTAACCTTAATTCTAAGTCCTTTCTTTAATAGTTTTACTCACAAAATATGGATCTTGTTATTAATATATTTTTTTAAATTTATTTATTTATGCATTCGAATGATTAATAAAAAGTAAAGCGCGCATATGTGGTGTCATCCTGCTGCGGAGCGGGTTGAGCGGTCGCGGGGGATGACGTCTCTTCTGGCTCCGGGCAGCACGACGGATGCACGCGTCTATCTGATGATAGCTTTGTTTTAATGGTTGGACTGTGATGGTGAAATCAACGATTATGCTTAGTTATATGAATGGTCTCTGGCGTCCAGATCCACGTGTGTCGTATACGGTACATAACATATGATGAACATGAGCACTTAATCATGTGCTCGTACATAAGAGTACCTTCATTGAAATACCATAGAATAACACCAAACTCACTTGCAACGGCAGACAAGCAACCAAATCAGGAAAGAAGGTGGTCTTCAAATAGTGCCTCGTGATGAGCCGTCCGTCCATGATGATCATCTTGTTTTGTTCGTCTACGTAGCCGGTCAGAAACGTCATGCAGATATTAAGGGCTGACATCAGGTCGCATACCAGGATAAACGGGTCGTAGCGGTTTGGACCTGGATATATTTTTATTATTTTGGGACAGCAAAAACCTTTTCATATCACTTTAATAGCAATAATTTTTTTAATTCGGACACAAGATAATGTCGTTAGCATGGTAACCACATGTTCGTATTGCATATTTGCTGTGAACATGTTACAGGTTGCAAGATTGTGATTGTGTCGTGTATTGTGTCTACACATCTGTAATAGTGTCTGTTGTAGCTTCTTAGCCTTAAAGCAAAGCATTGCATAACACCACTGAGGCCCACTTCAACGTTGTAATGGGGGACTTTAACGGCAAGGCCAAGCTGGCAACAAATCCCGAATAGGCCCGCATGGTTATGGATTTGGGAATCACAGGGGGCTTGTGGCAAATGCTTGTCAACTTTCCTTAAGAAAGAGGGGTTGTTCTTAATGAACTCTTTCTTTAAAAAACAGCCTCAAAGGAAATGTCCAAATCGTTGTGGGCACCGAGAAGTTCCAGGAGCTTCTCGGGGATAGATTTGTTGCCTTGGAACCCACTGATAACGCTGACGAGACCCTACATAATCTGGTCGAAACGCTGAGGGACGAGGGCATTAAGTTCTGTAAAGCAGCGTACTGGCAAGAAATCCAAACTCTCGGCCGAGATTCTCGGGTTGCAGCCACATTTACTGATCAGGTTAGAAAGATAAGCTTTACGGACAATGTACGGAGGCGCAATAACCTTTTTGAAATCGGGAGTAGACTTTCGATCGGCTAAGTCGTAAGTAAAGTTTGTAAGAAGCTGGATCTTCATGGTTGTAGTGATAGCACCATGAAATGTCAACCGTGTCTTGTTGTCGAAAGCGAGTAAAGGAAAGATGATACCTACCTGCGTGCGCACAACTGTCTATCATTGCTACTCGATACTCACATGTCCTGAACACCTGGAACGGCATATACAGCAATACAGCCTGTGTGAGCAGCATGTGCAGCAGATGCCAGCAGGAGACAAGCGGGGAGTAGGGGTGTGCGCGGGGGCGAGCGCGTGCACACTCGGCCGCCAGGTGTCGCGCCGAGCGCAGGTACTGCGCCGCGCCGCTGTGCCACGCGCTCGGGACCACGGCCCAGCGGAATGCACACCGCTGGGGAATATTAAACTTCTGCATAGGCAATACGGTTGATTCTGTTGTTTCGCGAATAACTGAACTGAGCTGACCGCATCCCAAGAGACGCAACCAAAGTATTGGGTTAGGCTGTATGACGAACGCAGCGCTCCACGCTGTGTAAGGGCTTGCGGAAAGCATATCCTTTTTGTTCCCGTAGTTTGGTGCACAGAACTACTAGAAAAAGCGTAAAAGAGAACACCATCGGAGTGCTGACCTGCTGTCCATCCCCGGACTGACGAAGTAAAAACCGACTCGCTTTAAGTCGACGCTCTGTCGAGAGACAGAACCATCGTGCCTGGAGGAGTCTCGCGATCTTGCTAGCTATTATTTGTGCTCCTCGCTATATTACCACGCACATACTTTTTTAATTTTGTTATTTATTCATAAAATAAATAGGATATCCAACACGAGATCACATAAGGCTAGTTAGTAACAAGTAATATACAGTTCTCTTCTCAAATCGATGCGTCTCTATAATATAGGACGTCTCAGCGTGCACAATAACAGAATTAAGTATCAACAAATAACATTTTTTTTGGACGGACAAAGTATCTGGCCAAAAAAAATGAAGATTATCTACAATACAAAAGAAACAAAAGTAAAAGAATTACGAAATCTACATAGAATGAGATCTTTATATACTTATTTTTATTTTTATTTATTTGGGAAACAAAAAGCTTATGTTTAAGTAACGATAGATTCATAACAACAGTTTCCACTTATAGTTTCAAAAAAATAACTGAACTACTACTAGTAATAATGAATATTAGAAAAAACAAAAACAATTATAACAGTGATATCTTTATTTATTATTATATCATTATTATTATACATTCTAAATACATATATATGTATAGTATACATATATATTTTATGAAGCTACATATTACTTATTTGTTTAAATTAGAGGCTCACGAAAGAGGTAGGGAAGGTACCTATTTCAAGAGGTTCACCTAATTTCTTCTGAAATTTAGGTAGCGAATCTGTGAGGTCTATATACTCGGATTTTGAAAGCGAATTATAAATCCTTCAGAGTCTTGGCGAAGATGCATGTTTACCTAAATTCGTTTTTGAAAGTTGTGGAGAAAAGATGATGTGAACTTTTCCGGGGTAGACGTAATGGAGCGTTTATAAGAATAGTACTAATCGAGTCGGAGCAATCAATATATCCATTAAAGAGCTTATGCAAGAAGATAAATAAGATGTAGCATAGATCGTGGTGCGGATAGTGGGTGCATGTAGTAATGCTTGTCTACTTTCATAGCTAGATAGTTTCTTTGCCTGATATATAAAATATAACCACAGGCAATATAAAATTGCCTGTGGTATAAAAATCGCGTCTGTATGTATACTTATATCTCTGTACGCGATGCGTTTGGAATATATTTCATAGTAGGGGTTCCAGATTAACCGGCAGGTTAATCTGGAATCATTGTAAGATCATTGATCATTGTAAGAATCATTCTAGTATAAGGCATTATTCTAGAATGATTCTTACAATGACATGAAATAACAAAATTTTTGTGGATGCATTCTTAAAGTCTATACTGTATAATACTTGTAGGTACTGGATTTTTTGTTGGCTAGGTACTTCGATCTAAAACCTCCTGGTCCTCTTGGTCCTTATCTCAAAATCTTCCCATTTGAAGTATAAAAAAACCACTCACCAGCCACCGCTTGCAGGCCGCAGTGGGCGGCACCTCTATGCACTGTGGGGTTTGTGACAACATGCACACGTGCTTTTCCATTTCTCCTATGTTTGTCATCTCTTTTGGTAAAGGATTTCTTCACAAATCGCAATATTTGTCGCAAAATGACTATTGTGAAAATCGAAGTGAAAATAATGACAGCAAAAAACCGAAAAAATTAATGTCATATGCAAAGAGTATACAATAACTACGTGTCATATGTTTTGAAAGACGTATTCAAAGAGTATACAATAACTACGACGTATTCTTTGCAGAGTTTTTGACAAGGATCTATTTTTTGAATATGCAATCAAACTATAGAGTTTTATAGTATTATATAAAACTCTATGAATCAAACCTATCGGCAATATAAAACCTGTGGACGGAAGAAATCACCCAAGCGGTTATGTAATAAACTGGAAAAACGGGTAACCGCGCGGTTAGCTGACCCCGCGGTTAACCGCTAGTGCGTAGGACAGAAGAACGCTAAGACAGACCATTTAAAAAAGCCGGTTAACGGTCTCACTACCGATCAACGGTACTCGTAGGTTAACCGTTTGCGTGCATTTGCTGTCAATTGCGAGTCCGCTATTGATCTTATTGATGTTTGTCTTTGCCATTTTCAGAAGAAGACCTTCACAGTGGTACACATGGGCAGGGCAGCGGGGCTCACGTTAGACTGGGCATCAGGGTTCTCTCTCAGCGAAGGCACGCCGGGCGCGCAGCCCGTCTGGTCTTACAGGTAAACATTAATTTTACACCTTTTGTTGTAACTAAAACATTTTTTATTTATTCTAGTTCATGTAGTAGTAGTACATGTGCTTCTCGGCTTAGAGCTATCTTTGCAAAATTTCAAATCGACCCGTTTTGTAGATTGAGTCTGAAGGTCAAACATCTATTAAGGCGCATACCCGACCCAAACTAGCGCCGCCACCTACTTTATCTTATTATTCCGTTTAGCAAAGGAAATTTTAAAAATACATCACGACGGGTGTATCTATCTGGGTTGTTGCGACATCATAGCTAAGTCCTAATAGCCCCTAACGGATAAGTTAAACTACCTCTATCTACTCGTGCGAAGCCGGGGCGGGTCGCTAGTAATAAGATAAAGTAGGTGGCGGCGCTAGTTTGGGTCGGGTATGCGCCTTAAACATTAGTATGATATGATTAAAGCATACATAACTCGCGTTTTTTTTTTCAGATTTTCGCAGCTAAGAGGTTCCAGTGACGATGGAAAGTCGAAGTTAAAACTACATTTTCAAGATTCGGAGAGCAAGGTTATTGAAACAAAGGTTAGATATATTTATAAGCTTATATAGTTCCGTAGGTAATGTACGATGTTCTGCACATAGCAATACATTCAGGATGAAAGTTGAGACGCACGATAAAGCGTCCAACCAAGTTGAGACGCACGGTAAAGCGTTCAACCAAGTTGAGACGCACGGTAAAGCGTCCAGCCAAGTTGAGACGCACGGTAAAGCGTTCAACCAAGTTGAGACGCACGGTAAAGCGTCCAGCCAAGTTGAGACGCACGGTAAAGCGTCCAGCCAAGTTGAGACGCACGGTAAAGCGTCCAACCAAGTTCGTGCCTATCTACTTACATAACATCTAGTTGAACAAAAAGGAACTTGCTTCGTCAACATCATGTAACTTGTGAATAACTTTGTCCGCAGGAGCTAGAATGCCAAATTCTGCAGAGCCTGTTATTCTGCATGCACGCATTCCTCACGGCCAAGGTGGCTTCCGTCGACCCAGCTTTCCTGGCCAACATACAACATGCCAACAACTAACCTTATGTACATCGGGGCAAGGTCTACTTTACCATTAGCAGCTAGGAAAGCCAATATCCAACCGTAGGATGAACTGTTGTGAGTTGGCTATGTTTATATAATGTTGTTGAGTTGTGTTTTACATATTTGTTACGAAGTGAGAATCAATCTGGTCCTATGATACGGTTGCTTTTGTGGCATACCAATAATGCATGGGTATTACATTATGTTTGTACGAAGACAGTTTATTATTATCTCTTTGTACTTAGCATTTATTGATAGATATATTAAGGATGATGTAATCCGGAATCTCAATGTCCATTTGAAATTGACCATAATGTAGAGTACTTATAGCTCAATTTTTGGTTGTAGGCCTATTTTGTCGAAAACCCGTACAGCGAATGTAAAGACTTGACAAATCTCTGTTTCCTTCCTCTGATCAATTTTTAACCTTTAACACTACTTTTTAAAAGTATCTTCTATATTTTTCTTGAATCTTGTATTACTTTTAAACTATTGTAGGTGATTTTTAAGAAGAATATCGCTAAAGTGTTACCGCAACACTTGGTCGGTTATCGAACGATTTATTCGAAGGTACATCGAATGTCCTTTTTATATTTTTAGCGGTAATTTTCTGCAAGTTCTTTGTAAAAGCACGTAATTTTCTATTCCTCCCTTTGTCTTCCCTATAACGTTAAGCTAGACAATTCTTTGCTTAAAACGCATTTTGAATTTTATTGTGGGCGCTGACAGAACATTTTAAAATGAAATCCTTCTAATATTATAGCTAAATTGAACGATCTTATGCCTGACTTTACATATCTGCTTCGGCCATTTTTTTCGCCCTCTTTCTCTCTCTCCTGTTTTGAGTTAGAATGAGAAGGCGACACAAAATGGTGACTTTTTATCCTATCAGTAAATAACGAACGTTCAAAGCAGTGCCCACTGAGTTTTGTTACAAAAATTGATACAAAAACGACAAATAATAATTGTAACTAACGTAGCTAAATGTACGCACGGGTTATGTGGAGCGGGTTGTGTCAGTGTCCGAGTGAATGTACGAAATGATAAGGAAAGAGCTTATTTGTCATTCAAGTTGGCCGTTATTCTGTACTTACAAATAACGTCAACTTCATTGGTTTGTTTTGTAAGTGACGCGACTGAGCTCGCTTTTTATTGGTCATTTATCAAGTCATTTTGTGAACTGGTGCAAATAATTATAATCATCTTCTTCAAGTATTGTTGTAATGTAAACAAATTATAGAAATTTATTTAACCAAAGAAATGCATCACATTCTCATTATAACTTATAGAGTGTGCCTTTCGTCTTGACCGGTCTGAATATAGCAAGGTTTCACCTCAAAATATATCCTGAAGTTGTAGTTTATATCACAAATATTTGTAGCAGTATCATTGGGGCCACTGTTCAAATCGGTCAAGAAATTTGCCACATATATTTAAAAATACTTTATTAAAGGGCATCCGTTTAATGAATAGAGTGCACGATAGAGTCGCTCGAGTGTTATTGAGAGGCTATGTCAGGACTGATATTGTAAGGGATGAGAGGCTAAACGTTGTTGAAACAATACCTTTAACTTGAACGAGTCGGGTATTGTGACATTTTGTAACATCTACGGTATATTCGGTTTGTACAAGGGGTGGGGTGGCTTGAGCTAATGTCGGAAGCAATGCTCATTCACCATCATACATAACTATCAAGGAACACCCTGTAAGGTACAGGGTGTTCCTTGATAGTTATGTATGATGGTGAATGAGCAATTACGTAGGTACGTAATTCAATTATGTAACCATTTCTTAGATGACCTTGTTATGTATTTCAAGTTATATAGATCTGTAATGTGTGTGGTGAAAGTTAACTTTATCGAAACTAGACTATTTTTGCGCTTGCTTCATATCATTAGATTAAGACAAAAATTATAAAATAGCGTATCTACGATATTATTGAGAATTCTATTGGTTTGTTAATAAACTAAATATATTTTATCTTGAATCTGAAGCAACAGTTGCTCTAAATATTTACATTAACCTAGATTAATTCTATTGATAATTTGATATTCTAAATTTATTGATGTATGAAATGTTTATTTTAGTGTTTAGAGATATTGTCGAGGTGCAAATATTGACACGCGATTGTTTCCGACGGTCCTGTATTAAGTACATTGATCGTTCCAGATTATTGTTCTAACACAGCTGATCGTTCCAGATTATTGTTCTAACACAGCTGATCGTTCCAGATTATTGTTTTACGCAGCTGAACGATTCTACTGTTTTGAGTCTATGATATTCTGTAGAAACGTAGATTTTATCATGTATTAATTGTAACGAATTACGGGTTTCACTCTCGTCAGTAAACTGTCGATGCCATCGTTGACCTATCTTTAACATTGTGACTAAGTATACGTTACGTTTCAAATGGTTCTAATTGTAGTCGCTAGTGGCAATGCCGAACTGTACTAAAGCTGGTTTCTATACTGAGACTTTCTGAAATGGACTCGTAAACCTATACTGTCCCTGTGTCCCGCTCGGAGTCTGCATCTCGGTGGAAAGTCGGCATATCTTTTAGTAATGTCAATTCAAGTACTTAATTATCACAGGTAGCTAAATAAATGAACAGTATTTTTAAATGTTATTTACTCCTATGTGCAAGTTATTTCAATGAGTGCTCTATTTTTACGTTCGTTATAGAGTTTATTTACAAACGCATGTTATCACTCCGTAGATTTATATATTTGGTAATCTACGAAATTTTTAACATATATTTTTTCACTACTTTTTCTTGTTTACAGCCATTTTATACTCTAAGCGATATTTCTTTGGTCATTTTAACTAACTTTATACTAGAGATAGTAAAAAAGTCCAAAGTAGCAAATAAAATGTGAACTTTTCTAGGTCTAATTTGAACTGTATAGAGTATGTTATTGTGTGCACGGGTATTACTGCGTTTGTGCACGGGTATTACTGCGTTTGTGCACGGGTATTACTGCGTTTGTGCACGGGTATTACTGCGTTTGTGTTGAGAGAACAGTTCCTAAAGAAAGCCCAATGTTTTAGAACCCTTGGTTAAATAATTGCGATTTTTGCGTCCCAACAACAGAATGTATCTAAAGGTTTTTTTGTAAAACAAATCAAATATTCTTTTTTTCCATAAATATAATAAATGTACACTTAGAAATGGCTAAAGTCTTCAAAATACTGACATGGATATAAAGTATTATTTTTTAGGGTTCCGTACCCAAAGGGTAAAAAACGGGAGCCTATTACTAAGGCTCCACTGTCCATCTGTCCGTCTGTCCATCTGCCACCAGACTGTATCTCATGAACCGTGATAGTTAGACAGTTGAAATTTTCACACATGTATTTCTGTTGCCTTTATAACGACAAATACGCACCGGGCGCTTAAGTCGTTAGAGAACAGAATAGAATAAATATTTACGTTGTTGTATGGGAGCCCCATACAACAAACGTGGTGTTTTTGCTCGATATTGATAACGGCAAACAGGTGGATGCTTGAAATATTCACAGAATATTTAGTTATAATATATTCACTTGAAAAATAAATAATTAAAATAAAATTAATATTTAAGGGGGGCTCCCGTACAACGTGATTTTTTTGCTCGTTTTAGCTCGATATTGATAACGGCAACCGGTAGACGCTTGAAATATTCAGTTACACTATTCACTTTAAAAATAAATAAATAATGGAATTAAAATAAAATTAATAATTTAAGGGGGCTTCCATACAACAAAAGGTGTTTTTTTTTGCCGTTTTTAGAAATAATGGTACGGAATCCTTAGTGCGCGAGTCCGACTCGCACTTGGCCGGTTTTATTTATGTCACTTCGGTATGTAGTCTGAAGTAAAGAAACCAAGATATTCCAGCCTTGGGACAATATTCCTGGATAAGTTCATTATTTTCTGGTTATCTTTATCAACTTTAACATAACATTATAATTAAAACATAGGTACATTTGAATGACTCATCTAAGTCGAAGTTTTTTCGATCGTGCTTATAATCATAATACCAAAAAATTTACTACGAGTATAATTATAATGCAATAGTACAAAACTATCTCTATTTAGAATGACTTAGTTACCACAAACAGTGAACTTTCCTCAGTGGGTAACCTGTAAATAAATGGAACTTTTCTATCAATGCACTTAGTGAATGAATCAATTAAAGGAATCAGATCAATCGAATAGTCAATTTAAAGAATACTCAAGACTGAAAATGTATGTTGTGTGTCCCGTCATCGCTTTACATCGAGGCTGGGTCACGTCACAAGCTTCCTGCCTGAGGCTTGTTGCTTGTGTCCCGTCATCGCTTTACATCGAGGCTGGGTCACGTCACAAGCTTCCTGCCTGAGGCTTGTTGATTGTGTCCCGTCATCGCTTTACATCGAGGCTGGGTCACGTCACAAGCTTCCTGCCTGAGGCTTGTGCATTTGTCGGACATCTGGAAACCAACGCTCTACCACACCACAAAAATGTGCATTCAAATATAGGCTTAAACTCGTCAAATTACGATGTATTTATATTGACGGCATCAGATGACGGACAGCTCGCGGACAGCTTCAAACGTTTGAAGCTTCTGGGAAGCCATGTTGTCACTGTAAAATGTGACTAAAGATAACGAGTTGAAGCCCACATTTGAATGTACATTTTTGTACTGGGTTGTAGCGGTATTGGATAAATGTGCGCAGAGCTTTATGGTCCCTCCATATGTTGGTGGAATCATTACAAACGTCATGTTTTGTTTGAGCTGACAGAGTGTCCTAGTGGCCCAGTGAGTCATGGTTCGCAACGACTCGACCTTAGTGTGGGTGCGCCGTTCAAATATATAATAGTTGTTGTAAATGTTTGGAGGCATCGCTTCATGCCTATGTATACCTACCAATATCTAGAATTATATTCTAATATAATAAGAAAATCTGCTAATTTAGATTGAGCCTCGGCTGAATGATGACATTCACTTGTATACAGTAAAGGGCTGTCTCGATCCAAAATGATGACATTCACTTGTATACAGTAAAGGGCTGTCTCGATCCAAAATGATGACATTCACTTGTATACAGTAAAGGGCTGTCTCGATCCAAAATGATGACATTCACTTGTATACAGTAAAGGGCTGTCTCGATCCAAAATGATGACATTCACTTGTATACAGTAAAGGGCTGTCTCGATCCAAAATGATGACATTCACTTGTATACAGTAAAGGGCTGTCTCGATCCAAAATGATGACATTCACTTGTATACAGTAAAGGGCTGTCTCGATCCAAAATGATGACATTCACTTGTATACAGTAAAGGGCTGTCTCGATCCAAAATGATGACATTCACTTGTATACAGTAAAGGGCTGTCTCGATCCAAAATGATGACATTCACTTGTATACAGTAAAGGGCTGTCTCGATCCAAAATGATGACATTCACTTGTATACAGTAAAGGGCTGTCTCGATCCAAAATGATGACATTCACTTGTATACAGTAAAGGGCTGTCTCGATCCAAAATGATGACATTCACTTGTATACAGTAAAGGGCTGTCTCGATCCAAAATGATGACATTCACTTGTATACAGTAAAGGGCTGTCTCGATCCAAAATGATGACATTCACTTGTATACAGTAAAGGGCTGTCTCGATCCAAAATGATGACATTCACTTGTATACAGTAAAGGGCTGTCTCGATCCAAAATGATGACATTCACTTGTATACAGTAAAGGGCTGTCTCGATCCAAAATGATGACATTCACTTGTATACAGTAAAGGGCTGTCTCGATCCAAAATGATGACATTCACTTGTATACAGTAAAGGGCTGTCTCGATCCAAAATGATGACATTCACTTGTATACAGTAAAGGGCTGTCTCGATCCAAAATGATGACATTCACTTGTATACAGTAAAGGGCTGTCTCGATCCAAAATGATGACATTCACTTGTATACAGTAAAGGGCTGTCTCGATCCAAAATGATGACATTCACTTGTATACAGTAAAGGGCTGTCTCGATCCAAAATGATGACATTCACTTGTATACAGTAAAGGGCTGTCTCGATCCAAAATGATGACATTCACTTGTATACAGTAAAGGGCTGTCTCGATCCAAAATGATGACATTCACTTGTATACAGTAAAGGGCTGTCTCGATCCAAAATGATGACATTCACTTGTATACAGTAAAGGGCTGTCTCGATCCAAAATGATGACATTCACTTGTATACAGTAAAGGGCTGTCTCGATCCAAAATGATGACATTCACTTGTATACAGTAAAGGGCTGTCTCGATCCAAAATGATGACATTCACTTGTATACAGTAAAGGGCTGTCTCGATCCAAAATGATGACATTCACTTGTATACAGTAAAGGGCTGTCTCGATCCAAAATGATGACATTCACTTGTATACAGTAAAGGGCTGTCTCGATCCAAAATGATGACATTCACTTGTATACAGTAAAGGGCTGTCTCGATCCAAAATGATGACATTCACTTGTATACAGTAAAGGGCTGTCTCGATCCAAAATGATGACATTCACTTGTATACAGTAAAGGGCTGTCTCGATCCAAAATGATGACATTCACTTGTATACAGTAAAGGGCTGTCTCGATCCAAAATGATGACATTCACTTGTATACAGTAAAGGGCTGTCTCGATCCAAAATGATGACATTCACTTGTATACAGTAAAGGGCTGTCTCGATCCAAAATGATGACATTCACTTGTATACAGTAAAGGGCTGTCTCGATCCAAAATGATGACATTCACTTGTATACAGTAAAGGGCTGTCTCGATCCAAAATGATGACATTCACTTGTATACAGTAAAGGGCTGTCTCGATCCAAAATGATGACATTCACTTGTATACAGTAAAGGGCTGTCTCGATCCAAAATGATGACATTCACTTGTATACAGTAAAGGGCTGTCTCGATCCAAAATGATGACATTCACTTGTATACAGTAAAGGGCTGTCTCGATCCAAAATGATGACATTCACTTGTATACAGTAAAGGGCTGTCTCGATCCAAAATGATGACATTCACTTGTATACAGTAAAGGGCTGTCTCGATCCAAAATGATGACATTCACTTGTATACAGTAAAGGGCTGTCTCGATCCAAAATGATGACATTCACTTGTATACAGTAAAGGGCTGTCTCGATCCAAAATGATGACATTCACT
The DNA here is from genome assembly GCA_947086465.1 of Eupithecia exiguata. Classification (NCBI taxonomy): domain Eukaryota; kingdom Metazoa; phylum Arthropoda; class Insecta; order Lepidoptera; family Geometridae; genus Eupithecia; species Eupithecia exiguata. The sequence goes on from OX352228.1 coordinate 487,338, forward strand.
TGTATACAGTAAAGGGCTGTCTCGATCCAAAATGATGACATTCACTTGTATACAGTAAAGGGCTGTCTCGATCCAAAATGATGACATTCACTTGTATACAGTAAAGGGCTGTCTCGATCCAAAATGATGACATTCACTTGTATACAGTAAAGGGCTGTCTCGATCCAAAATGATGACATTCACTTGTATACAGTAAAGGGCTGTCTCGATCCAAAATGATGACATTCACTTGTATACAGTAAAGGGCTGTCTCGATCCAAAATGATGACATTCACTTGTATACAGTAAAGGGCTGTCTCGATCCAAAATGATGACATTCACTTGTATACAGTAAAGGGCTGTCTCGATCCAAAATGATGACATTCACTTGTATACAGTAAAGGGCTGTCTCGATCCAAAATATGGTGTTAATTTGTTCAAAGTATGACCATTATTCGGTGAAATTAAGCTTTCATTTAGTTGAAGCTCTCAATAGAAACACAACACAAACACTTGAGCATACAATGATCTAAGAATTGGTTAAATGTGACCCACGCCTCGAAGTCCACCACAACGTTCTAGAGACCTTGCATTTTGTGTTTTACTTTGCTTTTTGTAACGAAATGAGTGATTATTTTCTAGGCGACATTGGAATTTCCTGAACTCGAAACTCAATAATAAGTTGCTTTGTTCTTAGATAAAAAAAATTACCTATTTTCTGAAGTACAAATACTTAGTCGTAAAATATTTTCCACCAGCATTTCTTAGGTCATGTTGGTTCCTTTGTTTACAATTAATATCTTGGATTCTAGATCACTGTGTCGTATTTACTATAATAATTATGGTCTGTAACTATTTACAAATAAATAATCACAAACCATTATTTATTAGGTATTTTATTTTAAAGTAAAAATAATGCACGAATAATACGAAACTTAATCATTTATTGGATGAATCTCAGATGACCCAAGGAGATATGAAAGGACTAACCGAGATCAACCTCGAAATAAACCTAACTATATAATAATGTAATACTAGAGAATCCAAAGGTCCTCCGTCGCCTAGAAATAATGATTTAGCAATCGGACAATGAAAGTAATAGGGTGAAGTGTAACCTCGTTAGTTAGCAGTTACCTACTAGCTAGTTATTTATACCTACTGTTGATTAATATAACTTGTATTCGATAGTAAAATATTAACTCGATTATTTCAGTGTTTTATTAACCTTGCCATTCATAACAACTAAGTAGGTACCTACCTACATACAAATTTGTATTATAAGGGTAAAAACGGGACCCAATTACTAAGACTCCGCTGTCCGTCTGTCACCAGGCTGTATCTCATGAACCGTGATTGTTATACAGTTGAATTTTTTACAGATGATGTATTTCTGTTGCCGCTATAACAACAAATACTAAAAATCAATAAAATTAATATTTAAGGGGTCTCCCGTACAACAAACGTGATTTTTTTGCTCGATATTGATAACGGCAACAGGTAGACGCTTCAAATATTCACAGAATATTTAATTATATATTCACTTTAAAAATAAATAATTAAACTAAAATAAAACAAATATTTAGGGGGGCTCCCAAACAACATAGGTACGTGATTTCTTTTGCCGTTTTTATAGATAATGGTATGGAACCCTTCGTGCGCGAGTCTGACTCGCACTTGGCCGGTTTTGTATAGGTGTAACAAAAATGAAGGACCCAACTTTAAGGCAGGGTTCAGCTCTATCACAGAACACGGGAAAATATCTTCCGTGACGTCACCAAACGGTCCTGTCGGAAGATCAGCGTTGGTTGCAAACGCGAATGACGTTATGCCGAGACAATTTATAAATGCTCTTATGTAAAAGTTTCCGACACAATGTAAACTGTTTGAGAAATAAATAAATGAAATGAAATGAAGGACCATTCTGACTCGAGCAAGTGGTTTATTTCTGTCTATTTATGTTTGTTCCTACTTGTACAAGTGACAAAAAAAACTTATTCTGTTTCTAAAAATAAATCAAAATGAAATTGCCACTAGACTGATGAGATCATTGAAAAAAATATATAAAGGCCTGAGAGTATAACAGTTACTGTTAACAACCATTTTAAAACACAATACACCTTCGTCGCAAGTTGTTTACCGCCGCGGTCCACCTCTTCTGAGCGAAAGATGTTACCTCAAATCCACAAAAACATTCCTCTGTTCTATGAAAATAAAGCACAATTACTCTCTCTAAACGAACTAAATGTAACTTTAGGTTTTTGAACAGAACTGGATAAAATTCAATATTTCCCCTGTGGAGATAACGGCGCACGAGTCCGTAGGAAGTCCCAAGGATTTTCAACTCGGTGCGGTGGGTAGGTACTTGATTTCGTAGTCGCCGCTGTGCCACACACTCGTACTTAGGTCGAGAGCCCACATACCTACTTCCAGTTAGCTTGTCAAAGCGAATCGTTTAGTCAGTCACAACACAAACTAAGCTAAGAGTTTCTGTTGGGGCGAGACGATGCTGCGTGGATTGTCCAGCATTATTATTTATCATCAGCTGAACTCCTAGAAAACGGCAGCTTTCTGCTTCTGCTCTCTACCAGCTGAACTCCTAGAAAACGGCAGCTTTCTGCTTCTGCTCTCTACCAGCTGAACTCCTAGAAAACGGCAGCTTTCTGCTTCTGCTCTCTACCAGCTGAACTCCTAGAAAACGCCAGCTTTCTGCTTCTGCTCTCTACCAGCTGAACTCCTAGAAAACGGCAGCTTTCTGCTTCTGCTCTCTACCAGCTGAACTCCTAGAAAACGGCAGCTTTCTGCTTCTGCTCTCTACCAGCTGAACTCCTAGAAAACGGCAGCTTTCTGCTTCTGCTCTCTACCAGCTGAACTCCTAGAAAACGCCAGCTTTCTGCTTCTGCTCTCTACCAGCTGAACTCCTAGAAAACGGCAGCTTTCTGCTTCTGCTCTCTACCAGCTGAACTCCTAGAAAACGGCAGCTTTCTGCTTCTGCTCTCTACCAGCTGAACTCCTAGAAAACGGCAGCTTTCTGCTTCTGCTCTCTACCAGCTGAACTCCTAGAAAACGCCAGCTTTCTGCTTCTGCTCTCTACCAGCTGAACTCCTAGAAAACGCCAGCTTTCTGCTTCTGCTCTCTATGATAGAATTTTGGTACCAAGATGTGTGTTTGTGTTCATAGTAAAACTTCAGTTTTGCGGTAGGTATTATTTTATTCCAAGCTCCTAGGAACAAAGGTAGCTACACAAGTACCTACCTCAAAGCGACAGTTTGAGCCACAATACTAAATAAACATTTACAAATAATGGAAAGTAATAGGTACTAGAAACAACCTAAGCACCTACGTAAAGCCAACACCAAACTTTCGCCTACGAGCTCGCTTGCGGAAATTGTTTGCGCTGAGCCAAGTCACGAGCAAAACCTAGTTTTCGCTAGACTTCCACCTTACGTGGGCTTTGTTCTTTGGTTGTAATTGTATATGGTGCACCCAGCGTTTCTGTGCCGGTCAATACTTTTGTCGACCTACACAAAAATACAGGCGGCACTCTTTTGCTCTTGACTTTGACTGTTGAAAAGTGGGAGTTACAAACATCAAAGCTTAGATGGGGGCGAACCTCCAAGCCGCCATACAAGCGTACTTTCCGATTCATTTGGAACCTAGGTACCTATACACCGTCCGTTTGTATGAGGGCTTGGAGGTTCGCCCCCACCTTAAGATTTTATGAAAATAAACTGTAAGTACCTATCTAACTTGCCTCTTTATAATAAAACAATTTGGTAGTTCAAAAATACCTCCTAATGTTTTTGGAAATGTACCTACCTAGGTATAATGTCTTTATAACTGTTTGATATGAAAGCGATATGTCCTAATGTCACATTAAAACCGAAAACTATTCTATTTCTATAATAGTCCATTCACCTTAAACGAGTAGGTATTGACTAGGTAGGTCGTTAATATGTAATGTAACGCTTAGCGTCGATAAAACGTATATTCTCTTACCCACTTAAAGTATTGGGAATAATTTTGTAGCCAAGAGGTACGACTGACATAGAACTAGGAATGTATATAAAACGCAGAAGGTACACAAAGCAACTCCTACACACATAACATCAATACAATATATTAACTATTCTGGGATGTTTAACTGAACGTTCTAAATAGGGGATTTATAGTACAGAGTATTTTTGTGCGTCTCTATTACATGACTACTTTTTGTTATACTAACTAGTATTCGTTTTATTATTTTCAATCATGGATTAGACTTAATTCGTACAAATTTCTAGAAAAGCAATACAATATGTGTACCTAGGTACTTAATAATTAGGTAGTAGATTATTGATAAAAAAACAAAGTTACACATTAAGAATATGTCTAATGTTTCAAATCATAAATACGAGTAATAGGTACTTAAAATGAAAGTAAAGAATATACATTTATTTATTATCAAACAGATTCTACGACATTTAACATCCAAAATGTATACACGAAGTAAATGGCTACCGACACCTATGCCACCGGACAACTCTAAACATTTATTACACAACCCTTCTTTTATTTCACTATGGCAACAACTTATTTAATTTTATAAAATTCAAGATAAAATAAGTGAAATAGAAATATTGGAAAAACTGCATCTTAAATCCTACTATTAGAGTTAGAATTTGGATAGTTTAATTTAAAATTTCATAAAAATTAAATGGGCTTTCCATTAAACGTAGATTTAGGTACGTACCTACGTATGTAATTAAAATATTTGTTTGTTTACTATACCAGTACACAATCTTGTACCAAAATGTTTATAATAACAAAGAATCCGTATGTAACTAGGTAGGTACTAACAATTGTAATGTTAGCACAATGTCTAATCTATGCTAAACTAGAAGTCAACGACTCAGAAGATATGCTTTGAACACGAAATAATTTCACCTAAGTACTTTATTTTCAACAGCAATTATTATCTACAACAGTATACCTACTATTACATGTACATAAAACACCATGTAAACCTACACTTTTATGTATAAACATTAAGAGCTGAACATGCATACTTCATACGCATGTTCTATAAAGCCAATTACCAATGCATTTGTTTGTTATTTATAATTCATTATGTATAAAAGTATCAGACACCCTAAACTGTACTAGAAATTATAGCAAGCCACTAACAAGGAGGTCAAACAATTATCTCAACTTTTATAGACATCGAAAAATAAATGTTAAACTTAATCGAGTTTTAAATCTATGGCTAGAGAATGTTCGCAGCAATATAAAATAAGTCTAAGCCCTAAGAAAATGACGGTCTCCTACAATAGAAAACAACAAAAAATAAATAAATAAAATTGATATCAATATAAAAATGCAGTTGTGAAATGTTTGGCCAAGAACATTTCGAGAATGCGAGCGTTGAGAACCAACACAGAATCCTCGCAGAGCACTACCTAGTGGTTAAAAACATCACAAATAAATAATTATCTACATCTTCAGATCACAATTATCATAAGTTCATAGAACGCTAAAGCGTAGAGCTACATCTAAACTAGGCGTTACCTTATCGTACTTATTATCATGACGTCAAAAATAATGGAATGCCAAATTATTTCGTAACAAATAATTGATAATATGGAAGATATTTAAGATATTTAAGATATAAAAATGCAATAGAAATTAATAGTTTGTTATAAATGCTAGTTAGAAAATGTTATCTACATAACATAGAATTAGTTATAACAACTTTACAAAAATAAAAGAATGTAAGTAGTCTGACAGTTTGCATTATACTTAGTATAAAAATAATTTGACCCGGAGGTTTTCAAAGATAACAATATTCTATAATTTTCCTAATACATAAAGTTTACATACCTGACCGGTATTTTAGACATCAATTAGAAAGCTCGAGTTGAAGAATAGGACTTATAAGAAGTCGACAACCATACTTTCATTATATTAATATTTTATATAATTTGAATATAATTTTACATCTAGTTATTTGTCATTTTGAGCATAGCCTCTGCTATAACTGCATTATTATAATAAGTTTAAACGGAACATCCATGTATGAGTAAGTATAAAAAGACTGATTTAAAATATTATATTCTAGTTTACTTTAACACTTACCCACTATTAAAGCTACTCCTAATTTCACGTTAGAAAACGGTTTTGAAAATGCTATTCCTATTTTGAGTTAACTTAGATAACAGCAACCAAACATTTTGTATAACAACAAAGCGTTAAATTTCTTATCTACCTATCTGTAAATATATCGTCAAAAATTATCGATATTAAAGTCATACTATTACACTTATTGTCATAATTATTTAATGAAGTTTTAAGTAAAGTTATTGTCAAACGTTATGAATACCATTGACACGGTTACAGTTACTCTTTTTACTTTTAATATTAGTTATGCAACGTGTACACGAGTGTGTAACAAGAGTGTAACGAATCGACCAATTTATTGTCAAATAGGAAATACCTCACACGAGCAAAATTTACTTACTTTAAAATTGTAATTCATTTAAGTATAGGTATATATCTACTACTTACTACATTATAAACCCATAGTTCTTAATATTCAATCTATAAAAGCACTTTTCTCTAAATCTACCAACATCAAACATCAAACAAACATTTAAACTTCTACGATTACTATATTCTAAAATACCGAATAGAAACAATATAAATAAATAGATACAAATATATCACTAAAATAATCTAAAAATTGAGCTAAAGCTTGAGAACCCTACTTGAGTGAGTACGCGACCGAGCGACTCAGACTCAGACTCAGACGAGCTTCACGTTTCTAAACAAGAACTTCTAATTCACATTACCTTCTACATACCTATTTGATAATTTCAACTGATATCTCGAGAAAAAGTATCGAGATATGAAAAGTAAAGTGAACCTTGTCGCAACGGGTAAAAGTTTATTACAATCTCAGCATTTCATAAGTTTTTTTAAGAATTTCGTATATCACAGCTTTACATAATTTACTTCACGCACTCGAGTGTGAAGTAAAAACATTTAGCTCCTTGCACAGCCGCAAAAGGAGATTACACTTTTAAACTATTTCTTCAATTTAACCATTTTCCAATAAAATAGTTACAATAAATACTTTAACAAGTCAGATAAATAATTTATTCATATTGAAATCTAGTATTGTCAATATTTGAATACGAGTATAAATTATTGTATAATACTTTATTACCTACCTATTATATTATAATATCTAAAACATATTATCCTTTCTCGGCTGCGTAATCAATATTTTCGTCTTAGAGTAATTTTATTGTCAATATTTCAACATTATTGTCGTCGTTATTACAGTCCGAAACGGAGATGACCGCTACATTCTATTTATAATATTTAACTACATATTGTATAAAATGCGTCTATTCAAGATTTTCTATTCCATAGAGCGCAAGCCATCTTCACGTTTGAGCATACTTTCGTACTTGCTATGCGTCAGTCCTCGAAGAGTCAAAAACGTTTCAAAACTCGAATCCATCAAAATATCCTTATACATCCTCAGACTTTGCGTTGTCGTCATTGTAGAGCCGTATCTGGGTCTCGATCCAGGGTATGTACTTGGGCACGTAGGCGTACACTCCGGGCAGTCTTGGATGGGCGCACTTGATGCCCCAGGACACGATGCCACCCACGTACCAGCGCGACGGGTCCTCTGGATCCTTGCAGAGAAGCGGCCCGCCCGAGTCCCCCTGGATTACACAATAACACAATACCATTATATTTTTTAAGTTATTTTTTGATGTTTTACTATTTTAATTTGCAACAGTCTGCAGTTAGCTCAATTGTTTCAATTGTAAATACTAGTTTTAATTTAATTATTTATTTGATTGTAATTTTCTTTGATAACAAAGATTTTATTTTAATTTGCTGGATAATTCGCACAGCATCTTCTAATCATTACATTTCTATGAACATAAAAATTAATTACTGTGAACTACAACTCTAGAATTACTACTAATGAATTACAATAAAAATATCGAGCAATTCGAAGATGCTTCCAATAAATCACAACGATATTATGACTTTGCAATTGTTTATTCAAATTGACGTAAACAAGAGCGCGCTATCTCAACCAATCTTACCCGACACTTCATAACACGAGTTAGACACGAAAAGCTGTTCAAAGCGTCACAGAAAGAATTCCGTTATGAAGAAACTCGAGCTTTCTTACAACTTTATTGGATCTCAAGTACGAAAGAGTTGTTTATTGTAGTCCGCCCTCAGCGACGAGTCCCTACCGCCCTTACACAACACTCTTCTACGAATTACGGTTCGTAAGTTGCCTATATTCATTACAGAGAAATTCTTCGGCTAGGAATCTAATATGTATTGTGTAGTGAATACTATCATTCGATCGACTCAATTGAAAACCACAAGTAGGTACTTGTTATTAGGTAGGTACAGTGTTCTCGACTCTAAAATACAAGAATGCGTAAAATCTTAGTAGCGTGGTGTGTGAACACCTTCTTGCGGGGCTCTTATTGGATTTACCTATTGGGCGCACAAATATTTGTATTGGATTGATGTTCGCGAGGCCCCGGCAGGCACGAACATAATGACTTCGGATGGGAATATTACGTTCGGAATGCGAGCTCTATTACCAGACAATGGAGAAGAGAAACGGATTACTTAATGATCCTGTTCTTTCTAAACAAAACTTGGAGTTGTATTGTTCCTCAGCAGAGTGAGTGCTTACACATACACCACGTCCATGTTTATTGTTTGATATTGCTCTAGGCTAGGTTTGTATTACTCCATGCTACTTATGCGGAGTTTTCTCACGTAGTAAACACTCATTACAACTCCTCGCTGACGCGACGTGCGTTGCTTTAACTGCTCCGCGTTCGTAATACTTACAATATGTCTTATCCGCTTGAATGTTTGGTGCGTGAAATGCAAGGAAGTATAGTTCACCTGGTGAATAGATTCGACTCGCTGGAAAGTCGTATCAAGGAGCAAGCTGTGATGCTAACGAAGCTGAGATCCCCAGCCCCCAGTGAGACCCTCACGCCGCATCCGAAGGTCTGTGAAATGCCTTCGAAGGCCAGCCGAGTGCCAACTTTAGCGGAGTTTTTTCTAGCATTGTGCATACTTTTACTTATAGTCAATTACATTTTACTATTCATTTTGTACGAGAATTTCAAATTATTTAGTGCTAAAGTTTTAGTAATCGTTAAACCTGATTAACTTATTGTGTCAAATGTATTGTTATTATAAATTGGGCATTTCGGAAGAGTATTCAATCAATTATCGGTTTTATTATGAAAAATCTTAACGAGCCAACTAACAAACCTAGCAACAGTGATGGAAAACTTTAAGTCACGAGAGAAGGACGACTTACGACGAAATGAAATAAGAAGACATGTCCTACAAATGAATGAATACGCTGACATTGTTAAGCTGAAGTAATTTATAAGTTGTTATTGGACTGTAAGTAAAATTTAGTGATTTATTTAGTGTAAAAATATTGTATTTGCATCCCTTTAAAGTTGGGAACTGTGTGAAACCCTATTAATTGTAAGAACCACATTTATGCAAATAAACAAAATGATTATGACTATGATTAACATGTATTTACTAAAGTCACCAATGAATTAGGACATTATTTGAAATAAACGCAACCTATAAAATGTTCTTTACAGGTAGGTACTTAGTTAAATTACCAAGCTTATTCTCAAGATCTTAACTTTTGTATTTATTGAGAAAAAAGGTTTTAGTAAAAATTTAGAGGTGACTTTTGCGATTTTATCTATAGAGAAAATTTAATGGAATCTTGTTTTCGAAACATATTATGACGGAAAGATTAAGTCCTGAACTTTAACGTTTATAAATTACACAGTTAAATATTCAGTAGTTTGGAAGATATGCACATCCGGCGGAGTTGATTTGAGGTAGTAGGCCTTACAGTCATGTAGAGTAAATGTCAATGTCAAATGACAACCTCGTTAGGAATCGGTCAGTCTCTCGCCTCGCCTCGTCATAGAATGTACACATTGTAGTACTCCGCACCTGACAAGCGTCCTTCCCTCCCTCGGGGTAGCCGGCGCAGATCATCCCCTCGGTGACGTTGAGGTCGCGGTGCTCCAGCCACTGGTTGCACAGGTCGCGGTTCAGAACCGGCACTTCCACCTCGTTCACTGCCGGCTCGTATTCCGACACTGCACAGTTACACTCATTATCAACACCTACCTACAACCATTTCATTTCTCGACTATAGGTTCAAAGGTCTTGTTAAAAAAGAGTTGAATGTATACCGGGGACAGCTGCTCGTGGTAGCGAGTCTACGATATTGTTAGGAGTAGACTTACTGTCCTTGTCGTCCCGCTTCCCCCAGCCGATAACAGTACAGAGTGTGCCCGGGGCCAGCGCGCGCTCCGCCGGCGGCAGGCACACCGGGGACAGCTGCTCGTGGTAGCGGACACGGACTGCCAACTGTGGACCAAACATACATTACGATACGCGCAAATATTCTATCAAGAAATACTAAAGTAGGTAAACATGTAATAGTATACAATAACTCTGGAACTAATGAAGAATGAGCTGCTGGAGAATATTATTACTTCCTTATCTGCCTAGGTCTAAAGTGCTTCACGAAGAGTGCGCCGGAAGGAATTTAGTGAATGTCGCATTGAAAAAATTAAGTTCCGCTTACTACCTACCGCAGGACTTCTTTCGTGAAAAGCACTCTTCCGATGTATTGACAACAATATTTTAGTATCAAATTGTCGGAGATGTTAAACATCCAATCAACTATTGCATTGAGCGCGTCGTAATTTTTCCAACAACCAATTGAGTGCTAAATTTACTGATTTTCTTATTGATAAAGCTTATTATAGTAAGTACAGTGAATGATTTTTAAATGACGATATTGTTCGACATTTTCATATTTTAATTGACATTTTAACTTGTTATACTTATTATTATTATATGGATCATTACTCTTATTATTTTATTAAAACCATTTTCTAGCAATCTCAGTTTTTGAATCTGGATCCCAAATTAAACCCTAACTTTGAAGTTTAAGCAATATAGTTGTATTGTCCAACCAATTTGTTGCTGTTCTGATAATTTGTCAAATGAAACACGAACCTGAAAGAGTGCGATATCGTTGTCATGTGCGACACCGATGTTGTACAGCGGATGAGGCACGACGCGGCGCACCTTCACCTTCTGTCCGTAGTAGGCGTGCGAGCGGCGGCGCGTGATACCCAGCTGGATGGTCCAGCCGTTGACGTCAGAGTGGCTGCAAGAGTCAACAATTACCTCAATATCCATCCATCAACAGATTTAAAGAGAAAGTGAGATAGCGTGCGCTTGAGGATAGAACCATCAAATGCTATGTAGGTAATGATAACCCCGAAACGTTAAACCAAGTACTCAGGTACTCAAAGAAGGAAACGTCATCGAATGCGTAAATAAAGTTCAAGCAAGGTTATTCAGACTGTCGACTGACTGACTATAGGGCGCTGTGGCGCTGAAGGTGGGAGGTTTATGACCAGCAGTAGGCTGGTGATCAATCTATTATGATACACAACTAAATACTCACTTGCCGACACAATGCGAAGCGGTGAGCACCCACTGGTCGGCGACAAGTACGCCGGCGCAGTAGAACACCTCCTCAGGGCCCCCCAGGATGGCTGCCAGGAACGGCCAGTCCCCGGGGCTCGCCTCCACACCTCCCACTATCCTCTTCTGCGCTCCCCCGATCGTTCGCCGCTTGCCGCATTCTGGAGGAAAAAAAAGGGAATTCGTTTAAACCAACCTTTATAAAATTTTCCAAACCTAGTAAATACTACGTTTGGAAAATTGGTTTTAATAAAGGTTGCTTACAAACAAGCCCCCATACAATACAAACAGACTTTACGCATTTGGAAATTACGTCCCCGATTTATATGAAACTTTGCATAGGTACCTATTTGGATAAAAAATAGCTATGTTTGGAACGTTTTACTTCGAGAGCGAAAGTAATCAAATCGCTTGAAAATTAATTTGCGCTGCAATTAAGTGTAGTGTAGTTTCCAAATGAATCGGAAAGTTCATTTGTATGGGAGCTTAGAGGTTTGCACCCATCTGAACTCCCCGTTACAATTACAACGGATCGTTTCCGAATTGATATATCACGTTTGGTTCACGAAATCATTTGTATGATCTAAACCCAAACCGAAGATTTACTTTGACTTTTGTTACTTGAAAGCAACGTGGAACCAGCCTATGACTTAGCTATCAATGTAAGTATAAAATTTCACGTAAGTACAAGTAGATGTCTGTTTTAGTCTACGTTATAGGGTATCAGGAATGTGTAGGTACTCGTACTTGCTTGTTTTTGTAGGCCTATTTCAGGGCGCGCGGTAAAAGTTAAGGGTTCAAAGGAGGCGTGATTAGCTTCACAAGCCAACCCATTTGTCTCCGCTCATAATAGCTAAGTAGCTTTTATGTTTGTCTTTCCCGCGTAAATTGTGTCTGAACCCGCGGAACACAAAGTCAGCCGTAATTAAACGCAGGCAAAAACAAGTTCTTTATTCATTTCCACCTTTAGCGAGCGGAACCCAAATTAAAATGGAAGCAGCAAAAACCCTTTCTATGGTAGCGGTAAACACGTTCTGATCTGTAAGCTACAAACTGGTAGCGGGAGGACAAAATATACTGTGCATTATGATATCCAACAATGACTTATCAAGAAAGCCTTTTACTCCATAGATGATTATATTAATGATGTTAATGCTTGGCCAAATGTCGCCCAGTTCCGCACCGACAATAGTATTTAAGGAGAACAATCTTTAGCTTAGTTTTATATAAATATTGTACTGCATCTAAATCACATTATATTTAGACTTAGATAGGCGAATAACATTGTATTATATTTTAAGCAGTATACAAACTTACTAGTGGTTTATTTTTCGCTTCTTCCACTTGTGGACAAAAAATTGAAGCGAACAAAATCAATGACATTTTGTTTCTTATTTGATAATAATTACTATCTATAAAACTGTTTATGTATATAATTTGACTTGTCTAAGTGCTTATTTTGTAAAGAAATAAAGTTATTGAATTTTGAATTACTGGTATATCGTAACACTAACGTAAAACGGAAGAGTCCCGAATTCTTCGAAATCAATGTTATAATATTGTTGAGTGTAAGAATGTACCGACCGATCGCGGAACTCGCGTCGCGCGGGCCGCGGGCGCAGGTGGTCGGAGGGTCTCACAAAAACGTAATGAAAGTCCCCCGGTCACCGCCGGACCGTCGTCGTCGAGATGAACGGATTACAACCAGATTACAACTGATTACAAACGTCTGTGCGAGATTTGTCTATGAACTTTTCCATTACAAATTCTTCAAATGGTTTGAATTTAATAAAAGTTCAGAAAGTAGTTTCGATGGCGAGGGAGTGCGTAGTATGTAGGTACACTTTCCGGGGTTTACCGTTCATAGTTTTACTTTTATTTCGATATCGTTTTTTTTTATCTTTTCGTTCAAAGGGTTCTCTAAAAGACGATGAATAAACATCCGTTTTTAAGATTCAGCATATAAAAATGTAGGAGTAAAATACTTATTCCTTATTCCTAGTACTTAATTATTTCAAAGAACCTTATAAACGGATGCTGCTTGCTTACATAATATACTGCACCGCACAGAAAAGGGTTGGTTAGAAAATCCTTCAAAAGTACTTGACCTAGCTTTATGAAATAAAAAAAAACCGGCCAAGTGCGAGTCGGACTCGCGCACGAAGGTTCCGTACCATTATCTATAAAAACGACAAAAAAATCACGTTTGTTGTATGGGAGCCTCCTTAAATATTTATTTCATTCTGTTTTTTAGTATTTTTTGTTATAGCGGCAACAGAATTACATCATCTCTGAAAATTTCAACTGTCTAACTATCACGGGTCATGAGATACAGCCTGGTGACAGACGGACAGACGGACAGCGAAGTCTTAGTAATAGGGTCCTGCTTTTACCCTTTGGCTACGGAACCCTAAAAACTAAAGAGCGCTCTCCCGGTCTTCTGTACACTGTTTTCCTCCCGTCGTGCTTGTATAAACAGAATCTAGACTCGTCTGAAAACATAACTCCAGTCATTCAGAGTTCAATTGTCGTGTTCTCTACCATAACTCAACCTTGAGTTTTCTCTTAAAGGAAACCTCTAAGAGGCTCGTGTGGCTAAAAATAGATGTGACAATTCGGGTGCCTCCTGTTACATGAAAAACACCGCGCAGTGGTTATTTTCGTAACAGATAATTTTTTATTATTATTAGCCAGTTAATAATTTATCCTTCTAGACATACTTAAAAAAAAGGCTTAAAGGCTGGCTCAGCCTTTAAGCCTTTTTTTTTATATGATATAAAGAAATCTTTTTGTGAAGTCTAAGAGTATTTTGTTGGTCAAAATTGTATTTATATTTTTCCAAAGATCCTGGGAGCCTCGGTTCCGTATTTTTCTTATACATTTATTATTTTATTAAGTGATACAATGTGTGATCTAACAAGAACTAGTGAGTATCTGGCGCAGCGCATCAGCATTGCCATAATGCGGGGCAATGCAGCCAGATGTCTTGGGGACGCGCGCGACTGGTATTCATATGGATCAGTTGAGCTACCTGTAGCTTGTTCGCTTTTTGTAAGCTCAAATGTTTCAATTGTTAAAAACTATTTCTCAAAATTCTAAATTCAAAAAGTCTTTATTTCCATAAACACGAAAATGTACACTAAGAGCGCTCTCATACTACCGCGCAGTACCGTAGGTGCGGTGCCGCATTAGCTTCGCAATAACGTTGTCCGTTGTACGAGATGCGGAATATCGTAGATACGAAATAGCCGCGAACCTCGACTGCGGCTCCGCAAATTCGATTCCGCGCGGTAATGAGAGGGCGTTAGAAAAGGTCAAATTCTTAAAATAAAACACTGACACAGAAATGAATTGATATTTTTTATTTCTGTCACTTCGGTATGTAGAAAAAAGTTAAGAAGCGACGAAGAAACTTTTAGCCTATTAGTTGTTATTCTTCGTGTTGGAGGAAAACTCGTCCCAAGCTTTTTATTTTAACAACCTCTGTGGCGTGGTGGGCAAAGGTCCACTTGCGACATAGGAGATTACGGGTTTGATTCCCGCCTTGGGACAAATGTTTGTACGATCTGCAAATACTGGTTCCGAGTGTTCTGGTCGTTTTCTATGTATAATAAAAGAATATCTGTCTGTGTATTGTATTGTATTATGTATATCAGTTATCTAGTACTCATAACACAAGCTCTGCTTAACCAGGGGTTATATAATGCTGTGTGAATTGTCCAGCATTATTTATTTATTTATCTTTTAAATAATCTGATATTTTGTAGTAAGCCTTTTTGCACAGAAAGGTTTTGACAATATGTTTGAATTTATTTACTGATAGTTTTTGCAAGTCACTTGGAGTTTTGTATCTCATCAAGTCTGGTTGTGGGCACAGCTAGTTTATGTTTATTTTTAGTATTTATATTTTGTATATCGCTATTCTTAGGGACGTTCTCATTTGTTTCTATTCTTTGATTTTAATTCTCTTTTTAGGGTTCCGTACCCAAAGGGTAAAACAGTACCCTATTACTAAGACTCTTCTTCTTCTTCTAAGACTCCGCTGTAAGTCTGTCACCAGGCATGAACCGTGATAGTTAGACAGTTGAAATTTTCACAGATGTATTTCTGTTGCCGTTATCACAACAAAATACTAAAAAGATAATAAAATAAATATTCAAGGGGGCTCCCATACAACAAACGCAATTTTTTTGCTTCCTTTTGCTCGATATTGATAACAGCAAGGGGTGACGCTTAAAATATTCACAGAATATTAAGTTATATATTTACTTTAAAAATAAATAATTAAATCAAAATAAAACAAATGGTTAAAGGGGGGCTCCCATACAACAAACGTGATTTTTTAGCCGTTTTTATAGATAACGGTATGGAACTCTTCGTGCACGAGTCCGACTGGCGCTTGGCCGGTTTTATTTAATAAAATAAAAATAAAATAATAATTGCCTAGTAAAAGACACGGTTACTCAACATGAGTAGTCAAGTAAATCAATAAATAAAAATAGTTGTAAAACGTAGTGTACATAGGTAGTCTAGTCTAGTGTATGATGAGTTTCGTACGGGCGAGCACCTGAGCAGTGATGGATGGCGGCGCGGCGCGGGACCAAGAATGATCGACTGTCGCATGTCGGCGACGACGCGGCGCAACATTAATATATCCACACAAATAAGCCTATTACTTATCTGCAAATACTTTAAATGTCGCATTTTGGTTTGCTTTACCCGGTTATTTATCAAAGTTAGCACTTAATGCTGTTATGCTGTAAAATTCGGTCTTGATATTTATGCTAAAGTTTCTCTAAAGTACTCACTAGCTGGTTTAATAGGTAAACCAAAACGAATGCAATAGAGCAACAAAGAAAATATCAACTCTAAAATGTTTTGGCAAGATCGTTCACTAGAAGGTAGCCGCTACGCCCCGTAGCTAAGTGCTACGCCGTAGCAGGTGCTACGCCGTAGCTAAGTGCTACGCCGTAGCTAGGTGCTACGCCGTAGCTAAGTGCTACGTCGTAGAGATTGCTACAACAACCGTATCAGAGAATATAATTATAATAATACAATTCGCTGCTTTGCAGAAAGGACGTCATAACTCAAAAAACATGATTTTACAGGAGAGAATTTTTAAAGTTTGAAAAATTATATATTGTGAATTATTGCTTTTTGAAAGAAACTTTCTGAGAATGAAATATTACCCAATTTAATACTTATTAAAATATATAAGCAATTATTATGTACAATGATATCTTAAA
Source organism: Eupithecia exiguata (assembly GCA_947086465.1). NCBI lineage: Eukaryota > Metazoa > Arthropoda > Insecta > Lepidoptera > Geometridae > Eupithecia > Eupithecia exiguata. Next base: position 504,152 of record OX352228.1, read on the forward strand.
ATCTTATGCGTATTTTTATAGAACAAGGTAGAAAATGTGTCATTCTTACAGAAAAACCTTATTTTCTCTTTTGTTTTATGTTGACTTAGGACGTTAATGACAATAATATCTTTTGATTTTGATTTTTGATTTACTTAATAAAACAAAAAATGACATTAAAAAAAATTATTTTAATAGAGTTCACAAAAAATATTAACTGAAACATAGTCACTTCTAAATGCTAAATCTCTTTCAGTCATTGAAAACGTTAGCTTAAACTATAAAAATCAACATCTTTTAGCTTTAACAATTTTTTTATAAGTACCTACTTAAATTACCCAGACTATTATTCATTGGTACAAGCGTTTTCTTCCAACTTTTTCCGGAGGACTTGTGGTTGAAACAGTTGCGTCTCTATCTTCTACTACATCTCTATCTTGTACTACAGCTCCCTCTGGTACAGTTTCTGCATTTTTAGCTATATTTTGTGGGATATTTTCATCATTGTAAGGCAAATCCTAAATAAATGGAGCATAGAACTAACAACATGGTTTCCCCGAAAAGGGAAAAGGAATCAGGGCAGACTTTACACTCGATGGGCAGATGAGCTTGTCAAAGGAGCAGGCAGGACGTGGACAAGGAAAACTCAGGACAGGGAGGAATGGAGGAGGCTGGGGGAGGCCTGTGCCAAGCGGCAAACAAACTAGGAGTGCAAAATTGTAAATAATATAAAATGTATGTAATAGTTTGAATAAAGGCTATATTATTATTATTATAAGGCAAATCCTCAATTTCTCCATCAGATAAGTCTGCAAGATTTTGTCGAAGAATTGGTGGTTCCGGCGGCGTGTAGGTACATAGGATATCTGACAGAATCGTCGCTGTCTGAAAAACATAAAAATAACAATTCAGTTTAACACTACTCGCATACAAAATGATTATTATGGACGAAGTAAGGAAAAATACAAAAGTAGGTAGTACCTTCAAAAAATGTATCAGATGAATCAGATGATGAACTGAAAGAACTACTGGAATCTTGCATATCAGGTAGTTCTGGAATCTGAATCTGATCCGGAGGTCTTTCAAACTCATGTGGTACCTCAAACTCAGGTGGAGCCTGTTTTTGCTACCTTTCATAGCCTAGAAAAGTAAAATACAGTTAATCAAATGTTAAGGGTAGTATTAATCAATAAAGCCAGAATGATTACCAGTAGAACTTTTAAAAAGTACATACTACTTTTGTCTATTGTAGATTCTTGATCAGGTGCTATATTTCAATTTTTGTCAATAAGAGCCAATATTTTTTTGCTCCTTGACCCTCCTGACATCGCCATTTGTAACGAATAGTCTGCAAAAATAATAACGAAATGTCAAATTCGATCACTAAATGTATTTTGTATTTAACCTAAAACGTTATAACCAAAAATAATCGTCAATAAATACAAAAATAACCAACTTTCTTTTAGCAAAAATGTCATTTTTTGACTTAACTTTTAACTCAAATCATTGAATTGTGTCTTGTTTGCAGTCATTAACGTCATATTTTATAATAAAACTTTAATAGATCTTACTTTTTACTGCTAAAATGACATAACGCGAAATAAATACACAAACAATCATATAAATATTTTGAGCAAAAACGACACAGTTCTTTTAGATACATTATTTCCGAATCAAATCTGTAATAAATTCAACTAACCTTTTCACGAAGAACGTCAAAACAAGAAATATGTCTTCCTTGAAGAGAACATGCACAACTCATCGCGAACACACTAGCACCACTACTGAGTAATGACGTTCTTGCCGCAAACCTCCTTACAAAATGAGACAGAGCAACAACGTCACCTTTTCTGTCCTGCTCTAACCTTACCCTTTAGAGAAATGACGTTTTTTAGGAAAAAACTAGATTATTTTCTGAACCTAGGTGTATACTCAACTCCAAAATCAAGTTTTTTGAGTTATGACGTCCTTTCTGCAAAGCAGCTAATTATAATAATACTAACGTAGTTAAGTTTTTACGTTACTATTGTATCATATGGTGAATGGATCATATCCATCATACGTTAAAATTACGTGCGAGTGTCAAAAAACGTAACTAATAATTATGTAATTGCCCGGTTATCTTTTCGAAGAATGCATTCAGTAGATTATTTTGAATCTAATCTCATAAAGTGCTTATATTGTACATTCATCTTATTACTTTTGTAAGTATTTCGTGAAGCTTGATTATTTTAAACAAACCGTTTTCATTTCTATGTACTATATGTGATCCACTATGAAGCTATAGTGAAATATGCGTACTGCTACCCAGTTCCCGTTGAAATTTGTCAATATACTATGTTAAATCAGGTGCTTCTGATACGTAAGGAACAAAGGCTTATTCAACAGTATCCGATATCAGACACACACGTCACCATAAATCCCTCCGCGTGATTTCCAATTTATACGTTATCAGAACCGCACCTTTTGTGGGATGGAATTTAATAAAATTATACATTAATCTCCTCCCGCCCATCACTTACCGAGATACCATCTATGACATTTTTGAAAGAATATCAAATTATTATATTCATGAAAAGTTGAATAACTCTTCGTGGGATAATGAAACGTCTGAATTTAATTAGAAGGATTTTGAACCCTTCATGTTCAGATATAAAGGTCATTGAAAATAGCAACTTCACTAATTGAACTAATTTAGTAAAAGATAAAAAACAATAAGTATTGGAAGCTCCATCTGTTCAAATATCGTTCTGGTGAGTCAGTTTGTAGCCGTGTCGTTACCAGCTTTATTGGAAGTTATAACTTTATATCTCATAAAGTAACAACGAAATAAAACAATAACTACGTCTTGAATGTTGAGTTCCTTAGCTGATTGAATCAATAAAATTCTTATGAATTATAATCATTCTATAGGAAGTTGAACAGTTAGCAGTTATAGTAAAGGCAGGTAGCTATGATAATGAAGTCGGGTAAATACATAACTCCTCCACAAACTACCTACATCTATAACATTCTATAGAAAGTTGAACAGTTAGTAGTTATAGTAAAGGCAGGTAGCTATGATAATGAACTCGGGTAAATACATAACTCCTTCACAAACTACCTACATCTATAACATTCTATAGAAAGTTGAACAGTTAGTAGTTATAGTAAAGGCAGGTAGCTATGATTATGAAGTCGGGTAAATACATAACTCCTCCACAAACTACCTACATCTATAACATTCTATAGGAAGTTGAACAGTTAGTAGTTATAGTAAAGGCAGGTAGCTATGATAATGAAGTCGGGTAAATACATAACTCCTCCACAAACTACCTACATCTATAACATTCTATAGAAAGTTGAACAGTTAGTAGTTATAGTAAAGGCAGATAGCTATGATAATGAAGTCGGGTAAATACATAACTCCTCCACAAACTACCTACATCTATAACATTCTATAGAAAGTTGAACAGTTAGTAGTTATAGTAAAGGCAGGTAGCTATGATAATGAAGTCGGGTAAATACATAACTCCTCCACAAACTACCTACATCAATAACATTCTATAGGAAGTTAAACAGTTAGCAGTTATAGTAAAGGCAGGTAGCTATGATAATGCAGTCGGGTAAATACATAACTCCTCCACAAACTACCTACATCTATAACATTCTATAGGAAGTTAAACAGTTAGCAGTTATAGTAAAGGCAGGTAGCTATGATAATGCAGTCGGGTAAATACATAACTCCTCCACAAACTACCTACATCTATAACATTCTATAGGAAGTTGAACAGTTAGTAGTTATAGTAAAGGCAGGTAGCTATGATAATGCAGTCGGGTAAATACACAACTCCTCCACAAACTACCTACATCTATAAGATTCTATAGGAAGTTGAACAGTTAGTAGTTATAGTAAAGGCAGGTAGCTATGATAATGCAGTCGGGTAAATACACAACTCCTCCACAAACTACCTACATCTATAACATTCTATAGGAAGTTGAACAGTTAGTAGTTATAGTAAAGGCAGGTAGCTATGATAATGCAGTCGGGTAAATACACAACTCCTCCACAAACTACCTACATCTATAACATTATTCAGTAGGTTCTTTTTAGTAGCTCTTTTTTGTATTTTCTTGGTCACTATGCAGCAATGCTTTGTTGCTGTTTGAAGGATAGGTTAAGAACAGTAGCCGACATTGGGCAGTGCTTAGTAGACTCCTTAGTATATATAAGTCCACAGGTGAACGGGGGGTTTACCATAATCACCACGCTTGGCAGAGGGTTCACCAACCCTCACACAACATCGCAGTTGACGTGTTAAAAATACACAGAAGGATTCTGCAGCCCTTTCTTCGGTTGGTTTACTTATTCGACTCTTTCAACATCTACGAGCTGAGTTATAGGGGTAGATTTTTACGTCGCGACCGTCATGGCTAGCTAGCGCCCGGTAGATCCAGGACAGGTAGTCAATATGAGCTACTACGGAACGACAACATTTAACTCTGAACTTACGGCCGCCGTTACAGGTAATGAAACCACTGCAACGCCACCCCAATACCAAACCTAACGTGTCCGAATAAAGTCGATTTTAGCTTGACTTTAGGTCGTGGGCCTTACGAAATGAGTTTGAGATTTTTATCCATTTCGCATTACTTTTAATTAAGTTTGAACGTTTTGCGATTTATAGTGATGACTTTATTTATGGGAGATTTTTTCTCACAAGCGATTGCGACCTTTTGCGTGTCTACGTAGGAATCTTAAATAAAATATAATAATTTAAATGCAACATTACATTACAGCTGCATGCAATATTTTTGAAGCTCGCAATATTGCAGCAAAAATAAATAAATAATAATGCTAGATAATCCACGCAGCATCATTCAGCCCCAAGATAAGCAGAGCTTGTAAAAAACAACGCGTAGATTAGTTCAGTTCAGTTTATTGATAACGTTTTTGTGTTACATGTCATGTTCTTAATTCTAATTAAATACGTTGTATATATTTCTAATATACATAATATGTAGATTTCACTGAAATAATTAACTATAAAAGAATAATTGTGCCAATAGTAATAAATTTAAATTGATTTATAATTATTATAGATTACGAAATAAAATGTATTAGTTTATAAGTGACTTTTGTAATACGAGAACGGCGAATTGATTCACAGTTTTGGCCCCAGATGCAAGTAAGATTAGGCTGTAAACGATAGAATACAGGTTTGGAAACCAGCCAACCGCTCAGGACATTATCGACTGACTCGATTTGAACCCTCAGAGCACAGAGAACAGAACTTAAGACTTGCTTATTTACCTACCTACATCTCATATATCTCTTTATAATGTTGTTTTCTGGTGTACAATAAAGATTTTTCTATTGTACTGTACAAACTCAGATACACCTTAACTACAAATTTTGCAAAGAAACAAGGTTAGATACCTATATATTTCGTATACAATCGAACTTACTGAAGCGTATTATTAGTGCAATAATTGTAAACTTTTCTCGAACAATACGTGCATGTTATTTTTCTAAAGCCGCTTCCACATGCGTGCGCTTCAGACGAAGGTCGGCGCTCTTCTGCCCTCGGCCTGGCTGAGGGTGCGCAGACCGCGCACCCTCAGCGGAGCCCAACTATCTAACAAGTAAGTCGGAGTGAATGCTGATTCTTGGAAGTTTGTTAAAATAGGTCTCAGTCGAATTTCGTAGTAAATTAATATTTTCAAGACTAAGCTGATTATGCGTCTTCTTTGTTGACACATACGTCTACGTTCAGCACATGCGTCTTCTGCTGGACATGCCTTCACCGAACAGGCATGCTGGTTTGCCATGGGGTAATCACCACCCTGCGCTGCTGGCCAGGCAGATTGGTGAAATGTTATACATACAGAGAAGGATGTGCTGACCTTCCTCCGGTAGGTTCCCTTAGTCTGCTCTTACGACATTCACGGGTTGAGTTGGAGGCTTATTCCAATTTTCCCCCTGACAAATCCCCGTTGAGATAGAAACTAGAAACTTAATATTAAAAAGTCCAGAATTCCCCTTCATCGTTTTTTCTTGTTCCAGTTTTCCCCCTTGAGAAAATATATTCGAGTGAGTAAACTAGAAACTTCATTAAAATGTGCAAAATCGCCTGAACGTTTTATATTATTCCACTAATCCCCATTGAGAGAAGAAAACCAAACCACTAAAACTAAAGTACTAAAAGCTAGTTTTTTTAAAATGACACTGTACGAAGTACATTTGGAGGATTTGGGGGTCGATTCTCACGCCGCGACTGCCATGCCCTTTTTCGATTGTATTATTCAAATAGAAGATATTCCAACAAATCGAGTGCGAAAGTGTAAAGGCCTTTTGACGTTCAAACAAAGCCAAGCGCAAAAGCTTGTACCATCTAAGCTTCAGTAGGTACCTAGCAAAAACAACAACCTATTCAGAAGTTTATCGAAAAGCTTTCGAGAGTTTTCGTCTATAATGTTAAATGATGAAAGTTTCGTGGTTTATAACCTGTTTATAACTCTTCAACATTTCAGAAAGTATGGACCTACTCAAATAATTGAGGGTGGATTGTTTTAATTAATTTTTATTTGTTTAAAAAGCGATAAAAAATACATTAACTAAACAAAATTCAAAATTGGCAAGGACATGAAATATGAACTATAGGGGACTTGCTCAGGAGGTGAGTTCTTGCCCTCGGAATTGCAAGTAGCCTAGGTCTTCGGCGCGCGTACACACGCGTACCTGTTAGGCACGTACAGTCCTGCGATCACTAAAACCATAGTAGTGGAAAAAATAGGTAAACTCCGTATAAATTAAAATAAAGAACCTGACCTTAAATATTTATTCTGCATTTTTCACTCTATTTTTTTCATGACCTTCTACAATTAAAACAATCCAGTGTTGCTTCTATGCGATAAAGCTCTATTTCTGGACACGAATTTCATTATTCTCAAAAATCCGGAATTTATTATTGAGAGACGCTTTGAAGAGACTCTCAACATTTGAAGTTTTCCTAGTAGGTACTTCGTGGAGTCTCATTCATTATAATCTGTCACAAGTAAGCGGCGGGTTTCTAATTAAACATTTACGTTTCTAATTACGATGAATTGGTTCGCAGAAAGCCAGAATAATCGCTTGCAGATCTCCGATAAATAGTCCAGTCGTATTAAGTTTTTACCTAGCAATTTAAGACAACTCGTTGGAAACGCATAATATACGCCTTCATTTTGTTGTAAAAGTCTCATGAAATATCGTGTTCTCTTTGTAAGCTATGCAAGGTCAAATGTCTCAAAAAAATCGGTTTTTTGCAATTATCGAGGTGTAACTATTGTTCCAATGATTGTGATATCTACACTTTTATTATAAAGAGGAAAGATTTGTATTTTTGTATGTAACGAATAAAGTACTGGACTGATTTCAAAAATTATTTGGCCGTTACAAAGCTTTAACATCACTGAGTTGCATAGGTATACCGTGTGAAGCCGGAAATGAATTAATATTTTTTATTTCTGTCACTTCGGTATGTAGAATAAAGTTAAGAAGCGACGAAGAAACTTTTAGCCTATTAGTTGTTGTTTTTCGAGTTAGAGGAAAACTCGTCCCAAGCTTTTTATTTTAACAACCTCTGTGGCGTGGTGGGCGATGGTCTGCCTGCGACGCAGGAGGTTGCGGGTTCGATTCCCGCTTCGGCACAAATTTTTGTACGATCTGCAGATCAGGGTGTTCTAGTCATTTTATATTCAATATAAAAACTATCTACCTATGTATATTGTATTATGTATATCAGTTATCTAGTACCCATAACACAAGTTCTGCTTAGCTTGAGGCTAGATAATTCTGTATAAATTGTCCAGTATTAATTAATTAATTTATTATTTATAATATACTAAATAAAATATTACAAAAATGGTGTACAAAATAAAAATCAGAAATCGTACACATAATCTTACACGTAATAATTTTTGTAACGCTGCTGTAGTGAAATGCTCTTTACAGATTCTGTATATAAAAAAACTTTGGACTAAGTCATTAAATGACAAACATACAATGGAGCAAGCTAACGACATCAAATAAGGTAAATAATCTTGTAAATGTTTACAAACGCAGGGCTTTCTCAATTTACTGACAACTTAATTAAGCAAAAGCAAGAATGTTTTGAATTGCCGTCAGAAAAAAGTTGTTCAGAAATAACTGCCGCTCTGTTGCTGTTTTTTAACAGCTATTTTTATGTTCTTTGACGGTTAGAAGAACGAGTGTTTCGGCCAAGGGACCGAGGTTAATATCTAACACTTCAACAAACTTGTACTTAGGAGTCGATGGAAGCGGCTCAGGCTCGCTACTCGTGGCATCGTTTGTGGGAGGCCTCCGAGTGTGTACCGTCTGTAGCAGTGGACCCCCATGCGGGTTCATGGTTAAACTCAAAAGTCTATTTGTGGCCAGCATCTGATCGCAGATATGCCCTAGTGTTACTTGATAAAAAAGTAGCACTCAAGTATTATATTATGTTATATTTATTTATTAGGAACTCCAACTAGAGATAACACAAAAATAAGTTAAATAACAATTACAAGATTCTTATGCCTATAGTGCTCTCTAGTTTATAGGCGGCCGCAGTATTACGCACATGTGAGTGAACTATCACATTATTACCAAAATCGGACTTGTATTATTTGACATTACCTGTCTCGATAATAATGGTTCATTCTACGTCAGTCCTATACTTTAACCCACTAAATTAGTAGTTGAAATAAATAATGCTGGACAACCCACACAGCATCATCTAGCCCCAAGCTAAGCGGAGCTTGTGTTATGGGTACGATAACTGAATACATTATCACAATACATTACATAGATAAACATTTTTACTAAACAAAGAAAATGCCCAGAACACCTTCAGGTGTTCTGTATAAATATTTGCAGATCGCACAACGAAAATTTGTCCCAAGGCGAGAATCAAACCCGCAACCTCCTTCGTCGCAGGTGGACCTTCGCCCGCAGCGCCACATCGGTCGTCATATAAAATGTTATCGAAATAAATATAGTTCGTTTGTGATATTGTCTATTGGGAAACTTGCCGCCAGCTCTAACAAGTCCATTTACTTGTTGTTATTGCAACAGTGGGCTTAGGGTGCGGTGACAGGTGGTGAGCGTAGCTCTTTGAGGTTAAGTGTCAACCAGTGAAAGGCCACGGCCCCGACTCTGCGAGAAACTAATCGCACTGCTTTAATATACTCGAAACCCATGCTTTACATACATCGTTTCAACTAAAGCTTTAATATCAATCTCATCGATGGTCGGTCTTATCGCATTAAAAAAATTAATATAATTATTGCAATACCCCTTGGTATTGCAATAATACTATAATGACGTGACTTTCATTTACCCAAGTTATCGTATTTTCTGAGGTTTTGATCAGAATCAGGTCCCAAAGTCGTGGGCGAGTCCCAGATTTGAAAGGGTTACGGAATGCGATTGACTGGAGAATCGCCCGTGGACAAATATTTGGTAACGATTACGACCTGCACAGGTACCCAAGTCAACCGCCGCTTTCCTAGGTAGCTATACCGCAGAGTTCTAATTCAATATTTTTAGTCTACAATTTCCAGAGCGATTAATAAAAGCTACCAACAATTACACGACAACGTAGTAGGATTCCGGAATTGTTTTGACTGTTACAATTTACAAATTAGAATAAGCTCGCATTTCCTGCATGCAAACAAAAAGGAAGGCTTGGAATGAATGCTCATGCTCACGGGAAACATTTCATCCAGCGCGGGTCAAAGGCGGCGTAGCGTGGGGTGTACAGTATAGGCAAGCAACAAAGACAAGGAAGCTAAGACGAGGCGACGGTGGGCGGACACAGCCGTACTACTTTTTTGATATTTTTCGGCTATCAGCAAAAAAGCTTGGAATACAAAAAAGTGTAACGGCGAGCGTAGCGCCGATTTTTTCCACTTTTTCGGGCGGTCATAAAAAAATTAAGTAGAGTATGAAAAAACAAAGAACAGCGAGGCTTGAAACGTTTGAGGAAATTGCGTTGGCTGCAAAGATTGGAAGCAAATACAAAATAAGTATTAACGAGTGGAGTGAGCCACAACCTGTTTTGAAATTGGTGAGGCATGCTTAGCGAGACAAGTAAGCTATGACAATAAATGAGTTAAGATTGCCCTGCTTAGGGCCTCCTTACTAGAACATGTTATTTATTAGATTGTAAAACGCTATCTTATCGTTATTGTTGTTTAGTACCTGATGCTGTAAGCCTGACCATGGCAGACTGGAGATACCAGAGATTGACTGAAGACCAATGTACACATTACCACCTAGTTTTACAGAAATAAAACTCATTTATCGGAGCCAGCTTTGAAAATTTTGAGGAAGTGTGAAGGAAACCAAAGCAAAAATAACGGCAGGCGGAATGAGCCGCTGAAATTGCGTGTTATTTTTTTCGGTTGTTGAGAAAAAGAACGTATTACATTATATACGAAATAAATTGTATACTTGTATCTGGTGACATTTTTACAAAATACTCAGGAAAATTGGCGAGCTCGCGCTTCTGTTTAAAGAATCTTTATTTTTTCTCAAAGAACATTACAGTTCACATAAAAGAGAAAAACAAAAAATGTTCTTATTATTTAAGTATCCACATAGATTTATATTATAGCTCGAGTGTGCTACCTGTTAATATAATCGTAGTTAGAGCGAACTCGCGTTTCCGTTTTGTTTTTATTGAATATTGAATTTATTACTCTTCCTAAGAGCAAGTAGCTAGGAATTCTATAGCTCATCTGAGCCTCATCTCGCTTCACAGAAAATTTAAATTTTGCAAACATTATGCATTCACATGATTTTCGTATTTAGGTCCTTTATAGTCCAGCTGTCGAATGTTGATCTTGTGGATTTACCGCTACTATTACTTGCACTCGCGCCTCCTGTGACTTGCGGCTTACGTGCCGCTCAGCCAGTACGCGACCGCCAGGATGATGTGTTAGCTGACGCGTGAAAGGAGATGTTTTAAAACGTAAGTAGGTTGAATTTCTTTTATGAAAATTAGTTTGAATGTCTGCGAATGAAATAATCTTAAGTTCGGTTTAAATTATTTTACTTAGAGTATTAAGTATCGTTATTATTTTAATTAGTTTAGAGGTTACGTCAAGAATGAAAAACAGATAAAAGCCTTTCAAAACGGTAATGATTTACCTTCTATAATAGGTATAGTCTAGGTGTCTTATTTATTTCTTTTTAAACCACAACCAAAAAAAGGTGAGTCGAAAATTTAAAGCTTTCTTCTCTCAGTCTGTGGCATCTCAGATCCCAAATGATAGGTTCAAAAAACCACCTACCTACCGGTGGTGGTTTTTTGTTTGAAACATAATAATATTTGCTGAAGGGTCCTTAGCTTTGTTGCAGTAGGTACTTATTCATTCTGGTAATGATTCAGTTAATTCTGATAAACTGTTAGGTAGATACCTAGGTACATTTTTGTTTTTGTTGTTAATACTTGATTGTTTTAATAAAAGACAATCTTACAAAAATGAAGCCCAACTAGGGCATAGTTAAAACGTTTGAAGCTAACTCACGACTACCTGTGTGCATCCCCTAATGAGCGCTAATTAGGTAATGATTGCTTATCAGGTCGCGTTTTGTTATAACTTCCCCAACGTTTGTATCCCGTTTCAGCGATAGTGGTCACGGGGCGACTAGGTAGGTAGGTACTCGGAGTTACAGCCGGGAATCGATGGCAGTATCCACGACTACCCTCAACCTCTCATATGTGGGTAAGTAATAAATAAATAAATAATGCTGGACTATTCACACAGCATTATCTAGCCCCAAGCTAAGCAGAGCTTGTGTTATTGGGTACTAGATAACTGATTATACTTAATATCTACAATACATTACCTAAACAGATATATTTTTATATACATAGAAGACGACCAGAACACCCTGGACAAATATCTGCAGATGTACAAACATTTGTCCTGAGGCGGGAGTCGAAACCGCAACCTCCTGCGTCGCAGGCGGACCTTCGCCCACCGCGCCACAGAGGTCGCCATAATAAGAAAATGTACGCAATAAGTAATCATTAATAAAGTACCTACTAACTGATTGCTTTGAATCTGTCTGGTATGTCCTTAGTTGAATTCCCAATTCTTTTTTACTTCGTTTCAGATGTCTAAACCCGGAATGAATCTCTAAAACAAGATGTTAAAAAAATAAACTTCACTAAATGTGGTATCACATCTTCGCATATAAATTAAAAAAAAAAATAGATTGATTTTAGAAGTAGTCATTTTTTTGTTTGTATTTTGTATTTTTTTTATTTGACTATATCAAGCTATCGCATCATCATCATCATCAGCCTATATTAGTCCACTGCTGGACATAGGCCTCCCCTAATGAGCGCCATAGAGCCCTGTCTTCAGCTTGCCGCATCCAGCATCTGCCAGCAGTCTTTCGCAAATCGTCATCCCACCTGGTCGGAGGGCGTCCTTCACTACGTTTGCCGAGTCGCGGTCTCCAATCAAGCTATCGCATAAATCAATCTTAAAAAATGTTTGTGATTTTTTTAAGCAGGTAATCAGTGTTAAAAACCATTTGATGAAAAAATGTTAGTATACAATTGACGAAGCTATGGCGGATACATCCTTATTTTGTGAAAATAATTCTGATGTTGAATAAGTGTGATCTTGGTACAGTGCGCGTCAGAATTAAGTATCCCCCTTGTCTACAAAATATTTTCTAACATCTATTCGCTTGTGACTAATTTTCAATGCAAAAACTTATCAAGCCGCTGAGGATCGAACCACCCACCCTCTATATGGAGACTCGAATTCTCGGCATTAGATCAACTGAGCTATTTAGCTGTAGAACAATGCGTCCAATTTTGTCTATCGGTCTAATTAGTCCCTATTTTTAATGTCAAGTCTTACATTTTTTTATGGATGCGGGTAGTGTTTGATTTTATCTTTTGTAGCGAACAAAGTAATTGTCACTCGTCTTATTTCGTGTGGTTTGCTTTGTGCATATTTTGCGAGAGATCGAAATATTGTTACCAATGTTCTTTCGTTGTAAACAAATTATTTTTGATGAAATTATCACAATCTATTATAAAAAGCCTTTCTCTGTTTACAGATATTATTTGTTATTACGGTTTATCAAAACAATTATTTCGTTATAAAATCATAGATTTATACGTAGTAGTTATTGTATAATATTGTAGACATTTAGAATATTCTTTTTTGTAATTTTTGTTTTTTTTTCTTTAATTTGCAATTAAGCCCATAAAGAATAATATCAATTAAAAATCTTACATATTGCAAAGAAAATAGATAAGTTGACAAAAAAAAACGAAACACCGCTCTCGAGATTCGAACCCTGGTCACTCTTATCTTGTCTTGCATTAATTTGCCGGTTACTACCGCAAGGCCAAGATGACACTTAGAGAAGTCATCGAATTTTAAGTAAGGTTATCAAATGAAAATGAAATTAAAATGAAACAATTTACACAAAAATTACATTTTAATGAAACAGAACATAAAACTTTTGTTGGAAACGTCAAAAATATGAAAAGAAAATGCAAAATTATAAAAAAACATGTAGTTTTGATCACCCAATCTCCAACGATCGCTGACAGGATTTGAACCCACATACATTGAGATAGGGGGATACTTAATTGTGACGCGCACTGTACATTGTACACATTTTTGTAAACTTTCGACATGTCTAAGTGCTTACTATAAGTTTAAAGATGAAATAAATGACTTTAATGACAGTGTTTATGTAACATAATCACTCGCATAAATAAATCTTAAAATTGTTTACAATTTTTTTTAGAAGTTATCACTGTTTCGTTTAAACGTTGATCTAATTTTTGTTTTAATTTGGATAAATCAAACTATCGCATAAATAAATCGTAAAAAAATTATTGCGATTTTTTTTTTAAGTAAGCATTGTTTTGTTTAAATGTTGATTTTATTTTTTGTTTCAACTACTAACATAGGATAACAAGCTATTAAAGTTTTGTATAATTTTGCTATTTTTAATTTGTGATCTCATTTCGTACCATTTTCTTATTCAATGTTTTAGTCTTAAACATTTTAAGGTGACAATAAATAACGTCTTTCCATACTTACATCGTTTTAATTTTAGGATCCTCTAACTGTTAGCAATAAAGCCATTTCTGTGCACGTGTATATGTACTTACAAAGAATATTGCCATTCAATCAAAATTAAGGTAATTGATATATTATTCTCATATGTAGTAACAGCAATTTGCCTTCATAAGAACACGTTATATCGACGCACAATCCGCTCTTTTGCGTCGATATATCGTGTAATGTATAACTTCCACGCAACTTTGCTCGGGTACTAAGCCTATATTTTAGAGGTGTACTTTGAATATGGCTGCCCTCGGGGGTTCAGCCGACCCCCCCCCCCCCCCGCCTGGTAACGCCCATGTCCCATTCACCCAGTAAAGTTGGAACGTACCCACGAGTTCACGAGTTCTGGTTTCTATCAAGCCGTAACTAAGATCTAAGTGGGTACTGAAGTTATTCCAAAGACTTTGGTTTATTAAACAAATTGTGTTGAGCAAATTGTAAGAAACCTGAAAGGACTGCTAATGTAAAGGAACAAGTAATTGAAATTTACCTGAGAATTGTCGCGTAACTTTTATCACTAATGTATTTTATATTCCTGTTTTGTTTACTTTTCCTCTTTCAGTACAAACGCAGCGGTTCTCAACTTTCCCAACTTTTTGCGCAAAGAAAACTTTCTTTCCATCTCGATGCCAGAAGCCAGTGACATTTTGTTTTACAAAACAATTTATTTTCTTTGTGGACATTTCAAACAATGATGAAATTGGGAACAATCCGATGCGGCATTGTAACAAATCTCGCTCACCGCAACCAATCGCATTCTCGTGTAATTGCGGCCGCGGTGAGCATCAGGACGTTTTATGTCCACCACGTAAGTAATTTGAACAATCGACCACTAAAAGCTGCCCCGATCCAACCAAAAATTAAAATACCACATTATTGAACATAGTTGGACCATGGTTATAGGTACAGGGTTGGAAACCACTTGTTATGACGACACTCTCTACATTTATTATATATAGGAAAAAGTAAAACAAAATTCTAATATCATACCTAATCGCAAGAGCCTGACATCTTTAAGCCTGTAAATGTACATTTGGTCAGAGCGACTGGACACGCTACTACCGCTGGCTTAAAGCGTTGCGGTAAGCTAATGTTTAAATTCGATTCGCACCAATTTTCACAAATGGTCCCTCTGATGTCCTAAAGGGTTGGGGCATTGCGGTTTGAAAAGGGATTCCGTGGAAAAAGGGATATGTGTTTGGTGCTAGGTCCGCAGAAACGTGGATTTAAAACAGATTCAGCGAAAGGTCCAAGTCCTAATTTCCTTCTCCGAAATAGTTATTGCGGCCCTCACCTGCTAAGACCAAGATATACCTGCGCGCAATTTGTATTAGGCCACGCAATCCTTTTAGAGATATTTGAGTCATTCGTCAACTCACACCATCCAACTCGTCCCAACTTGTATGAGTTGACGAATCGTAAAAAAGTGAGTGTGCCGCAGGGTTCGTTCCTCGGCCCTTTCCTATTTTTAGTTTATATTAACGACCTGCCTCATCTTGTAAAGAATAATCACGAGATTGTACTGTTTGCTGATGATACTTCATTAATTTTTAAAATGAAACGACAAAACACAAATTTTGACGATGTCAATAATGCATCAAATCTCAAAAGTAGTCCATTGGTTTAGTGTTAATAATCTGTTGCATAACGAAACCAAAAACAAAATGTATTAGATTTATTCTACCTAATGTTAAACAAGTGTAGGCTGATGTAAACGTAAAAGGAGAAACGTTAGAAACTGTAGAAAGTACCGTTTTCTTAGGAATCACCTGAGATAATCTACATACCGAAGCGACAGAAATCAAAAGTGCCACTTTATTTCCGTGTCAGTGTTTTATTTTAAGAATTTGACCTTTTCTAAGTGTACATTTTTAGGGTTCCGTACCCAAAGAGTAAAAACGGGACCCTATTACTAAGACTTCGCTGTCCGTCTGTCCGTCTGTCACCAGGCTGTATCTCATGGCCCGTGATAGTTAGACAGTTGAAATTTTCACAGATGATGTAATGCTGTTGCCGCTATAACAACAAATACTAAAAAACAGAATAAAATAAATAATTAAGGGGGCTCCCATACAACAAACGTGATTTTTTTGCCGTTTTTATAGATACCCTTTGTGCGAGAGTCCGACTCGCAAGTGGCCGATAAATAAAACATTTATTGTATTTATGGAAATAAAGCATTTTTGATTTAGATTTAGCACTGACCGTAGCTGTTGCAGATAAGATGCACGTTGGTGGAGTCGGGCCTGCACTCGCGCAGCTCCCTCAGCAACCCTCCCTCGCTGCGCAGGAAAGAGCGGTACGAGTGCGTGGCGCTGTGGTGGCCCCCGCGGCCGCTGCGCGCGCCGCCTATTGAACTGCTCTTGTTCATCCACCTGAGAAAAGATGGAGCTTGTACAATCTGTCGCAGGCTGGCGAAGCCATTTCATTGTAGCATAGCAAGCTACGAAATAATAAGAGCAATATAATGATAAATGTCTACCTAAAATCGCTTTCCTTACACAATACTCTGGGTATAATTTAGAAATTGAATTTAAATTGATTGACGGTCAGCTTTTGTTTTGTGATTAGTGAAGGAATTTGGAGGCTGTCTGATGTTGTGCTTCTCGTCTGACGGTACTCACGAGTATCCCAGCATGGTACAGAGCTTCAGCGCCGTGGCATCGTCCAGCGTGTTGAGGCAGGCGGGGAACCAGGAGTGGTTGGCGGCGCGGTACACCTGCAGCTGGCCAGAGCCCACGTCACCGTTGGCTTCGCTTAGTCGCACTGCAAGACAACGTAAACTCTTTATAACGTTAACGGAAATAAGTTAGAAAGCTGTAATAGCACGGGGACGGTCTTCAGACAGTCTTTCCAGGGATGTACAAAGAATTGAGTGCTAATATCTGGATCTCTTAATAAGTTTTATAGGATTACTAGCGGCCCGCCCCGGCTTCGCACGGGTAGACATAATTATTTAACAAAAAAAAAATATTTTTTGTTCAAATGTATAATTTTTATGTTTTTTTTCAGTCTCGGCAGACTTTCTATGGATTAAATTAGATTTAGAATACTCGATAAACTCTGCTTTTGATAAAACAAACAATCAAAATCATCCGTTTCATTTTTTTTATATTTTTTTTATTATATCTATGGGTTACACATAGACAAAAAAAACAAATAGGTCCAGTAGTTTCGCAACCTTTTCAATTCAAACAAACAAACAAATCTTTTCTCTTTATTATATAAGTGTACAACATTAAAAAGTACTTATTGTACCATAACTGAAATAGTTAGATAAAACTGTAGTGCATCACTTTGCTCTATTGTCAACAGTTTCCGTAGCGTACGCGATATAAGAATTTCTTATATGGTATTTTTTTCACACCTTGGGTTACACTATCGAAGTTTTCATATACGGATCCCTAACATTTTTGGCCTATGTTTATCAGGGATAATGTAGGATTCTAACGGTGAAAGAATTTCTCAAATCTGTCTAGTAGTTTCGGAGCCTCTTCAATTCAAACAAACAAATCTTTCCTCTTTAAAATATTAGTGTACATAGACCTTCGTTTGACCACAATCTCACCTGATGGAAAGTGAAGATGTGGCCAACGATGTATCACGAAGGTCTAGAAGATACCTATTCACTCTTGTCTTGAAGAGACCCAGATTGTATTGACCGGAAAAACAGCAGCAGGGAGCGTGTTCCAAACCCCAGCAAATCGAATAGAGAGAAAGATCGACTATAAAATAAAACTGACGATTAAAAAAAGTATGAGTTTATTGCATTACGTTGCCGCACATTACTTTCGTGATATCGTAAGCATTACTTACACATATTGTCCCCTGTGTCTGAACCTACAGATATAAGACTCACAGCAGTTCCTCTCATCCTGCCCCCAGGGACAGTCGACCCGTCCGTCGCACATGTGAGACTGCGAGATGCAGCGCTGGTTCCCACAATGCACGTCGCCGGTGCGCTTGCACACACGGCAGTTGAGTTCGTCGGAGCGGTCTGCGCAGTCCACGTGTCCGTCGCACCGCCAGTCGTGGGGGATGCAGCGCTTCACGTCGCATTGGAACCCCGTTGGACAAACTGTACGGATAGTTTTGAACTAATTATGGGTAGTGGTAGGTACAAAGGTTTCGGTAGTAAACTTTGTTTACCTTTACGAGTTCAAGTTAGTGTAACGGTAGGTACCTACCAATCATCATTGTAAAACTACAATAGTAGGCCAGTCACCGTACACACAAAAATCGCGTTTGGTTGAAAATTGCACAGTTTAGATTTTTTGGTATGTTTTTGGGATAGATACTTATATTGTAAAACCAAGTCTGCAACTTCGAAAGACCTGTGCTAACTTCGTGGTGCTCGAAAAACCTAGACATTTGAGTTTTTGGCATAACTTAAAAAAAAACATTTCAAAAAAATAAACTAAAATTTTAGTGCAACCTTAGTTCTGTACATCTCTTAGATCTCGAGATACAACACTTCAGAAATGGGCCATTATTTCCAAAAGTTCGAAATTTGTAGATTATTTGATTAGATTAGAAACACTATTGCAGTCAACATAACATTAAAAAAGGACTATGAATTTTACTCAAAGAGTAGGTATTTTTGCAGCCTAGAATGTTTTAGATGACTGGCCTGGTAGGCAAACGGTCATGAATGAGTATTGTCTGTACTCATATAAGTGAACATTGTTCTATTGAGTGAATATATCCGTTAAACTGAACACTCAGGAAATCAACAGTTTTATTATCGCACTTGGATAGTGGGTCAAGGAAAAGTAGATAAATTAGTAAAAATAATTAACAAGTAGGTATGTATGTAATAAGTAATAATCATTACACCATTAACAAAATATGTGAGTCAAAGCAAGTTTAAGGTTCATTGATTGTGGTGCTTGTGATACCTGGCTTAGCGGCGCGGAACCTGGCCTCTTTGACCTCTCGGTTACCGAGGCACACGTCCGTGTCCACGGACTCCGGGAAGATGTCGCACTGCAGGTAGTCCGGCATGGACAGACCGAACACCTCCAGGAAGAAACCGCAGCGACGCATCGTTTCTGAACAGCAAGGAGCATGTTTGTTAGTTTAGTTAGAGTGTAGCGCGGGACAATAGATTGTTGCAGGCCAGGTCAAATAGATTGTTGCAGGCCAGGTCAAAGTAGATTGTTTTATTGTTTCCAATAGAATCAAGATTCAAAACAATCGATAACTATTCATTTACGTACAATACTGTTCACTTAGAAAAGGTCAAAGTCCTAAAATTCAAATAAATTTATTATTGTATCGTAAACAACCGCCTTATTTACGAAAAATCGTAAAGATGGCGAATGAGATTCAAAATTCAAAAAAATTAAAATTCAATAACTTTATTTCTTTAGGTTTATAAAATAAGCACTTCAAAGTCCAATTTTATACATTAACAGTTTTATAAATAGTAATTATTATCAAATAAGAAACAAACTGTTATTGATTTTGTTCGCTTAAATTTTTTGTCCACTAGTGGAAGATTGCGAGTAAATATGGATAAGTGTGTAACGATCGGTCGTCCACTAGTGGAAGATTGCGAGCAAATATGACAGCCCGATAAGTGTGTAGCGATCGGTCGGTAGCCTGTCACTATTTTCTTTTCTTACCTCCTTTATGCAAAATAAAAAGCTAGCCGCACGGCTAGTGATTATGTGCGTTGTTACTTACATGATATTTTTTTTAAATTTAGATAAAAAAATGTCATGTCAGTAACAACACACGTAATCACTAGCCGTGCGGCTAAGATACCGAATTGTTTTTTACAAGATCCTGCCGGCCGTTCCCCTCGCAGCCCCCGAATATAGCGATCGGTACTTTACGATTGATAAGTAGAGACCGCATCCCCAGAAAAAATGTATTCATTCAATCTGTGGAGAGCGCATTACCTTGATCCATATGAACCGCTCTTCAGACGGCTTCTGACTCTACCACGGTTCTACATGAAACAATGCTTGATATATTTTATTTAAAAAAAAAGACTATTAGGCTACAAAGATATAGAGGTCGGCAACTAAGAGACCGTATGAATAATAGACTCAATAACGATATGAAAAAGGTAGCGTTACCCTTATTTAAATTTAAAATATTTAACTAACTTGTAGAAATGCTTTTACTCCATAGATGAACTTTTCAATAACGAGAAAAAAAACTCATTTTTGTAGAATGTTGTGTGACATACCTATTTATCTAAGTAGTAGACACCTCTATTCTACTTTTATTTATTTTTATTAATATGACTAGATTTAATATTTTACTTTTAATCAAGTTATATCGAATGTTGGTTTTCCTTTCCTGTTTAAAATGTGTAACAATTAAAATATTTCCATACTGAACGTATGTAAAAGTATGAGAACCATACTAACATACTAGCATACTTTCGCAAAGACATGATTTGATTGATTTAAATGGAACGTCCACAAGACAAGGACAGTACCGCACCACGTGCCTGCTGGTTATAATAACAGTTTTGAAAACTAAGTCGACTTTCACAGAAAATGGGAAATACGAAATAAGTGGTTTTTCTACGATACAAGATACGATCTTTCAGGAAAATTGTGAAAGTAGGTGGCTTTTACAATATTCCTGTAACATCTAAATGTTACCTTGGCACAGACTCCTGCAGGGCCGCACCATGTGCCCTAGTGGGCCACACTTAGGCACGAACAGGGAGCACAGGAACAAGGCTGTTAGTTCGTAGCAGCGCACGTCCACCACTGCATCGTAGATTTCCAAGTCCTGAGGAATTATTGTCATTTGACATATATGCGAAAGGCCGTCAAAAATGAACCGGGTGGGATTCTAGATCCTGAGGGTGTAAACTTTTATTGTAAGATTTTTAAGTGGTATTGCATATCATGAAATAGATCTAAGGTATGTACTGCCCTTCAACCCAAGTTATAGCTTGACTTGGCACTATCCTTACCATTGAACATACTTAATTAAATCAAAATGTGTACCTCTCTCTCTCTTTCTCAAAATACAAAAAAAAATCTCACTCTTTATCCATCCGAATGTTTGGATTATTTCAATTCCTCACCATATCTATTTCAGCTTGAAGATAACTGCAGCTATAATACATAGGTACATGTACGATTACTTAAAGTAAGGCATGAGAAAAAACATACACCTATCGACCCCACTAAGGCATAGACGTGCGATGACGCTTGACCCTGAGAAGTGACCTTGCTAGGTCGCCGACCCGTGCTGTAGGGGCTGTACCGCCGAGCCTCCGCCGCCGCCGCGCGCGCCGTCACAATCCAGTAAACAACATAAATGCGCCTGTCCCGATGTTTCAGCGCCCATTGTTGACTGACAAAGATTGATGCCCGTCCTTTCACCTAATGACTATTGACGCCGTACAAAGCAGGCAGGTACAGCTTAGAAGCGAAACTGCTTTGTTCACCCAAGTTTTGATTTGATTTGTAAAAGTACGTTTAAGGAAACTGATATTCCGCGGGTTTTCAGGTTACGAAACTTATTGGTTCCGCTTCTATACGCCGTTGTGATTGAATGGTTGTATACCTAAACTGTATAGATATAAGCCAACTAATAGAATTGGCAGCTTAATTAACAGCTGGTGGAATAATAGCCTTAATTACATTAGAACTGATCTTACTGAAGGTATTGGAAATCGATTTAAAGAAGATTTAGTTAGACAATGGGCTTCAGGTAGGCAATGAAAGACAAAATCTTTAGATTGGGATGAAGGGAACATGGAGAAAAACGGCTTTGTTGCGTACACAAAGAAGGTGTCTTCGAGGCGCGCGAAAATCTTTTACACCACCATTTCACAAGGGATTATAGCTCGTTCTAGTGTATGTTACAGGCAGATAAAGAGAGACTCGTGTTGTACTTACAAGGTACGCGCGAACGTGACTGAGATCGTAAGACCTAGAAGAAGCCTGCCTGGTTACCGCGAGGTGCAGGAACATCAAGCAGAGCCGACTGCACAGCGCTAAGGTGTACATATCCATGACATCCCTATCATTCAACTGTAAAGCCTCTTCATGACCTTCGCTTCGCGTTAGCATTCGCTTGCAAGTTGTACTGGTTGCCTCCACAGCCCCCGTCTGTCTGATAGAAGCGACGTATCACAATTAAACGAAAGATGCAGTTGTTTCATCAATTTCACTCGTGCTCGTCTCCAGTGGATTCGGGATTATGACAATGCCTATTTGTTCGACAACGACTCGGTTAACCTCGCCCAACCGACACTGTTCAAATCACAAGCTGTTTGTGAGGACATTAATGTTTTGTTTTGGTTTTGTACAAAATTTGCATTAATTTGGCAAACTTAGCCGTGACATTATCTGTAAGATGATGAGCCTAATAATTTGCAGTCCAACTCAACAGTCTGCAGAAAGGTCAACTTTTTCATAGGGTAATGCTTGTACTGCTTGTACTTGTTTGTAATGTGTAATTTCCTTGTTCAAAAAGTTTTAGCTAGTGATACTCCGCAGGAGAGAGCTCCAGCTGCGCCGCGGCGCCGGCATCCGAAAGTTAATTGTCGATCTAATAGATGAGAGGCGAAAGCTTTGAAGCATTGATTTGTGTGTTCAGACGCCGCGCCGCCTAATCTGATTCGCTGATGGCAGATCACGTCCGTTTGGTAAGTATCGATATTCATTTAATTTGCTTAAATTTTGGAAATTAAGCAGTATTTTAGGTAGTTACGTATTTAATATATTGGTTTATACGCAGTCGTGATTTTAATAAAGTTACTTGCAATATCAAACCACAGGCTACGCCTGACTTTGAAACTTTTATTCAGTTGGTGGTTCTGATTGATGGAATCAAAAATATGAATTGTGCAGCTTATTCTGATATTTATATAAGTCTAGTTCATTTATCTGATGTCGATATTTTAAAATTTTAAAATATTTACCTGCCTCTTTATTCGGATAAATTAAAACAGATCGTCATTAAAACAGACCGTCATTCAACAAAGAGATTAAACTGGCACGTGGAACATGAACCAATCACTAAAAGTGCACATCCACTGTTTCCAGTTATCAATCCACGAATGTACCTAGGTACTTGTTCAATCTAGATAGGTATTTTGTCGAGATTAAACTGGCACGTGGAACATGAACCAATCACTAAAAGTGCACATCCACTGTTTCCAGTTATCAATCCACGAATGTACCTAGGTACTTGTTCAATCTAGATAGGTATTTTGTCGAGATTAAACTGGCACGTGGAACATGAACCAATCACTAAAAGTGCACATCCACTGTTTCCAGTTATCAATCCACGAATGTACCTAGGTAGGTACTTGTTCAATCTAGATAGGTATTTTGTCGAGATTTTCCAGGATGTCAATCTTGAGCTTGAGCTTTTATGAGTTTAAGATTTTTTAGTACGTAAAAATGTTTAACGGTTTCCCTATATGTTTCCTGAAAAATATAGATTAATCTACAAAATACTACATACACTTCAGATGTATGAGTTTTTAAATTGTACCTACAGCTTTTTTAAATTAGTTTTTTGTGGCATATGTACACGCGCACGATATTTATTGTTATTTTAAATTGGAAGATAATAGCTCTGATAGTTGCTGAGATATTCAAGAGAGAGAAAAGGACAAAGCGAGCCATATGGGCTTCATACCCAAACACGAACCGATAAAAACGTTCTATGTATTGTATATCAGTAGGTAGGTAGGTACCATAAGACAAGCTCTGCTTACGTCGCGTCAGGCTAGACCAGATGATGCTGTGTGAGATGAGTTGCCAGCGTTATTGATTTATTTCTTATATTGAATTAGCACCGGCCCCAGGCAGAGGCCATTCACAGCCAGTTAAACCGTGTTCAAGGCTTCCATGTCAAACGTTTAGGTTAATTAGTCAAAGATGCCTGATGGGTGACCTCGCCGCGCGGTGCCGATGCCGTATGTCGGCGCGAGGTGGTGGCTTCTATAAAGCGGATTATAATACTTCCTGTTCATTGCTTTCAGAAAAATTGGACTAACCTTTGAAGTTATTTATATTTACTAGCTTCTGCCCGCGGCTTTGCAGGTGTTTTTCGAGATAAAAAGTAATCCAATATGTTAATCCCGGCCTAGAACTACCTCTTTGTAAAATTCCAGGCTGATCTATTCAGCAGTTTTACATAAAGAAGTAACAAACATCCAAACTTTCGCATTTAAAATATTAGTGAGATGTTATTTTGTGGTCCAGTTGGAGATGGAAGCCTTCAATAATATATAACTAGCATTTCTAGGACCTCGCAAGAACTTTTTTTTTTTCCAACAATTAATAGATAGTAGTTTGATATAATTATCTTCGAAATAAAATCTCATAAATCAGACATGTTCAGTAGCATTAGCGCCACCTACGTCCCTATCCATCCAAGATTTCGGGGAAGAAGCCTTCCGGTGGAAATTTTCCGTTGATAACGAAAATTAACAAATTTTCCGCATCGCCTGTTGCCACGCAAACGTGTTCGTGATATAATAAAATTATCTACGAAATAATACACTCTATCAAAGATAGATCGAAAGTTGCATTGAAATTGTGCCCTTAAATAATAATAATAATGCAGTGTATATAATGTAGTGCAAGTAGTAGTATTTTTTCCAAGTGCCACCGTCTTTGTTGCTCTTATATGTCCATCCCAAGGTTGCCTGGAAGAGATGGCTTATAGCGACAAGGCCGCTTTTGTACTGCGTCTACTCGTAGCATTTATTTCTGTACTGTTTCTGTGTTTATGTGGTACAATAATGTATTATCTATCTAAATAGAACTCCACGGGCTGAGGGGTCGATTCTTACACGGTGACTGCCAAAGCCAGTAACATTAATAAAGTATAACGCCTACAAATTATGAAACACAACTCACAAAACTCAAACAACACTAACCCATACAGGATGACCGCGAACTTGCTATATTAATTACTGATTCGGCAACACAACACCAAGTGAAACACAAGTCGCACTGCACTGCCCCCTACTAGTTTCCAAGTAAACATCGTAGATTAAGGGAAACTTTACACGAAATACTTTTAGGAAACAGACGTCTCAAAAACCCCGCGACGGACTTAGCCTCACTAAGTTACCAGCATATTTCACAGGTCTCACCTGTACTCCTATCAAATTTCACGCAAATCGGATCAACCGGTTGGACAGTTATGCTCGGTGTGACTATTCACCAAACACCCAAATCACCAAGCTGCCTCTGAGAACTACGAACGCTTCGCTCACTTCGTTCAATTATAACATAGATTTATGAAAAATTGCTTAATTAAGATAATGAGTGCCTGGGATTTAAACAGTAAACTGCTATTTTCTTAGATAAAAAAATATAAATAAACAAAGTGAATAAAATTACCGTCGTCATAAGTTCATCTCTTGTAATTTGGACAACATGAGTAAAGAATCGTTGGATTTAGTTCGTTTAAAAAAGCTTCGATCGAAACCTATTCTGTAACCGTGTGTCTGTACGCGGACGAAATTTTTAAGGGTCGCCGCACACGCGCCTGCCACAAACGCCGCCACGAGAAACTAGAAGCGGCCACAAAGGTAGTTGAAGCGCGCGACAGCCACTTGCGGTCGGTGGCTGCTACTTTTTTTAACCCATGCGCACAGTATCTAGACTCTGACGAAGGCTTAATTGCGCTGCTTCTGATAAAATAAATCGTCGTAGAAGACAAAACCGTAGTTATTGGATACCAATTTTAACAAATGTAACAAGCATTTCGATAATCTTGTAAACCATCCAGAAAAGTTTTTCAAACATTTTCGTTTAAGTATAGATACGTTTTGTGAACTACTGGCTTTATTATTATGATGGCTTAAAGCACCACGACAACAACATGCAGATCTTTTCAGGCCTTTACTTTTTCTCCCCTATTACTGTAACCCAAATCGTAGGATGGGATTGAATCTCTGATATAAATAATTCTATATCCTTATTTATTTCAATCAACAACAGACTACGTCGTGCGTCGTCTTCGACTTGAACAGGTTAACTGAGTTAAGGGAGAGAGGGGAGAGGCTCGCGCGAGTGGCGTGTGCTGGCGTTTCGTGTCGTGGTTTACCGGCCCGCACCGGCCACGTGCGGGCCACAAGAAGCGAGCAGGGACGATTTGTAGCGTGTGGCAGCCACCGGCGTCAACCGTGTGCGGCGAGACCAAGATGTACGAAAACTATAGGAGATATGCTGATATATGATGGTGGCAGCGTTTTGTGGTTGTGGCCGGTGGCCCGTGTGACCCTAACAAATTATTCTGTCAGTGAAAATCAAATCGGTCAAACAAAAATCAATTGAAAGTAAATGAAAATTTAAGCCCAAACTTTACTGACCTGCTGCGCATCTCTCTGGCCGAAATGTCCGATATAGTTGGGGAAGACGGTGAAGTTGTAGGAGACGCGGTGCTGCTGGCAGAAGGAGACGATGACGGGCAGACAGACGCCGGGCGCCGGGTTCCGCCCGCCCACAGGCTCGGGCGGCGTCGCCCAGCCCACGGATACTGAGCGGTTGACCACTTGGGATACGTACTGGGGACAACGGATACAAATACTTTACGATAATTGTATGCTACTGTTACAAAATATTGCTCCTGGAGGAAGTGATTTTAGTTCTGGATCATAAGTCACGGTAAAATTGGCAAAACGTACAAAATTGCTTGTGCCGTGATCGGGTGCCTATAACAATAAAAATCACATATTCAATTCATCCATTTACATCGACAGTAGCGCAAATTTATAAAACTGTACACAGTTTTTCTCAGATTTGAAGCAGAGTGATAAAATTAAGGGAGAGGAATCGCGCGGGTGGCGTGTGGCGGCGGCGGCGTTTTGTGTAAAATCAAGGAGACACCGCCATGCACCGTCGCGTCGTCGTCAGCTGACACCCTGATTGCGTCACGTCTCGCCGTAAAATAACGTGTCCTTAATTTTAGTTTTGAATATTGTATGTATGCTAGTTTTAAGATATATATTACTATGGACCGTAGAATAAGTTAAAATAAGATCTGTAACTGTTCTATAGTCTGAAATAAATGATATTATTATTATTATAAAATTTGTAAACCTAAAATAGCTTGAGTTATACAAACTTGGTATTCCTTAGTTAGCTGTTGTGAAGCGATTCACCACCTCGCCCAGGCAACGAATGCAATACAAATGTTCTTCTCATACAGAAACCAACCCCTAAATCTCCAGCATAACTCTCAAACGTCAGGGCATTCAGCTACATTTTCTTTTTAATTAGCGGCATATCTTACGCAATTTCCGACGCGGATACCTACATCGCTCGCAATTTGGCAAGAATGCGCTCGCCTCAGGTTAATTTTGTAACGTACCGGCTACCAGGGATTTCATTATAAGTATTAGCATAGTTACTCAAATACCGCGAGTGTTTTTAACCTTTGTGCTTCTACAGAAGCTTTGTTATGCTCCGAAACATAAGTAGATGCTACAAAGTGCTACGGTTATGCATGGTTGTGCGAGATATTAGTTGTTTTGCTCGGAAACAAGCAGGTGGTACGAAGTTCTATTAAAGTTATCTTCTACACAGAGATTCTGATTCCCATTACTGTTTTTTTGGACATTCTACGAAACTCAAATGGGTGCTACGTACGTACTTTGCTACGTAATAACAATAAATATGAACGCTACGAAATACCATTGTTATTATACGAAAAACAAAGAGGTATCAACTACAAAAGGCTCTCTATATTACAAATAACAGCGATTTTTAAAGAGATTTACCCAATTATCGTTCGACAACCTCCTAACTGTATGAAGTACCTATCGGTTGTTGATAGAAGCTTCGTTGCGAACCCTCTCGGACGAAATTGAGACAATGATGCGCAGGTGGGACTTTTGTATAGGGGTGATACCTCATTGTTCCCTTTATCGACGAAAGAAATAATTATTTTTAGAATTAAAAGTTACGTTAATTGAATGGATTTATATGTATGAAGTAGGTACCTACGCCACTTTTTATATTTTCCTCACCATTTAATTTATTTCTGAAATATGCAACTTTGAAACCAAATTCGTCTTTTATGCTATCCTGATATATCCTAATATCCTGATTCACAGGATCAAATTAGTAAATTTATATTGTTATTTTAAAATGTGTTTTTATTTGCCGTCTGAGCTCTTATCCTGTTTTTCTCGAACAATTTTAATGACGTACCCTAATTTGTAGATTGGACAATTAGACACGAAAATGGTGGTAAGGCTGAGAAGCCCTTACAAATGAGTAGAGGGAGGCCGAGGGTGGTGATTGTTGGGCATGCTCTACAAATGTTTGGACGAGGCTTTGTTCAATTTCCCTTTCTTTGGGAGCGTTCGCGGTTATAACCGATATTATTTATTTCGTGGAATAATCGTGAGACTTTTGCAATATTTGACAAAGCATTTTATCTTTAATCCAGCCCAATTAGATGTGCAATGTTTGTTTTAGTTTTTCTGTTGTGGTTTGTTACCACAACAGGAACACTAAAACCCGTCTTTCGAGCCAGGTGTCATGGTCATTGAAAAGACAGGGTTAGTGGCGATTCGCCATCGGACCCTTTTTTCTGCTACTTTTTAGTTCCATACTTTGAGTTTACCTGGCTTAGTGAGAGCGAAAATTCATTTTTATCAATTTTCAAGCCATTTTATTACTTTCGCTCTCATATTTTAATGATGATTATGTATTTCGAAAAACTAAAACGATTCAAACATAACTGTTTCATATCCGATTATGAGTCCATAATTTCATTACAATCGGGGACGGAGTTTGCAAATATGAATAGAAACGTACGTTTGTATGGGACCATAGAGGTTCAGCCCCACCTTAATACTGCTGTGGCACTTGTGCCATAGAAGCGCTGGTTTCCAGCGGTGCCTGGATGCTAAGTGCAGCGCTACTCGCAACACATAAGTAGCTTTATACAAAATAAAATAATAAACAATTCCTATTATTTAGATTAACTCTTATAAAATTAATTTCTAAAAAATCTCAGTTTAACACAGTCCAACTAAAAGATTAATAGGCCATAAATAACCTACACAAATGAAATGCATCTCAGAGTGAGGAGATAGTGTGAGTATGAATGTTTTTTTGTGTTCGTGGGTGTGTGTGTGTATATTTGTGTGTGGGGGGGGGGGGGGGTGAGGATGTGTGTGTGTTGAGTACACCGATCTCATAAGAGTCCGGGCAACAGGAGTAACGAACAACAACGTGTGTGTGTGTATTTGAAAATACAAGATAGGAAGACAGATGAAAAAAAATTATAGGTTAGAACGGGAGAATACGAGATTCGTAATACGAGACCAAAAATTAAGCAGAAAATATTAGTTTCTAATCAATTTAATTTATGAAATATGTATTCTTAAATCATTTTAGGGTTAGGTTTTTAGGGTTCCGTCCTCGAAAAAAAAGAACCCTAAAGTTTCTTCCTCGTCGTTAGGAAAAGTACCTAAAACAATTTACATGCCCAACATTTCATTGTTAACAAAGGTATCGATAGCTGAAAAGTGCCGTGTTAGCAGATGGTTAGAGAAAAGGGTTCCCGGCGGGGTGGCGCGGCCGTCTACTCGACTTGGCAGGGCCACTAACGTGGCCCCTGACCGCAAGCGTTCATGTGTAGTCTATTTCTGCTTTATAGCTGTTATAGCGTAGCACTTGGTGACCTCTGTAGAATAGGCCTTTGTAATATCATTGATAACGATCTATAATGCTGGCGTCTTAGCCTATTGACACGGTAATGTTATCTATACAGTATTGTAACTCGGCCATGTCCTTGAAATAACTACCTACCAAAACAAAACAAAAGCACGCGATAGGGCTGCCCGCCTGCAGTATTTTAATTTCATCTAGGTACCTACCTACTTGAATTTCTTTCTAGTTTTGTGATTATTATATTTTAATAAATATAAAATAAATGATAATAAAACCGGCCAAGTGCGAGTCCGACTCGCGCACGAAGGGTTTTGTACCTACCATTATCTATAAAATCAGCAAAAAAACACGTTTGTTGTATCGAAGTCCCCCTTTAATATTTGTTTTATTTTAATTTTATTATTTATTTCTAAGCTGAATATAAAACTAAAGTACCTTATTTAAATAAAAAATTCTCAAATTGCACGCTTACTGCTTACAACATTTTTTACCTATTGAAAAGAAAAATCAATAACTTATCATTCGTAATGACAATTCTGTCAAACAAAAAAAACATTCAAATTAGATAAAAAATAGTTTCATACAAAAAAGTTCGTTCGTCACTGCGCTGCGGCGCGCGGCGCATCCCCGACTGGTTGTACCTACCACGATCCCGCCCTCACATGAGGTGACAGTTATGACTCGTGTTCCGGTCGTTTGTATGAAGACAGAATACTGTATAGATAACATTACCGTGCTATTGATCTGTTACGAGATCAGGGTTACCTTAGTGACCTGCTGAGCAGGGTTGGCTCGGAAGTAGGCGAACAGGGCTCCGGTGATGGCCAGGAGAGCCACGGCGTTTAAAACGAGCTGCATCAGACGGAACTTATGCGGTGACGCCTCCGTCGTCGCGCCTTGGATGTCTCGCAGCATCTGACGACAAACACATAATTAGCCACTTAGATCAAGGAGTTATTCGCAGTGTCTCAAGCGAAACCAGCTCATTCCCTACGTTTCAGGTAAGACATCTCATTGCTTATTCCGAACGTCGCACGAAAACGCACCTACGGCCAGCGTCTCACGTAAACTATTCCCAACGAACGTCTCGCGAAGGTCGTGATTTACAATCAGCATCTATTTATTTATCTATTTCAATAAATAAAAAGATAAATAAATAAATAGATCATCATCATGATGATGATGATGATCTATTTATTTATGTATTTCAATAGTGAATATCCCTCAAAAGATGCATAGATAAAAGATTTTTTTTTTTTTTTATTTATTCGTAGAGTAGGTATCCCTCAAAAGGTGTTTATGTAAGTGTTTTTTTTTATTTATCTTTTATTTATACATTAATTATGCGCATTTTTTATGTCAAAAAGACGATTACCTAATATTGTTAAACGGTCAGTTTGTGACAGTAATTGTCACAAACTGACCGTTTCCCACATTCATTACTAATTTTGACAGCTGTCCTTGGAAACTAAAATCTATTTATCCTCTCAGGTGGCGGACCCTGCGCGCGGCCGCTGCACGAAACAGAAACAGAATATTGACTAAAGAAAAGACAAATTTGAACGAAGTACCTACCTAGTAGTTATTTTTACAATTGAAACAGTATAGCTAACTGCAAACTGTTGCTAACAATCTAGAGGTAGCTGAACTGATTTATTGTTAACTAGTTTCAGTCCGCGGCTTCGCACACGCTGTTTAAGGCTATTTATATCCCATGATTGTTTTTTTGTAACCCCAGAACTGATTCGTCGGATAAAAAGTGTCCTATGTTTTATTACAAAATTCCAGCCCGATCCGTTTAGTAGCAGTTTTGTTGCAAAAAGGTAACAAAAATCCATTCAAACATCCAAAGTTTTGCATTTATTGATATTGTGTTTAGTGTGACGGCCATTCATGAAAAACATGATCAATAGATGTCGTAATTTGATGATAATTCTTTGATAAATGGCAATATGGTCTGCCAGTGTCAGGGAGATGACCACTGCCATGGCATCCCATTCACTGCCTAGCTCCTCTCTGTTAAATATCCAAGCTCTTTTTAGTTTCAAGGTAAGAAAGGGGTTTCTTATTATTGGATAAACTCCTCATTATCAATAACCGCTCAACTTTTTCCTCAATAATATTATCTCAATTCTTTTCGAGCACATTTTCAAAAAGAAAAACCCATAAAGTCGAAACGAAACTCATTTAATAGCCACGCAGACGCTTAGTTCCCAATAAGTTTCATCTCGTCCGTCGAGAGTTAGCTACTTTGTTGCTAACTGTACGCTCGCCCTACATATTGCAGCGCGTGTACAGCGCGCGGCACATATTATGTTTACTCGCGGCAAGATTGCCACTGACCGTGGTTTGAGGAGCTAGTTGTTTGTTGAGGCGCGTAATTTATGTTCAGTTTGTTGAACTCTACCACGTACTACTAAGTACCTACAGTAAATTCCCGAGAAATTCCGAGAAACAGGAATTCTGGGGAATTCCCAACCTACTGCGTACGCTGCGTGAGATTCCGATTCCGTAGCGATGGAGGCACAGCTGACACGTCAAATTCATATTTAATAAATAAAACGCGATTGCGATAATCTATTTTAATGAGGATCTTTAATTTCACAGAAACGTTAGTTTGATGAATTGGAGGAAAGGTAAAAAGATAAAATTGAGATTCAGCCTCGAGGTGAATGTAACGATAAAGTATAAGCAAAAGTTTAAGAGATTGCTCAGATTTCGACGAATAAACTACAACTGCTCATTTAACTTCTCATTCTAAGTATCGTTCAGCAACTGAGCCGTGTCATGAGCAAACTGTGGTCAGAATATAACTGAGTCTTTTTAATTTCAACTGAAATTTTAGTGTACTTTAATTAACTAATCTTTGTTTGGTAATTTGAAGCTAAACTCAAGAAAACTAATTATTTTCTTCAATTGTCCGTGTAAGAGCAACAGCTTTGAAATATGTGGCCTCTTACAACAATCACTTTACTAAACAATTACTTTATTATTGTGAAAACAATTGTTTACATTCCTTTAACACGCTGAGCGGGTACTTTAACTGTTTCAAAGCGACGAGATCTTTGATTTTCAGTTGAAAAAGAAAGTTCGTTGTAGCTCGATAGCACAATTGAACTGGCCATGTGCGAGTAGAACTAAGGGTTCCGTTTCACTTCATATAATAGATTAGACAAACTATAGTAAAAAGCATTCTGTGAAAAACTGTACTCACTTCACGCTATGGTTATACAGATTCAGGCTTTATGTGATCGATGGACACGACAGGACAGACTGAGAGATAATGGCCATCTCTATCTTTCAGAGTCAGAGCACACACATAACTTTATTTCTTAAGGCTTACAAAAAAAGGCACTTTAGCAAGTCCAATTTTATACCATTAACAGCTTTATATACGAGTATATATAGTAATTATTATCAAATAATAAATAAGGTTATATTGATTTTCTCTTCACTTTCTTCTCTTCAAGTTTTTGTTTACTAGTGAAAGAAAGTGAAAAAGAAACCACTAGTACATTTAATGTAGGTACTAGTGGTTTCTTTCACTAGGGTATCCCATAATTAGTAGATAGCCCTGAAGATGCTTGTGCGGTAGAGTAAGGCCAAACTGGATCAATAAAAAACAACCTTTTTTTTAAACATGGTGAAATTTGTATTGTGAACCCTTGGTTCACATTTTTGGGCATTATGCCCACAATTTAAGCATGATTACTTTTTAAAACATGTTGATAACTGAACTTGACTGACAAACTGAATATTTTCAAGACACAATATTTTATTGCAAAGTTAGAGCAACTGAGGTAAAAAAAAATGTAAACCTTTGATACCATGTACGTTAAAACATGTCCATAGAATAAGTTACTGAGATAATGACTCATACATAACGGTTAAACGGCGTTACGAATCTTATGTGTTGGAAGAACACTAACGCCCAACGCGCTTGCTCAAAGAACAAGGTTTGAATTCATCGAACTACGATAGATTTTATAGTAAAACTCGATGACAGGCATTTCCCAGATGCCAGCTTTGAACTATACCTAAATGCTTGTGATAGTCCGGCCACACTATAGTTCTGGTTCATCCACTTGTCGAGTGTGGTCAAAGAGAAGGATACCCGTTCTCTGATATAAAGCCAGCCCAACATTTGGTTGCAGCTATGCGCTGCGGGAATAAGCACAAAGAGAATAGGGAAACGGACAGTTGACGATGAAGCTACGCTTATATGTAGCATTACGAGATATGTAGGGCATGTAGGAATTACTCGTAGAATATTTAGTTGGTAAACCAACTTAGACTTACAAATTCGTTATCCGTAAGACCGTCCGTACCGACCATACCATTTTAATTCCCTCTGACTGAATACCTGCTACCAACTTTAAGTTTACCTACTAGGTACCTATTTTTCATTTCATTTAATTTATTTTCAAATATAGGAACATAAAGGAGCACTTAGTTATGTAAAATTACATGATTGCCTTATGTCTAAATAGTATAAAAATTAAATTAAATCAACACAAAAAAGTAGGTAAATACATAATTGATAAAATATTCAGCTATAAAGAGGTTACGTCATACAAAAATAATTTAAACAGTAAACTAGCATAATTCAATAAACAATAAAAATAAACTAAGTGATGTCAAATTCGATAAGAAATAATTCAAATAATTAAAACTAATGTAGAGACAATGTCAAACATAATCAGTTGGTTTCAAGATGAATATTAATATTGTAATCATAATACATACTAAGATAGACTGGTAGGTAGGTATAGGTGGACACAATTTGACAGAAATTCATATGATTCAATGCCTCGCCCGTTTAGTGAGTAGTAGCTTTTTTCGACTAAAATATTTTGTTCGACTGCTTTGAACTTACACGAGTTTAATTTCGTCAGATAATACATTATAAAAGTTATTACCATTTGCAATAAAGCTATCTAATATGATAACAAATCCTGAAAGTTTAAAAGTCGCTGACCGAACATTATGTAAGTTTCAAAAGTCAAAAAGTCGTGTGTAGGAGTTTTTATCAACTCGATGATACGGAACATGAGAAATATTTGAGCTCTACTTTGATCTTTGCTTTACGCATAGTTACCTAGGTATCCAATCTCCCTTTAATTTCAAAACCTCTGGACGTCTAATGAAAGACACTAGAAAGATAGAACCTGATTTTATGCCAAAAACAATTTACACAATTTGCAGGAACATGACACAATTCGATACTAATTCTATACTAATTTCTCGATACTAATTTCAGTTCTACATTTTAAAATATTTATTAAAAATCGTTGAGAGTGTATATTTATATAATATTATAGCCATTAACAAAGAATAATAATAATCATCAATTGACAATGCTATTGCAACTACTTATCTAAAATAATATTTTATTGTGTATTCCTTAATACATATGATTGAATGTAATGTGCTTTTGAAATGTAATTATTGTAAGTAGGTATTTGAGTGGACTTTATCTTCCTCGTGAGCCCATGGTATTCGTAAATAAATTGAATTGTATTAGAAATATCAAAAACATAAGTATTTTCAAATTCCTCAAAGCACTTGGTTATTTTATCTCAGACAACTGTGCAAAAGTGTTAAGTTCAAATAACTCTTCGATTTATTGATTTGCGCCCTTGAGCTTGCCGACCAACTTTAGTTGCGAACCAAACCGATTTATTCAGAGTAGATAAGTAATCAACATCAATTCGAAACTGTTTATCAATCTTCCAGTTCGAAGCTTCAAACTCATTAGATCTCAAGTAGGTATGTTAACTAAACAATCAGTGTTCAAAAATTGACTTGATTGAATTGGTCCCGTACAAATATCATTCCCAAGATATTAGTATTTATCCCGTCAAGTTAAAAAACAACATAATTCTTTTGAAACATCACGACTAGCTGCAACTAATATATTCTACAAATTGTTAGTCAATTAAATGACAAATTCTATGCAATAGGTACCTTATTGGACATGACAAAAGCTTATGACCAAATTCAATTCAAAATATTATTAGATAAACTA
Source organism: Eupithecia exiguata (assembly GCA_947086465.1). NCBI lineage: Eukaryota > Metazoa > Arthropoda > Insecta > Lepidoptera > Geometridae > Eupithecia > Eupithecia exiguata. Next base: position 539,936 of record OX352228.1, read on the forward strand.
CATGGAATACACATAAAACTTTATCTAATGATAATTTTACAATGACTGGTAATAAATGGTTTCCATGGCTAAGGGCAAGGGCGTAAACAAACTAAATCAGACTCCGACTTTAACTATATCACCCCTACTACTCAAACTACTTCCAAACTTATTTCATTATTCAGGGATTTCAAGTCGGTTTATAGGTTTTTAAAACACGCCTTATTATGATTAAATAACGACTGGTTGTTGAAACTTGCAGGGTGCGAAAGTGAACACTGTGAAAGAATTTTTTAAATTCGTATTTCAAGTGGTTAATAATAGAGGTTGAAAATTTAAACGAAAATGCTCAGTATATCAGCAACCGTTAGCAATAGAACTACAAAATTTTACATATAGATTCGTCTAACAAAACGACCACACAGTTTTATCATCGTTTTCTGAAATTCTGAGGGACACGGCCACCATTGGAAATCCTGGAACCGTATAGCGTTCCATCCACAAAAGTTACTCTGTCGAAAAGATGTTATTTCGACAAAGTAACTAAAATAGTTATTTTTCCATAAACTTTATGCAATTTCCTAATAAATTCTTCATATTGTATGGTTTTGTTTTATTCTTATTGACGAATACTTAAACAAACTTCTGTTGATAAATCAAATTTGAGGATATACGAGGTGACAGAATGTTTGGTAGGTTTGATGATGCAGAGAGCAGTGAGCCTTAGAGCATAAACCGATAGAACAAAACGTTTGTCTATTATCGTGATAACTATGAAAAGTATTTAAATATATGACATTAAATCCTACGCGAATGAAGTCGCGGGTAAACAATTTTAATTTTTAATATAAATTTCTACTATGTCTTTTTTTGTAATGTTGGTGAAATGGTCAATTCAGATGGTTTAGCTTTAAAAGGTCTATTTTTCTTGGGTTTTCCAAGTTTCAGCTATGCCCAGCCCATTCTATGGTTGATGTTGAAGTTAATATTACTCAGCAGTCATCGAAGGCTTGTGGTCTATTTGCAAGAATTAATTCCCACGCATTCTTATAACGGCCATCGGGAGATATCCAAGTCTATTTTTACTGTTTCCGCTTCTCATATTGGCTATTCAGATTCGTGAGCTAGTTAAATTAGTTTATTCATTTGGTACTTGTTCTATTCCTTTCGCTGAATGCGCCTAGTATTCTTTCTTCGCCGTGTCTCCTAGTTCCAATATAAGATTGAACTCAGCCACGACTATGAGGTTACTAATGGTGTTTTCTTGGATGATGTTATTCAGCTTAGTTTAGAATGCTTCGATATCTGTATGGCTGTATGGTATCTTGACTGTTCTGTTCAATGTATCTGTAATATTGACTATTTTTCTTCGTGACAATATTGAGTAATAGTGACCATTAAATATCCATTTACGATTCCAATATTACAATGAAAACCTACATTCGACATTTTATTTGCGAAATATATTTTTTATCGCTCGTTCCACCTGTCGGCGTCCGATGAGGTTTTATTTCAGTCGTTATACAGCCGCGCCCCGGTGCGAGACCGCTCGATGCTACTGAGAGCGAGTGCTGAGGACGACGTTGAGTCCAGGATCTGTAGCGCGGCGCGGCGGCGCGGCGGCGGCGCACAGTTGTCAATAAATTCAATGTCCCTTGTAGGAATTACCTATGTAAAATAAGGTTGCTCTTTTATGTTTTGAGTGAGTATGCAATTTGGTTGGAAACATGAACACATTGCATAATAGAAGAAGATAGTAGCTACCTGACTTTTAAAATTTTAAATTAAACTACAAAAATATGCTTGTATAGCTTTCGAATGTATAAAATTGTGGTTTCTTTTCCTCATAACTCCTTTCGTTCCCGCTCGATCAGGATGAAACTTATAGATATTATAAATCTATAAGGAAGCCATTTGACATTTGACCTTGCTTCGAGACCGTCCACTTTGGTGGTCGTTCATGGCCACCTTCTCGAAACTGTTTCCGAGTACATCTTGTGCAGATTCTGCAATTGAGTTAAAATAATTTTGAGAAGGAAGCCAAGAGGAGAATCAAGCTAGGCTGGGCAACGGCAGCTTTTGGTTTACGCCGAGTCTTCTCGTCATCCATACCGACTCAACCTTGACATTCAATGTTTTCTATATAAATAAAATGACATATGAAAATGATATTAATTCTGCCTTGACTTCAATTATTGCTTGGTTGCATAATAACAACTTAAAAATAAATCTAGATAAGATTGCGGCTATGTGGTTGACGCTAGCCTACTTCAAGCTCGAAATCGCCTTCAACCGAATCCCCCGGTCCTGTATCTTGTGATGCAAATGTGCTGTACTGTGTCAATACGAATACTTACTTTAATTTTCCCGTGTGGATTGGCGCGCAAATTGAATTCGATATGGAACCGCGCACAAATTTCCGCTGCAGCCATTTCCATGCCGCTATTTAAGCGGACAGTAACATTTAACGTAGGTACCTACAATATGAAACAAGATGGAAATTTTGGTAAAATGTTTCACGCTTTAAAAGCGACTCGGTATATAAGTGTACATAAGTAGCATTGTTGCGTTTCTGGCTTTACACGACTTTACCCCTCGGGAAATCCCCCAACACGTTATAGTAGCACGTGGCAGAACATGGGATTAATTTAGTAACATGGAGGAGCAACAACAGGGGCTGGCTATAATCTGCCAACGAAGTAACTAACTAAAGCAAGTGGTAGCACATTGGATAAGCCAGCTGAAGTGGGAGCTGGGCTAGCCATATCTGTAAGACTACAATTAGGTATCACCGATGGGGCATGCGAGTTCTGGACTGGAGATTACACCTCGGTAACGCAGTCTATTAGAGGCGTACATATCGGACATTGCCATCCGGCAGGTGAAATCACAATTTTCGACATGTCATCAGCTGAAACAGAATGGGACTAGCCGAGGGCAGGATGTAACAAGGCACTTTAAGGATGGCCAATCAACGAAGTATGTATTATAATTAAACACAGGCCAATCTCTAGGCTCTAACAGTGAATTTGATTCTGATGATGTTCCCCCGAAATTAGGGTAGACTGACTTCATTACGACCGAAAGAAGCACTTTGCCTTAGAATGTACGTAGCTGAGTTCTTTTGCATTCTCAATGAGATTTATTAGTTAACTACAAATCAATAAAATCATGAAAAGTTTTTGCATAGGTAGTTACACATTTTCAGATGTATGAACATTACTACCTATGACTATGACACAGACAAAATATTTTCTTTATCTTTAATGAATGTTACATATGTACTAATTATGAGTACATAAATAATTGGCACAGTTCAAATCGTTTTACTACTCCTTTCGGTTGTTTACCCAACAAACATCGTCGTAATAGTATATAGAAGTTATTCTGTGACATCGTTAGGATGTTTGTGAAATATTTATACATCTTAGAAAAAACCTTGTGTTTTATCTCTACTTGTATACCCGTAAGTTTTCTACTTTAAAGCTTTTAAAGCTAGTTTATTGCATAAGCCCTGAAGTAAGGAGGAAATTATTGCGGCAAGCAGACCGTCATAATACCTTTGCAACTCTTGGCAAGCTACCAAGAGTAAGGGCCGGCGCAGACGAGTTACGAAAAAGTCAAGTCAAGGTCGGTTCACATTTTGGCCGAGTCATACACAGCGAGCTAGGCTAGGCTTGTACACAGGCTGTCAAATATGTCTGTCATCACAAAGGACGTCGTCGAAGACACGACCAAGGTTTGAGCGGACCTTAGGTTTTAAGTAAGGAAAAAGTAACTCACCCGATGATGCAGAGACATGTTGCTCCCGTTCTGGAAGCGCACGATAGTCTGCAGTGAGGCTGGGGTCGACGCACTCTTGGTGATGGCCGCGTTGTGGGCGTCCTTCTCCGCCTGCTCCTTCATCATCAGCCCACGCGCTATCTTCGCGTTCAAACTCTTGTTTACATGCTGGTGCGGCAACAACGGCGCTTCCATTGACTTAGTCGTGTAGGATGGTGAGGACGTCTGGCTGAACGACTCCGAGGAGACGTTGGAATCCTGTCGTACGCTGATGTTGGAACCAGAGGACGGTGACTGTTTCATTCCGTTTGTCGGCGGCGGCGTGTAGGGGTTGTCAGGCATTTTCATTGGAGGTCGTTTATTCTGTGTTTTGCTGTCGGGTCGAGGTGTCGGCGAGACGGGGACCACCGTTCGTTTGGTCCCGAAAGGGTCGTTAGGTGGAGTGGTGACAGGTCGCGGGGGAGTGGGCGGGGGCTGTCGCCGCGGGGGCTGCGGGGAGGCGCGTCGCGGTGGCGCGGGGGGTAGGATAGGCAGTGCCGGCGCAGGGACCGGGGCCGTGCGCTGCGGCACGGGCGGCGGCTGCGGCATCGTCGGCTGGATAATCAGCGGTGGAGGCGGCTGCAACAAATTAAACCTATTTTAAGACTATTAGGTGCTTATCATCTGATAATCCTGTATGATAACCTCTACGATGAAACTCAAAAATGCCCAACTCTTTGTTTTAAGTATAAATATATACTTCATCAGCATGCAACATTGACAGTAGGTCTTTACATTAATTTTTCTGGGTGGTGCAGGTATCCTCGAGGGCGGGCAATAGGGCAACGCATCCGAGGGGCAGTAGACGAAGCCCGAGGGGCGCGGCAGGGGCGCCAGGCGGGGCGCCGCGGGTGGAGCGCAGGCCGCCGTGGAGTGCCGCCGGGGGGTGCCCGCGCTGGGTCGGAGCAACTCGAGGAGCTTCTCACCCGGACTCGCTGCCAGGCTGCCAGCGCGGCCGAGTCTGTAGAGAAAACAATCTAATTTACTAAAATTTCAAACAAACCACATAATATTTTGAAATAAAATAAATACTGAAAAAACATAATTACCCCGAACATGAGGGCTTACGCACTATAATAACAAAAATCTTAGACATATTTTTCTTTGAACGATCTACATCCCTTACATTCTTAACATTGGAACTTAACATAGGCTATGGCTGTTCAATGGGCTGCACTGGTTTTCTTGCCGCTATTAGTTGGGTAGCAAGTTTTCTACTACCACCAGCCGGCCACTCTTTCTATGTGTCTTCTTCGTCACTTGAATGCATTTTCAATCGGTTTATTATTAAGTAACACTAAGCTTTGTGTTCGCACAACTTACACTATTCAAAATAGCGCCAATTTACTAATGACAGCAAATAACACAAACAAAAAAACAACAAAACCAGAAATTATGAAAAAAAAATTAGACTCTTTTCAAACTGCAACTGTACGGTGCTACAAGTATCTACTTACAGCCGGTTTTTCAACCACATGTTAAAATTTGACTATAGTTTAAACTTTTTGTTAACCTCTAGTGTGTTTACTTGTGTGTGGAGAAATCAAGACTTGGTTCGTAAAACAAATGTACAAAATTAATCAGGACAAGTGGTATGCGTATTAGTGCTAGGTTCAAAGTTAAACGATAAAAATACCGAAGTCCAAATAGTTTCTATTTTGCTAAACAATCGGTTTACTGTCACAAAGGTATAGTCACAAAAAAAACTTCAGATGGAAGAACGTGCGTCAGAACGATGCCACAGGCAGACAACCGCTTTCAAATTTAAATATTCCTATCCTATTTTTGTCGAAATGTTGGAGAAAGGCGAAACAATAGGTACCTACCATTCGAAACAATAAAACTGCAGGTGAAACCTTCTGCATCCAATCTCTCAAACATCGAGTCAACTAGAGGTTTAACAGTACGACTCTACTCCTCGAACCACGCAGCTCACAATAGAAGCCTATCTGAAAACCGCCGGGATCCTACTATCACCGTGGATCCCAGATCACAAAAGGCTCGTTACAAAACCGGATGAAAACCATTCATCCGCGTTGTGGCGGTAAAATTGGTGATATCTTGTGATTCATTGGCAATTTACTATTTATTGGTCTATCCCTGAGGCCCTGTTTCTGAGCTCATGTGTTGTATTTGCCAACAACACTACAACTGTCAAGAGGCTATAATCTGACTACATTAAAAATAAGTTCCAAATCGTTTTCTAGTCAGTGACAACTTAACAAAGCGTAATTATAATTATGTGATTTTTATTTTAAAAAATGCTTATTTTAGGTAAAAAACCGGGATTAAAATTACACATTTACTAAATGATCACGTGACCGAAAACGCTCTGGCGCGCCATTATTTTATGCAAACTTTAAAATTAGTTTTTATGTATAACTAATACGACTATAATTGAAGAAATATGAATTACACTTTGCATTATTTTAATCATACAATACGTTACAATTATTTCCCAGTAGTAGTCAAGTAGCCTATTCACACACAAACGCAAGCACCTTGCAAGCCAATGCAGGAGCGTCATTACGGTTTTGGATAAGAACCGATATGCACCGACTTTGTCTCTGATGTCGATAAAATTCAAATAACGTTGTTTAGATCTTACCAACCCCAGAGACAAAATCGGTGCTTGTCAATAGTCAAGAACTGTAGCAATATGGTCCAGTTTTGGTGTCAACATGTCACACGTCGCTTATTATTGCTGGCTAATTAAATGATTTGCACGAGAGATCAGATCAATTTAATAATATGTTTAATTCTGCGTGATTGATGAACGTGGTTAATCTGGTGCGAGGTATGCATTAATGATACCTTTAAGTAGGTATGTACCTGTCGTGTCGGTTAATTGATTCCAAACTAGGCCGGGCCAACGACTGCATTAACCTATTGCGGTTTGTGTGGTAACTAATATACCTATTACCATAATAATAGATTTTATCTGATTTGATAATACAGATATCTATACAATAGTTATATTTTATTCAACAAGTGAGTAAAACGAAGTTTTGTTATACGTGCCGATATTAAATCCCGAGCTAGATGCAGTTTAGAGTAGATTCACGAGCGTAGCGAGTGGCTCTAAAGTAGATTGCTGAGCTAGCGAGGGATTATCAAATCAGATAAAATCGATTATTATGGTAATAGGTATATTAGTGAAAAGGCATGAAACAAAAATAAAATGCTGTCGAGTTTAACATAATATAACTCTTCACCTCGACTAGCGAGAACATATTTTGGTATCTAAAGAAGAGTTCGAATGTCAGAAATTCATTTTGGTCAACAACCTCCACAGAAAAATCTCGCGGTATAGACGACAAAGATGTCAAGATCAATTGTGTCGTTGACGGTGGTCGGTGCTTTCTAATTAGCAGGAGACAACAGTACAATAGAACGTAAGTAGAACCCAAGTAGTACCTGGTAATTTCCGTCTCCTCGCGCTCGACGGATGTGCCAGCCGGTTCCGGCTGCTTACCTACATATGTGTATGTATGTATGTATGTATGTAGTAAGTGCTCGGTTGTTACAATTTCCTTCAGCAGGCATGAAACTCGGAATGACTGCGATTATAGTCAGATATTCAGGAATGTGATCTTCTTTTATAACAACAGCATTGCAACTGAATAATGTCTTATTTTGATTATTATCAAAATAACTTAGTTACAAAAATAGCTGTTTCAGTTCGGACTGGTTTTTTGTCCAAGGTAAAAACAGGTAGAAAGTGTAATGGTATGTCAATTTTAATGACACTTAGCCCGAAACGTTCGATAATTCTTTTTTTCAAATTAGTCAATGTTGATACAAGGCTTGCCCTGATATCTTCACAATCTTGTGGCAGTTCAATTAAAGTAGATTATTCGTAAGTGACAGAGACACCTACCAGAAGATTCCATGCATATTTAGATGATGCTGAAAGCCCTTTCGCCCTCCAAGTGGCATCTTTATCATAAGGGCTGGGATTCCTGCGCGACGCGAGTTCTAATTAATCACGTCGCGTTCATTTCACGCAGAGGCCCTTCTCCAATTGTGACTGTCAGTACGATTTTATATTGTACGATCCGATTATCAGAAATTTTCTTACTAAATTGATCTGACGGTTACATGTTGACTGAATGACTCAGTCAACATGTAACTGCACCGTGAGCTGTTTCAGCTTTCTTTGTAGCAAATATTACAACTAAAGACCATGTAGCTCTCGAAATAGTTAAAAAACTTCCACAGCGATGCTAGATAGTTTGATGAGTTAAATATCGAAAGATCTCGGCGATTCTTGGCAGACTGTTACCGACCAAAGTTTTTAGATAATGCAGTGAGGATTGTGCAACATTATTTATTTATTATTTCAACCAGTAATATAAAAGTTTACTTAACTAACTGAAAATGCTGCAACTCGATACGTGTTGGTACTGTCGGGTAGCTTAAGTTTTTTACTACCAAAAGCTTCGATAAAAGTAAAAAAGGAAGATACGGTACGTTCTACCAGCGCTCACTCAAAAACTGTACCGTGTTACAGATGAAATAATGATAAGGTATCGGATTATCAGAAAATTTTAAGTTTGGTGTATCTACTTCAACAACAAGACTCGTCATGACGACCACAACCGTTCTGCCAAGAACGCTACGAATGAGAAGAAGAAGTATCTACTTACGCGGGAAAATATGTGATGCCTTGGGCTTTGTTTTTTGTTTTGGAGCTATTTGTACACCTGGTGAACGAACACGAGGGACGAACGGGAAGTAAACTTCCCGTTGGTCCCCATCGGGGACATAGCGTGGGGACGAGCGGGAATAACCCGCATTGTCGTGGTGTTTTAGTCGAAATCACACAAAATTATACGTTGTAGCAAGCACGCGCAACACAAACACTACCGCCCACGCCGCGGCCGCCGCCGGTCCGACTATGACTGAGGTAAGGGAACATAGTTGAACCTAAAAAAGCCATACACTTTCGAGATGGTAATGCCTCATCTCCTTTTTTTACTTTTATCGAAGACCAAAAGTACTAAAATGGCATAAAAAATCAGGATAATAAGTCTTTCTTGGCAGATTAAATCTAGAATAATTATTAACCTACTTAATTTACTATATTCTGTGTGTGGGTCTGTGTTCGATAGGTAAACACCCAAGTGTATAAAGTTATAAGTCGTAATGTTATCTAGAGCAGTTATTGTCATCGATTCATAATATTGTCTTCTTTCAATTGCTACATTGTCGGTTTTTATTACATTTAAGTTTGCTTTTAAACTTTAAAGGACACATTATTGCTTACCCAGAAGCGGAAACTGCTAGGCTTAAGTTATTTAACAGTAAAATGGAACTTATAGGTACATAAGGTCAACCAACCTTTTACTGTTAAATAAGGTGCTTGTTTTCCGAATTATTTTCAAATTAAAATCACAAGATATCAAGATTTCAATGCATTAAAAGTTGTAGAACAAGCTGCGACAGAACTTAAAAAGCTGCATCTAGCCGGGCTCACCTCAAACTGCTCGATAACCAACCGGCGGCGACGCTAATTGGGCGGAAGTTGCGCGTTTGCGGTCTTGTTAAAAAGTTACGAGTTGGGATAAAAAGCCGGTGATATGAAACTGCGTAACGAGACGAGAGCACTACAGGAATATATAAGGGAACGTGCAACCATGGTCCTATGATAAGGTGGAGCAGCAGCTGTCGCAAATTATGATAAGTTTTCCCTGTTTTAAATAGCTATGCTGACCATAATTAAGAGAGGTTAAGTTTTTTTATGTCTAGCTATACTTAAGTCCATAATGGACGTGGGTGATATGTATTACAAGACTATTACAACAACTATGACAACTATTATAATTTTGTTACGCGCATTACGGGGGACTTTTAACAGCGTTCTATCAAGTAAATAAAGACTCACGAGACACCTTTGAAGAAAACCCGCAAAAATAGTGAGATGTAGATATGTACCTACATTCATCATCATCGGTCTTTGGATATTAACATAATATGATTAAGTTAGGTGACACTATGATTGAGAGAAGAACCTACAAAGAATCTTCTAAACTCATTCTTATCCATAGGCATATGTACGTAGCTTTTACAATAAATGTATATTTTTTTCAGAGATCAAAATAATACGTAAAAACCAGCTCCAAAAGTAATAAACGTATTTATCATACAAAAATCCACTTTCAATAGGTCCAACCAAGTACGCGAGCAATACTGACTTTAATAGTTCATTGATCGCGAGGCTCAACGATACGATATATCATGGTTAGGTACAGACATCCGCGCGATCGGCTCCAACCAGAGATAAACAAAAACCGATCGACGACTTACTTCGGGCCTTGCCGACTGTTTCGTCGAGCTCGGCGGATTCACATAATTTCTAGTTTTATCTTTCGGTGTAAGAATAACGGTTATTTAATATTTGGTTTGGTATTGTAGTTTCTCTAACATACAAATTTTGTTGACCCTTAATGAAAGACGACCTTTCGCAAATCCCTTCAAGTAGATGCGTAATCATGAATCACTCATTTGTAGGTATTATTTTCTTAGCGTTTAATTTATTTTCTTAGCTCAAAGTTGCTTATAATCTGATTCTTTGAAACTTGCAAACAATATGGAGGCATTTGTTAATTCTGATTCTATTGTCAACCTCGAACAATAGTATATAATAATCTGATACCTGGTACAAAAGCTGTGTACCCAGGATTTTTATATTCGCGTTGACCTTTCACCGTTCTCCAGAACATTAAGCACAAAAAATAAAACACGTCGTAAACGCGTACTGAGCGATATTATCTGAATTCGCAACTGAAGTCACACGAACACCCTCGTATGCCTTCCAATAGTGTTGTATGCCATTATATTGGAGAGAAAAATGATATTTTACGGTTATAGACCTTTACGCGCCTTAGCGCAAGCATAGTCAACATACAAACTAACTATGGAAGTATTGTATAGGATGGAGCATTGTGTAGGTGCCCTCTAAGTGGCCTTTGTCTAGCTCACTCAATTTTCATAGGGCAGATGATGAAATAAACAAGGAGAGGATCCAGATACTTACTTAATGAAAAAGATTTCAAAATTAGCGACAGTTATAGTTAGGAAGACATAATTACAAAATAAGTGGGCTAAATGGGGCAGTTATTTCGAAGTACCGTTCGTAATGTACATCAAGCGGACAAAAGTTCCGATGTAAGATAAGAGAAATGGCCGCTCCGGGGTTCACACCGCTCGTTTGTGGCTTACACTGTAACGATGTGGCAGTCGCTTCAGCACATGTCATGTTGTTGTTTGAAGTCATTATAATAATAATAGTATAATAATAATGAAACCAAACTTGCATACAAGTAGTTCAAGGCCTAGAATAAAACATAACCTACTTTTTATACCACAAATCAGTTCCAATCCAATGGAATAGAAATAACCTAAAACAACGCGTGCAAAGCCGCGGGCAGAAACTAGTGAATAATAGAATGCAAGCTTGGGTACAATTTGGGTAGAGATTATTTTGCGTTCGAATTCGAACTACCTGGATGACTTAAGATTATCGAGTTCAGTCAGGCTAACCAAGAAGATGAAGCTTCAATCAAATGATTTTGGGTAATTAGCATGTGATTTCAAGAGAACTGTCTATTTATAATTGTATTCTTTTCTGATATATACAGACATGTCTGCACATATATTTTTGTATTTTGTGATGTTTTTATTGTAAAAAATTATCAATTTTTCATTGATTTTTTAAGACTCTGTCGCAAAATTTCTAAACTTGACTTCACCGTTCACCGTATTGTCATGAAACGCAGGATAAAAGAATATTATTTAGAAGACATAACACACAAAAAACAAACATGATGGTTTTTATTATTTATTTGTTTCTTATTTCATTTTGATTGAAAAACCAACGGAGGAGCAAAATCACTTTCAGTTGACAAACTAAACGGTGATGTCACAGAAAACGGGAATCGTTTTTATCACCCAACTCTGGTTGCAGCTTTATATTTTCCTAAATATTTTTAAAAATTAATTCACAGCATATCTAGCCCTAAGTTAAGCAGAGCTTGTGCTATGGTAGGGTACTAGATAACTGATATACATTACAATACAGTACACAGATATGTTTAGTAGGTATTACATAGAAAACGACTAGAACACCTGAAACAAATATTTGCAGATCGTAGATCGTACAAACATTTGTCCCAAGGCGGGAATCGAACTCGCAACCTCCTGCGTCGCAGGCGGACCTTCGCCCACCGCACCACAGAGATCGTCGTTTGTAGCACTTCCACAACACAAATGATAAGCTTGATTATTGAACTAATATACATAGGTGGAAGTGGAAGACGCACGGCGTTTTCACACTACATTTTTGTTATTATGTCCTAGGCATTTTTTTTTAATTATGCCCTTCAATTGGGTGTTTTGCAATGATTTATTACATTAAAATAACTGACTAACAGAACTTTTAATTAACGCCGGCGACTGTCTCCAGCAAGTTTAATTTATCTTGCACATATTTACAAAATGATTGTATTTCCCATTTATACATAGCACTTTGTGGTAGCTACTCGTACCTACCGGCAAAGCTATCCTTTGCTTTCAAATAATACTACTAACAATATTATAAAGGCGAAAGTTTGCGCCGTTGTGAAGGTCTTTGGCCGCAGACAGCACCAAATCTACGGAATTAATCAATCCGACATTTGCACACACAAAGATCTGGACCAACTATTTTTATTTAGAAAAAAACGCGTGCGAAGCTGCGTACGTACTAGTGATCTATAAAAGGGTCAGAATAAAATAACCTAATTTGAGTTGCAAGCTGCGCGGAGGCGGTTGTGTGGTTAGTTGGCAGGGCTCCAGTGGCAACGGCGCGCCACGGTCCGTCGACACTGACCTCTTACATGAAGAGCTGTTGAGAGCTTGTAGTAGCAGGCTTACTTGCGTTTGCCTGCAACCTGATTAAGCTTTGAAATATTTTCCCCACCTACTTGTTGATGTTTCGTTGTTGAAAAATGGTTACTTTGTACGGTTTTTGTTGTAATACACGTACTGCGTCTGGGGATATTATTTAATTTGATAACAATGTGTCAGTACTTTAATTTTTTTTTAAATATAAAATGTGATTGTAATTGGTTGCACCTCATATTATTATAGTATGAACTTGATGAATTTGTTTTTACAAATAACTTTTTTTGTCGAACAAAATATGTTTTCGTTGTAGATCAACTCAACTAACCTTCCTTTGATGGAGTCGTCGTCGTCTGCGTCGGCTTGCAGCGCCATGCCTCCCTGCGCCCACGTCACCGTCAGCCAATCTGCAACAACCAAACGGATAAATATCTTTTGTTCTACTAGAGTTTTCAGTATCGTCAATACGGAAAAAGTGCGAGAACTTTTTAAATGTAAGTATGGCAGCCCCTCAATTACAGGGCAACAACTGGAATAATCGATTTGATACTTTCACTGTAAACTTTATATTACTGACAAAATTAAAATAAAAATTGTATTCAATCAGTTTTTCAAAACAAATTGTCGGTATTTTGCTGTTTGTAGTTTATCTTAACTAAAATGTTTGCTTCTGTTTGTTTCTTCTTCTTGTACTCAAATGTGTCGATGGGTTTCATATTACTTATTTTCTTCCAATTTTCTATTTCGATAATTGGTTATGTATCGTGCCTACCAACGTACCGTGGTGTAGGAAGATTGCAATCACCTATCGTAGAAAAATATTGTGTTAATGTTTATATATTTTTTTGTGAATAAAGTAAAGGTAAGGTATAAGTTTTGTTTTAATATTATAAAGCTAGTGAATATGAATTTGTTTTTTTTTTGCAAGTGTTTACTGCCCTAAAGGTTTCTTCCCACCAGAATATTATAAATAATATTAATAGATACAGAACAGAACATTTTAATGCGAAGAGAGAATTTTAATTGTTTTATCAAACGAAGTATCAAGATAATAGAGCCACACTAACCAACAGAATGTAAACAAACCTAACAAACCTCGAAATCCGTAACTTTCTCCGGCTCAGTTGGAGTTGTTTTTATTGCATTTATAAATTTTGACCTCACGTACTCCATTTCTAGTCGTTTTATTGAATTATGTATGTGTTGTATTATGTATTAACATTTGAATTAATTGACGATTTGTACAAAGATTTTGCACGCCGCAACGGTAGAAATACATTGTGTCTTTATTAAACATACACCACCTATGTACCTTATTTACATGTATTTGATGCAATAAATTTTACTTTACTTTACTTTACTTTACTTTATGAACTCGGAAAATGATAAATTATGATCGTAACAAAACCAAATCATCGACAATTTTTTATTTATAGAATTCAAGTTGCCATGTATAATAAGTATTGCCAAATAAAAAGTTTTCACTTAACTTCGATCTCATCATTCGTCAGACCGACTCTAGTTTATGCACGCGGCTTCGCACACTTTGTTTCTATGCAAACGTTCCAATAAATAATGATGAACAATCCACACCGAGCCGCTTGGGCCGCAGCGTGTTTGTGAATAGAACGTTGGGCAAAAGCTCTACCTCGTGGAATCCGTGCACACAAGGTGCAAACTTGCCTCTAGTGAAACATTAAGTATGTAAAACATATTTGTCAAAGAACTTGTCAAACTAAACGATACCTCATTGCTGTGATGTCTCAGGTATTTCTCAGGGAGGAACTATTTATCGCTAAATTTATAACGTTATTTAGTAATGAGGTATTCAGGCAGGATAATATTTCGGGGAACGTAAAAGGTACTTCACATTTTGTACGTATACACGACGTGACACGTAACTTCTCGGCTCCGAGCAGACGTGACACATTGCCGAAACACGCGATGCGTTGCCTTGTCTCTATCGGAGTACTACCACGCAAGGTACCGAGTGTACCTAAGGAGAGCAATCTACAATTCACTGCCCGCGTCCGTCTCACTGCGGACCCACCCTACCACCAGGCCTACCCCTAGGGGTAGTAGGCTGGGACCAAACCGTACCACCTAGTGTCATAATTTTGTCTCTTTCTTACGCTAAGGGTTTACGTGTTTTGTTTTATTGTTAGGCTTAGCCGATCACACGTGCTATTTTCCTTCGTTGTTTTTGCATTTTAAAAGGAAAACAGCAACAAACCTCTACTGAATTCGCCGTTACGACAATTACAAATTATGTTTTTTTTTTCAGTCAGCACTTTTTTGCATAAGTACAAATTTAGTACCTACCGTTGGAAAGGTGACGAACTAGAAAATTAACTTTGACTAGAATACATTATTAAAAGACCGAAGGTTTTTTTTTATTATTTTTGGATAAATTTGATTACTATTTTTTTTTAAAGCGTAATATTTTATGGTTTATCCTAGTTAGAGGAAAGTTCCGACGTATTTTAATCACAAATCCTTGTGACTACCAACAAATAATAAAAAAAATTGTAAAAAGTTACGAATGCTTGAAAATAAAAGGAAATTATAACTAACACACACTTAGTACATACATGAACAGGCATTCTGATCTATCTACAGGAAAACTGTGCCTGAACTGTTATTTTAAAAAAAACCTTTTTTTCGTAAATGGTCGTCATACATCAGGAATTGTAAGTGTTCACAATATTTAGGGATAACGAAATTCTCCGAATCATTAATAAACTGGATGCTGATGAAATACGTTAAATAATGGACGTGAAAATTTCCGATGTGCATATTATAATATAACACCAAAATAACCAGGACCAAAACAACGGCGACTTGTGCCGGCGGCGGCGCGGCGGCGGCTAGTGGGTATCAAAGCTAGTAAGAAATAGGCCTAGAAATTCGTCAAAGACGTAGGTATCTCGGGAATTGCTCCGCTCCATCCAAATCTGTTATTCCGTCCCATAAATCTATTCCTCTGCACCGTCTTGATCTGCCCATAATAATATTATATTATACAGAGCCTCGTCCAGATCGCGTTTGAAGAGGGTCCGACAGAGCTGCCACTTCAGTTTTGCGTCACTATTGCGAGAACTAGCCACAAACCACAACAGGATATTTGTAAGTGAATCTTCATACTTGGCACTTTTTTTATCAGAAAGATTTTATGTTTAATAATACATTTACACGTCAAAGTTTGCCCTAAATCACACCTGATGGAGATGCGGCCGACATCACGATGTATCACGAAGGTCCAGAGGACTCGTATTCACTCCTTGTCACCCAGGTTGTAGTTCGTGAGTCAAGTTTTATTTTTGAATGTAAATTTATTTTTCACTTCTCTTGCTTAATAAAAAGTGTGTCATTATTATACAGCGTGGGTTAGCGGGCGTACAACTCGAGTATACGCCGCTGGGAAAAAAAGTATTATTTCTTTTTAATTTTGGTCTGAAAGCATCGGCCAGTACAAGACATTCGTCCTCTTGCATAATGACTCGACTTTTTGGTGTTTCATTTACAAAGAACTTACATTTCATCTGAATTTATTTATGTAAATGGATCTGAATGCGCCTTCTTGGTCATTGTTGGATGTTTTCTATGGTGATTCTTCCTCAATGGTAGAATCCAGGAATTTATATAATTAGTACATAAATTCCTTGGGTAGTAACTTGGCGTTTCGCGTAACAAAGACACAAAAAAAGTTGGTATCAGTTACTACAAGTTAAATCTACAGAAATCGGTTAAGTTCACTCCATACAAATACAAGTTCACTAACTGTTTGCTATTGAATAGGTTCAATATACTAACTACATATTATAATATATATAACTTTACGCTGAGTGGACTCTCTTCTGAGAACACCAATCTCATAAGAGCCAATACAGGAAAATAACATTTTGTTCTCCGGACCTGACTGAAGACCAATTTAACAAGCTTGAGCGCCTCCAAAATTTCAGTATCAGGTTCATATTTGGCCTTCGCAAATATGACCACGTTTCCGAATATCGCGCTAGACTGAAGTGGTTGCCCATCCGACTTCGCAGGAATACTCACATACTATGTCTCTTGTACAGTATCTTGTTCTATCCTCCGCACCCTTTCTATCTCAAGGAGCGCTTTGAATTCCTTTCTAACTCTCACTCTCTCTCTCTTTACGTTCCTCTGAAACCCTCACTTTAAATATCCCAGCCAACAGTACTACTTTCTACGAGAAATCTTTCACTGTACAAGCAACCCGCCCGCCGCCCGCCCCTGGACATCAGACGTGCCAAATCACTCTCTATCTTAAAAAAATTGCTTCATAAGTATTTCCCATCGTTACAACGTATCTTTATGTTCATGTAAGTTTATTTTAATTTAGTACAAGGTTACGTAGGTGTTT
This sequence comes from Eupithecia exiguata, assembly GCA_947086465.1. NCBI lineage: Eukaryota > Metazoa > Arthropoda > Insecta > Lepidoptera > Geometridae > Eupithecia > Eupithecia exiguata. Next base: position 557,010 of record OX352228.1, read on the forward strand.
AGTGGAGTTCGTATTATTTATTTATTTTACTATTATTTACCGTCTTTGATGTTCTTACATGTCCTATCCATCCCAAGGTTGCCTGGAAGAGATCATAGCGATAAGGCCGCATTTGTAAGTATAAAAGCAGCCTTATCGCTACGAGAAATAAATGCGACGAGAAGAAGCCTTCTCGTAGCATTTATTAGTGTACTGTTTTCTGTGTTAGTGTGGTACGAGTACGATAAGGTATTATCTATCTATAATGGGGTGGTTTAATCCCTAGTTAAAATGTATACTACCTATGTCATATCTCTTGCCCAAATAGGTAGCTTAGTGGACGTAAAACTTGAGTTTACGCCCTAGCTAGGTGATTCATTTACAAAGAACATACATTAGCTTTGAATTTATTTTTAAAATGGAACTGACAGCGCTTCTTGGTGGTTGTAGGGTGATTCTTCCTCCGTGGAAGAATGCGTAGATATTGCAATGCGTGTAATTAGCACGAGATCTCTGGAATTTTTGTTTTACAATTTATTTAAATTTAATAAAAATAATAAAAATATAAAAAATATAAATATGTTTTTTAATTGGAAGTATCATCATAAACAAACCTTTTTCCTGGTTTATACAACTAACAACTTTATCTAAGTAAGTTCAATATAGTTTGTTCGAGAATTTCCGTTTTATAGAAGCAATTTTTTTTTCATGTATTTTTTTTTTCATGGCACCCTGTATACCAGGTACCAGTACCAGTACCAGGTACCTGTATATGGACAGGTTTAACATTGAACTCTGGGATGATTGTTCTTGAACCCAATTTCCTTTGAGGTCGATATTGGTGAATTCAAATGACTGGACGGGGCCGTTATCATCTTTAGCCGGGCTCTGAATATTAACTTGCTATCAAATGACCCAAGCTCTGAAGATTATTGAAATGGCTTTCAAATTCAGTTTTTTTTACAAAACATCTAAGTTTTCAGTTCTTGTGTCGAATAAAATGTCACTAAATCCAAATTCTCTGTCCCACTGTACAGTAAAAAAAAAGTTATTCGTACCCCTTCCAATTCCTTTTTAATTGTAGTAGTTTCGTGTGCCACCTTAATAAATAAACTAGGCTCTGTTTTCGCTGTGCAACCTTTCAAAGATGGCAAAATTAGAAAATTTCCAAACAGTCAAGAAGTCTTTAACACTGCAATGTTCTCCTCCAGCAGCGCAATACAAAGAGATTTAACAACAAAGTGCAGCACACGAACACTCTCGCCTCGAGTGGTAGCTTCGAACTTCACTTTTAACATAAAACTCTTACGTTTTGCATCGCGAGCTTTGTGAAATTCAGCGCTATAGTTGTTTGTATAAGCTGTTTGGTAGGCACTTCAACTGTTGGGATGAGTGATTTTTATAATAGTTTTTTGCACATAGTCTCGAGAAATCTCACTGTATATTCTAAGGTTATTTTCGCGAGAACTCATAATAAAACACTAACATGATGACATGGTGTGACCATGGAAGCTGAAAAGCCTCCGAAACGTCAGGTTATAAACAAATATAAAATATACGCGATCAATCCGGTAAAAACAGTGTTTTATTAAATCTCACTGTATTAAAATATCTGAATCTATATGAAGACCGCAAACTATTCAAAACATCAGGGTATTCATAAAAAGACATGGTTCTTCTTGTTCAGATATGAAACTTTAATATAAATATAAATTTGTCGCTCTCTCTAACTAGATAAATAGAAAAGAAAGAAATAAATTATATAACAATAAACATCAGCTCAGCTTAAGAGTCTTTGAATGGGAATTGAAAGATTCTTTTGACTTTCTACATCATCTTTTTCAAATTTTCCAGAACCTCTTGCGCCCAGAACGAGAAGGTGCAACAAAAACCGAGCTCAAAGAAAACATTCCAGTCGGTTCTCCGCTGTTAGCACCAACTTATCATTGTCAACCGTACAATCTCCCAGAACCAATACTCTAAGCTTTTCATCTCTTTCACTTACACAAGGTAAACGATCATTTATCTCACTCTGACTGCTGGAGATGTTATTCGAAGCAATGGAGCAAAGAAACGCGCTGTTTGCAGACAGTATATTGTGTATTTACTGTAAGGTTTTAATGTGGTTCAATTTCGACAGAGTTGAACTTGCAAAATATTTAAGTTCTTACTCATTATTAAGTATTACAATCATTTGGAGTGTTTTAAAAAACTATAAATCGACTTCAAAAAGCTGATTAATGAAAATATTTTTGTAAGTAGTTTTAAGCCGGAACACTTCGATAGCGCGATCTAGTTCATCAAGTGGCCACATCGAGTTAGAATTCGAGTCTAGTTTCGTTTGATGTGATGACTAGTAAGGATCAGCGAAGACAACTGTCACCTAAATTGTTGTATTTTTCAAATGTGTTGTGCTATTTTTTTTAAGCTGGACGGAATAAGTAGTAGTTCCTCGAGAATAACATTTGCAACTCAAATTAACCCCCGGGATCTTACCTTATACAGTAGCTGTAAGCTTAGTTTTATATAAATATGGACCTGTATATAAATCACATTATATTTAGACTGAGATAGGCAAATAATATTGTATTACATTTTAAGGATTATACAAACTTACTAGTGGTTTATTTTTCGCTTCTTTCACAAGTGGACAAAAAATTGAAGCGAACAAAATCAATAACTCTTTGTTTCTTGTTTGTTAATTACTATTTATAAACTTGTTATTTATGTATAAAATTTGACTTGTCTAAGTGATTTTTTGTGAGCCTAAAGAAATAAAGTTATTGACTTTTGACTTTTGCTTAACATGTTTTGAAATCGTTCCATAATTTACGGAGAAATCGACGAACTTGCATATAATTATATACAATACATACAGACGAACATAATGTAGAAACTCCTTCTTTTTGGAATTTTTGACGTCGGTTAAAACTGGACTTTGTACTATAAAACCTGCTAAACTTTAGCTACAGTGTTTAAATTAAAGTTTACCTCACGTAACCTAAATCACTAGCGGTATTATCTCGTTCAATAACCGTACACCATCCTTTATGCAAAGTTAGCAATAAGCGGTGAATACCGGGCTATCCGACAATACCGGTATTCCCCGTAATCCAAGCTACATAAAGCGGTATCCACATTAATTAAAGCAATCGTTTGTTATCTCGTTGGTGCTCCTACATGCTCTGCGTGAAATGTTTCATTACCTTAACACGGGAACTTTTCATCGATGTAGTGAGCAGGAAATTGTTGAAAATTGAGACTTTTTTCAAGCATATAAATGTTTTGGTATGGAAACAGTAAGTTATTATCAGTGATCGGAAATTCGGGCGCTTATTTACCTAAAGTTGGTGTAAGACACAACATGGAGCAGTTAAAACCATCTTTCTCGGGAATACTTTCCCGTAAATTCCCGGGATTTCAGAACATTCTAAAATAATGATTTTTTCACCGGAACCTTATTTAAAGACGAAATATAAGACACTTTTATTCTGACGCGAAAATCGATTTTTGTAAAAAAACGCGTTCAAAAAAGGTGTCTTATAATTCGTCTATAAATAAGATTTCAGTGAAAATACATTCTAGAAAATTCCAAAATTCCCATTTGGAATAAAACAAGTTTGGGTTCATCTCACAAAACAGACAATTATATACCTATATTTTTTTTATAATATTTGTTTCTATTATTCTTACGCAATTATCAAACAAATTATAAATGCGTATGAATAAGTGTTTTAAATTTCGTGTAGAAAAAGGATTTTGGCATAAAATCATAAATATAATTAAAAATGTTTTTTTTTTCAGAAATATTGACTTTAGTGAAAAACACGTCAGAATAAAAGTGTCTTATATTTCGTCTATAAATAAGATTCCGGTGAAAAATCATTATTTTAGAATATTCTGAAATCCCAGGAATTTACGGGAAAGTATTCCCGAGAAAGATGGTTTTAACTGCTCCATGTTGTGTCTTACACCAACTTTAGGTAAATAAGCGCCCGAATTTCCGATCACTGGTTATTATGCATGAATCTCGATAGATTCATCGACTATATCCATTGGGATTACATTGAGTTACCTAACTGGGCTCATAATGCAGTCCATGATACCATTTTTCAACTCAACAAAAATCTGTTACAAATAGAAACCGATACCCAAAAATATATAGATGTACTTCCACTTGTTAAATCTTTATTAACAAAGAAAATTACAATCCAATAATAGGATAAAATTATAATTGAAACAATTGAACTAACTGCAGATTGTTGCAAACAATCTACAGGTACCTCAACTGATCCATATATCAAAACCAGTCGCGCGCGTGCCCAAGACGCTGGCTGCATTGCCCCGTTGTATGGCAATTTTGATGCGCTGTGTGTACTCACCAGCTCTCGGGTCATGAACTCCACTTGAACTGTGATTAAGAGCGATCCACGACCTAATGTTGAGATTAAACAATAAAACACAGGTAGTAGTTATTTTCATTATTACTAACGGTAGAAATACATTGAATCACATTTATACCTAAACCATCTTTGTACTTCCATGAAATTTAACGCATTAATTTGTTATACTTTACTTACTTTTCGTAGAGCTTATTTTAAATAGCTGTGCCACGAATGACACTCTCGAACAGTTTTTGAGCGGTCCACGTGGCCTGAGCCGTAAATAAAACATCAATGCATAGACTATAAGTACTCTCCTAAACACTTTTTTGTTAATTTAGCCCGAGTGGATGCTCCACTTACCGAGTAGAGGATTAGCGGCGACCGCCTCAGTCACGAACTAAGGGTTATCGCGATAGCCAACGGTTGTTTACTACTAATAAAGGATTATTCGGGCGTTGGTGTTGATTTTCTAAGTATTTCCAATAAACAGGTAAATTATAATAAACAACTTAGCAAATTATAATGAAAAACATTAGCACAACAAAAACAATTATTTGAAGAAATTTAGGTAATTTTTTTTACCTTTCGAAAAGGAATTACATTTTTCTGATAACGTAATAATGAACATATAATTCATAAGTATTGATATAATTCAGAAAAAATAGGTAACTCAACGATTACGGCCCTTTGAGTTACATTTTCCTGAGCCAATATTATTCACTAGAAAATCGCACATAAAAACACATTCACCTCACGTCTCCTCAAAGTCAAAATGTTTTCTCACAAAATAAAATAGCGTCTCCAAGTGGGCTCGCGAGATAAGGTTATTCAAAGTGTAGGCTTACGCAAGTATATGAGCGCCATCCGTCCAGAGTCGAGTTTTATGTCCTCGCTCGGATATTAATCAGGGTTGCCCAGGATATTAAGGTCTGCGACTGCAGGAATGACCGTAAAACTGAAACTGCCGGTTCAATTTCAAATTGTAGGACTTAAGACGCGAATTAAAGTTATATGAATAAAAGTAGGTAATGGAGACCAGAGCAGGTTCCACGATTATTATTTATTTATTTCCAGCCTTCGTTGTCTCACTGCAGGGCGAAGGGATTCCTCAATTATTTTGTCCGAGGTGTAGAACAACTTAGATGTAGGTTCTTCATGACTGTAGTGTGTGGTAGGATACCAATAATAATTATACTACGCCAGGTATACTATTCCGAGACACCAACAACGTCACGTGGTTCACACGAGCAATCCCCGCATGCACGGCGGTTCGCAAACTTTTTTGTTTAGGGAAAGATTGATTTAGGTTATGATTATGATCTTATTATAATTTTAGGTTTAATGTAATTATACATATAGCCACGCCGGTTTGAGGTTCAAAACCTGGCTCAGCGCCGGTTACAGGCAAGCTTGATGCTTACCATCAGGCACATGTCGTGCTGGTCCTGTAACTCAATATCATAAAAAGGTATACCTTTTTTTATAAGTTAATGTAGTAATTTTATATACTACTAGCAGCGCCTTGCGGTTTCACCCGCGTAGTTCCCGTTCCCGTGGGAATTCCGGGATAAAAAGTATTCTAGTATTCTATTCCAGACTATAATCTATCTCTGTGCCAAATTTCAACCAGATCCGTTTAGCCGTTCTGGCGTGATAAAGGAACAAACATCCATCCATCTAAACTTTCACGTTTATAATATTAATGAGATGAGATACTACTACTACTATACTAGCTGCTACTGATATGATAAGTACATGGTTCAAAAAACAAGTTGGTTTTCGAATCTTTTAATGCAATCGATATCCAAATAAAGCGAAAAAGACTGCAGACAGATGCTGGAGGCGCCAAGCTGGAAAATTATTTATTTGCATGAACTTGATACCAACAATCAAAAAAAACTTAAATAGTCAGTCAAATAGATATGTAATTTAGAGATTTGGCTTTTGGGACTGTTTACAGCATGGGACTATTTAGTCTTGCGACTTCAAATCACAGGTAAGCGGTTTAAAGCGGTCGGTCAGAAACCTTATGATGGATGTCTTAGAGGAACCGGAATTCATCTGCAGCCAGGCCAGTCGATTCATGTGATTTCCATTTTCCAATTCAAAGACGATAATTTCCAATTAAGTTGAGATAACTGTAAGTTGGCGTGAACGTTTAACTTAATGAAGTTTTCTCAAGAAAAGTGCGGTAAATGCGGTTTCCTTTTTTAAATTTAAATAAAATAGGAAACTGCATTTACCGCACCTTCTTGAGAAAACTTCATAGCATTTATCATAGTACCTTATAATTCAAGATGCAGTGGGTGTTATTTGTACAATATTTCAGTTTCTTAGGGAGTAAACCAAACTTATATGATTACGTTTTTTACCTTTCTGATATAACTGAGCGGTGAGAGATAAGATGGTCTCTGCTATTACAATCTGATTTTGAATCTTCTCTTCAAGGTTTACTTAGAAGTAAGATTTGAGTGCCTCGTGATTTGATTTTTTATCTCCTTGCTGAAAACATAGTAAGAATACCCTACTCCCGTAAATTACTACTACTAGTAAGTGCATTCCAAGCTTTGTTAAACTCAGTCTATTTACCCGTTCAAATGTATTTATAATTGTAACCGTATCAGTTAATTATTTCTACCTAACGATAGAGAGCTGCATCGATAGGCAACCCGTCTATTAAAATTTAATCCTATTAATACAGAAATCACACTAATTTTATAAATGTGAAATATTAGATGTTTGGATGGATGTTTGTACTTCTTCACGCCTAAACTACTAAACGGTTCGGGCTGAAATTTGCATATAGCTAATTCTAGGCCTAGAATAAACCATGAGCTACTTTTCATTCCTTAAATAAGTTTCAATGGTAATAACTTTGAACAAAGCGTGCGAAGCCGCAAGCAGAAACTAGTATATAAAACGTAATCTGTATTTCAGAGACCTAACTTACCAAAGTTGTTGAACAAACTTGAAACTTCACATTTCTCGTTGAAAAATATCATCAGCTCTCATGCTACAATTTAACTTGACACGTGAAGACATCGCCCTCCTCCTACAAGGAGGGGGTGGGGAACCATTACTCAGCTCCTTAATTACTCCTTGTCCCCAACTCAAACATGCGACGAAACTCCAAAGTGTTAAATTGTGACTTCGTGCTCGTATTTGATCTACTAATCGAAGCGTACTTGCATGTGTACACTGCCTTTGTATTGAGTTACTTATACCAATGCAATATTCCCTTTACAACGTACAAATGTAAGTAACAGCGCTTAAATCATGTTATGTTTTTACTTATTCTATATGAATATTATCAACTGGGTGTATGTACTCGTACTTTCTTTATCTATAATTAGAACAAAAGGTTCCTAAGTTTTATTTTCAGTTTGACATCATTTCAAAGTTCATGTTGGCATTGAATAAATGAATTGAATATGAACCTTTCAATTTATTGACTGTCACTTTTTGACGCAATGAATGTCAAAAAGTAAAGAAAAGCTACAGTGTACTTTGTTCGCCTGGTTGCACATAATACGGATGCTTCACGTCTTGTTATTTTCGTAAACCCAGTTTTCCTTTTCTGGCGACATTTTCTGAAGGCTTTTTAAAAGTCAACTTTGTACAGCAAATTTATAAGCTTCACCTATCCCGAAACCGCGTATCCACAATAACTTTAGCATTCCCATTCCATTTTATCATAATTTCGTGATTGAGGCCAGTGGAGTGTAAGCATATGCTCACGAGAACCCTTAGGGTACCTCATTTCGGGGGTCAGACGGCACTGGGGTCAGTATTTCATCCCTTGACCCTCAGCTACAGCAATATGCGGTTCGAATAACCATCTCGGTATTAAGTACCTTTCCCATTTCGTAATGGACTCTAAACCAATCTCGAATAATAATGTTTTGAATAAAAAGAAAAGATTCGGTAAATATTTGGCTGCTAAAGCAATATTCCGCGATCCTCTTTTAAGTAGGTGTGGGATTTTTCCTTAGTGATTTTACATCATTTTATTTATATAGTGGGAGGAGATTATGATGTAGCCTCGGAAAGTTATTGAATTTTAACTTTATTACTGACTAGCGGTCCGCTTCGGCTTGGCACGGGTATATTCTATAGCCTATGTTACTCAGTGATAATGTAGCTTTCTAACGGCAAACGAATTTTTCAAATCAGTCCAGGAGTATTTTAGTTTCTATACAGCGGGGTAATGCAGCTAGCGTCTTGGGCACGCTTCCGACTGGAATTGATATGGATCAGTTGAGCTTCCTGTAGATTGTTTGCAACAGTCTGCTACTCCCTAATTTCCTGAATTTAAGGAGCAAGGATACATCTGAAAGGTATCAACTATTTTTCGGTATTAATTAAATAGCAAAATCGGTACTTATTATTATAAAAACCGGTTATAGACTTTGCTTATGTATTTGTTTTATTGACAAATGTTCGAAACCCTCGGCGCGAGAGTTACTTGCACTTGACGGATCTTGTTTTCTAACCTTTACATTTCATTTCAGTTTGTAATAGTATAATAGTCTATAATACCCCATAGGTGTTAAATAGATATTACGATTTTTGGAAAATACTGATCACCAAAACCCAAAAAAAAATACGCCGATGTCTAGCTTGACACCGGAAACATCAAGACGGGTACAAACATCAGCAGCATTAGCCTTACCATGACAGCTTAAGCTCGCAACAAAAATAGAACCTGCACCCTGTGTATACTTCTCAAAAAAATATCCAAAACGATACAACATATCCAAAACGATACAAAATATCCGAAACGATACAAGCTCCTTCTGATCGAATATTCCGGAATGTGCGGAGCCCAATCGAATGTCACAAAGTAGGAATTTCTGAAAGAGATTTCCGGTATCCCTGTTACTATTGGCTTTCAGTTTATTAGGTAGTCCGCTTTGAGCAGAGTTACCTCCGGGCACAAATGTATTAACTTTTTTTAGATATTGGGATATCAGTCATGGATAGCAACAAAAGGGCTTGTTCCGCGAACTGATAGCGATTTGATTGGATCGTTTACTATTCTTTTCAAGTCAGTTTATTGGTATCATTTTCGTGTTATTATCAGCCCCTATACGTCCACAGCTGAACATGGCCTACTTCCAGCACCTACGCTACCCATCTTGGAGTAGGATTCACATAATACGCAATAATAAATAACGTAAAAGAAGGTGTGGGTTATAATAATCAGAGTACATGTCATAAACGAAGCTCTTCCTCATAAGTAAAACCTGTGTCGACGTCGTGCGACGAGGCCGAAAACCCATCCTATCATAATTTATAGGCAAAATTGTTGAAAAACAAGTTTGAAGTATTGTTTACAACAGATTACTACAGTGGAACATTCTTTGTTAATACAATAGATATTTGAATATTGTATAATTTTTTATCGTTTATTGTATTACGGAGTAGAGAGCCCGGTCTAATATTGACATCAAATAACTTTTTTCATATTGAGGGTCAGCAACAGTGCTTATTAATTTTTTGTAAGAAAATAAGATGTGTACCTATCTGTCGAAATAAATAGTCATAGACTAAATGGTATGTTTAATTGGTTTGGGAGCACTGAACACGAATCTACTTTCTTCATTAGTTTGATGATTCTTTCATCAAAATAATCGTAGTCAAGAATATACAGCATAGGTAGGTTCATAGGTTTCCACATTAAGCGTGGGGTGCCTCATGCAAATGCTGTTTACATTAGTTCAAAGTAAACAAGAGAAAGTCCACGTTGTAGAAGCCGCGGACAGGTCACCCGCGATTAATTCAATCTATTTGTAATAATATAGCGATACCAACGCTTATTTATAAAGAGAACTTATAGCCAGATATTACGTCCATTGTCGTGGAGTTCGGAACAATAGGTATATAAACTGTGGACCGGGCGAAGGGGCAAGCTTTCAGTAAGTGAGAAAACATACAAGTGCATGGGGGTGTATGGCTAGGTATATAGAATCTAATCAATTAAAATCATATTCAAAGTAAAGTGTTAATGTCAGTCTATCTGTCTGTCTCTCTGACTTTTTCACGACTAAAGCTAAAATAAAAACGTCAAGTGCGAGTCAGACTCGCGCAACGAGAGTTCCGTAACTAAACATTATATTAATTATAAAAATAAAAGACCTTGTTTCTTGCCAAATATCATGATTCTAGCTCAACGGGAAGTAGGTACCCTATAGGTTTTGGTCCATGGCGAGAATCAAAATATTTTTGTGATTAGACTACAATATTACAGTTTTCGGATTTTTCCCTTTACTTCTGCTATAAGACCTTGCTTCTTGCCAAATATCATGATTCTAGGTCAACGGGAAGTACCCTATAGGTATTGTGTGCATGTGATTCTGTAGGAAAACTGAAAAAAATGGACATAAACGGCTGCAACTTTTGATTGCGTTGACTTAGAAGTTTGACTTATATTGCGGCTCCAAGAAATTAATATATGATGTGAATTTCAACTCGATACCTCCAGGCGTTTCTGAGAAAAGAGGGTTGACAGACGGACAGACGGAAAACAAAGTGATACTATAAGGGTTCCTTTTTTCTTTTGAGGTACGGAACCCTAAAAAACCTTCAAGTAAAACCTCAAGCTCTAGTTTAGTAACAATTGTTTACCGGCACTTGCCTGTGACCTCCCGGGAAGGAAATAGGCTAGTTTTTCTCCAGGATAAGCAAATGCGAAGAAATGAAATGAAAATATTTTATTGAAAAAGAAATACACAATAACAATTGTTAACTCTAACTAGTTGGGTGTTATCGGTTTCTCGTCAAGTAAAATTAAGTACAAATTATATCTAATTAGGCATAAAGAGATCAGGGAAGGTGCGGAAACAAGCTGATTATGTATAATTAAATAGTTTCAACATGACGAATTTAAGCACTCAATTCGTACCTCGCTTTGGGTCAAGAATAATATATAACTTTGTAGGTACCTATGTATATTTATTTTCTCAAAGTAGGTAACCTATCCCATTACACGTAATTATATTTGGTAAGCTGTCTACTAAGCACGAAGTTGTAGCCGCTCTACTCCGCAAAGTTGTGCGTTTAAAGTTTAACAAACTTCGCTACTTAGCGATGGGATATTAAAAACCCTCTGAGTTCTAACGAAACATTAAGACGCATTTAGAATCGAATCAGGCTAATGGGTTTGAAACATTCATAAGGAGAACCTGTTTGGAGACCACGAAATAAATAAAAATAGGTACATCATTCAAATAAAACACAAAATTTGTGGAACCCAAAAATTTAAGAACTTTGTTTTTTACATTTTGGTTCATAAATAACCCAAGCTTAGAACTACCTATGTGCAAAATAGCGTCCAGGCCTCGCACCCATACATCAGAATAGGACGTATGACAGTTTGATATATTCTGATTTTGGTGATCCTCCAATTGATATATCAACGGGGGGTTTTTTTGGGTATTCCTCAATAATAATACAATATTAAATGTAGAATATAACATATATTGACGAAGAAAACCACTTCCGAGTTTCTAAAAACGATGAAAGAAACTTTTTGTAAAGGAAATCCAAATGTAATATTTTGTTGATATATTGCTAATGGTTGCTTAGATACAGAGCATTTTCGTTTAAACTTAGTTATAGGAATTTCAAAAAACGATGAATCAAAAGTGTGATCGTTATGAAATGGGTATCTTCATACATAATTTTGTCGTTTTTATGTTAACGTTTGCTGAGGAACAGAGCATTTTCGTTATAGCTTTATTTTTTTCGTTAAAACTTGGATATAAGAAAACATCGTCAGAATTTCAGTGAATCAAATGATGTGTGATCGTAATGGGAATCGGCATGTACAATTCTGTTGTTCTAATGCTTACGATTACTGAAATAGAGAGCATTTTTGTTTAAACTTTCACTCTTATTTTAAAACTCTTAGTGTGAATTTTCAAAATTCCTTTCTTAGTTACATCCCTATACCCTAAAAAAAAAAAACACTACAAATCTCAAGTCTCTAGTAGAACCAGTGCGCAGTGGTTTGAGCTCTGCGTTGTCTGTCAGTGTGTCATGCAGTTACTCCTTTATAATATATATTGATAAGGTATATAATAATTATGTTATGAAATACCTTATTTATTGTAACTTTGTAGGTACTACATATTTGCCTTAGTGTCAATTATGTGTTTTATGTGTTTATCATACAGAAGCGTATAGTTATAGTTAGCGAAGAAGGGAACCTTTTTAAAAAACATAAGCTAGTAATTTATCGAAACTTTACTTAAGAAACCATAAATTCGACAATTACTTTGTTCTTCCGTTGTGTTCGTCCGTTCTTTTCTTAATATTTTATGGCAAAGAAATTGTTTGTACCTACTACTCTGCATAGGATTGGCAACTTTTTACCCGCGTAGGGTTATGTTTCGGAAAGCGTGCAAAGCCGTGGGAATGAGAGGTTGAATATTGTTTGCGATCCGAAGTAGGTAGTCTAGTAAGCAAAACAGCAGTGTTCTTATTATTACATTAAAATTCCATGAGCAAGGCGTGCCACGTTTGATAAGGAAATTACGAGTATCATTGAGTATTGAACAGCTACGAGGATTCATGGAACAAACTTACGGCCCAGGAATATGATCTATCGAGCATTCGAATATGGGCTTAAGCCGCATAATAACTTTTTCAATATATATTTGTAAAATGAATGTTAGCAAAAACATAATTATGTTTTTGTACCAATACCAATCGACTTGATTTTTGGCATAGTGTTTCGAGAAAACCATAGGCTACTTTTTGTCCTGGTAAAACATCAAATTCCCAAGGGAGATTTACGGGAATAATCCCCCTAGAAATGTGAAATTCGAATTTAACGCGAGTGAAACCGTGGGGAACAACTAGTTGTAGCATAATTGTAGATACGTAGTAGTACTACATACGTAGTCGCTACAATGTGTAGCGGGTCTACGCCGCCCGTTGCTACGGCTCGTAGAGGCTCTACGATTTTTGCTACGACGTGATATATTTCGTAAAGTCTCTGAATAATTTGACAAGATCTTTGTATGTAAATAACCAATAGAAATAAGGCACGTGTCTAAGAGTAATGTAAGATCTAAAAGAATTAAAGCGCTTTGAGTTTTTAATGTTTTAATTGTTTCTTTAAGATGACTTTCAGTAAGATATTGTAAGTATTATCACTACGAAATGGATCAATTTTATTGTAATTCCATTTGACTAGTGTCATTGGAAGTGTATTTCTGTTGCTGTATGCTCAATAATTAAAAGCGGGTCTACGATTCCCTACAATACGTAGAGGTACGCTGTTCCTAGGCGTAAGGTAGAAGCTCTACAGTTTTTGCTACTCGGTATATTATGCTAGCAGTGTTGCCAGATGGAATCTGAGAAAAGCAGTAGAAATTTTGTTAAAATAGCAGTAGATTGGGAAAAAAAGCAGGTAGATTTTAATATGTTATAAATTAGTACTCATGTATTGTGTTTTGCGAGTATTTTCATGCAAAAAAAAACATACAACAAAGCTACTAACCCGTTTTTTTTTTAATTTAGGAAGCGTTTTCTTTGCCCACATTCCTAAACTGTTTAGCTTTGTGGAAAGCGAGGCCAGGCGGCCTGTCGGCTGTGCTTTGCTCCGTTCTTTTCAGTCTGATTGAACTTTGATTTGTGGTTTTGGACATATATTATTTAGTGCATAGTAGAGTACCTAATAACTGGATAAACAGTCTCACTCAGTTTGCATTTTGCAAAAGTTTATCGAACAAACGAACGGACCGACCAATCAATCGAAAACAATGAACAGACATACCAAGACAGAAAGTGAAAGCTGGAAGGAAGAAACGAAGGAACACGGAACTCTTCAGTTTCATTCATCTGTTTCAGTTTTGTGAAGTTTGTGTCATTGGTAACTTGTCACGTGAGCTAAAATAAAGACATGGAGTCACTTGCTATTGATGCTCGGAAAAAGCAGGTAGATTTCACAAAATTTGAGCAAAAAAGCAGTAGATCAGTAGACGGTTCAAAAAGCAGGTAGATCTACTGCTAAATCAGTAGATCTGGCAACACTGTATGCTAGGTTCATAGAACCTCTAAATACGCGAAATTATGGTTTGCAAGTGACATCAAACGTAAGTATCAGTGACTTAAGTCTCATACATACCATAAGTTAGATGGGAGGTTCTCATAGACATATTTATCAAAAAAAATATACCTGATTTCTCAAACGAATTTCCATTCTAAGAGTTTTTTAATTTTCATATTTTTTGAGCCTTGCAAAGTCTTTTTGTAAGTTTGCGGAAACGTATAACCTTTTTCAGAAATAATAAGTCTGTAGAATGCGAAGTATTTTTAAATTAAACGCAGTTAACTTCATAATAATCCGGTCTCCCGTATATATATTTCCGTACAGTCCATGAAATGAGCGAAATATTTAAATGTCTTACATATGTATTATTACTCATCATATTCAAGACATATACCTAGTTTGAAATTTTATAAAATTATTTTATTATTTTTATAAATATTAAATAAAATTAAATAATTGCAAACTAAGTGTCTTGAATATTTTCAGTTATTGTCTTACGATGACACTGACGAACTGCTTAAATTTGCCGAATGATAACACACACCATGGCAGCTCTTGTTACCCGGACTATTAAGAGACCGTTGGCCTTAGAAGCACCACATATACACTCATACATACTGACACACCCCCTGGCAGCTCCGGTTGCCCGGACTCTTAAGAGATCGGTGTCCTCAGGAGCACCATACACACATTTTTCGAAACAGAGGCTGACTAATCTAAAAACCTAAGTTACCTAGGTATATAATTAGCTTGTGATTTTTGTTTGTTTTTTAGCTAATTTCTTTTTTTTTGTTATTCTTGTTGTTCTAGTACCTACTTATTTTGTACTTTCGCTTTTTTGAACGCTTTCATTTTAATTTCGTAGGAGGCGTTGTCGTTGCGACTGTTTTTAAAAACCTCTGCAGATAGTATCGTTTCTATTCTTTAACCATGTATAAATTATTTTTGTTCCTTAATGAAAACATGTTAAAGACAATAATAACAATTTCATAGAAGATAATGATGCGAAAATTATTATTTTGTGACTCAAGCATGTTTTTTATGCTTCTCACTCATAGACATGTATAGGTACCCACCCACCTATACATGTCTATGACTAAGAACAGTCTATGACTGTTTACGGCAGTCCTTATACATATACGTACCCTAAATACTCGTACGTATTTAGATAATGAACTAACATCGCGTAACATGCAGGCGATATTTTGGATATCGCCAAATTATTTCCAAATTAAATTCCGACAATATCGCCGAATTCGCTCACTCTGTGGCCTCGAGTCCGAAAAATTCCAAACAGATGCCTGCTACGATCACGGCATTAGGAAATTCTTAAATGGAAAATGAAAATTCTCGGCAACAGCGGAGCTACAGTTCCGACTCAATTAGAATCAGATTAACTGAGCGAATGCTGTGTGACTAACAGGACAGGGTTACTCTAGCATTGATGTTTCACTTCGAGACCCGCCGAGTACGTCTTCATACCTACTGATAGATATAGTAAACTGTACTTTTTAACAAAACAGTTCATAAATTCATGTTTTTAGTGATTGTTAGCATTCCACTGCTCGGGAGCTGTTTCTATCCCTTGTAGCCATTAGGTATGATAAGCTGAGAGGACATCCTCATATCCTAAGGGTTTTTGTTATAGTGCTTACCCGCACTTTGGGTATCTCTAAGAAATGAAATAAGTTCTTAAAAATTTCTGGTTTCGGCGGGACTCGAACCCGCGCCCCACCCTCAGTACGGGTGTGCTCTAACCAACTAAGCCACGAAACCCTTCGTCGAGTACACCCGTACTGAGAGTGGGGCGCGGGTACGAGTCCCGCCGAAAGCGGAAATTTTTGGGAACTTATTCCAATCCTCATATCCGGCTGCATTTTCAGGGTATTGAGTGGATTTTAAACAGTTTACAAAGGATGCATTTACAAAGGTTCATGGAATAACTGAAGCTTAGGGGTGGTTCAGCAACCACTATACCGTACACTAAGACTTTGTCTACTGCCGACATAAACCTACAATTGTACATTTTGTAGTCAAACAAATAAAGTTTGTCACAAGATACTCATTAGTGTTGTGTTTAAATTTGGATCTTTACTAATGAGTAATAACCGAAGATTCAACTTAGGAAAGAATCAACGACGGGGTTCACATTCCAAAACATTGGACGTATAATATCTTACTTATAATGTTTTGGGACCACCTCGGGATCATTGCCGGTATAATAGCGATAGAATTTTCAAAATAAGTATTGACGGAGAGATTGACGAACATACGAAGTATAAACATACAAACAGCCAAACATACAACTTACCCTCTTCATGAAGTCGGATAATAAAATATAGATAGGTGACCTACTATACAGGGTGGAAAGAATCTATGGGCCCTGGAGGGGAACTCCACCGAGACTAGGAAAACCTTAAATCCTTTAGTTAGCTCATTTTACTGAAAGGAAACATTCCTTTATTTTTAAAATGAAACATAATTGCATTCAAAGATCTTCTAAAAATTCCTTGTCTCACCTGGGAATCGAACCAACTAAAAATTAAAAAAATGATCCCTCGCTATTTTATTATGCGAATCAGTAGGATTTTTGTTCAGGATAACAACATAACAGATAATTTATCTAATACACAGAAATAATGTCTTAGAATTAAAAAAAAGTGAAAACTAATATTCATTTTATTTTATCATCAATACAAACAAAAACACAAAACATGAAACCTTTTTTTTACCCGACTACCAACAGGGGAGGGTTATGAGGTTAGCACCCTATGTTTGTATGTTTGTATGTTTGTATATTTGTATGTTTGTATGTATGTGGCCGATTTCTTTGTTCCCACGTAGCGCTGAAACTACTGGTTCGATTTCAACAAATTATGTATCGATTGATTCGTCTCAATACCCCGATGGTTATAGGCTATAGGATTTAGGGCTCCGACCCCGAATAAGCCTTCAAAACGCGTATTAAAGTTTAGGTAGCCGCAGGCTGCAGGCCCCATAGAGAAAAATTACAATACCTACGACCTATTTTCATTTTCAACTCTATGCCTATCAAATATGACCGATACGTCATTCTATTTTGTCAATGTAAATGTTTCAAACTTTTATAACTTTCACGTAGTCGGGTTGTAGTTTTTAACTTTATCTTGTTAAGTAGACAGATATTGACCAGTGAGTGGGGTATCAAATTAAAGGTATCAGTTTGAACATTTCAAAACAGTTTTTGAAATTTTTGTAGGTTTCATACTTTTAGAAATATTTTGAAAATAGTCGAAAAAGAGATTCACACGCAGACCGTGTGCCGCCTGAGGTCTTTAAATATTTTGTTTATAACTTTGGTGAAATACAGTGTTGGACAAATCTAACTGCCTATTTGTGCTCAATACCCCTTCTGCATATATAGGACAACATTTACCATAAATGTATGTGGCGTTTGTAGAGGTAGTGAGTGTTGACTAACCTTTGAAGGAAGCCATGTTGTGTGGCGCGCGAGTGTCTCGTTCTCATCTATCGGCGCCCCACTGAAAGGCCCGACTCATCAGTTTGCGTGCCCCTGCGCACTGCTTTAACCTGAAATCAACGCACATACAATTATTATTAACGTCGACAACAGGAGTAACCGTTGTATCCCCGTGGTAGTTTCCCCACGAGACGAAAAACTTTAATATGGCTCAAAATGGTCTATAAGCGAACTGCGGCAGCTTCTGGAGTCTCAATATCTACAGTAATAATTTAGGGTGTTTTTAAAACTATAAACTTACTTCTTTCAGGTTTGGAAGTAGTTTTAAGTCTGGAACATTTCGATAGCGCGATCAAATTGTTTAAGTGGCTACATCTAGTCAAAATATATGTAATACGAAGTCAAGACTTGGTATTACCTGGATCTCACAACTTTTTACGGTAGCAGATATTATTTTAATTTCTTGAGATTGCCCACAGTGGGCGGGCTTACGCACTATATACAAAAATTTTAGTAATTCTAACTTTCTGAAACCCGGAAACTCTAATAGTAGTGCAAAAATGGATGGTTCACGCTCGAAGTGAAATACCTACCAAGAAAACACAGACATATTCTTAAGCCTACCAAACTTACTGACATGAACTCAGCCACATTACAAGATGCGTATTCCACACAAGTTAATATCCTATTAGAGTGTTGTTAGGAACAAAGCTATGTGCCTTGTAATCGGCTTTAATATCTCGGTTCTGATAGAGTACTAACGGAAACAGGTTATTGGAGCTTGCGAGATATGAGGTGGATTACGAGAAACGAATCAATTTGATGATTCGGGTGTTCAGCGGGCTTAGACAGACAAGGGTTTACGCAATAGTTGGTGTTGTCTCAGCTTAGCACGATTAGTTGTACATGCGTGATATCTATCAGCACTGATACGTACGCACACTGCAGAACCTGCGGCTCTACCAAACGAAGGGTTTAATTGTTTTACTCAGTAAAGGAACTGGGGTTTGGCCATAATCACCACGTTCGGCAGGTGATTGGCGATCCCGTGCAGATGTTCAATATGCACAGAAGAACGTTGCTTTTCTTCCTCTGGTAGGTTCCCTTAGTTGGCTCTCGACATCCACGGGCTGCGTGGGGGGTTCGATTATTACGCCGCGATTGTAATGGACATTGAACACGTATGGGGACATCAAAATCATGCTCATTTTGAATCGTTTTCAATAATTAGTCTGCTCATTCTGTGTTTTTATTTATAAACAACCAACATTGATAACCTTCATACAAAATATTATACATCTATTATATTATATACAGTTTTAAAGTACTTAGATTTAAAGGTAAAAACCTATTAAAAACTGTGTATTGTATGTCTATTAAAAATAAAAAATAAATCTTTATTTCCATAAATACAAAAATGTATACTTAGAAAAGGTCAAATATTTAAAATAAAACACTGACACGGAAATAAAGTGGTATTTTTGATTTCTGTCGCTTAAAGATAAGCTGTTGAAACTGTACACTTTGTATATAATGTATGTTCTTTTTTATACAACAGTTAACAATAAACATATTTGTGATTCTGATTCATTATATTAACTTAAGTAGTCACGTTCATTACGTGTTTTTTCCATAGAGAAAAGCAATATAACTTTTATTTCCCAAGTAACTTGGGACAGAAATCGCAATTTGCTTCCAAGTTTTATTTAAGACTAAGCGTTTTTTCATCTTTCAACTCTGTAATTGGTGCGCCATGAGTCGGACTCAGCTTTATGATAAAGAACTGGCCTTAGTGTAGATAACTGAGATTAGATTGGATTTCAAGTTAATTTCAAAGGCTTTTTATGTTTTCAACTTTAATTTTAAGGTCAAAAGGCTCTCTTTTTGGCCTTAATATAAAAGTTGTGAATATCAGCGGTTTTGTATGTTATTTTTATCGATATGAAATTGTCTCATAGAAAATGTACAAAAATGCAAAAGTAAATTTAATTTCACGCAGGTCGATGAAAAAGATAAAAAGCATTTAACCTTTGAGATGTAAATGTAGTGTAAATGTAGAATGTAAAAAATCTTGTATTGTGCTTATGTGCGTAGTATCCTCGAGTATTGTTCACAGGTGTGGAGTCCTCGATATGAAATTTATATAGATAGGATTGAGTCCATACAGCGCAGGTTTCTGCGATATTTGTATGCAATTGTTTTGACCATGATTATTCAGCTTAATGTAAAAGACATCATATTCTCCCCTTATAAGAGAGACAATTGATTGCTGACATTGTACCCCTTTGTAAAATTGCACAAGGAGAAATTGACTCTCCACAGCTTCTTGAACACATTAAAATTAAAGTCCCAAATAGATCTACTAGACATCCTATTCATCTAAACATTCCGTTCAGTTTCACAAATTATAGACAAAACTCCCTTTTCAGTAGAGCAGTAGCTACATTCAACGGTTTGGTCGATATCCCCGATCTCGATTCTGATTTGGATTTATTCGACTCGAAAGTGCAAAGTGTTAAGAAACTCCTGACAAGGCGTTGGTTTGATGCGTTAGCCTCCTAACACAAGTCTATTGTTTCAGTGAATATTATATATTTTTTATTTTTTTTTATACAATGGTTTTTTGTATACAAAGTGTGAGTAGTGGTTACTCTTAGCTTAGGTACTTAATCATCGTAATTACCTCCTATTGTTAACAAGGGAGAGCTGTGCTTTCACTTTTCCTCCGCTAGCAAGCAGTTTTTTTTAGTCACTATATGCGAAGATATATTAATAGTTAATAGTTTAGTTGTCAGTTTACATAAATAGTATGTACAACTGTTATTCTCCGAATAAAATAAAGTAAATAAAGAAAACTGCAGATCTCTGGATCAATTCCGTTTGAAATTAATACCGATTATTAAACCTATAATTGATAATAGGTTGTAGTGTTGTCTCAGTCGCACTTCGGTCTAGGCACGCCTTTCCATCTTTTTTGTTCATTAGGTAGCAATATTAGAAATAGCATGTATCTTTGCATTTGGTTGAAACATAACACAGGTCATCTGTAGAATTAGCTCTGGGATAACATAACGTACCGACCATATAATCTCCCCTTTTACTTTCATCAAAGATTTGTATTTAATAACTTAAATAATATAAAGAGACTAAACTATATAAAGTATCAAAGCGATTATTCCAGTTTTTGCCTTGTAGTTGCGGGGCTGCTATACTCATATTTTTTTTTATTTCCCGCGCTTCTTCAGTATCAGCACTCGGTAGTATAAACGAATAGTAATTCTTCTATAAACTTGCCAAGACACATATTAAATAATCAAAGATCGGAACAAATTAAGACTAGGATCTGCTATGAAACTTTGCAAGTGTCTATAATGATCTCAGCTATTTTATCGGTGAAGCCAGTGCAGTATCTGAAGGAACATAGCTAGTTTGCACATTCATCGGTGAAGCCAGTGCAGTATCTGAAGGAACATAGCTAGTTTGCACATTTATCGGTGAAGCCAGTGCAGTATCTGAAGGAACATAGCTAGTTTGCACATTTATCGGTGAAGCCAGTGCAGTATCTGAAGGAACATAGCTAGTTTGCACATTTATCGGTGAAGCCAGTGCAGTATCTGAAGGAACATAGCTAGTTTGCACATTTATCGGTGAAGCCAGTGCAGTATCTGAAGGAACATAGCTAGTTTGCACATTTATCGGTGAAGCCAGTGCAGTATCTGAAGGAACATAGCTAGTTTGCACATTTATCGGTGAAGCCAGTGCAGTATCTGAAGGAACATAGCTAGTTTGCACATTTATCGGTGAAGCCAGTGCAGTATCTGAAGGAACATAGCTAGTTTGCACATTTATCGGTGAAGCCAGTGCAGTATCTGAAGGAACATAGCTAGTTTGCACATTTATCGGTGAAGCCAGTGCAGTATCTGAAGGAACATAGCTAGTTTGCACATTTATCGGTGAAGCCAGTGCAGTATCTGAAGGAACATAGCTAGTTTGCACATTTATCGGTGAAGCCAGTGCAGTATCTGAAGGAACATAGCTAGTTTGCACATTTATCGGTGAAGCCAGTGCAGTATCTGAAGGAACATAGCTAGTTTGCACATTTATCGGTGAAGCCAGTGCAGTATCTGAAGGAACATAGCTAGTTTGCACATTTATCGGTGAAGCCAGTGCAGTATCTGAAGGAACATAGCTAGTTTGCACATTTATCGGTGAAGCCAGTGCAGTATCTGAAGGAACATAGCTAGTTTGCACATTTATCGGTGAAGCCAGTGCAGTATCTGAAGGAACATAGCTAGTTTGCACATTTATCGGTGAAGCCAGTGCAGTATCTGAAGGAACATAGCTAGTTTGCACATTTATCGGTGAAGCCAGTGCAGTATCTGAAGGAACATAGCTAGTTTGCACATTTATGTTTTTGATCAAATATCGTTTTCAAGTGTTAGGAATCGATTCGTGTGAATGATGCGGGTTCAGTGTTCTCCCATCTAGTATCGCGGTTTGCATCAGCATGTTTACTCAACCAGCCTGCGCTAGATGATGTTTGCCACAATCGCGCTTCCAGCTCGCTGGCTCCGAGATAGCGCAAACAAAAACATCGATGCGAATCAATCAGAGAACGATTCTCCTACACAAACTGCGAAGGCTTCTCGCCACGTCTCGGCCTCTTCTCGCCACGCCTCGGCCAACTGCCAGCTAATTCTACTTTCTAAATTCCGTGTATCCATTCGCAAGGGTGAACGGTTTTCTTTATTGCATAGAATAAGCTAAACAATCTTTGAGATCATCAATCATTTTCGAAGCATAAATTACTAGCAGCGCCTCGCGGTTTCACCCGCGTAGTTCCCGTTCCTGTGGGAATTCCGGGATAAAAAGTAACCTATGTCCTATTCCAGACTATAATCTATCTCTGTGCCAAATTTCATTCAGATCCGTTCAGCCGTTCTGGCGTGATAAAGGAACAAACATCCATCCATCTATCTATCCATCCATCCATCCATCTAAACTTTCACGTTTATAATATTAGTGAGATGAGATTATCTCCATAGAACGTACCTTTCGCAATTCATGGAATTAATTGCTGGAAAAAACATTCCGTTTAATTTCCTTATTTTTATTATTCCAAAGCAGAAGCAGATATCCGCATCGCAATTGCTATTTTGATAAAAATAAAATTATTGACTACATTGCATAGACATACTTTTTGTCTCTTATTGTTTTTCACGTTAGACGTGATGTGTA
The DNA here is from genome assembly GCA_947086465.1 of Eupithecia exiguata. Taxonomy (NCBI): domain Eukaryota; kingdom Metazoa; phylum Arthropoda; class Insecta; order Lepidoptera; family Geometridae; genus Eupithecia; species Eupithecia exiguata. The sequence continues at coordinate 580,132 of OX352228.1, forward strand.
CGTTCCAAATGTATGCCAAATGATCTGTACACTCGTTTTAGAGTTATTAAGTAACAAAATAAAATTCACATTTCACAATTATATTTCGGCTTCATAATAGTACCTAGCTAGTAGGAGAGGATGGTTGATTTACAAGTTCTAGTAACTGGTTGTAAGCACCCCCCACAGAATCAACCCTGAATAATCCTAATACTTAAATAATTGTAAGCTGAAGCTTTTTGTTTCTTTTTTTTTGTAACTCTAACCAGATTTACTTGAAATTTATAGACTAAAAATATAAAAGTATTCAAGATTTTACCAAACATTCTTGAAAATTGGGTAAATCTGGTCATTAATGTTTGATATTCGTAGCTTGGTAGGTACCATATTGAAATGGTTGTTTGTAATGACACGATTTGTTTCAAATACAGTGTGAATAAAACTGGCCAAGTGCGAGTCAGACTCGCACACGAAGGGTTCCGTACCCTTATCTATATAAACGGCAAAAAATTACGTTTGTTGTATTTATTTTATTCTGTTTTTTAGTATTTGTTGTTATAGCAGCAGAAATGCATCATCTGTGAAAATTTCAACTGTCTAACTATCACGGTTCATGAGATACAGTCTGGTGACAGACGGACAGCGAAGTCTTAGTAATAGGGTCCCATTTTTACCCTTTGGGTATGGAACCCTAAAATTGAACAAATCAAATTATGGGGAAACTGTTTGCAGGGTTTTTCAAAACAACCCGTAAAACGAGCTTAAACGGGTCTTTTTAGGGTTCCCTACCTCAAATGGAAAAAAGGAACCATTAAATTAAGTTAGATTTTCTATTTTTATCTTTTATCAAGCAAATTGAATGTTACTCAATCATATAGTGAACTCTTATCGTCTGTAGATTCTGTATACGTGAATTAACCCTATAATAGACACTAATGCTTAAACTCATAGATGTTGAGCAAGCTTGGTTGTCGGTCATTCCTTGAGCTAAGACCTAACTCTACTTATTGTTAGTTCCTTCCCAGCACTCTGCGGTGGAAAGTCGAGGGCAATCGAATGTGCAAACAGCTCCTTACACGTGGCTGGCCGAAGTGGCCTAGTTCTCGCTGGATTGTGCAATCGATTCGAGAATGCGGTGCATTTGTTGTGATTGTCCCGAGTGTGTTACACGTGTGGGGGAGTACAATGCCCACTTAGGTTTCACTTTTTGTACGAAACGTTGGCTGAAGCCACCTTGTACTCACTGTAAAAGACTAGCGCTATAACATTGACGCTGTCGAAATTGTAAAAATATTTTATTCAAATTCTGGTAATGGAGTCTGTAAAATAGCGATATACTGTTTCTAATATAATTCTTACAACTTGCCTGATCAACAATGTAGTCGGAGTATCGGTAGTCAGATGACGTCACGAGGGCAAGCGCAGTACAAAATTGTTACGCCTACGCAACCACATGACAGGAAAATCTAATGTTTATTACTATCGAACGAAGATCGTTTAAAAAAGTCTCCGCTAACCATTAAAAACGCTCTACAAATTATCGTGCGACATTTGAAAACATAACCACTCCTCTCTATGAATTTAAAAGCACCGTCAATACCTACAAGCGAACAGTCGACAAAAACAGCGGAAAGCCGCGAGTGTACAAACAAACGGCACAGATATCGAAACCAATAAAACTGATTTACGGGCAGAGTCGCGAGACAATACCATTATACCCCGTCGTGCTCATTCATGATGAAGCACCCTGGACGGATTGGGACGTACTGGTAGATGGTGGCGCCTACCAGTGCTACTGCTACTGCGCATCCTGATATTTAAAACTTTTGTTTCGGTTAGCAAGGTATGTGCGGAATATGGCGGAATAAAACAAAGGTACACAATCCAGTACTCCAGGCTCACTGTTGACGAACGTCGGAATGCTTTGTTTCAATTTCATTGCTTTAGCAGTTTTTTCTCCGCATTGCGAATTGTATTAAATACACTCAGCTTTTGTCAAGAACAGTTGACGATGGCTAGCAATAGCAATACCTACTAACGTACGAGTATTATTGCATATTAGATAATTACTTGTATTGCGTCAGCGAGCTGGTAGTCGCAACTGACGACGCTCTGCTATGCAACAATGCACATAGCCGCGTGTTGGATTCCTACAATCGTAATCATGCCTTGAAAACCTATCGGGGTTTCCCGATATCAATACCATCGTATAATGAACTGTAGTAATACAAAGAGGCGAACAGCCCAACCGGCTGTGGAATCATTACCTGCCGCAGTACGAATGTTAGAAGTTGCCGCTAACGGCCCAAGTCGGACGAACTCGCTATTTATTGCCAAACTACATCTGCACTGAGGAGTAACTGGAGCCTGTAGAGAGTCACTATAGTAACTTAGATGACCACTACCCAAAGGTTAAGTTCGATTTGTAGCGTTCTAACTAACGAAAGGAAGGTGGACGAGCGAATTGTTAACTGTTTTAAACAGAAATCAAGGCTGGAAAAAAATCTAGTATCACGTATTTTTATATGGGAACCCTTAATTTTCATACCAATTTATTATGTAATTACAAAACAAGAGATACAGACAGCTGACAGATGGATGGACAGACAGACAAATTGCGGAGTCTTAGTTATAGGGTCTCATTTTCACCATCCGGAAAAATATAGAAAAGTAGAACTTTTTGAAAATTATTCCCCCATTTTAAGACTACGTCACCGAATGAGGTATCGGTTTGTACTTCTCAAAACTAAAATTAAAATTTCAGAAGGTTTCATACTTTAATCAAATAAAATAAATAAATTTAGAAAAAAGTCGATCCATCTGAAAGGTTTTTCACATTGCGGAGTCTCTGACCGTTACCTATAGTACATATCTATCTGTATAATTGACAAACGTTTGAAAGGGCGTGCGAGTTATACTCGCACTTGCCAATCTTGTCATTTCATTAAATGTGCAAAGTTCTACCTCTATTCATTTAGCTCTCTCTCTCAGAACATTGTAGGAGTCTTGGCGAATATTTCGATTCTCGTATTTAAAAAAATCGGTCAGCCGTCTTGATGCTTCGCTTAAAAATATTTTCAGATAATCACACGCCACCCACCTTCGCGAGTACAACATATCGAAAACCGCGGGAGCCTAGAAAAAATGGCACTAGGAAAGTACCGCAGCGGTAGCACTCGCTCATGTAGTCAGATCCTAGACCGCAAGTGAGCGATACGATCAGCTCTCACCTTCCTAACTATCGCTTAACTGAGAACATTACATTCGGCTCCAGATACTGAATTGAACTTGACCTAGTTTGAAGAGCAGCCACTGCCCTGCTTCCGCGGACGAGAGACGGAAACTCACTCAGCTTTTTGGGTTTCGATGTTGAGATTGGATTAATGTGTGTCGATATTGTAACAATTAGTTGGATCGTTCAGAACTTTATGAGGCTTTACACAGTAGCACCTGTGCTCGTGGTCGCCAAGTTACAGACAAGAACTTAGAGGATTTCAAGAAAGTCCAGGGTTCTAACTAGTAGGTATTCAAAGTTTGTCAAACGACAATCAGTAGAAATACCTCGTTAACATGAACTAATGAAGAAGCACAATAAGTAAGAATTTATATCAGCAAAGTTAATTTTACAATAAAATTATTAAATTCCTTTACAATCAAATTATTCCTGAGGAAACTTATTAACACTGAAATATTTTGTTATTTCGTGCCTAAACTAAAGGAATTTAACTTAACATTGTAAGGACTTCATAAGATATCTCTTGATTCCTCACTGGATCACTCGGTTCGTGGTTATTTTCTGAATTATATCTTATTTGTCTATCATAATGGCATCATTTATCTTCAAAGATTCCTAGAAAATTGGTTTTAGGGTTCCGTAGCCGAAGACTGAAAATTAGACCCTATTACACCTCCGCTGTCTATCCGTCTGTCTATCTATCCGTCTGTCTGCGGGCTGTATCTCATGAGTAGAAAATAGTAATAGGTACACCAGGAACATCAATAAAACTGGAAATAATTAAATTGGGATCAATAAAAATTTACGTTTTTAAGTTTTTCTTATTAGTTTTAGGCTACTTGATTTTATTATTAATGTGTAAATTAAAATATGCAAAAAAAAATAAAGTGCAATGGTCACTGAGCCTCTGCTTTAAGCTCTTTGTAATATAACTAGCTGACCCGCCCGTGATTTCATTCGCGTGGAGTTTAGTAATGTAAGTATTGTTGGTTTCCATTTAAACGATCAAAGCCAAAGTTGTACTACCAATCCTTTACGATAAGTTATTATGAGGAAACCATTAAAATCTTTCAAAATTCCAAAAATTTAGCCTACGTCCTAAAAGGAAACTCCATTCATAATTTCACCTTCGTAGCTCTTATAGTTTCAGAGATCTCTTGATGAGTCACCCAGTTTTCTCTTCAGATGCTTACATCCTAAACTAAATTTTTATGCAACAACCTCGTAGCTTTTCTAGTTCCAGAGATTTCTTGATAAGTCAGTGAGTGGCCAAACTATGACCTCACACCTTTGACCTTAGGGTGTGAATTCATTAACTCAATTTAAATATTTTTAGAAAGTAGGCTATCTCAATTGGTCACTTTGCCTACTCATTTCAGTGATACTACGGAGTCACGCATTGATGTTGTATGCTCTAACTTGCCTGTAAAGAATACAACTTATGAATCAGTTGGGCGATCGATTGGACAACACAGATAATAAAATTAAGCGCGATCAGATACCTAATAGATTCGTCACATGATAGGTATGCCCTAGAACAATATTGTCACCAATATAATTAATAATGGTTTGACCGCTATACAATGGAAAGTGCACGTGGGACACGGCGGCGGCCCGGCAGTTCTTTGTATCGGTCCACACTTTAATCGTGGCTCGTCGAGAAGGCGTTCTACAGTGTTGACGAATAATATTCGTCAACACTCGTATTATGTATGTGCGAAAAATTTAATAATATTTTAATCATTTATTGTGTACCTTTAATTTATTTTATTTAATTCATAATTGAAATTAAAATTCTATCATCTATTATACATAGTTATACTTATTATTTTCTGGCTTGTAATATCTTTAATCAATAAATTGATTATTTTGAATTCTATAGCCCCATTGAACATTGTAAATGGCACGGTAGAGCAGTTTAACTATACATATAGGGACCCGGACTATCTGCGTATTACCTTTACCGAAAAGGAAATGATGAAACTCCGAAACGAAGCTCTCCGCACTTTCCGTACAACTAAATTACATACAAAGAAATCTATATTTATAAAAGAGAAGAAACAACTGGGTGACATATCAAGAGAATTCTGAAACTACGAAGCTGTAATTTTGAATAAAGTTTCCTTTTAGGACGTAGACACCCCGATAAGAACGGATTTTTGGAAATTCATTTTCTAAAGTTTTTGAAATGGTGTCAAAGGCCATTTTTATAATAACTTCGGAGCCGTAACTGATGGCCCGTCAAAATTTGTAAACCGAATCCTAGCGACAAGCAGAAGCAACATTCCATTATGACAAGAACCCTAACTGGACGCACATGTTCAAACTAGGGCTAAGCGACACACAGTCCTATAGATTCTGTGAGGAGGCGGAGGAAACGCCTGCGGAGCACTGATGCAAAAACGTAGCATCCACCTGGGCAAGCACCTGCACAGCCCAGACGAGCTAAGAGACATCACCTCCAAGAACATCCTACAGTACCTAGCAACTGCAAGGGTTAATGGTGTATTGTGAACGCTGCCGTAGCTTCAGGGGTGAACGTATAAAGTGGCGATCACAACAGGCCTATCATGGCCGCAGTGACACACGAGCTACCCAAAGCAATTAAAAAAATATATATAGGTACAAGCTTGTCACTAATTGTTTCGAGATGATTAAACTGATAGCGAGACCGTGTCTAACGATTCCGTTTTCCCGCAGATAAATAAATATTCGCTAAAGCTTCCCAATTTAATTTTAATGCTGAAAAGAAACCACGGCAGGTGAAAATGTTTAGTTATTTGCGAAAGAAATAATTTAACAGCGTTTTATTCAATTTAATTATTTACAATAACTTGTTTCATTATAGTGTTTAAACATTTTAAACTCATGATAAGTACGTACACTTCTTTTATATAAGCAATACGGTTACTATTCTGCACTACATAATTAGCAAACTTTGACAGTGTACTCAAATTGTATAAATCAAGGGAAAAAAACCAACCAATACAGCAATTCTTCCAAATTTGTGATCATATAAAAAAATCAATGAAATATTCCCTCTCAAAAGTATTCAAAATCAAAACCAACAACAAAATCAAAAGTAAATTTTAAACACAACAGATAAAAAACACGGGAATTCATATTCAAACTTAAAGATAAATCTAATTTAATGAACAAAAACACCATAACTCAAAGCGTAACCTTTCCACGACAGCTTCTCAGCTGCTCTCAGAGAACTTATAATACAAATTTTAAAGTTGACAGAAAAACTTACCCGTGCTGCTTCGCGTGCATGCGCTCACTTAGAAAAGTATAAAATGTAGTAGTTGCAAGAGTGTTAGGGCGTAGGGCGCAAGAGCGCAGGCCGGCGGCCCGGCGGCCGCGGGCGGACTGGGGGAGCGCCGACAAACACGGGCGCCAGCACGCGCGTAGGCGTACGTCTGCCGCCCGCCGCCGCGCCGCGCGCCGGGGCCGGCCCGCTCGCCGAGCGCCTGTCGCGCCCCTACACACCTTCATCACTGATTATAACTATTCAAACTAAGGCTTTTCATTTTTCTTTTCGTTGTCAGGCAACCGAACTATGATAAGATTATAATTAAGCAGCACGAAAACTTAACCAAAACCGTTCAGTTTTCGTGCTGCTTGTGTTTCATTATATGTACGTCATACTAAGATTCTAATGCCGTAAGTTTGTGAAGATTTGAGCGCAGTACGTTTAAACTACTTTTCACTTTGTTTAAAAAATATTTGTATTAAAAATTATAAGTTTGTGTGATGTTTATATACTCGGCTCTCGATTTGTTCCACAGTATAGGATTAATTTTGTTTGTTTGTGTTAATTTAATTACCTACTTAATTTGTCCCGATATTTTATTATGAGTAAAATGTAAATAGACGTAACCAAGTGTGCCTCGTGCTCCTACGGCGAATAAACATATTATATGAATATGAATAGTATGGCCTACCTACTAATGCTAGTAAGGCGACAGTTTGTTTGATGTGCATTTGTACAAAGTGTGTGTACTTAACAACTAAAACACGGCATAGAATATGTAGTTCTATTCTAGCTAGATCATAAACATACCCATTAACAAAATCGTCACGTTCTTATTAAAAATCTTACTTTGTTTGATTTTACTTTTGCAAAAACGATAAGACAAATTATCATCTCAGTTTTTGTATTTTGGGCTGCAGTCGTATTCGTATTACTCCTAATTTCCATCGAAAACTATAAGAAAACTGATGTGGAAAAAAGCAGTGTCACGTATAGAATCAGTCGAAGTACCTGGATGTGTGTGCAGCTTATCTTTGCACGTGAATAGCGATGAGCACTGACAGCCGTTATCTGAATTTGCGACAGGTGTAGAATTGGTTCAACACGTTCAATGTAAAACAAACATGGGAAATAATAAAGGTGCAAATTTTGGATGCCAATTTCTCAAGGTTTTATTAAAAAAAACCACTAGCATCGAGTCTCAAGGAATGTAAATTATTTCCATACATGTTGAGTCATCGGTGATGCAGTGGCGTAGTGTACGGACGTAGTAGTATACCGACTTTTCTGTTTATACACTAGTGTTACTGTAAATATTATGCAGTCTCCGGAACTGCACTGCTACTGATCCAATTCACAATATTATTTCACTGATGGGTAATCTTTGTCTCCTAGACAAGCACACATGTACGAAGACGTACCATATATCTAATTTTACTGAATCGGCATTTTACGCCCTTACAACTAGTGCTCTACTGACCGCGACGCGATAAAAACGTCTGACGGATCGTTATATCTTATCCAGGTGCCATGTGAGTAAATTCACTGGCATTTTTTTTTGTATTTTTATAGGCATGATGATATTATTTTTTAAAGGCGTTATGTATTAATAATTATTTTGAAAAACCCACACATTTATTTAATTTACCGCATCCATTTTTCGTACAAATACCGTGGCTACGTGATGTGTCACGTAACCGTAATTATCGGTTTTCACGTCACGGTCGGACGGACATATCCTCGCCTTGTCCGAGCTCGTCACGGGACATTTTTCAAAGCATTATATCGAAAATAATGATTTATCGGTTGATTTGGGACAGTTTCATAACGGGGTTTTTTTTTGCTTCGATCAAAAAGTAATTAACGTCCCGCCCAGCCCCCTTACTTATAGAATAAAATACTAATGTTGGAGTTTTTCCTTTTATTTAATTAAAATAGGTATGTTGGTAAAATGATTAACCAGGAATATTAGCTAGTGAAACAAACCATTTCAATATTTTACAAGTTGTAGGTATTGTATGTAACAGTTATTCCTAGAAAACTAATCAAGGAGGAATGAAAAATACGCAAAGCTTGAAAATCTCGTTATCAGTGCATTGAACTGCAATAAACAGCGTCTGAGAGCAGCCATAGTGACTGTTATTAATTCAATGGATGTGCCGTCAAAACATCCCGTAGCTCGTAGCGCCGTAGTACATCGAGGGTCTACGCCCCGCTCGTAGCGGGTCTACGCCGCGCGTAGTGGGTCTACGCCGTTACACCCACGCAATCGACGCCTCGTAGCAGAATCCTGCTATACATTACTCAGAATAGGGTGTGAAGGCGTGACGTTAGTAAAGTAGATCTGTCAGTTTCGAAGCATAATTGTAGACTATGCTTTTGGTTATCAACCGTAGGTACAATTTGACTCATTTAGTAAACGAACTCACAAAATTAAATTATTTATAGGCAAAAACAGATATTGATTGAATATTAGATTGGTCGAAAGTATCTCTAGCTTCGCCCGCAGCTTCGCACGCACTAAGCTGGGGTAAAAAATAGCCTATTTTATGTTGTAAATGAATGCAAAACTGCATGTTGTTGTTCCGTAGTTTTGAAAATCCAAGATAACAAACATCATTAATTAGGATTTACACAATACATTTAAGCTTTATCGCTTCGGGAATCAAACACAGATCTTTCAAGCGACTCATCGTCCACTAAGCGTAAACTACCATATAAGCATACACCGTTGCTGAACGAGTCTCGCCCAAACAAGGGGGGCTTTACCATAGTCACCACGCTCGGCAGGCGGGTTGTTGATCGCAGTGGAGGTATTAACTGCTTGTCCTGTGGTAGCTTCCCTTAGTTAGCTCTTAGGACATATAAGGAGGGTCAGTCGCACGCCGCGACTGCCATGGCTAAGCTACGTAGGAGTGTAGCGATAGAGTGCAATGAACTGTACAGCAGGCGTCACAACAATCCGTAGTGCGCCAGCGAGTCTCGCCTGACGCCCACTCGGCGCCCTACTTTCGTCGTTACTGTTATGATTCAGTTAGAAACAATATCTGACCCAGTTTTAGTAGGTATCTGTTGTCATCGCTATTGATCTCTATTGATGGATAACGCTTTAGACAATTTAAAAATTATATTCAACGTTTAAACCAAAAGAAAGTAATCCTGGCAAACGGTCAAAAATGTCGGTTAGTTTCGATATGCACGAGTCCCGTTATATTCGATCAAATCGATAAAAGTCTATCGTCACAGTATACATATGGATCCATATGTGTACTGGGCTATCGTTCTTCCGAAAATCCGTTACGCGATTAAATTAATTTCAGCCTACTGTGCCTACGGAACTCATTACCTACTCTGGTCATCCTTGTACAAAACGACAGCTGTCAATGTTATCAGTTTATTTAAAACAAAGTTATATATAATCACACACGTCATTTGTTAATAATTTCAAAAAAATAAAAATAACTCTAATGAACATGATTGTAACTTTTTATACCCCGCCCCGTTCACGTTTGTATTTTGTATATATGTAACTTTCTGTATTACCGTATTTATTTTTTGTTTTGTGTATGCATGGCTATGAAGTTTCCTAATTGTTAACAAGTGAGTGAAGGAAGACTGAATGACAATAAATGAAGTATTTCATAGACACAGTTATTTTTGACAGTAATTCGTAACTCAATCTGTCTTACTTTTACAAAAATCGTGTGTAATGCCGCGGGCAGTAGCAAGTAGCTAATAAAACAAGAAAAAACATATATTTCATTCTATAAATATCTGGATTCTAAAAAATTTATAAAGTAATTTAGACGCCTGAGTAAAGTCTGTGAATTAACACAAAATGTTGAGCAACAATAACAAAACTGTTACAGCTTCTTCGTAAACAAAATAGATGTCATAAAAAAAAATAGAATCTGTAAAGCATTAGGACATGACTACTCGATTGTCAGTCGAACCACAGATTAGGTAATGTTACTTCGTAACAGATACCTTACTTACTCGATTTCACCAATCTACTTTGAACTTTATAATTATGTACATGTGGTAATAATGTTCATAACGCTCTGCTCGCAGTCAGCGAGGCTTGCACAAAGCCACCCGCGCCCGTCTACCTCCGCAGTTCCCTCTCCAACCCTTGGCTTGACAGTAGGGTTGACCCTACAGAGTTTTTGTCTTAAATTCCTTACTATACTGACGAAGTCCTAACTATACTTCGATCGCATCGTGTAGGTGACGTATCTATGTGATAGCTTTCTGATTAAATAATAATGAATTGAAAAATAACACCTACACGCTTATTAAGAACAAAATACAAAAAACTATAAAAATACGAAGTTTCCTTCTTTCCTCCAAAAAATACGAAGTTCCTTTTGGTAGAAATTGCACCTGCGCGTAGATAATTTCTGTGAGGTACGTCCGAGCGACACGAAATGCAACGTTCATTTGTTTTGATTGCGGCTCGCGACTACCCCCTAGGAAGAACCGCCCCGGGGGAAAGAAAACTGTAGACGTAGAGATGTAGAGACCCTCAAAACTGAACTACTAAACAGCAAGTAAGAGAGTGGAATAACTAGGCTACTATAAAAGTAAGTATAAAACTTTTTATTCTAGCTATATTTAATTTTTACTACTTTGAGCAACCAAAGTTTGTTTTGTGAAGTTGGCAGCAACGGTAGTGACATAGAATCTTATCAAAGGAGCCTTTGACCGCTGCGAGTTTTATTAAAACTGACAAAACTCGGCGATGTTGCGACATGTTCAAACAATCTCGTAATGGCGTTTTAAGGCGAGTGTCGTAGAGTGCCACCTCCACTCTTACGAACACCTTTTGTAGGTGTGGACAGCTGATATGAACGAATTTTAAAAGGAACTTTTCCCATAGATCTTCTTTCTGAAAAGTCTTTCTCTCACACGGCCACTCTGCGAATGGTAGCTTGGATGGTAGATGACAAAACAAACGTATGAAAATGTACGGGATTGGCCGCACTGCAAGCGTCTAGCTGTTTGGCGTCTATAATCTTATCATATCATTTTTAGAATTTTCACGCACCTAGCTACCGATTCACGACAAACTGGTCAAGACTACATTCTCGTCAAGCCTTCATTTTTTTTCTTGCTACCTATTTGTCAAACTAAATCTACTGCACACTCGTCAATACTGTGAACTCGTCAAGCATACATACATGCATAGCTTAATAAGGTTGTCTGGAAGAAATTACACCTTCGAAGCAACCTGCTAAACTATCATCGAGACGATCACTCAACGAGCCACCTACCATCCAGCAGTGCGGCCGGGTCCTAAAAATCGTTTGTTTACTTTCGTTGACATTAGTTACTATGAGAAAACACTACAGTCACAGTTGCTTATAATGGGAGATGGGGTAGATATGAAATCGCCTTCTATGATGTTATAAGTATGTATATTAAAAAAAAAATTAATCTGTCTTAAATATTGTCAGGTTCAGGTACATAAGACAAAAACCCCATAACCATATAGTTTTTTATACGTATAGTCCGTATGGACAGAATCTTGTCAAACAGATGAAAATTCTTACCTTTTTATATTTCAGTGCCGCTGGTTACTTCTTTAAAAGAAACCAGTTTAGCGATATGAAGCGCCTTAAATCTTAGAACTTGTGCCGGAGTAGTAGATATAGAGTAGAGATTCTCTCAATTCAAAGAAATGTGCAATACCGTAATGGAAGGTTCCTAATGGATTGAGCTTCTTCAAATAAAAAAATGTTTAAAGGTCAATTTGTGAAGCGGCGGGCGAAGGTCTGCCTGCAACGCAGGAGGTTGCGGGTTCGATTCCCGCCTTGGGACATGGTTACGCACGTTTTAAAATATTCCTAATAATTATAGAATACGCTGTTATTAAGGTGGTATTTCACCTTACCAAAGTGTCTTGTTGTATTTACCTATTGAAGTGAGCAACGAGTCTAAGGTCTACCGCATACGGTTCATGCCGAAGCTACCATCTTGGCGCTTCGACAGTAGTCTATGCACACAAGTCAAAGACAGACGCGTGTCGCCTCCGCTTAAAAAGAATTTGGAATCTACAAAAAAACCGCGTGCCGCGACTCGCCACCGCTCCCGCTACGCTAGCACTTTTGAGCCACCACCGGGACCATCCAGGACTCCTACCTGTGACGTCATCGGCTCCCCATCGCATCGGTTCCCGGAGAGATATCTCGCACCGAACGACCGCGACGGATTGTGAACTGAGGCGGGTACTTACTCTAAGACATTTTCTACGTGACTTGTTATCCCTAAAAACAGCGTATAATTTTAGGTACCTTTATGCCTTCCGCGGGATCTGAGTCAGGCTGCGAATCAGCAATATTTGATCTTAGATGTTCCAGCTCTAATTGGCCTAAGCACACGCATCGAATTTACAATTTTAACTTCTTGATTCACCAGGACTTATATTTGTACGATCTGCAGTTATTTGTTTCGGGTGTTCTGGTCGTTTTCTATGTAAAGTAAAAAATATCTATCTATGTAATGTATTGTATTATGTATAAGAGTTATCTGGTACCCAGACCACAAGCTCTGCTTAGCTTGGGCACAGATGAAATAATGTTACTTCGGCTTGAGGCTAGATAATGTTGTGTGAATTCAAAATTCAATTCATTATTTATTTATTATTAATGTTGTACTGTACTTGTATCATAAATGTTCGTACTCCAAAATTTATGACGCTAAATCTGATGAAATTGCTAGTCTAAAGAAGTTATCATTTTTAAAATCACTGATGACTGTCCTACCAAAGCAAAGTGTATAAAAACACTCTTATCTGGTGGGACCATTTTTTTTATTTTTCTGCTGTCTGTCAAACAGAATACTAATTACACCATTGAAGTAGGTATTGACTGTACCAGCACAATACGCCCAACGTATAATAATAATTCGCCTCCATCAGTAAATTTGTACAAAAAGCCTTTTCATTCCGAAGAAAGACGTAAGTATATCAGAAGGGATTCAGCAAGATAATTTACCCAAACCAATCGAGGTTGGACTTCGTTGGCTAATCTCCCCTCCGGCAATATTAACGATAGATTTTTGTATCGGTACAAGAGCCAGCGGTAGACGGTTCAACGCATTGTGTACTTTATCTTTATCGAATCTAAGTAGGTACCTACTTGAACTCGATAACGAAATAAATTATTGTGTGAAATCGCAAACTTACGATGCTAGAAACTAAGAAATGAAATAATTTATGATACTCGTACTCATGAATACTCATAAATTCATTGTAATACTTTAAAATTTCACTTGAATTATTGCGGAACAAAGAGTAAATATATAATAATAAGCCACATATTTAATAAAAAATAGGTGTTAGTATCGCCGCCGTGCCCAGGGTGACTGTTGGGAGTAATGCAAGATACGTGGGAATAGGCTGAAAGCTTCGGTAAGTAAGAGTAGGTTCCTAGTGAGGTTAAATTATTATCAACATCTTCTACTCTATATCTCATCGCAAAGAAAATCAGTACCATTCAAATATCTCTCGGAAGTTTATTCGACCTGATGACATTAGACGTAATAATTACATCAGATTAAGAGCCTCGTCAAGATGCCTATCGGGAATCGAACTCCGACCTTTCGCTGAGATTAGAATTGAAGATATTAAATTTCGTGGAGGGTCTTTAATGTCTTATCTTTTAGTGGGAAATAGACACAGGGTTCTGTACAACCGATTTTTTTATGGTTCTACAGCACGTAAAGCTATGGTGAACCTTGACTCGCGACGCCTTGTTCAGACCGTCTAATTTATCAATTGAGTAAGTGTAAGGTAGGTAGGGGGTAATAGCATAGTAAAAGTGCCTCCGGCCTACCAACCTTTACTGTTTCTACTGCTACAAACAAATGCAATCTAAGCAAACCGAAGCGGACTGGCTGAATTGCCATCATTACGTTATTTATCTAACCTCTCGTGAAAAACACAAGAATTTTTATTAAAATACCTCAGCTCAGTAAAATCTTTTGTAAGTGAAATGTTATAAACGCGAGCACAAAGCCGTATTTATGCAACGTGCTTGATAAACCAAACCGAGATTACTATCATAAATTCATTTCATTCACAAGCATACAAATGGCTTATAGCTGGGAGGGTTCTATTTAAATATTCGCGGATGATTCGTCATCATTGGCCATCTACGAAAGATGATAATTATAAATGGAAGTGTGGTTGGGAATCAAAAATGTATGAGACAGCCACTTAGAATTTAAATCAGGTGATCACCATCAGGCGATCAGCTTACATGTGCCTTACATCTATGGCCGGTCTTTTACGTCTGCGCCATATTAAACAATCTTTAGATTTTGACGACCTCTGTGGCGCGGTGGGCGAAGGTCCGCCTGCGACGCAAGAGGTTGCGGGTTCGATTCCCGCCTTGGGACAAATATTTGTTCCGGGTGTTCTGGTCGTTTTCTATGTATAATAAAAAAAAATCTATCTACGTAATGTATTGTATTATACATATAATCAGTTATCTAGTTCCCATAACACAAGCTCTGCTTAGCTTGGGGCTAGATATTCGCAGCATTATTTATCTATTTTATTTATTTAATTTGTTGGCAATGGTTCTTGTTTTTGGAGAAATTGAAAACGGAAAATATAGAAAGAAAGGTGAAGAGACTGTCGGTACTGGCTGGTTGGCGAGATGGTTGGCTACGTGGGGGCACACACAACACTCAGCACTAGCTGAAGGACACAGTTTATTGATAGAACGTCTATCTTGACAAATTATAGTGATTAATACCGACGAAACAAAACGTACGCAAGGCTTGACAGTGTAAAACTACCTTCAAATTAACAGCAGAATTAAAAAACGTCCATTGACGATGGTGTTCTTTTAATACAAATAAGGTTCGCCGTTGAATGAGTCCATGAACGTGTTTATCTCTGGTGTTTATCTTGTCATGCCAATTCTATTGAAACTTTAGAAATAATATTGTAACGTTTTAATACAGTACCTAATGGAAGATTTGCCCGCCGCGCGTGTAATTAGGTAATTTAGGTATGTACTCCAAAGTTCCAGTTCTGCTTCTGATGTCGTCTGGAAATGCTGAGGCGTTGGCGTCGTATGGGGGTCTTGCCAGCCGTGTCAGCATGATACGCGCCGATTCGTACTGCAAATAATATGTTCGCTATTCGTAGATGTCTAGTAACACGTGGTACGGGCCACATAACGTTGCAAAACGCGAACGGTACTCAGCCGCCAGATGCATCTTACGTGCATGTAATATTGCTGAACCAGCATCACTGGAGTCTACTGCTTCATCAGCACACCAATCTCGGTGGACTGGCGTTAACTTGACAAAACACTGTCGGCCGCCAACAACGCAAACTACCTTCACCGGACAGACCACAGATATAATATCTGTGGTCAAGGCAGAATGGTATCAATCAGTTTTGTGGTACCGATAACACTTCTGCTTACTTTGGGCCCAAGACGTAGCGGTTTGAAACCGTCTTGCTCATTTTATTGTTTTCATTTGGCGCCGAAGTCATCGTCGTGTTACTAGACAGAAAAAGCCTTAAACAAGGTTCTATCCCATGTTTATTCTCTATTGCAGATGGTAACAATACCTAAGCACTTGCGTCTGCCTGATGCTAACTGGTAATCATTGCCTCGCAGGTCACGCACAGAAGGAACGTGCTTTACTTAGCCATAGATATCTATGTACTTAGCTATTTCCTGCGTAAGTACCTACATCAGCGGCGTTCATCGATAGATTACCCACCAGATAGTTTGCAAGTCTCGTACTTACTTCACTTTTGTTTTTAGGATTCCGTACCTCAAAAGGAAAAAAGAAACCCTTATAGGATCACTTTGTTGTTCTTCTGTCTGTCCATCTGCCAACCCTCTTTTTATATTTTTTTATCCGACCAAAACAGCTTTTTTGTAAACTGTGCATCTGGGTCGATTTCTTTGCTTACGAGTACAAGTTTGTACGGAACCCTTGATGCGCGGGTCCAAGACGCACTTGACGTTTTATTTTATATTAAATCTGTTGATTAAATAAATTGGCTTACATCTTCAATTTACTGAGGAATTCTAGATTCAAAATGTTTCTGAATTAATAGAAATTAATTTATAGCTAAACAGGATCTACAGTGAACATTTCTATTGGTTTGCTTTAAATTTATAAATAAACTAGTTTATAAACATAAATATTGGTAAGAACACAGCGGGTTAAATTGTCTACGTAGTACACGATTTGTCTAACTAAACAAATATCGGTAAAATGCTCCAACTTTGCCTAAGTTTTGACGTTTTTTGTAAATAGTTCTTCATACATACAAAAAGTCGTAGATATATCATTATAGCTCAGATTGAACCGTTTCAATCTGAAATTTTCCGACGAACTTTATGTCACATATGTAGAGCGGTTAATAGCTTAAAACATCACAAAAACTATCAAAACTTTGCGTTTAAAAATGTAGGCAATGTTACTGTAAAAACCGCAACATTGCCTAGTAGAATATTTCAAGGAAGGCCTTAAAAAAAAACATTATAATCGTTTATTCTGCAGGAATGTAGGTACATGAGGTCTTATAATTTATGTAGCTTACCCTATACATTCTGCCTCGTCGAGGCGTGCAAAATACAAAAGTATATCAGTGCATTGTTAGGCATTAAATAAATTCCATGTATTGGAGGAAAAAACAAGAAGATAACAAGAGTTACACATAAACAAGATTAACAAGAAAGTCCTACAGCATTTACTAGAACGAATAAATGTAGGCAAAGTTGACTCCAAATAAAACATCCGATTAGCCTGGCATTCATTCAACACGGACAGACATTTTTTAATTACTACAGATAAAAAAGATTTCGGTGGTGTCACTTGCCAAGACGCTTATTTTAGTTTGATCCATAAACATACAACTAACATCTGTGGAAATATTTGTATTTATTGATTTTAGGCAAAAAGGCAAAATTGGACAGCGTCGGCAATATTGGCGCATTTTACGTAATGATCTTCTATGCGTAAACCGTTTGCATTTTCCCTCTCGACCCTCGTGTACCACGAGGGTGAAAATGCAGAAGGATACAAGCAGCTTTTTTCAGATCGAAGCTGCACATTTTGTTTTTCGCAAGCTGCCACTATCATTTTCTCGTTATTCCCGCTATGCACCATTCCATTCGCATATCGCAGAAGATAACTAGCTCTCGGGCAAGCATACAAGTAAACATAACACTAAAGAATTACACTCTCTAAAGAGCAAGGTAAAACGTAAAGTCCATTCGAATCCCCACTTGAGTTTCCAATCCATTACGGCGGCTGACCTCTCCATTCGGATGTAGGTAGACAATGAACACTTCCCAAGGACTTACCTACCTAATACCTACCCTCACCTACCTCATACCTACCCTCAGCTATCCCTCGCGCACTGAACTGTGCCTGATCCCTGTTTGATCTCACATAGAGGTTAAGGTTGGAGCACTTTTGTATTCTAGTTTTCCAACCCGGTTTGTTGGAACTGTGGCTTGAAAGAGATCATTGCATCATATATGTATTACTTGAGACTCGTTATTTATTAATCTTCCCCTAGTAACATTTAGTTATTACGAGTTAAACGCTGCAGTGATCGTGGACACTGCATGGCTTATACATATTTCATTTCATTTCATTTATTGATTCGCAAACAATAATAATTGTGTCGGAATTTGGTACATAACATAAAAATATACATTCAATTGATTATTAGTAGCATATGTTACTCTCCTTACTTTCAACTAACTCTATGCCAAAAATCAAGTCGATTGGTTGCTTCGTTAGAGCGTGAAGGAAGGACAAACAAACAAACTTCCGCATTTATAGTTTTATTTTGTATAGTTTAGGCAGAGATGCGAAGTTGCCGTTTGGTAGCCACCAAACTCTGTTATTATTGTATATTCGCATCTCTGTCTAAACAATACAATATACAAACTTTTACAGAGGCATTCAAACAAAGCTTGCATTTAGGTATCACAAAAAGACAAATAAATTTTTTGAAATTTGATTTATTTAACGTAACAATAAGATAAAATAGGTGGCAGCGCTATTTGGGTCGGGGAACGGCCTTAACACAATTGCTTACAAGATGTGTTTTATCAAAAGATTTGGCCAATGCCACAGCAATTCCATTGGATAGTGAATTGAATACGCTCTGCATGGATCAAGTTTTAATCCGTCCATGGCTGTATTCCTATCGAAAGCATTTCCCGCATAGCCTAATAAATATCATAGAATAGATCATGAACACAGAAACATATGTTGGTACTTAACACCTAATAATCAATTTAAACCTTTTTGAATTTTGAATTTTTGAGGCCTTCTTCCAGATGTGGACCAGTGTAGGCTGTTGAGTGTAGATTATGTGGTGACCCTTTTGACATGTCTAACCATTCCGAGCTCTACAATAATCTCGGTAATTGAGCGTTGTGCCGCGGCGCTTCAAACTGTGAAATTCTATGGAAAAGCCTCTTCCGGTGCACGTTCCGATTTTCAAACAACATCCAGGTTAATGAAAATCTCCACCAGTTTACTTTTTATTTTATTTGTGTATTTTTCTTCGTAGTTTTTATTCGACGTTAGGTAAAAAAGACTTTGACGACGAGCTGTTTGGCTTATCTACAAGGAGCTCTATTTTACTCTCAACTTTTTCCCTTTGTTGGTTACTAAGCAACCTTTAAGGTGGGGGCAAACCTCTTAGCTCCCATAAAAACGTACTTTCCGGTTCATTTGGAAACTATTATAAAATACACAAAGGTAGAAAGTTGAGAGTAAAATAGAGCGGATAAGAAATAGCTAATGTTTGTATCGTTTTAGTTGTTCAAAATACAAAATCATCATTAAGTGAGAGCGAACATTCATTTTATCCAATTTTAGGGTTCCGTACCTCGAAAGGAAAAAAGTAACCCTTATCACTTTGTTGTGTCTGTCCGTCCGTCGTTTACAGTTACATAATATACATATATAGGGTGTTCCATAATGAGTGAATAACCTTGAAGGTACTTGTGCGGAGGAGCAAGGTCAATAGGAAACAATTTTTTTCTAAATTTAAACTTGTCTCGTTCCGAAAATATTAAAATGTTTGTAAATTTAGATAAATTTGTACCTTTATTCACATTTTTGGATTTGGTACCCACAATTTTAACAAATTTTTTATTTTTAGTTTTGAAATATACAAAGAAGAAATAGCTTATTTGAACACCGTTTGAATAATTTTGATAACTAGGACCCGTAATTTTCAAGACAGGTTTAAAGTAGAAAATTTTAATAAAACACTGTTTTTACCGGATTGATCGCGTATATTTTATATTTGTTTATAACCTGACGTTTCGGAGGCTTTTCAGCTTCCATGGTCACAGGCAGACTGAGGTGACATTTGTCTTTACAAGTAATTTGAATTTTACATATCTACCGTCAATTATACAACTTTAATTATAACGTTCCGTATGTACGCAGTAATCACTAACAGTGTCTTGATGGGTTGTAGCTATGGATTGCTGAGTGTGGGACCTGACTCGATGTAGGACTGGATCCCAAGCGGCAGGTACTCTCCAACCATCTTCTCTATTGAAATTATTCGGATGTTTTTGAATTTCAATTGCTTCTCGGAGCATTCTAGGAATGAAACGGTTTTCTCTAGCTAGTATTTGAGCTTTGTCGAAGCAAAGAAAATGACAAATCCGGTAAAAACAGTGTTTTATTATGAGTTCTCGCGAAAATAACCTTAGAATATACTAGAAAATTTTAATTTTTCATTTTATTATGCTTAGTATAAAAAACTGATATATCGCTACTTTTGTGTGAAAAAGGGCCATTCTTACTAAAAATTTGAATCAACCCGTCAATAAAATATCTTTTTCGCCATTCTCGTTCAATAACGGTGATTTTTCTGCCTAAAAACAGTGAGCAAAATCTCATCATCATCATCAGCCTAATTAGTCCACGGCTGGACATAGGCCTATAATGATAGGCCCCTAATGAGCGCCACAGCGCCCTGTTTTCAGCTTGACGCATCCAGCATCTGCCTGTAGTATTTCGCAGATCGTCATCTCGCCTAGCCGGAGGGCGTCCTACACTACGTTTAGTATGGGAACTTAGAGGTTCGCCCCCACCTTAATGTCATCTCATTTATTTCAAATTTCTAATCCAAGCCGTCTTACAAGCAATTTTAGTAAATAGGTACTTGACCAAAACCATGACCCTTTGCGCAGTCGGCCAAAAAAGGCTCTATATTACAAAACACTCTTCACGTCCGCGCCTATGAACGTAAACGAACACTTTCAACGAAAAATGAACTACACGATGTCCCGAAGGGTAGTCGTAAAAAATGCCGAATACCCCCAATTTCCTTTTTTCACTACTCACTGCAATCTCAGCGATATCACCTTGGTATACGATCCATTTTAGCATAAAATTCAACTTTTTCGATTGCTTGTTTTATTTTTCCAATGGAATATGGGCGCTATGTTAAACCGTCCAGGATTGAAAATGCCTTATTGGAATTTGATAATAACAGGTATTTTTCGCCAAAATGCATTCTGCTACGTTCACTGGATATGATTTTGGAATGTCGCTACGAATTTGAAATATGGAAAAGGTTCCCAGGTCCAGGTTTTTATGTATGCATTTGCAAAAATCTTGAATACGTATACGCGTAGGAATTGGCTTCAAATAAGTATACCTACCTCTACCTACCCTGCTAGGTAGCAGGGAGAGGGCTTACATTATTCTTCAAGGTGCTTACATCCACTAGTTGGAAGAGAAAGCAAAATAATAAAAGTTGTTATTAGACAAATTGTCCTCGTCGATGATTTGTCAGCCTGTACCGACCTAGCAAGTCGACGCTCGCCCGCCATGAGTCATTTGTCAGCCTGTACCGACCTAGCAAGTCGACGCTCGCCCGCCATGAGTCATTTGTCAGCCTGTACCGACCTAGCAAGTCGACGCTCGCCCGCCACGAGTCGGCCAACATAATGGATGCAATATCAACTACTAAGGCAAACAATATTTCGTATTATTTCAAGAGAATTCCAAACCGTATGAATCGTCCCCCTATTTTAACCCCTGGATGTCGCACACCAGATGATCTACAGAAACAAACGTGTTTACTATTATTATTTTTAGATAGTTACGACAGCTAGGTTCCCTAAGTAGATTGGTTCTACCTAGGTAGATACCTAGGAACAGCAAACTGTGAAGTGTGGTGAATATGGCAAGCCCCTTCCCCGCTCCCCCTTGGCAGTAACGCTCAGCAGTGGATGTACCCATGTGCGCTGATGGGGTAAGCGTGTCTCTCCTCAAAAAACGGTACAAATTTATAACTTCATATTATATACCACAAGGGACACTTAGGCCCGTATAATAATATTTTGCTTAGTTATCTATGCTTGAGTAAAGCTTTTCTATAACAGAAACGTTACTCAAGCATAGACCGATGACTGAGGAAGCTTTTTTAATACATTCAAAATTGTACTCAACTTTGTATGTGTGTGTAGATTGTCCCGTTGATATGTGGTCCCACAATATTATTTGATACCAGCTATCTAGTTCCCATAACACAAGCTCTGCTTAGCTTTGGGCTAGATGATGCTGTGTGAATTGTCCAGCATTAAATAAATAAATAATGCTGGACAATTCACACAGAATAACTCTTGTGTTATAGGTGCTGTAGCTAGATAATCGATATACATAATATAATACAACACATATAGTTTTTTTACTATATGTATGTACATAGAAAACGACCAGAACACCCGGAACAAATATCTGCAGATCGTACAAATATTTGTCCCAAGGCGGGAATCGAACCAGCAACCTGCGTCGTTTTTTTTTAAATTATATTATTATTTTCGTTAAATAGGCCATAAATGTCTGTTTTTATGATTTCGACAAGCAACGGCTGGCCCCGCTTCCGCCAATATGTTGATACGCTATCAAGTACCAAGGTAAAGAATAACTGATGATCATTCCTGCAATCCAAGCCGGCGGCGGCGAGGAGCGCGCTCCCGCGCGCGGCCCCGGCCCCGCGGCAAGTACCCATAAAGCCGTGTGTTGTGCTTGTGTCGGTATTGTGTCGGAGGCGCTGAGGAAGCAAAATGTTCGCTTTACGAGCTGCGGCGATGCTTCCGAACGTAATTCGCGTAATTTTAGTGCCGATTTAGGTATAACATTCGGGTAATTTTAGTATCGATCGAAACATGATATTATTCTGTATTATGTATTACTAGCAACGCCTCGCGGTTTCACCCGCGTAGTTCCCGTTCCCGTAGGAATTTCGGGATAAAAAGTAGCCATGTCCTATTCCAGACTATAATCTATCTCTGTGCCAATTTTCATCCAGATCCGTTTTGCCGTTGTGGCGTGATAAAGGAACAAACATCCATCCATCTATCTATCCATCCATCTAAACTTTCACGTTCATAATATTAGTGAGATTATAATCCAAGTTTTTCTTAACCACATAAGAATGTGTTCTTACGTGGTGGCATAGGAAGGTAAACATAAAATAAATATGTATATTTATTTGCAGCACTTTTATAAATCTATACTAATATAAAAAAAATTGTCCTGATAGACAAGCTACAGCCTAAACCATTAAGCGTACAGATTTGAAACTTGCAAGGTGTGTAGGTCTTGGTATGAAAGTGAGCACTACGAAAGGAATTTTGGAAATTCAAAGTCAAAATTGGAGTTGATAATTGAATCAAAAATGCTCTGTATTTCAGTAACCGTTAACACCAGAACTACAAAATTTCATATGTAGATTCTCCTAACAAAACCGAAACATATTTCATTCATCGTCTTCTGAAATTTTGACGGTGTTGCCCTATAGGAAGTAGCATAAGTAACACGTGTGCTGGAAAAAAAAAAAGAGTCCTAAAGTACTCCTCAGATGACAAAACGCTGGTGTACCTAAAGAAACCAGCGAAAAATATTTTTGCTATTTTATTTTAGAATCACTAGCGGCGTAAGGGGGGGGGCGGAGGGGCGGTCCGCCCCGGGTACCGAGCTCCAAGGGGTGCCATCTCGGCACCCCTCGGGGCGCGCCGTTGGCACTTCAAATCCGAATCCGAAGGGGTGATACCGAAAACTCACACGCAGACATATAAAAAAATTGCGGCTCGCTTCGTTCGCCGTTGTTTTTTTATTATAATTGCAAAATAAATACTTGAATAGGTACTTTAAAATCGGGTGTAGAAAGGTTGGCTAGCAGAGATCGCTCAAACCGATAAGACATTGTAGTACATACAACTTTATCTGTATTATTCTTTCCCTGCCCTGTGTCACTATTTTATTTGATGTGCAATAATGAGCAATTGCTGTGTACTGTGCTTTATTTTGTTGTAAATCGTAAAAAAAATCTTTTCTCATTCATTGTCATAGCTTATTTTTTTTGCTAAGTACCTATGCCTCACCAATTTCAAAACAGGTTGTGGCTCACTCCACTCGGTGATTTTTATTTTGTATTTCTCCAAACGTTTCAGGGCTCGCTGTTTTAATTTTTTCATACTCTCCTTAACTTGTTTGTGATCACTCAAAGAAGTAACAAAAATTTCGGCGGCTCGCTCCGCTCGCCGGTTTGTTTTTACCTTTGTTGTAGATCGCCAAAAAAAAATTTCGTCGTGGTTTTAGAATAGGTACTTGTATTTTTGCTAACCTCATCGAACTCCAAAATTACCTATTGTGGTTCGCTCCGCTAGCCGTAGTTATTGATAAATTTATTTTTTAAATTATAGGTCACCTTTAAATTCACATATTTAATATTAATAGGGACACAATTAAGTCAATTATTAAGAAATTAATAAATCCCAAAAATTTACGATCCCGACGGGATTCGAACCCGCACCTTCCCCTTCAGCGCAGGGGTGCTCTTTTTTCCAACTAAGCTACGTGATCTTCGTGAAAGAACGTGAAAGATCACGTAGCTTAGTTGGAAAAAAGAGCACCCCTGCGCTGAAGGGGAAGGTGCGGGTTCGAATCCCGTCGGGATCGTAAATTTTTGGGATTTATTAATTTCTTAGAAATTACCCAGAGTATAATAAATAAAAACCTTAGAATCAATTATTAAGGTCACATAAGACAAACTTAGTTACTTTTCACCTAACATCCGAAAATCCAAAAAAATATCGCGGCTCGCTTCGCTCGCCGTTATTTATAATTCCTGTTGTTAGAAATTGAGCGTGCGCTCATTGAGCACTCCCGCACTGCGGATAGTCAACCGACCCGCACTGCGGAAAGT
This sequence comes from Eupithecia exiguata, assembly GCA_947086465.1. Lineage (NCBI taxonomy): Eukaryota > Metazoa > Arthropoda > Insecta > Lepidoptera > Geometridae > Eupithecia > Eupithecia exiguata. Next base: position 604,846 of record OX352228.1, read on the forward strand.
CAACCGACCCCCAAGGGAGGGGGGGGGGGGGTGCTTGGTAGTGCTTGCGCCCCGGGTGCCAGCCCACGCTACGCTACGCTTATAAAACAAAGTACGAAAAACTTAGCTTAGGTATTTCAATTAAAAAACACATCATTCACGTTGACTCGCGGTTCAGAATCAGCTCCTTTCGGATTAGTAATGTTACGTGGCACCCCGATGAGGGTGATTCGTTTGGTTTGGTTTTCAAAACTAAAAATAAGTAAAGAAGATACAAATTTATTGGATTACCTTTATTATCACACAAAAGAACCATTGTTGACATTGAAAATTCGTAACTGCAGTTAATATGCAATCTGCAGTTCCATTTTTCGATAAAACGTCGAGCTATCAATGACGTGAATGAATAAACGTTATCATGCCGTGATAAACGGAGTATTTTTACCTTAAATTAAAGCCTGCGATCCCAGGATATTTAGTACCAGCAAGACGGCGGGGCCACTTGCACACCACGTGAAAACATGGCTCTATTGCGATTGACAATGTACACTATGTACAGTCCAAAGTCTATAAGGATAAGTTGAGAAATCAAATTCCACGTGGACGAAGACGCGGGTAACAGCTAGTCATTTTATTAATTAGTAGATTAGTAGTATACCTACCTAAGCTTATTTTAGCTACATTATGATACAATAAATTCCAAAAATCCCTGAACAAAGGCGAATAGCTTACATACAAACGTAACGAAACCCAAGTAGGTATGTAACCTATTTCACTTTAGCCTATTGTGCGTCTGAAGTATTTATTATCAAAGGGGAAAACAACAATCTAAAACATCTCTAACAAAATGCCAGGTGAGTTATTGCACAAATACGACTAACGACCGACCCCTGCCCGCTACGGAACCACGAAATAACTGGCAGTGGTGACGTCACCCTAAAGGTAGAAACAGACTGAGCCCACGCCTCGCAACGAACGAGACGCATTATGGACACCTGATTTTGTAAGAAAATAAATTCCCTAGAGACACTTAACGGCACATATCTTGTCCTATGACGGGCAACGAGAATGGGGAAGTTTTGTGCATGTACACCGTGGAGCGTGGAGCGGGAGTTTAGTGGAGTTCTTTTTAACCCTAGAGTACTAATATAAATTTACCACAGCTTAATACTAATGATCGCCTAGGAGGCTACTTTTGAAATAAAACCAATTTATTGTGTTAGTTATTTATTTAAATGTTATTATGATAACATAAATAACTTGGCCAACCTCTAACTTTTTAAAAACTAAAATATATTATTAAAATAATATCTTCATTAGTCTTAAAATGAGACTTAAATATTACAGAAACGACTTTTTTTTTCTCAAAACATAACAGTCTTATATCGGTCTGGTAAAACAATACTACTATATCTTTGCTGTTTTTTAGTATAAATAATAATAACCAATATATAAACTTTATAAAACATTAAATCAAACTTATGGTAACATCATATTTTGGTCTACAGACTAATTTGAAGTCAGCCTTACATTTTCATTGTTCTTCTTGTGATGCAGTTTCTGGAACTGGTGAATCAGACGCATTGCTTATAGCTTGATGTGGTACTGAAATGTTCAAGGGTTCAGAGCCATCTGAAACAATATTTTGTAGGTTTTCTTCCAGTCGGATTGACATGAAAGAAAGATCTGCCGAGCTATCGTCAGAGTCATAAGAATCGACTTCCAGTTTGCCTCAATTTCGCTATAGGAGTTCTCATTTAGTAAATAATTGACTATATGTTCTTCGTTGAGCTTCATCTAAAAAGAAAATCAACATTTGCTAAGTTGTAACATGGCTAATTGCTGAAAAATATGTAAATATCAAAACAAGTAACGAAAAATATACTTACCGTTAATACTAATGATCGCCTCCCATGCGATCCAGTAGCTTATATTTTGAAAATGGAGAGGCTGGGGTCGGGTCTGCGTTTGCTTCCCTCTGCGGCGCGGGATATGCTGAATTGGGGCGAAAGCACAGTAGGATTCGCGGGCGCGTTTTTGAAATAACCGGAAAAAACTGACCGCGCGCGGCCTCTCAGGCGATGATTAGTATTCTAGGGTTAAAAAGGGAGATAAAACCTTTCTTAAAATCTACAGACCCATTACACTCCTGAGTCACATATGCTTTTCTCACGAGTGGTCACAAATCGTTTTGCCAGGAGACTCGACCAGTTCCAGCCACCGAAACAGACCGGGTTTCGCGGAGGACATAGCACCATAGACCACATACACACAGTGAGGCAGATTATACAGAAGTCCGAAGAGTATATTCAGCCCCTGTGTCTGGGCCTTTGTGGACTATGAAAAGGCCTTTCACTCTGTCAAAACCTGGGCTGTTCTGGAATCCTTACAGCAGCGATGCCAAATAGACTATCGTTACATTGAAATCGAGGTGCTGAGATGCCTTTATGATGCCGCCACCATGAGTGTCCAAGTACAGGGCCAGCACTCTAAACCCATCCAAATGCGCAGAGAAGTAAGACAGGGGGTGTTACATCCCAAAACTGTTCACAAACACTTTGGAAGATGTGTTTAAGACGCTGGACTGGAAAGATGAGGGCATCACCATAAATGGCGATTACATCTCACACCTGCGATTTGCTGATGACATAGTTTTAATGGCGGAATCACTGGAGAAGCTGAACCGGATGCTGGACAGCCCAGCTGCAGCCTCGCAACGCAACGGTCTTGGATAAAATCAAGGTCATGATCAATGGCCATATTGATCCGGGACCGGTCCTCGTACATGGCCACCTTCTCGAAATGGTTTGCGAGTACACTTACCTTGGGCAGATTCTGCAGTTGGGTTAAACATTTTCGAAAAGGAGGCCAAGAGGAGGATCCAGCTAGGTTAGGCAGCGTTTGGGAAACTACGTCGAGTCTTCTCGACATGCATACCGCTCTACGACTTTTTAAGTGCGACTTTTTACTATTGTAAGCTTTTTCATTAGATCAACCAGTTACTAGTCGATCTTCGCCTAATACACACCTTGTAGGGCTAGATAATGCTGTGGAAATTGTCCAGCATTATTTATTTATTTATCTTTCAAGATTATAGTACAAACACTTGTGTAACAACGTAATTCCGTGTATCTAAAGACTCTTTCAATACAACTCAGTTAAATTATAAATCTCTTTCATTATACCTCCCGCTATTAGGACAGTTTAGACGACTTATTAAAGAAAGACGACTTATGAAAGACTTATTAGTAGAAATACTAAAATACGTAGCGTGACGTGGGCTCAGTCTGTGTCTGGCTTCAAAGTTTTTCCAAGCATAGTTGCATAGTCTAAGTTTTTACGAACGGCTTGGTTGGGGTTTAGATGGTGCGATTTAGAGCTGATATGTGTGCTACAACCTAGGAGGCTACCGTGAACAATCGATAGGCAATACCTTCAATAGCCCTGTAGTATATGAATAGCTTGCTGCGAGTACAGTGTGCTTTACCTACACTTATAACCCTACTATTATAAATTGACTATAAACCTAAATGCTGAGGCTTAGTAAGGATGTTACATACATTTTTAGTTAGTTAGAAGCCTGTACCACACCATATTTATGAGAAATATTTTTATAGACCTTTCTTAATCTTCGTTTGTATACATAAATGTATTACCAAAAAAAACGATGAATTTTACTTTCAATTGAAATAAAATTAAAATTATTAACTTCTCATTAACCACAATACCAACAAATCAAGCCAAACATTAAACATTAAAACTATGTACTCAGAACTAAAGAATAAAATAAAAGGGAAAAGGTACAGATATAAATATAAATTTCAATCAGTAGCTTATACTTGCATGATTGTGGCAGAAAAATGGCCCACACCTCAACTAGGGTAAGGGGATATATGTTGGTGATATAAGTAATTTGGTGATAGTTTTTTACCAGATTACCACAACGTTACCTATGCAAGTACATTCAAGAGACAGCGCTAACGCGTTGCCACGAGTAAGAGGAAGATAGACATATATGCTGCGTTTCGCTGCAACGTTTCTGCGTTTAGTAAACAAACTTTTTTGACAATTGTGCATCAGTGGCGCCATTGTTTACTGAATGTCGGCAGTGTTTACGTATTTGTAATAATTTATTGATTGTCATTGTTTTGTCAGTGTTAAAACTTACTAAAATCGATAACTAAACTAATGATCATTAAAAAAAAGCTATAGTGAAGTCGTGACACGGCCCAGGTAAGTTTTTATTTCTTAAGTTCTGACCGTTATTTCTTAGTGTTTTTGTCAAAGTTTTGGGTACGTTTTTGAGAAGGTAACTTGAGATCTATTTTGCGCTAATATTTGAAATGAACTACAGAAGTCTATTATAGAGTTCGAAAGGTATTATATTGGGTAAATCGATGATGTGTTTTATTTTGCATTTTGAGGTTGTTTTTTTTATCACCAAATTACCTACATATCACCAAATTACCTACAACTCACGTTTTTTACCTACAACACAAGTTTTTTTTGATATCACCAAATAACCTATTTTTTGTTCTTTTAGATTGGCAATGGAAAAAGAGAGTAAATATAGAAAGTATAATGTTTAATACTAAACGGTCATGTTTTTTTTTTATTTAAGTTCAAAATATCTGATTAAATAGACAATTTCCATTCTATCACCAAATTTCCTACCCAGTATCACCAATCTACCGGACCATGTCGTCAACTTACCTTTCATTTCTTCTGTTTTCAATTGACATTTATTTTCATTATTTTTAGATTTTTGGTGTGTAAACTGATCTCAGTACTTACTTTAAATATTAAATAATACATTAAAACAAAATTGACTTTTTGCTTGGCTACCAAATCCAATAAAATTAGTTTTTGGCATTTTTATCACCAACATATATCCCTTTACCCTACATAGTATTTTTACCAGAAAGAACGCTGCTTAGCCTTTGTAGAATACATATTTCTGAAAAGTACAAAAACAGAGACTGCATAACAGAACTAATAATTAACTGCAGAAATATGTACTTACAGGGGGAATTCGCAACTGCAAACGAGTTTAGACTTGCTAAGTTGCTAATGACTTTCAAGTCGCGACTTTCTGCACCAACTCTACTTTGTTTTGGCTTTTCAGACAGCTTACACAATGCAATATTCTGTTATTGACTAGCTTTACAACGGACTAATATAGCCGTAATATCTCATAGAAAAGTGCTACGGAGATCGTAGCACTGTGCTACGGAGATCGTAGCACTTTGCTACGAACGTAGCACTTTGCTACGAACGTAGCAAAATACACTTCGGTGCTGCAGCTGTAGCAATCAGCTACGAAAATCGTAGCACTGCGCTACGTAACTTGAACTATAAAAGTCAAATTTTAAAGTATATTTTGGTTAATGATGTAGCTTTGTTAGGTTTCAGCGTTTAACATTTTGTCAAATGTTAAAATAACGTCGATCTTACAAGTCTACTGTTGCCAAGACATTTGTGATATTTAGTGCACTCCCTTAGATATTTATTCAACTTAGCTATAGCTTAGCTTAGCATAATAAGATTGAGTCAAGGTTTGCTAGACGACGGCCATCTATATAATACCATAAATAAAAATAAACTCGCATGTATCTCAACATGACTAGCTAAAATAAATAAGTCATTTATTAGGTAAGCATAAAATTATATAATAAATTACCAAAAAACAAACATAAATATATTTTTTTATAAAATGTATGAAATTTACTCTCTTAAAAGTTTACTATAGTGTTAAGGATTATTTGGATGACAAAAGAGCCCCGGAAGCTCGCACGTGAAATGAAAACAGGCGTATTTATTTATTTTCAACCTATGTATATTATTCGAAGTGTTCTTTGTTAAATAAGTTCATAAAGATATCACTTTGTCTCCTAAGCTCTATGTATCTGACATTGTATAACGTGTGTTTACTTACGTACAACTCTGTAAACTTACAAATATTATAATTGGAATTGAATTAATTTTACAAAATGTAATACGAGTGTAGACTGTTATGAAATATCAACTTATCGAAATTCTTAACAAATTGCAGCTGATATTGTAGTAGTTTTACTGAATTATGTTTGTATTAACACAACACAGAAACGGAAAAGAATTTTTCGCGCCGACTTCTTGTTTTATAGTTTTTTTTTGCAGCTCTTATAGCATAAAAATCCACGGAAATTTTCTTAATTGGTTGACCTATCCCATTTCCAACGGTTTGTAATGCATGTGATAGATTTGAAGGCTTTTCCTACCTAATAAATTATCTTATTTGGATAGGATCATAGAATATCCTAGATCAAATTACAACCTAATATTTTGGGGAGTTGAGAACAATAAAATCAGGAGTCAGAAACTAATAACTTTATTTCTTTAGGCTTACAAAATAAGCACATAGATAGAAAAGCCAGATTCCATACCATAAATTACTATCAAATAGGAAATAAAGTGATATTGAATTTCTCTTCACTTCAATCTTTTGTCCACTGATGGAAGAAGTGAACAAGAAACCACCAGCACATTTACATAATCACTTATACTTCTATTACAAGTTCATTTTATAAATAAAAGCATTAAATCATAGAAATATTAACATTCTGAAAGAATAGACAACCTTATAATTTAAATTTGACCTTCGACAATGTCGATGCTAAAACAAGCTTGGATGTAGAAGAAAGTGCTACAATATAAAATAGATTTCCATAATCAGAGATATATTATGCTTACAGGGTCAAAGACTAGTCACAAGATATATATCTAAATAATACTTAGCTTTTAGCTCCGTCTGGTTAGGCTGCCGATCCAAAAGTGCGGCCTACTGCCATTTTTGGATCGTTTATAAACACTCCGTTATCGAAAACAAGCTTCAACTCAACGGCGCGGCTATCACACAGCGCCGCCACCACCGATTTGGCGGCAAAAGTCGTTACAACAATTTATTTAGTTTCTTGTTACTAAAAATACTTTCAAAACATATCAATTATATCAAAAACTGTACAAATAATATTCCACGTATTTTAAATCTTGTGGCATTTCATAAAGTAAATAAACCAATAATTATCAACGCCGCTATACAGATCAAAGTAATGTGAGAAAGAGATTTGATTAAATTAAAATACCTATAAAATCCGAAAACTATTTTAGAGACACATTCCACATTTCGTAACTACAATTGTCTACATTATTCTATTACATGCGAGATAACACACATATGAAGAGAAAAACCAAAATCAACCACTGAGATACTGGCTCGTTTAGTAAAAAAACATCTAAGCACTTTGAAAAAGGATCGTCCGTATTTACTAAAAAACAAGGTAAGTCCTCAAATCTTTAAAATAATAACGAAACAAAGGCTGTAGAGATAGAGTGCTATAATCGCTTAAAAGGAAAGCGCAATTCTTGAATCCTATAAGCTCTGTTAGTGGCGACGGGACACGCGGCGGGGAACTGAGTCCCCATTTCTTATTCATACACGGGAGGAACATACACACCCTCTGCCGCTCCGCGCGGGTCCGGTGGGGTTCGCAAATCACTAGAAACATTCGCAGGCACTTTAGCGTTTTATGAAATGCTAACGTGTGGCAATCAAATCACGTTAATCTTTTAATTAAGGAAATGTAATAATAATACTGAAATACTAAAACTGCTCTACACTACTACAAAAATATTATGGCGTCTTTTTATTGGGACGTGTACACTTAAACACACATTAGTTTTTTTTATAGTCAGTAGACTTTCGTTTGACCACCATCTCACCTGATGGTAAGTGGTGATGTGGCTGAAGATATATCACAAAGGTGTAGGAAGACAACTGTTCTCTCTCGTCTTGAAGAGACCCAGGTTGTAGTTGGCCGGGACAATAGAGGCAGGCAGCGAGTTCCAATCCTGAGTGGTACCAATGATAAAGGTGGAGGAGAACTGCTCAGTGCAAGTGGATAGAATATATGGTAAGGGTGGCAGTGCACCGTACGCCTGCCAGTCCTGGAGCTGGACTTTGCCGAGCCATCCCAAACGTGGCCAAGATCGGACCTGTGCTTGATATAGGTATAGAAGCTGTCCCAGTGTGAAGTATCGCTTAACCTTGTTTAGGATTCTTAGCTTCATGGCTGATGTTTAAGCTTTCAACTCGATGAAGAAACTAAATTTTAAGAGTAGGTCTGAGCATGACACCGAGGAGCTCCAGTTGAGCCGGTACAGTTACCGGTACATCTCAAAAACGGAAACCAAGATAGACTAACGAAGGCATGTGATTTTGAGTCAGAAAATTAATAGTGGAAATTTGAGACTTTTTGTATAGATTTAAAGAACAAACATTTATTTGCTGCTTACACAATAGAAAACAAAATCAAAAATATTTTATTTAAGTCTTTTAAAATGGATACTTTTACTTAAAGAAGTTGACCTTGTGCGACGTCTTGTGACGTAGATATTCACTGAAATGAAATGAAAAATTACATTTACCGCTGCCGCGAAAATTGTGCTTCCAAAAGCTAAAGTACAAAATGTCAGCAAGTATGCTAAATAGCAAAGTTGCGCGGTTGTCAACGAGATTCGGGGAAAATCTGGAGTTTTTTGAATACCCTTTGGAGGGACGCGTGTTACCTAAAAATAAGTGATTTCAAACGAAATTAATGTTGTTTAATTCGTCAGCTTATAAATTTTAATTTACCTCTCATTTTGGTTTGTAGGCTCTCAATAGGCCTTCGATAACTTGCAAGCTATCCTCGATATATGATACCTCAGAAGAAAGAACAACGAACGACTAGACATATTTTCAATAAAGCGATCAAACATCAATAAGAATGTTTAATATTCAGTTCATGATCTATATTTTCTCATTTACAACAAACAGTTCCTTACATAAGAAACAATGTTAAAACATTTTTTTTATTTTTTTTTTTCAAATTTTACAACTTTTGAACAACATGTTCATGCCAGTTGGCTAGGTACACAGATAACAAAGGAAAAGGAAGTAAATTTATTGGTATTTATTTTAAATATTTGATCAGCCGGAAAATCAGCTAAAAATCTATTTGGGCAGCAGTATATGTTTTGATCGGCTGTAAAATAAAAACTACCAGCAATACTTGGCCGGCAATTAAATTACGATTGACCGACCGATTGAACGATCTGTCTCCATGAAAAGTGACTACAAACCTGCAGCATGACCTTCAGGGAATTCATCTTATCAGACTGTTCAACGAGAGGACAGAGGCAGCTTATAAAGAGCCATAGTCTCCTCGTCCTCGCGTCGATATAAAAGAGTTAATAATCAGCTTACGGTAATTATAGACGCTACCTTCTATCAAAGCCGAACTCAGGGTCACACGCTTTGCTATCGATAGCGCAGCATCACACTGTTATATACATAGTTAGCAAGAGAAAAAATCCTGATTCGTAAACTATTATTGCTTGTGTGGTCGGTAACTATTTTCTAGTTTCTTCTTATAATATTCATGTGTACTACAAACTATGGGATAAACGAGTCGTTTGTAGATTAAAGACTGGTAGAGACGGTGGTGGTGCACAGTTAAAGCAAGATGGTAGTAGGTAGGACCTACCTGTAATACTGTGAGTATTACAGGTAGGTCCTACCGATGTGACGGAACCTCAGAATGGAGCTTTGTCAAAACAAATGTTTCACTTCGAAATGGTTCCATCCCACTCTGATTCCACACGGATTATAATTTCGAATGATTTAGGTACACTCAAGTTTTTCATTAGTTTTTTCTAATGAAGCGGTGACTACGAGACTGCCGCCGCCGAGGGCGTTCTTTTAATTAAAACTTGCTAAGTTTTTCTAATTAATTAGATACGGACTCGGTTATTATAGAATTGTTCAGAGGAGGATCCTGTTGCAATAATGATTTATCCCATTTCTAGGATCTTCAAATATTTTTTCAGGGTAACCTAACGTAGAGCTACAGAAAAAGAAAAGCATTTTGCGCATTAATCAATAAAGTATTATGTAAAGATATGATCGTTGACAAACGCAGGTCTATCCTATTATTGAAAATAGACCTTCGTTTGTCAACAATCTCACCTGACGGTAAGTAACGATGTGGTCGACGATTTTTCACGAAGGTCTAGAATCTACCTAGTGATATCGTTCATCCCGCGTGGTCAACCCGTCAGCCCTCGTCCCGCACGGCTATTACGCAGCCCCTATGTAATTACCTACTGACCTGACAACAACACTTTCACATTAGTCCTTTCTTTTGCCGTTAATTACTGTATTAGAGGTATATTCCCCGTGCTTATGTATGAATTTCTCTTTTAAACCTTTCTTTGTGTACTGGGTAAAATAAAATATTTTATACTAGGTACACCTGCTCAGAAATTTTCCAATGCTATGGTAGAAAGTTGCATTGCAGACGTTATAAAATGCGGGACGGAAAACTCTATGAAATTTCATTTCACGCGTTTAGCGGGAGGGAAAAATGTATGGAAATCCATTTGTGACGTTTGCTTTTAGCTATGGTTATTTTCATAATAGGTCCAACCACGAAAGTTTTTACTGCGCATCCACCCTATGTTATCAGCCTCTTCCGTTTTCAGAACAATAATTCAAAAAGAACCAAATGAAAATCGCACGTGGGGCGTATTTATGGGCATTTGAGTTTACAATTTGAATGTATCTTCAATGATTTTGAAGATTCTATAACGATGATTTATGATTTATATTATATATTTATCTGTTGGCACTGGTAACGGAGCACGGTACTCGAGAAGGACAATGTGAAAGCGATGATTCCGGACTCCTGTAATTCTCGAAGGATAGCCGCAGTGTTCAGTAGAACACTACGACTGTTCACTTCTATTTTTGATGCTAAGATTCTGTACAAAATACGTAAACATTTCTTTACTTTCTTGCCAAGACGTTTTATTACAAATTTTCGGAAATATCTCACAAAAGATGTTCACACTTTCTCATTTCACGGCACAAGCGCTTGTTTGTATCTTTCAGGGAGCAGACGAGCCACCAACTAAAGTGGTAGGAGATTAAGCAACCACACATTACACTAGGCGTTTTGATGCGCGCGCTTTGGTAAAGCGCGTTTTAAGAACCATTATTGGTCCGAAACATCCGGAAACGCTCAAACTCGCGCTTCTATTCAAGCGCGTGTTTGGATTTGCACTGATGTATCGGTCACCTGCGCCGAACGCAACGACGAAGCCCAATGTGTACTCACTCTTAAGCAACTAAAATGGTAACCAACGAATGCCTCTACCAAAAATTAACGTTGGTAAAAAAAACACGACCTACACACTGTCCCTGACTCTTGGAGACTCTAGCTCAAATATATTTGAGGAGTTGTAATCTAACTGTTTGCTCGCCTGTGAGCACCGAGTGCTGGATATTAAGCCTCATTTATACTGCCACTGTATATACTGTATGTAATGTACTTAGTCAGCACCAGTGACCAACTTACCTCTTTGTGTAGATTATAGGCCCAACACATAAACTCCCGTGGCGCACGAGCTGCTACCACCGTCTTTATAGTTGGCAGTCTGCTCGACCGTCACTGCGCAGTAGCCTCCGGCCGCAGTGTAAGAAGTACATGCCCTTTGTGCAATGTGGGCTCCAATCAGGCTCGATGACTCGGCAAGCCGCGGCCCACAGCCCCCGGCACAGGGCTTGCTCCAACTGTAAGCGTTCCATTACAATCACTAAAGTTTATTTCTACATTATATGTTTATTGTTTCATTATATCCGAATCATGTTTTGCTGCTGCCTCCCCTTGCCTCACTACCTCACCGATCATTCAGCTATTTATTTTCTGACCAAAATTAACATTATTTATTTATGAAATTAAATAATTTTAATTAAATAAGTTCCCAAAAAAATTCAATTTCGGCAGGACTTGAACCTATGAACTACATGTAACTTTAGTCTGAACAGGTTTGGATAACTGTAATTTTTCCCTTCTAGGTGGCGCTAACGGCGCTAGAGCCGTAAGAGGTCGCAAACATATTTGACGAACCGTCTAAGGATTTCGTGGCTTAGTTGGTTAGAGCACACCCGTACTGAGGATGGGGCGCAGGTTCGAGTCCTACCGAAATCGAAAATTTTTGGGAACTCATTTAATTTCTTAGAGATTGCCCAGAGTGCGAGGGCTTACGCACATAATTATAGTATAATACAAAACCTTAGAATATTTACATGTACGAGTATTTGTCTACCGGCAGCAGTCACACCAGCCTCTCCGTTACTGGGGGAATTCCACCGCATGTAAAATACGACGGCGCAGCCGAGCCGGCCCTGGGAGCCGGCTCCATTTGTTGCTGCAAACCCACTTTATTTAACGACCAACGCAACTTGTACCAGACCAGCGTATATCTCGCAGATTTATTGTACGCGTTTAATAAATACAATCTGATTTAATTGGGAAAGCAAATAATTTTATCGACGATTATAGTGTAAATTGTCGAAATTAAAAGAACGGCACATTCGGACCTTCTTACGCACCTTTTAAACTTTATATATATAAAGCATAGGTCGAATCGAAGGCCAGCTACCATTTTCTCAATTCCGATCAACTCGGAACGAATCACCATCAATCATCCACCCCAAAAAAGATATCCAGTGCTTTGCGAGATACGTCTTGAATTTTGAGCAGTCCTTGGTTCTGAGAGATCTTTGTTTTAGTTTAGACGATGTTTAGAGGTTTTAGTACCTGGAAATCGTTTCTTACAGACATTTGGGAGAAAATGTCAGTGTTGGTGATGTAATGTTTCCGCCAAGGGCAAGCAACTGTCGCCGAACTACAACAGAGACAGATTTAAATTCAAGAGACGAGTCCCTTGACACCCTCGAGGCCGGTAACGGGAAGCTTTTACAAATTAACCAAAATAAAGGACAATAGTCATAAGCTGAAGCGATCATCAGCTCTCTTCTAATAGATTTCTTATCTGCTTGCCGATTTATAAAATGATGCTGAGAAGGAAAAGGCAGCTTTTCGACAGATGTTTTCAGGTTCAGGATGGTTCCGATTCTGCATCATTTCATAGCTTCTGTGTTAACGTGTGCTAAGTTTAATTAGTTGAATAAGCTTAGTGCACATTAATACAACACAACAACTCTATAAGTTCGTTAGCTGCTAGAGCAGGTGGTCAGTGAATGGGGGCCTAGCCTACCTACCTATCAGCAGCGAACTCGCAGCATTTCAGTAAAGGCCATCAGGAAATTCTATGACTGCCGGCAATGCCTGCCTGCAGCGCCGATAGAAGCACGTTCAGCTTATTACACAGGTGTGCTGGCTGATATTACGGATGACAGGAATCTTCGATGTCACGGACTGACAAATTTTTAATGTGGAAGAAGCTGTAAGCTTATGACTTGTTTCCATAATCATGGAAAATCCATAGCCTTGACCTAACTTCATACCCGGTCCAGCTGAGTCCATCGCAGCTTGTGGTTCATTCTAGTCGATAGCTCAATCGACTAGAATGAACCACAAGTTGCGCACGGATTCTTTGTGGTCCTCAATGTTACACTGAATGGCGCATGTGGTTAATTCGACCGGAAAGGAAATCGCGGCTCCGTGCGTTTTTTTCGTGTTTAAAGTACCAACCTACATAGTGTATGTCAATGGAAAATGTTTTCCTTCCAATCAATCCTAATTTTTTTCCACGTGGATAGGGTACGGCTTCTTATTCAGAATTCTGAAATTCAAATAACCTAATTAAAGAAAAAGAACACGCTATTTGAATTTGAAATATTTCTGCGTTATTTATTTAACCTACAGATGATAATCTGAATAGGGGCCAATGGGGCCGTCAGCACCGGAGTGCTGACACGAGGCTGCGCGGGTAGATAACTTTAACGAGCGCTCCTGTGCGAAGGTGTTTCTACTTTCGCTTATATAAGGGTTTTAACTAGCGCTTGGTTTTTTTAGGCAGAGACGCAGAAAATTGCTTGTTCGATTCTCACCGCAGGCATGACTAATGTTTGTGCTTATGATAAAAATTCGTTCCGAGTCTAGGTAAAAACTAATCTGATGACCCTGTTTGAAAAAATCCAGTATTACTTTTCTTTCCTGTAGGTATTCGTTTAAAATGTATATAACAAATCAGTACTCCTGTTTCCAAGCAGATAGAACATTCATTATGAAATTGTAAACGAAACATTAGAGTTGAATTCTTTGGCAGAGAGTCCATTAAACTGATAAAGATCTAGTTATCGACCGGCGGCCGACGTCTGAGCCTAGCAACGCTTCCAATGTCATGAGTTCTCTACCTATTCATCCAAACTATAACCTACTAATAGACTGGACTGCCTCGTAGGTCTAGCGGTTGGAACTTGAATTGCTGATATGAGGTCCCGGGCTCACATTTGTGCGGGCTAAAATATGTGTGATTGATATTTTTCCGAATAATTATTATTAGTCTCTGGCTGTATAGTACGCGTCGGGGGGCGTCAATGGAGGCGGTTAGCACAGGACCGTGGTGGATGGCACTAACGTAAGGTCTATACGCAGCAGTAGGTAAAATCCGGCTGCGGATGATGACGATATTTTTCTGGTTAGAAAAAATTACAGTAAAAGCCCACAGTTAATAATCAGAGCATAACAAAAGCGGAAATCGAAAGCCAGTTAACTTTAAACAACTGTACCCATGCCCCCTCTTAATCAAATCAAATCAAATCATTTTATTTGCGAAAGTATGGTAGTAGGTACAATGTTCTTAAAATTAATAAAGTTCTCATACTTTTACTTATGTTTAGCATGCAATGCAAATATTTAAATTTTTAAGATTATATTCGAGATAAATTAATTAGACCGCGCATGCTCCACTCAGACCTATTTTGGTAATTTTTCCAAGTATTAGTATAAAATGATAACAAATTGAAAGCGATTGGTTTCTTACTCCGTCCGTTCTTATTTCATGGCAAGTTATTGACCTCTCAAGACAATATAACATTACAATTTTATTTTTATCTCATTTTCTTTATTTACCTGCGGGGCAACTCAATGGAAAATACAGAAAATAATTTACTACTCAAACTACATCAGAGATAAAATTACTGGAACATGCTAAATTACTTGATAATACCAAAAGAAAACAGTGCCATAGAAAAAATCTTGGAGAATTTATATAATCCACTGTTTTCTGATCAACAGAAGAAAGTAACACAAACAAGTGTTAGACAAGTGAACATAGAAGTCAACAATGTAGTAGGTATCTAAAGTAACACAAACAAGTGTGTTAGACAAGTGAACATAGGAGTCAACAATGTAGTAGGTATCTAAAGTAACACAAACAAGTGTTAGACAAGTGAACATAGGAGTCAACAATGTAGTAGGTATCTAAAGTAACACAAACAAGTGTTAGACAAGTGAACATAGGAGTCAACAATGTAGTAGGTATCTAAAGTAACACAAACAAGTGTTAGACAAGTGAACATAGGAGTCAACAATGTAGTAGGTATCTAAAGTGCTGACTGGCACAATACACCTTTGCGAAGGTGCTGAGAAATCCTACAGTAGACGCAAAGTAACAAGTTGGAGATTATGGTCCTACCTACTGTACAAAGGATCCCTTACTAAGGGTTCTTCGGAGAAAATTCGCGAATGAAGACAATTTAACGAGACATGCCTCTCATTCGGGAAACTAAATTATTACGAAAACGTAAATGTTACGATTCTGATTAGAGGTAGAACATACTCAAATTAACCATCGACCTAAGTAAACTTCAGGACATATGTAGATTCCGCAGATGTAGTTTGAGTAGTAAATTATTATAAACTGAGCGCCTTGAAAGAATCCGGAGAAGGTTTGTCAGGGTATTAATAATAATAATAATAAAACATTTATTTCAGGCAACGTAAGTCTAGTACAGGATGTAAAATACTTAAAAACTACGGCCCATATAAAATATATACCTTATTCTAACATACATAAAATATATACCTATTTACTACCACGTAGAGTCGGCGACGTATGACACGCGATATGTGCTGCGACCGGTAATCGTCCGCGAAAACGCCGGAACAGCACATTCTTATACCTTTATTAATGTATTGGATACAGGTGTGGCATACATCGATCTCTACCATCATATGAGGAGAAACCTAGTCGATTCAATTTCATGTCTCTAGAAACCCGTCGCCAATAACTTGTATATGGTCACTATTTTCAAAATCATACACTCTGAAATCGATTCCCCGAACTTACTATCTACCATTCGTTTTAAGACCAGAACGAGTACCTAATATTCTCTTCCCCTTCTTTACTTCCATCGAAGATATTCTAATACTTTTATAGCCAGCTTGAAGCTGCGCCTGCGCTGAGCCTGGGCAGTGTATGTGGTACCTAATATTAGGTAAGGTACCAATATTTCAAGACCGATCGCACCGACACAACTTGTTACACCAACTATATAATACGCTAGGTAGAATAGGGATACGCTAGGTGCTCCACCTTACCGAAATAGCGGCAGGTAGAGCCTACAAAATTGATACAATTGACCTTCATATTGGTCCCCAATCTTCCTCGATGGGTTCAGCTATAGGAACGGACGGAATCATACCTCTGTACATCTTTAAAGGATCATTTATGCAGGGTCGCGAAACAATACCAAACAAACCATCTGAATATCTCCACAATGTCCCGACTCGCAGCCAAGCACGGGACGCTCACCCGCCGCCGCCCGGGGGAGTAAGGTCGCACTACACATTCTGAGACAAATACAGCCAGTTTTTATTTTCTTATGTAAATTAATCTCGGCGCTCAACCAATATTGCTTCTGCGAACGCCACAGAATATTCTCTAGAATAATAACGTCTAGTGAATACACTTTAATAGTTTCTGATGACAGCTTATAGTTAGAAAGTCTATTGAAAAATGGATAGAGCGCTGAAGTAGAGTAGATTGCGATGGGGTCATACGTGATCTCAATACAAAGCACCTGCCAGCTGGCATCGTCCTCTGCCATTCAACCTAGGCTAGACTTTAAAATCTTAACTTTCGGTTTTAAGTTTTATTAATAAAAAGCATTACAATTAAATTATAGATTTTGTTAAAAATAAATATGGAAGTCTAATATCCTAAACATTGGAGAGTTTAAAAATTAGAATGTATAGAAAAGAATCTAAGCAAAATCAACTAAACAAGATTTTACAAATAAATTTAAAGTTTGTGTAACTTCCGCAGCTGCTTCTTCAGCTCCAAATCTCTTAAATCGTATCTCATTCTTTCTCAATTATGAACACAGAGGCTGTTCTCAATACAAGCAGACAGTACCCACAGTAATTCCGGCGGTATCCACGGCGTTAATCGAATTCCAAGTGTCGTCGTTCCCAACTGTGCCAGTTATTGTCCTGCCCTTGAGACGCGTTTACACTGAAATGCAAACATTAATAAGAAACTAATGCCTACTTCTTTCTGCAAACAAATTATCATTGAAGAGGAAGTTAGTTAGAAATTTTTATAGTTCCTACGCTACCTATATGCGTGAACGCACCGAGCGTCCACAAATTGTACATAAGTGAAACACTAAGATTATTTGGTAATAATGCCATGGACAATCATATTGAAACTTAAATGAAGAGTTATGGTGGACAGCGGAAGCTGAATGTAGGCAGCTTTCAAAAGAAATATCGAAGATATCGGGCAAACGTTCCAATGAGAAGAGAACTGACAAAAATATTTCGGTTCCGCTGTAGCTGTCCACTGGCAGTACCGCCTTCTGTGTAATCAGCGCCGAATCGTTCAGGAATGCGATGGCGAGTTCCCACTCGTCATTTCTGTCGGTTATGAATCTGGATTGCGGAGACTTGTCTACGAATTGTTGGGCTAGCCCGATTGTCCAACTTTCTGCGATTAAAACCTAAATGGAATGATAAACTGATTTCACAAGCAGTCATCGTTCAAAGTTTAGTTGAACCGGTCTTCCACCGAGGGTAGGTATTTCCTGTTTATTGTTGTGCTGTGATGCTTATTCAGATCAAATAAATAAAATTCATTTATTTCAGGCAAAAAACCCATATCACACAAGAAAAATCACACACAGTTTCAAACATATACAAAAATAGAATTAAAATTTACAAAACGCATACACGGCGCATAAAACTACCGCACCTCACTTTCTGTTTCCCTCCATAACAAGGGAAATCCAGTGCAGAATTATTTATTTTTTGTACCTGTCAAAATTGCAAGCAAGTAACGGTAGATTCTGCTTATAATTTAGTTCTAAGGTTTTTATATTTATTATAGTACTCTGGGTTATTAATTTCTTAGAAATTACCCAGAGTACTATCTCACTAATATTATAAACGTGAAAGTTTAGATGGATGGATAGATGGATGGATGTTTGTTCCTTTATCACGCCAGAACGGCTGAACGGATCTGGATGAAATTTGGCACAGAGATAGATTATAGTCTGGAATAGAACATAGGCTACTTTTTATCCCGGAATTCCTACGGGAACGGGAACTACGCGGGTGAAACCGCAAGGCGCTGCTAGTAATAAATAAAAACCTTAGAATCAAGCAACGGCAAAACCTCTCGTCAAAGAACTAAATGTAAATTTGGTCTTTGAGCAGAATTGGATAACTTCATTGTTTCCTCTGTAGGTGGCGCTGACGGCGTAAGTGCCGAAAGAACTCCCAAAGATTTTCGGGTCGACTTGATAAGATCACGTAGCTTAGTTGGAAAAAGAGCAACCCTGCGCTGAAGGGGAAGGTGCGGGTTCAAATCCCGTCGAGATCGTAAATTTTGGGGATTTATTAATTTCTTAGAAATTACCCAGAGTACTATAATAAATAAAAACCTTAGAATCAAGCAACGGCAAAACCTCTCGTCAAAGAACTAAATGTAAATTTGGTCTTTGAGCAGAATTGGATAACTTCATTGTTTCCTCTGTAGGTGGCGCTGACGGCGTAAGTGCCGAAAGAACTCCCAAAGATTTTCGGGTCGACTTGATAAGATCACGTAGCTTAGTTGGAAAAAGAGCAACCCTGCGCTGAAGGGGAAGGTGCGGGTTCAAATCCCGTCGAGATCGTAAATTTTTGGGATTTATTAATTTCTTAGAAATTACCCAGAGTACTATAATAAATAAAAACCTTAGAATCAAGCAACGGCAAAACCTCTCGTCAAAGAACTAAATGTAAATTTGGTCTTTGAGCAGAATTGGATAACTTCATTGTTTCCTCTGTAGGTGGCGCTGACGGCGTAAGTGCCGAAAGAACTCCCAAAGATTTTCGGGTCGACTTGATAAGATCACGTAGCTTAGTTGGAAAAAGAGCAACCCTGCGCTGAAGGGGAAGGTGCGGGTTCAAATCCCGTCGAGATCGTAAATTTTTGGGATTTATTAATTTCTTATAATTTAGTTTTTTAGTAGCATTACAAAACTTACCAAAATTCTTGTCTTTTCGATGAGTAAGTAACAGCTAAAATATTCATTTTTATAGCGGTGAAAATAATAAATAAATAAACATTTGTCGCCTTTCAATTACTTTTACACAGAGATGGTCAAAAATAATTCTAGCCATCCCAACAGTAAAAGCCTCTTTTAAGACGCTGCTGGCACAGGAAAATCAATGGGCTGACATAAAGTTAGTTTAAAATGATGATGCTGATGACAGTTGAACTAACTCGGCGCGTTCATATCGAGTGTATTGAACTCAAGTCAATTTAAATGATGAAGGCGTGCGTCTACAGACGGCGACATTGAGAACTGAAACAATTTCTAGTACATAATCCGCACTTCATTTAAGATGTTTGCAGCTGAGAGATCGGATTAGAAAGGATTACCATGTACCTATTTATCAGGCGGGAGGCTGCAAGTCAAGGCATTGTGAAGTAGGTACCCATCCGAACCATGGATACTTGGAAAGTTGGAATTAGAAACCACATGATAATGTTCTATCTAGCAAAATTTTACACTGGCCTGCGGGATGACCATGCGTGAAACCAATTAGTCATGAAAATGCTTGAATAATTAGAGCAGGTCTCTACATTTCTTACTTAGTCTGAGGTCTCTACATAGAAATAATTCAAGGTCGATATTGACGATCCGTTGATCCCTTAACTCGCATTCAGCTTGAGGTGGTATACATAAAGAAACAGCACATAAATTTCCGTTTGCAACTGATGTTATGTGTCTGGCTGTTGGTAGCCTCGCGTCTCCAAGATGCGTCAGAACGAGTAATGCGCACACAAGAGCTCTAATGAGTTGCACTACAGGCGCTCGTGAGACAGGTGCTCTTTACGTGCATATAAAGTTTAATCACTTACAAGGTTACTTGACAGGCTTTCAGTAGGTACATTCACTCAATTTCAGAGTATATATAATATATATATATATATATATAAAGTGCTAGTGAATTGGTAAATGCAGTTATATTAAATAGTGAATTTCTAGTATTGAGATTTCCTAAAAATAAGTAAATTTCAACAACAATGGCAACTATAATTCAAACTTTATTATAGAGCTATGAGAATTTAGCGTCGCGTACGGGCAAGCGACGGCCGATAAAAGTTCACATGGAAAAATGAGGACCTCGCCTCTGGGGAGTATCCAGGGCTGTAGCCCGCAGCTATCTGAATATGGAAAATGAGGACCTCGCCTCTGGGGAGTATCCAGGGCTGTAGCCCGCAGCTATCTGAATATGGAAAATGAGGACCTCGCCTCTGGGGAGTATCCAGGGCTGTAGCCCGCAGCTATCTGAATATGGAAAATGAGGACCTCGCCTCTGGGGAGTATCCAGGGCTGTAGCCCGCAGCTATCTGAATATGGAAAATGAGGACCTCGCCTCTGGGGAGTATCCAGGGCTGTAGCCCGCAGCTATCTGAATATGGAAAATGAGGACCTCGCCTCTGGGGAGTATCCAGGGCTGTAGCCCGCAGCTATCTGAATATGGAAAATATATGACGAACAAATACCTCACACTCAAAATACTGTGCTCATCTGAAAGGCTATTCATATTTTTTACATTTTTATCTACGTGACGACATGACCAACGCCGTTTATAGTTATTTATATTGTCTTTCTCATTTAAAGCTTGTGAACATCTGTTTCTAGATCGCAGAAATCAAATTTGTGTACGTATTTACGTGGTGAAATTACCTACGACACTAAAGTGGCTCTTCAGGGCGCAAAAGTGAGGATTTTGTACGGTTATATCCGTACTCGTACACTATGTACAAAATGCTACAATGCTACAAAAACATTTTCCTGACTAGAACCGGCATGGCACTCCAATTTCAGCACTTCTACTTCTGGTAACCTTGGTGGCTATAGGTATTTAGTTTTCGGGATAGTGTAACCTACGTCTACATGTATCTTAAGCACCTGCCTAGTGAGTGCCTACAGCGCGCGGGCGTGGATGGCGCGGCCGCGGCGATTGTCGATGCAATACCTATAATGGCTTTTTTTCTTGCCCTTGCGAATTTCCTAGCAATAAATTAATAATAAAAAAATTACAAATCAGATCAACATTCAGCTTCATTTTTAAAATCGCATACCTACCAACTCATAGCCTCAAGTAAGTCTCCAACCCTATGAGCTTAACATATTATCTAGTGTGCTTAAAATGCCACATACAGGCTCACAACTAAGCTCATTATCCCGACAAACTTATCTCGTAGGTTTGCCGTCCTTATTGCTAATGCGACAGAGTTGAATCTTCCACGATTGAAATGTACCAACAATGTTAGAAACTTGTTGTGTATTGAAGTTTTCCTAACTAGAACCGGCATGGCATGGCCGGCTCCAATTTCATAATTTTAATAAAGTATTGGAACTAGGTTATATTAAAATCTCTGCCTTGTTAAGAATTTGGTTTTATTTATTTCAATAAATTGACTTTAAATATACATTTAAGGTCCGTCCGTATACATTATACCTACAGGGTTTAGACATTTAGTAATTGTTGGTTCGAAAGTTCCTCTACAAGTTTCACTTTGCAAGATAATACTACTAGTAAACAGAGATATTTAAGAAGATCGAAACGCAGGTCGTATACCGCTGGAACCATTGCAAGTTTTTAGTTATATCTGTACATATTTAAACCATACATGAAAGTTAACTTACTAGTTTATCTAAGATCTTACACATGGGTATACTAATTTGGTTCCAATATAACAACAAACCATCCGTTATTTGAGAAGGCAGACCCAAAAGTTTTTTTTCTATTTGCAGTGGCAATCCTAGCCTCGGTGGATGAATATATGTGGCGCCCTGGGGAGCCAATTATCGACCTTAGGCACTCGCATTACGACCTGATTGGTGTCAAGGATTTAGGGCTCCGGTTACTATATTGATAGCCTAGAAACGTCGTGCTTGAGCCGTTTGCAGCTATCGATGTAAAAAACTCGAAACTAAAATGAGACCATAAACAAATCATAGAAACAATATTTTCTAAAGAAATAGAGCTTTTATTAATTGTAGTTAGTTGGCTGGCATATGTAAATTCGGTGACAATGCAATGTTATGTTACCATAGAGCTGGTCTGATGATGGAAACAGAAGGCCGTAGGAAAGGAACTCATAAACAAAACGACGCGACGCGACGTAGCCCCCTCGAGTTTGGGTCCGTTGGATTTGTCTTCCTAAGCACTTCGGAATTTTCGAATAAAATCTTGTTTAGAAAATAAAAATAAGACTTCTGTTTCCTATTATAATTAATTAAAGGTAATTCTGAGGATGGTCTCCATTCCTAGAAGCAAGCCTCCTCAGTAAGTTGTTGAAGCTAAGGATAATAATTTGGTAAGCCTTAAAAAACTAATAAAGTGACTTCAAATTCCTTTAAACTGAAAATGTGTTTGGAAGTAGTTCTAAGCTAGGTACATACCTACTTCGATAGCGCGATCGAATTTTTCAAGTGGTGACATCCAGTTAAATTTCGAGTCTAATTTAGTTTGATGTGATGAGTGACGGATGACACTTATATGCTCGTTGCCATGGAAACTATTTATGATTGTGAAAATTATCATGTGATGATGTTTCAGATAGGTTTTACGGCACACTTATGAATTCCTCGAGGGTTAAAATTTAAGGGAACCATTTCAAATTCAATCCTTATACAACAAAGAGTAGGTACAGAATCATCAAAATCGATTAAAAATTGACGGAGAAATAACCAAATTTGTTGTAGCTAGTCGGGACTCCACACAAACAAACATTATGATGGTTTTTGTAAGTTTTACTGGATAAGTACTCACCCCTCAGAAACACACATTATATGGGACCCACTTGGGATCAACCTCTATAAAATACCAAAATCGCCAATCCACTGATGAAGGTATCAAATAGGTAATAATATTTTTTTTTTCAGACACAAGTTTCATACGATATATCAATTAAAATAAATTAAACTTAAAAATAAGTCAGGTAAATAATAATAATAAAAGTACAAAATGTAGGTACCTATGCTTAGGATGCGATTTGCATCCAGCGTTTATAGCTGTCTGTTTGAATCAAACGACATACCTACCTACTAGTAATTATACTATTCATACATACATAAAAAACATACAGCCGAATTGAGAATCTCCTCCTTTTTGAAGTCGGTTTACGGAGTCAGCTAATGGGAAACAACCCCTGTATGTTTTAAATCCCCAATAATTGGTAAGCACTCTCATTGTTCGTCCTTCAAACCGCGATCACGATCAAACACCGATCATAAACTAGTGAAAGCTAAATAATTCATGTTGTTTCACAAAATAATATTAAAAGCTTTTTGTTTCTCGCAAAGCTTTCGCGAGCAACGGTCAATAAAAATGAGCGACGTGAGTGGACTGTCGAGTTGTGGAGTGGCCACTAGCTCTAGCCATTAGTTACAAATCGTGGGCAAAATGATAAGTACTTCATGTCATTGCAAGGTACCTTCTAGTAAAAAATCCCCATTTTTTCCAGCAATCAAGGTTTTTGTCTGGGTACTTACTGCATAGCAAGAATCATTTTGTAAAGTACCTACCCTACTACCTACACCTACCAATCATTTGCTAAGATCATAATGGTTTCATTTTCGAGATATTGAACAAGATAATATATCTTGTTCAATATCTCGAAAATAACCATAACCATTTATGATGTAACTATGACTAAAATGACATCCGAGCTGGCATTGTGGATATATAAAATGACATGCGAGCTGGCATTGTGGATATATAAAATGACATCCGAGCTGGCATTGTGGATATATAAAATGACATGCGAGCTGGCATTGTGGATATATAAAATGACATCCGAGCTGGCATTGTGGATATATAAAATGACATGCGAGCTGGCATTGTGGATATATAAAATGACATCCGAGCTGGCATTGTGGATATATAAAATGACATGCGAGCTGGCATTGTGGATATATAAAATGACATCCGAGCTGGCATTGTGGATATATAAAATGACATGCGAGCTGGCATTGTGGATATATAAAATGACATCCGAGCTGGCATTGTGGATATATAAAAATAGAGCGTGAAATACTGCCTGTGCTGTCTTAATTTATGCAAATTCGTCGTGAAATAATGTAAAGTAACTACTTATTACAGATCATTTTCGAAGATTTCGAAAACCTAAGTAGGTTATGTTTTTGTAGTGGATTAGCAGTGAAAAAGGATTTTTTTAAGAGGGTACCAATTAAATCATTTTTACCTTGGAAGAGCCCAGGAGGGTGAGCTTAATAATAGGGTTACGTTATTTTTGTTGTTTTTGACGTAAGCCAGAAGAGTTTTCCACTAATCGATAGGATTAGATAGGAACCCATCATAATTTATATACCTACTATAATGAAAATCTTTTTATTTTAGAACAAGTATATTTGAAATCACTAGAAGAGCCAAGTCAACCTTTTTATAAGCTACCTTCGACTGTTGATGAAGTCGGCAAATTCGAAAGTTATCCTTAATACTAGGTGTAAGTAGGTAATTTGTACATGTACATTGTACATCTGGTAATGTCTTCGTATAACTGTCTTAATTAAAACGTAGGTTATACGTAGTACCCACCTTCACACTGTTACTTACATCTCACTGTACCTCTGTGTATTCATACAGAAACTGAAAACACCACAAATCATGGTGATTATCCCTGTAAAAGCTCTCCTGGCGCCTGGTCTCAATATCCGGCCGGTAACTAACCCTGCTATTTACATAAGTAAGTGCGAGATTGAACAGCACAATGGGCTACATAGTAAGCACGAGGTAGGTATGAGTAGCGGCTTGCGGGTAATATTGCCTATTATGGCCGCGCAGCTGGTGTGAAATGACACATTCATGACGGGGCTGGAGTAGGGAATTCAATCCACCTAGCTAGAGGCATGAACATAATAGATAGGTGGTGCTAGTAATGCCAGTCTCACCAGTCTCTCAAAAGGAACCAGGAAAAGGACCAGTGAGACTCAACCCAAGCAACGATGAGTGCACCTGTACAATATCTGTCCTTCTAAGATTTTTTTAGAATCTGTGTTTTTGACTGATTCTACCGTATGTTTATCAGTCCTGGTAATCATAAGCTCTGCATGCTTTCCAACATATGTAGTCATATATGTAGGAAACTTGCAGAGCTTATTATAAACTTATAAAGCTCATTTATATAGATAAGCTAGGTAGGCTATTTAGGTTTTGTATTTATTCGTGAAGCTAACTGTCTTCCCAATAAATCAATAACTACCTACCTATGGTTCTCAGTGCGGGTAGGGTAGGTAGGTATCACTCCTTACGAAGGGAACTCATTATTTAAGTATTTTTTATCTAACTTCCCATAAACTTCAAATCGTAATAATATATCCCTTGAAAACCTCTAAGCCTAACGTTCAATTCAAAAGAGCAATCTCACGTTTTCATTTTCCTAAAATTTTCCGGTCCACTGGACCCGGCCACTTGCTCGTCATTCGCGCCGTGAAGGGTCTCCGAGACCTTCCACACAAGGGTTTTTACCCCTGAAACCTAAAGCGACACTCGAGCGATAGGATGGTGAAATTACGTGACCAATATGGTTAATGATGCTTATACAACGTGAAGAGTGATCAAGATGTTCGCCGATGGGTTGTTGGTGATATTGATGGATTGTGGAATTGGCGTGTGAAAGGGTTTACGGTACAGAAATATCCTCTCGCGAGCGTTGTTTGAACACGATCTATGAACAGTAGATCTTTTTGCAGAATACCTACGTAATTTATCCGAAAAATTTAGTGCAGTAGAAAGAACCTGACATTTATTTTGATGATAGGTAAATAATTTTAAAATAATTTCTAAGTAGGTAGGTAGGTATTTACATAAACTGAAGAAAGAAGTGACAAGGTAGAAAAGTTTAATAAACTTATAGTATCAATGCGTAGCAGGCTGTACGTTGTGGATAGGGGATAACTTTTTGTTTAGTAGTAGATACTTGTTATATTATTTAGGTACAAAGTTGTCTGGGAGAGATCGCTCTTGAGCGATAAGACCGCCAATTGTCACTTATTCTATAGATACCGTATTCCTCTGTATATTATTTCTAAGTAAAGTGTGCAATAAAGTATTTTCTATGTATCTACAGTGTGACTAATGTAATGACAAAGAGATCAGTAAATGTATCAGTGAATTCGACTCCAAGCAACAGTCAAGCGCTGTTAACAGTCCAATGCATGCGACCATTTAGAATCGTACCATGCAATTAATCTAGCCAACAAAACCATACAAACGTGGTCGCTGGCCGGCCCATTTGTCGCACACGGCCCGCCGCACGCTGCTGGCCGCCGCCGCCGCCGCGCTCGCTCTATTGCTGAAGCCAGATTGTTCAGGTTCAACTTTGCACCATATTTTCATTCTCAGATAGTAAACTCACATAAATGGCAAATTGGTGCGAGAAGCAGGACAGAGGACGCTCGCCGGCAGACGCGAAGGGAGGCTCTTCCCTTCCCACAAGTAGGTAGATGACCCAGAGCCTGGAATCCATACTTTTAGAGAAAGCTTGCAAAAATTACCTACAACATTCTCATAATAAAACCGGCCAAGTGCGAGTCAGACTCGCACACGAAGGGTTCCGTACCATTATCTGTAAAAACGGCAAAAAAATCACGTTTGTTGTATGGGAGCCCCCTTAAATATTTATTTTACTCTGTTTTTTAGTATTTGTTGTTATAGTGGCAACAGAAATACATCATCTGTGAAAATTTCAACTGTCTAACTATCACGGTTCATGAGATACAGCCTGGTGACAGACGGACAGCGAAGTCTTAGTAATAGGCTCCCGTTTTTACCCTTTGGGTACGGAACCCTAAAAATATCTATCTAAGAGCACCTACATAATGTAGTGTATACAGTTATCAGTTATCTAGTACCCTTAACACAAGCTCTGCTTAGCTTGGGTCTAGAACTTAATAGAATTTTATTTTTATTTTTTAAAATTTGATTTGTTTATGTACCTATGACAAAATATGACAATGCTGATATCACGCTGGCTGCGTCATTCGCCAAATGAATCCAAGGTTAACACAAGCCTCAAAATGTTTGCAGCTCAAGCTTCAAGGTAAGTATAATGGGTTCGTATTTGCCGGCATTAATTCACGGCTTTTCGCTAACTTTTTCAATAACCGTCGTGAGGGACCCTGCGTCCCGGGCATTCGGAGCTGGCGCGGGTGAGGTGTTCCTCTCAGCGGTAAGCGACTATAAAAGAAAAAAGACAAAGGTGACTTGAAACTTTCGTCAAGTTTATGATAAGAATAAGAATATTTATTTGTACAAACTTATAAAACATTGTTTAAGTACCTACTGACTAAATACAAACTAAAATGATAACAGAATACATCTTTTAATCTACTAGATCACACAGTGCAGGTGAAATACATATTTGACATTTCTAGGTGCATTTTTAGATGCCACCTAAAAAACTGTCAAATGTAGGTAAACTTTTAAAAGCTAAGACATGGCTTCGTTATGCAAATGGCTTTGGCAAATGTTGCTTAACTTTGTTTGAACTATAGATATTATGTAAAGACGAGAGAATTTAGAAAGTAGGTAAGTAAGTCCAATAAGGCAACGAGGATAGGGCCTCTTTTAGTCGAGTCGGCTTACGCGCCGTTCTCAGTAGCGCCGAACCCAGCTACGTCCTAATAAATAGCGGCTCGTTACTGGCAACTTACGGAACTCTAAGAATTTCCTTAAGAATCGACCATGATTGTGATTTTTCGGATTTACTAACTTTTAGTTGGGAGTTCGGTCGTTGGGAACTCTATTGTAGGGAAAAAACTTATGACGGGCTTTCGATTTGTTTGGAATTGTGATACCTAGCCTAGGTACTTCTACCTACTACTTTGCAAGCTTAGATGAAAGTAAATAAAACCGGCCAAGTGTGATTCAAAGTCGCGCGAAGGGTTCCGTACCATTATCTATAACAACAGCAAAAAACACGTTTGGTGTAAAGGAGCCCCTTAAATATTTGTTTTTATTTTAATTTAATTATTTATTTTTAAAGTGAATATATAACTAAATATTCTGTGAATATTTCAAGCGTCTACCTGTTGCCGTTATGAATATCGAGCAAAAACGACCAAAAAAATCACGTTTGTTGTATGGGAGCCCCCTTAAATATTTATTTTATCCTGTTTTTTAGTATTTGTTGTTAAAGCGGCAACATAAATACATCATCTGTTAAAATTTCAACTGTGTAACTATCACGGTTCATGAGATACAGGCTAGTGACAGACGGACAGCGGAGTCTTAGTAATAGGGCCCGTATTACCCTGTGGGTACGGAACCCTAAAAAGGAGAGACACTACTTTTACGTTAAGGTTCTCCTTGCCTTGTTGCCTTTAAAAAGTGGGACGAATCAGGAACGTTTTCAGGATAAAATTTGAGTTTCCTGGCTCGTTATTTATTAAGCTGTATATGTATAAAATTTGACTTTTCTAAGTGCTTATTTTGTAAACCTAACGAAATAAAGTTGTTGACTTTTGACTTGACGTCCCATTTTGGGCCGAATCCAGTGGGAAGAGTCAGAAATAACTCTAATTAACTTTTACCTGGTTTGCTAATTGAATTTTTTTATCTGGTTTTTAGCATTTATTTTGTGAAATAGTTATGTACGATGGTACGGAAACGGAACTTTCCGTGTTCCGACGCCTCTAGTCACGGCCCGAAACTATATTTTACCTTTGAGATGCAGTTTTGTAAAATTTCTCATAATATTATGCTTATTCATAGCTCATTGTTCGGTTTTCCTACTTAGGTACCTTACTACTATCTATAATGAGTTTTTAAAGACGTCGGACAGACATTAGTAAAAAAATAAAACGTCAGTGCGAGTCGGACTCGCGCAACGAGGGTTCCGTAACTAAATGTTATATTAAGTTATACCTACATATTAATAAAATTATTCCTTTTGAGGTACGGAACCCTAAAAAACTCAAGTGCCTGCTTGCTAGATACCTACCTTCGATACTTTTGCAAAGCATTAGGAGTGCAGCCCGACGACCCTGCCAGCTCCAGTCATTAATGGGTTTCTAGATACCTTCGATACTTTTGTAAAGCATTAGGAGTGCAGCCCGACGACCCTGCCAGCTCCAGTCATTAATGGGTTTCTAGATACCTTCGATACTTTTGCAAAGCATTAGGAGTGCAGCCCGACGACCCTGCCAGCTCCAGTCATTAATGGGTTTCTAGATACCTTCGATACTTTTGTAAAGCATTAGGAGTGCAGCCCGACGACCCTGCCAGCTCCAGTCATTTATGGGTTTCTAGATACCTTCGATACTTTTGCAAAGCATTAGGAGTGCAGCCCGACGACCCTGCCAGCTCCAGTCATTTATGGGTTTCTAGATACCTTCGATACTTTTGCAAAGCATTAGGAGTGCAGCCCGACGACCCTGCCAGCTCCAGTCATTAATGGGTTTCTAGATACCTTCGATACTTTTGTAAAGCATTAGGAGTGCAGCTCGACGACCCTGCCAGCTCCAGTCATTAATGGGTTTCTAGATACCTTCGATACTTTTGTAAAGCATTAGGAGTGCAGCCCGACGACCCTGCCAGCTCCAGTCATTAATGGGTTTCCAGATACCTTCGATACTTTTGTAAAGCATTAGGAGTGCAGCCCGACGACCCTGCCAGCTCCAGTCATTAATGGGTTTCTAGATACCTTCGATACTTTTGCAAAGCATTAGGAGTGCAGCCCGACGACCCTGCCAGCTCCAGTCATTTATGGGTTTCTAGATACCTTCGATACTTTTGCAAAGCATTAGGAGTGCAGCCCGACAACCCTGCCAGCTCCAGTCATTAATGGGTTTCTAGATACCTTCGATATGTACTTTTGTAAAGCATTAGGAGTGCAGCCCGACGACCCTGCCAGCTCCAGTCATTAATGGGTTTCTAGATACCTTCGATACTTTTGCAAAGCATTAGGAGTGCAGCCCGACGACCCTGCCAGCTCCAGTCATTAATGGGTTTCTAGATACCTTCGATACTTTTGCAAAGCATTAGGAGTGCAGCCCGACGACCCTGCCAGCTCCAGTCATTAATGGGTTTCTAGATACCTTCGATATGTACTTTTGTAAAGCATTAGGAGTGCAGCCCGACGACCCTGCCAGCTCCAGTCATTAATGGGTTTCTAGATACCTTCGATACTTTTGCAAAGCATTAGGAGTGCAGCCCGACGACCCTGCCAGCTCCAGTCATTAATGGGTTTCTAGGTCAGCTTGTAGGTAGTATTTATGTCAGTTTGTAGAATAACACGAGCAAAAACTCGTGAACTGTAAAAAAATATCATTTCGTTAGGTAGGTATTAGGTAGGTAACTAGCATGGTAATTTTTATAGCACGGGCTTATGACATGACTTGAGCTAGATAAGTACCTACCTACTGAATTTCGTCTACCACCATCCAACCCTACTGTGCTCTAGGACTATAGGCCACATTTGCATTTTTTCTTATCTTGAAAACTTCGATAAAAGTAAAAAAGGAAGATACGGTACGTTCTACTAGCGCTCACTCAAAAACTGTACCGTTTCACAGATGAAAAAATGATAAGGTACCTATCGGATTAACAGAAAATTTAAGGTTTGGTGTATCTACTTACGTGGGAAAATATGTAATGTCTTGGGCTTTGTTTTTTGTTTTGGAGCTATTTGTACACCTGCATGGCTAAGATGCGCGCCACAAAAGTCGTCGTGCACGAGACGACTATTCAAAGTCGTCGTCAGTTGTTGAGTCGTTTGCTCTAAGATGCGCGCCACGAAAGACTCAAGACTCGTTGTCGAGTGAGGTTCTCATGCAGATGAAGCCACGCCCACGCAACACTCGTTGAGTTCATTCAAATTGTCTCTGGTTTTAGTAAGCTGCATGGAAGAAACATAAATTAACCTCCTTAGTTTTCGTCTCCATACTGGTAATTTGCACTTTTCACTGGCAGAATGGTGGAAAAGTAGAAAAGCCTCGAGACCAAAAAAAAGAAGAAGCAATTTCAATGTTTTGCGCGCACATAATCAAACTTACTTTTGGTTTTTTTTCGATAATTCCTCTTAGAATAATTAGGCATAGAAACGCAGTAGGCGCGCGCGAAGTGAAGCAATTTCAAGGAAGCCTTTAAAGGCTTCCTACGTCGCTCGACGCGTCAGTACTCAAGGTCAAGGCCTACTAGTAAGAGCTCTATAAATTTTCAATAAAAATGACTTACTGTGCTGTGAAAGGGTGTCACAACTCTTCACATAATCATCAGAAACAATCGAAGATTCCATTTCACATGTAAGTACAACCTGGCATCTTATATTCCGGAGTAAAACATTAGTTTAGGCACAAAAATAAATCGTAAACAAAACAGACGCCATTACAAAAAAATGTTGCTAGCTATAGATCAAAAAACATTTTACCTCATAGATAGTTATTTGTTTTTTCTATTTCTACTGTACACTGGTAGGACTTTTATTTGCCAGATATTTCAGGGTTACCTCCTATCTTACCTGGATTTTAAGTTAAATATGTACCATAGGTACAGGGACGAGAGAAATTCCACGGACGTAGTCCAAAAATAAATAAAGTGAAGCACTCAATAGTCCACCACCCTCTGTACGTACTTTATGCACTCACACATTGACATCACAGTTCACCAAACCAGTGCTCCGTTACTCGCGCTCAGTTTTGAGTTATTTACCTACAGTTTTCGCGGGTAGCGCATTCGAGGGCCGCCCGCCGCCGCCACAGATTAGGTAGGTAAATGTACTTCGCCGCCGCGCCGCGCGCAAACTGCATTATTGTTTTTGTGTCCATAAATGTTTATTAATATCGTGTACCTACATTAGGTATTTCTTCTATCTTGTTTTATGATAATCCGAATTCAACGATACCCGGGTAAACGTATTGCGCAGTGGATGGTTGCTTTAGCAATAAAAGAGATATAGATATTTATCTTTTTTAAACTGCTTAAAGACGAAGAAAGGTCACCTACCTTTCTTCGTCCACCTAGCAATATTTTACTTTAGGTTGGTAGGTAGGTACAGGTAACTTCCTGTAGCCTACCTACATATTAGTTAGTATCATGTGGGTAGGCTAACATGATAACTATTAGGTATAATAAATGCGAAAGTTTAGATGCCACGCCAAGACTAGGTATAAATACCTAATACTAATATAACTACGGACGGATAAATGAAATTTCGTATAAATGTAGCTAGGCCTGGAATCAAACATAGGCTTTATCTATAATTTTTCATTAAAATTTGTTTTTGTTCACTGACTTACTAAGTACCTAGGTAGGTAAGATACCTAGTAGATTGCGTGAGAGAGTTAGGTACCTACCTACCTACGTATAATATCCGCATTTCGATAAAAACTACTTACCAATCCCATTGTTTATTAAGTTAATAATAATATAATCTAACAGAAGAGTGGTAAATGTGATAGTCATTGACTCCTTACTAAATGTTAAAATTTCCCTATCTTATGGGAAAAATGTTAGTCACTTGCAACATTATTTGTGCACTTGTGTGCGTGTCGGCTCATGTAATCACGTGCCGCTTACGCACACATTGGTTGTCTTTTGGCTTCAACTTTGAGCGGAATTTTGTGTAAAACTATCACTCTATGTTTAGTTACTCTAAGTAATTCCTTAGCAACTTGTTATGAAAACTTTTATTATTACCTACGATATCCAAAGAAAACAATAAGCGCCAAAATTATTGTGTCAATTACTATGCACGAACCGACTAGTTACGGGTGTTCAATGAACTTATATCGTGAGTTTGGGCATGGTGTGCACCACAAGCGCTAGTTCATCCCGTTGTTTATTTCACAGTAAACAGCATTATTTGTGGGTTTAGTACCTCACAAATACGCTACGAGACGAGCACCTGAATATAATGTAAGTACAATGTGATGTGTTTCCGGGACCAGTGTACCTACCTGGCATAACAAAATGTAACAAATAAAATTGTAACAGAATAATATAAATACTATTTCAAACCTTACATCTAAGAAGTACCTAAGTCATGACTATAATATGTTTTCTCTATATTTCAGACGCAGTATATCATCAAACCAGCACGAGCTTTAGAAAGCAACAGAATCTAAGGCTTTACTTCTTATTGGAAATAAAACTAATTTACAATTATTCAAAACGTTCTTTATTTTGTAGACACATTTATATCAGTTTAGCTTTTTAGGCCTGAAATGATATCAAACAGACAGAATTACATTTATAATCGCATTACAATATTAGCCCCTGTTTATAGGTAAGTTAAGAAGGTATATAATATTAGGGTAGTGCAGAATATACATAAATAGGTTCCTATCACTGATACTTGCCTATCTATCTAGTAAGGTAGGTTACTAATTTTCATGGCCGTAATTCTGTGATTTTACGTTTCTTTACATTCAGCACTAACTGCCAAATCAAGTACTACACAGATATAGGTTTATATTATGCCATTATTACTTTTCTATGCCACGAAGCACGTCTTTATATCCACGCAGGATGGTTTTCTACCTACACCTATCTACCTACTAGAGAAACCAAGACTATTTTAGGTAAGTACCTAAATCAATAGCATCGCACAACATTCAGTAATGCTATTTTTCGCATTCAGTAATGCTATTTTTACAAAATATTTATTAACAGAGGTTAATAAACACTGAATTAAATTTATATTTTCTTCAAGACTCCATCTCGTCGTGATCTCGTCGTAGTAATAGAAGACGATTCGTAACTCGTGTAAAACTGTCAAAAGTCGAGATGAGATGAGAAAATTGGGCGCGCATCTTAGAGTTTGACGAGAACTGTTACCACAGATAGGATAAACATTCATTATTATCGTTCACGTGACGAGACGTGATGACTATTTGGTTGTGCATGCTAGGGATCAACGAGAAGTCGAGATGCCGCCATTTTTCACGACTTCTCGACACTTCTCGTGGCGCGCATCTTAGCCATGCTGGTGAACAGGGTTGCCAACTGTACGAGGTTCCTCGTACAAATACGAGATTTTTGGTCTTCCGTACGAGGTACGAGGGCACTATCAACCTCGTACAATTATGTACGAGATTTTGACATAACATAACACTTGTCGCATTGGCGCGATGATTGTCTTCTCTTTTCATTCGCTCGCTATCCCATGAACCAAGAAATCCCCGAGAAATAAAACATTTCGTTCTTCGCATTATTTGTCTGTCGCCTTGATCACACATGTCATAGCGCCAACCAGAGAGGTGTAACTTCACAAAATAAATAAAAATCTCGTGCAAAAATAAAAAGAAAAACGATGCGAATGAGGATGTTCCTGATATAATATTTGGAAATGAAAACTGAGACTAGAAGTACATAGTTACCTATGCAAAGTTTTCAACCTACAAACAAATCTCGTTCATTAGTTATTTACGATAGTAATATTAAGGATTATTTTAATACAAAGTGATGTTTTATTTAGTAGAAACTTGCAATAGTTTATTTCGTTGTGTAAAACGTCCTAAATTCAACAGTTTGATATGCATTAATTTTGGTTTAGTCACCTTGTAGAGGCAAGTACGAGGTTCGAAAGCCATAATACGAGATTTTTAGCTGCTTAGTACGAGGAAAAAAATTCTATGGTTGGCAACCCTGCTGGTGAACGAACACGAGAGCATTGTCGTGGTGATTGAGTCGAAATCACACAAAATTTTACGTCGTAGCAAGCACGCGAAACACAAATGCCTCTCGAGATGGTAATGCCTCAACTCCCTTTTTTTACTTATATCGAAGCGTGTTACAGATGAAATAATGTTAAGGTATCGGAATATCAGAAAATTTAAAGTTTGGTGTAGGTATCTATACGCGGGAAAATATGTGATGACCTGGGTTTTGTTTTTTATTTTGGAGCTTTTTGTACACCTGGTTAACGAACACGAGGGCATTGTCGTGGTGTTTTAGTCGAAATCACACAAAATTATACGTCGTAGCAAGCACGCGCAACACAACGCCACCGTGTTCCCTTACCTCAGTCATAGGACTATGACTGAGGTAAGGGAACATAGTTGAACCTAACTTGAGCACTTTCGAGCACTTTCGAAATGGTAATGCCTCCTCTCCCTTTTCTACTTTTATCGACGGCCGTTAGAAGATCCACTTAGGAATATTTAGTCATCTGTGCTTAAGAAGGCTCTATGTACATATGTGTTTTGCTTGAGATTATTATTTACTGCGGTTTCAATTTTTTTTCTGCGTTCTTCTAGAATGTAATCTAGGAGAAAAGTAAATTGACGCAACAATTGTATGAAACCAATAATTGAAATAAAACTTTATTAGTTACATTTGTTTTCTATTGATTGTTTTATTATTTTAATTTTTATCTGTCTGTGAATTTTATGTTTTATTTATTTTAGAATTTGTATAATAGTTTTGTAAATTTTAAGACATTGCAAGCCTAATAGGGCAGAATACATTGAGACATTTAATTTTAAATATCAACTTTTAAAACATGTACCTATTTCTTGCAATAAATAATAATTGATTAATTTATATAAGGACTTATCTAAAGAATTCAATGGTAGGTATTTTTAGAGTACCTACCTAGTACCGATGCGGGATTTTGGACTCGAGTCCAAAGTCCCAAGCAATCCAAGCAAATTTACAGTAAAACCGTGCAACTTTGCCCAATTTTTTTGCATTTAGTGGTTCAATTTAAGATAATTTTAAAAGTATGTACAGTTCTAATAATAATTTTGCGCTACATTATTTTAAATATACTCTTCTTTGCAAATAATAGATAATAAATCGAATAAAATGTGACGGTATGTGTAAAAATCATAATTTTAGAGAGCGGGCCAAATATATTTTTTTTTTCCGAGTTTGCCCATTTTGCAAAAAAAATCGTAATTCAGGTATTTTTGACCTTAGGATAACAAGATTTAAGGAACAAGCAATAGGGATAATCAATGTTACTTTATATCTTAATATAAAACGTTCAAGCAAGCAAATTAACCGCCAAAATTGAGTGGGCAAAGACACTAATATTTTTTTGAAATTTTTCATACAAATAAAAAGATGCGCAAGGGTTGTCACATTTTTATTGTTTACCAACAGCCTTTAATTATAATGAAATATCGTACCTATTCAACTGCTGCCATGTCAACTGTAGGTGCATAGTACCTAAGTTTTAACTTATTAACGTCGACAAAAACTTTAATCAAGAAAAAGTAATAGTTGTCTATAAATATTTTTATAAATAATAAGGTAAGTACCTACCTCATTTAGATTATAAAACAAATTAAGGCATTAAAATACAAAAAAAACTGTAGAAATGGTAAATTTTGCATTACATTATTTGATAAAGAGGAATTGAAAAAATAAATAATTGGAAATACTCTACAATTATGATCGAAACACTTGTTTTATAGACCTTCCTTATAAATAGCATTTAGTACCTACTACTATACGTACAAAAAAATTAAATGTATAGCTACAAGTATATACACTACAATTTCAATACAAGAAACACGACTAATATAAAGGTCATTGACCGGAAACAGCTGATATTTATTTACTTTCCTAATAAAATAGGCATCATCAATTAAAAGGTGGTTAGATAATACCAAACGACTTACTACTAATAGGACCTACATAAATCAATTTTGATTTAATGTCGTAGTGACAACCCTGACAGCAATATTTTGGTGGGCAAAGTAGTAAACAGTACTCCAGAAAAGGTACTTTGACAATGCCCACCTTAATATTTTCGAGTTTAAAAGAGGTTTCGCGTCAGATATTCGATAGGTATTATTTATTTGTTACAAACTTATAGTGGTAAAATAATTACTTGCCTGCTGCAACTGCAAGTACTGTTTTTGAAAAAGTTTTCCGCACGAACTTTGGCCCGCCAAACACACCACCGAACTTTGACACCAACTGACAGTCAACTGAAGTGAAATTAGCGACAATCGGTTATTTAGTGCTGCCAGTGACATATTCAAGTATTTACCAACAAACAAGAAATAAAAGCTACTTAAACATTCTCGATAATACGAAGAATTTTAAAAAAAGTACCGTGGTGGGCAAAATCAAATCAGTTTGGCAATCTTGTAAGGTTTTACGGTATCAGTAAAACATTAAATGTTTTACTGATAAATTTGTAAAACATTAAATGTTTTACTGATAAATTTGTAAAACATTAAATGTTTTACTGATAAATTTGCTTGGAGCTGGCTGTGCAACGTAGGTAAATCTAAATCAAACACGCACGCACGATCAGTGTGCGCCATCTACCGATTACTTGAGAAACGATTTGAAACATACGAAGAAGTACGAAGAAACAGATAAAGAGATATGTGTTGTCAGTGTCACTGTCAATGTCAAATAAAAATCTTATAGGATACTCCATCTACGGGTGAAATAGCTTCATCATTTCTTGTTTTTGTTTTTGGAAAAATTTATGAATCTCAGAATCAAGATGAATGAAAATCAGATTTTGGCTCTATCTTTGTTTTGGTCAAATGAGCTTATCTCCAACGAACCAAACACTTTGCGCTGTATATTGTCCACAGATTTGAGCACTCCCATTCCTACATTGTTTTAGTGGTTTGGTCATTTTTAATTTCGATAAATCTACGTGTACCTAATCTGTGAAACTAAGTAAAGTAGTTACCATTTTTTGCTATCTGGTTTCTTGTTATCAAATAACCATTAGGTCATCGAGGTAACAAGTTGTTTACCCATCCGTATATCTTCGTGGCTTGACCAAATTAGTGGAAAATGTCGCTAAAGCGATTGTTTCTGAGGTATCTATAAACCTAAAAAATATGGTTCTATGTTGTAAATACACTAAAAATATCATAGCTGATAGCATCACCTGAGTAAAACAAGTGATTTTGTATGTATACAATAAATTAGAGCAATAATATATAAATAAAACAATCATTGTGCTTGACACACGCGGAGTGGGGGCACTGGTATCTTGTTATACAGGCTTTTATAAGCCTAGCTCACGCCCCAGCTCCTCACAAAACTAGTTAATTACTTACAGACCTTAATTAAATTTTACACAAATATTTTTAAGAAAACAGTTTTGTGAGTGCAAAAATAATTTTTTTTTCCACTATACACATACGATATACACACGCTAACTTTCTATTCCAACATTTCAGATCATCGGTACAGCAGAGTAGATTGTCAATTTACTCGGCATTGTTATCTGTGAGAGAACAAAACAGGCGTTACAATAATAGAGAAGATAAACAATCCAAGACCAGAGGCTTAAAGACTGGAGTAGGAGTAGTGTTCGCTTCTGCACTTATTGGAGGTAAAGTGGACAAAAAATTGAAGGGAACAAAATCAATGGCATTTTGTTTCTTATTTCATAATAATTACTGTTTATGTATTAAAATTTGACTTGTCTAAGTGCTTATTTTGTAAGCCTAAAGAAATAAAGTTATTGAATTTTGTTTTTTTTTTTAAATGAATACTTACGGCGGGAGGCGGGAATAACCGCTTCTAGGCGCTACAAAAACAACTGGTTCTCAAATTATTAAGAACTGGGGTTTTCGTTCCTTCGATTCATTGAAAAAAAAAAACGCAGTTCATTGACAATCACAAGCCACTACGCATCAAAGTATTGCCTGAAATGGAGCGGGGGTTGAAACAGGCACACAGCAGCAGCTCCAGTGTATCCAACAACACGATAATTACGGCAGACTTGCTGCAATTCCTATCAATCTATCACCTACCGTATGCTATCAAGTTTTAATTGTAACCGTATGTTATCAAGTTGTTATTAGAGACTAATGGAAGAATCCCTCAGACAGTAAAAACAAGTTAACAGAGCATAAACAACCAAATTAGGTAATTCTATTCTTTTACGAGTTAACAAAAGCTGTAGACTGCATGCATGCTAAACAAATAGGTTATATTGTTTGTTCATGTTTATTCAGTCAGTATTTCTTTTCTTTCTGCAAATATGTAGTAGGTAGAGTAGGTACCTACTTAACCTATTAATTTTCAAAATGAGTGATTCCTGAAATTCATGTGATGATTGTGGAGAAGAGTTAAGGCCATAATTTCTTTTTTAAATTAGTATTTTTTTTAAGTAAGCTTTATAAAAAGAAAACACCAGAAAAGGTACAAATAAAAATGTCAATTTGAGGGGCCGAGAGATAAGAACTTTTGGTCGTGGTTACGTGAATAATATATTTATTTATTCACGTAACCACGCGGGGTTGCAGCCCGCGGCTTCGCACGCACTTTTCAAGTGGCCTATGTCCGTCCCCGGGATACCGTGTCCCTCCCCGCCATATTTAATCCATTCAAAAATAAATAAATAAATATAGATAAATATCGAAAATACCCATATACAGCAGTGTTGTCACCCTTGTGACACTATATAATTTCTGGTGTGATGCGAGTGAACGCCCTGTGCGGGTGCGAAACACCAAAAAAATAAGAGTACATGTAGGTACTTTCAACCACCAATTAAGTTAAACTCACATTTTACTCAAATACATACGTATTTTATATTACTCTAAAAAGATACTATTTAATATAAAAAACTGACTGTTACGAGACTTATTGTTTATGATGTGGATGATAAAAGTTGTAGCTGTGATTATAAATTCCCTGTTTGATTTTTGACCCTAGTGTATTTGTAAGACTACTTACGAAATTCTAATAAATTGACAGAAGTGAATTAAAAGGAACTGAAAGAACCGGTTCTTAAAAAAGGCTTGGTTCTCGATACCCTAATTACCTACCTAGTAGTAATACATAGGTATAATATTTACAACAAAGTACCTAAATTGATACTTGCATAAATAACTGTTTGTTGTACCTACCTACTACACAAAGATGAAGAGAGAAATCTCGAGAATCGCAGAACCAACCTACCTTATCTTATTATCATCGACAGTATCAGTTATATGTCTTGAAAGAAGTAGACAATATACTAGAACCGAGACTAAAGTAAAGTCAAGTACTTAGCCTCTGTGGTCTACATTCCTCACACTTTTGTATAAAAAGGTACCTATATTTATTTAATAATTTTATACATTCACTATTTTTGGCTAAATTCAAAAAGTACCTAGGTACCTGAACATCTTCTCTTAACTTATAAATGTTGTGTTGTTTTAATTAAAGCATCAGCAAAACTGTCTCCAGAAAATGAAGATAACAGCTTTGAGAACAAACCTCCAACCAAGAAGGAAAGTGACGCAAGCTGCAAGCGGTCCGACCTGCCGACCTACAGCGCCGAGGAGGTCAGCAGTCACAACTCCAAGTTAGTCTATGCCTACTGCCTCATGCATCACTACACTCGACCGCCACTCACCACACATTATTATGTCCACTGCTGAAAGGGCCTACACCAAACAAAGGGGTTTGCTATTATCATGGCAAATGGTGGCAGGCACTTTGTTGTGAATGTAGTAGAGAGCTGTTGAAAATACACAGAACGAAGCAGCTGCCCTTTCTCTATGTCAATACGTATTTAAACTACCTACTATAAAATATTATCACATACGAAATAAAGCGTGTGAATTGGATTGTCTTCACATCAATTTGTTTGTAGTACCTACTCTTGTAAAGTCACAAGATTATTGCAAACAAGAACTTAAAAACTACATAAACTCAGAAACCTTTGATGTTATTGTAAGTTTTTACTATATTTGGTTCAAGAATTCTAGAAAATTGTAAACAGAAAAATTATGAGTAGGTATCTTACATTATATCATAGAACTGTGTAGGTATATAGGTACCTTTATTTACAACATTTCTTACTTGTTTTTAAATCAACTTGAATAGTCTTTGTACCATATCCTGACGGCTCAATAAATACATAATGTTATAGAAGCTCTCATTATTCCCGATATTTTTAAAGTAAACAGATTCGCATCACTATTCTTTAAAAGAAACAGAGTTAATAAAACACAGGGAAGGAAGTGACCGCCCTTCCTCTATTAGGCTTCCTTAGCCGCCGAAGTCCACGACTCGAGTATATTATAGGCCGCGATCCGCCACAGCTCCATTTAATACTTACCTATCAACAATTACAAAACTTCATAGGCTTGAATGTGTCAAAGTCCCAAGTAAACCAGTAGACGGAGTATTTAAATGTGTTTTCACATCAAGTTGGGGCTAGATGAGCAGTTTACGCTATTAATACCTTCGTTTTTCTCATTCCAGAACTAGTTTCTGGGTGACGTACAAGCACGGCGTGTATGACGTCACGGAGTTCCTCCCCTCGCACCCCGGCGGGGAGCAGATCTACCACGCGGCCGGGTTGAGCATAGAACCCTTCTGGAATGTCTACGGCATGCACAAGACGGAAGAAGTTCAAAAACTGCTGGAGAGTTATCGGATAGGTAGGCTCGAAACATTTTATGGCCCGCGAAACATAAATTGTTGAATTTAATATACCTAGGAACCTACTTCTAGGCCTAGAACTAACCTACATTAGGTAGGTATACAGTTTTGGCGCGAACAAATAACAGACATCAAAAATACAAAAATAATACAAAATGATTTAATTGCCAATTAAGTTATAGAGATAGACATTACTGGCACCCCCCGCACGAGGCGAGCCTCATCCAAACTTTCCAAATTAAGTAGGTACCTAATTAGTGTGATTCTCCACATAATTTTTCCTTTCGTCCTTACCTACCATAATTCGCCTGATTTCAGATAAAAATATAAACTTTCTAGATTGTTTTTGTCAAATTAAACTGCTATTAACGAAGCTCCTGAAACCAATATATTCCTCAACATCACGCGACATATTTATCGCGGGGTGTTGAGGAATAAATAGAGATAAGTTGTTACTCAAATTTCCCACCCATTCCCAAACCTTCTACGGCAACTCCTTTAGTGTTCAGGCTGTGCGGCTCTGGAACAAGCTGCCTGTTGATGTCAGACTCGCGCCTTCCATCTACTCCTTCAAATCTAAACTGAAGTCCCATTTCCTATCTTCAGCATCTAAAGGTTTCTTTCATTCTCTCCTCCTTCAGATTCTGTAACCTCAGATGTGATTGTAGCTTCATCAGTGATGAGATGAGATTTTCTCAAAATGTCTTTCTGTAGTTACTATTGTATTAAGCTATTTGTAGATAATTTCTAGGCTAGTTTCTTGTATAGTTTTGTAATGTAGGTAGGTACAATACAAATAATAATGCTACATAATGTAGAATGTTTTTTTTGTTTTGTTTGATAATTTTCTTTAACTGGTTCTTTAAAAGTGTTTCTGTTGTTTCTTTTGTTTCTTTTAAATGTGCTCTACCAACTCTTATAAGTCTTATATATTTTTCTCCATACCTAGGTTGCCTGGGAGAAATTGCTCTCTTGAAAGGCCGCCTATTGTAGGTACTGGTCATGTTTTAAATTTAGATAAGTTTTTTTTTGTTATGTTTTAAGTGCAATAAAGTGTACTTCATTCATTCAATAAAATGGTTTCAGGTTTGGTATTGCAGATATAACTTTTGAATACGATAAAAAATAACTTAATTCCAGGTAATTTACACGACGATGACGTGCTAGACCACACAGACGATGACATTTGGTCGAGCGAGCCGCTCCGGGACAAGCGGCTCATCGTGAGGACTGCCAAGCCGTTCAACGCAGAGATACCGCCTCGATACCAGATAGAACACTTTGACACGCCCAAGTAACTACCTATAGGATTATTATGCACGAACGTCGCGTCGGCGTCTGTGAATTCTTTCTAAGATACTAGCTTCTGCCCGCACTTAGTGGCCTGTGTCCATCCTCTGGATAACATATCTCTCCCTGCCAAATTACATGGAGATCCGTTCAACCGTTTAGGTGTGAAAAGGCAACAGACAGGCATACTTACTTTAGAATTTTTATTATTGGTATTAAATCCTTCATAGACAGCAAAGGCGTGTTAAATAGGTAAATCGTCAAGTCGAGTCAGACTCGCGCGCCGAGGGTTCCGTATAAGACCTTGCTTCTTGCCAAATATCATGCCGGGAAGTCCCTTAATGTAAAATAAACTAGTTGATGTCTTGCTTTGATAGGTATTTTTTCATTTTGTAATTGGCGTCGTTTTTCTTCTACAACGCGGACTACATTTTGTTAGAACTTATCGGAGAAGGTTTTTCCGCGGAATTGAAAAAACATCCTTATATTTTTTTCTATAAAGGTAGGTAAGTGATCCGAAACCCTACAAACAACGAATTTAATTTTACTATAAAAACTATCGTAGTTTGACAATTTAATTAGGGCGTGCAACGTTGGTGCAGGTACTTCCAACACAAATAACATAACGTTCTTAGCTATACTTTAGTGAAATTTGATTTTATAAAACAGATGTAGGTAATTACGAGATTTGGAACCTTTCAGGAGGTACCTTACCTAAGAAATGAAATAAGATAAAAAAAAACTATTTCGGCGGGACTCGAACCCGAGCCCCAGCCTCAGTACCTACGGGTGTGCTCTAACCAACTAATCCACGGAACCCTAGTCGGTTCAACCGAAAATCTTTGGGACCTCTTACGGACTATAGAATCGAAAAATTTTGGGAACTTATTTCATTTCCTAGAGATACCCAAAGTGCGGGTAAGCACTATAAC
Source organism: Eupithecia exiguata (assembly GCA_947086465.1). Lineage (NCBI taxonomy): Eukaryota > Metazoa > Arthropoda > Insecta > Lepidoptera > Geometridae > Eupithecia > Eupithecia exiguata. The sequence continues at coordinate 648,776 of OX352228.1, forward strand.
AAAAAAAGGTACCTTACCTGTTAATGAACAGCATGTATTTATCTTTGAAGGGGCACTCATTTGCATTTTTATGATTTAATTTTGGAGTAATTCATAATCATAAACCTTTCAGCTAAATTGGTAAGTTCTATCATGCATGACGTAGGTACCTACGAAGTATTTGAAGTCTCATATTGGTAAGTTCTATCATGCATGACGTACCTACGAAGTATTTGAAGTCTCATATTAATTCAATACTCCCCTATTAAAAGTACCTGGGTACATAATGATGTCACTTTTATAGGAACTTTTTTATTTCCATAGGAGCCTACAGAGATTAATATTATTTTCATTAGTTAATCCAACATTTTCAAGACCAACACTGTCCAGCAATTGATTCACAATTAAAGTTAAATTAAATTTCCCAGCGAGTTATTCTACGTCCGCCAGCACATGCCAGTGCCCTCCATAGACCCGTCAACACATCGACTGCGCGTCGTCATAGTCGGTCCCGGCTTCACATGCAAGGAGTTCACGTTAGAGGAGCTGTCGCAGTTCCGCAGCGGGACTGTCAGGGCTGCGCTCATGTGTGCTGGGAATAGACGGAGCGAGATGGACAACGTGAGTGCTTTTCTTTTCTTCGAATTGACCTCACTTCCAACAGTGACAGTTGGATTTGTGACATTTGAGATGTTCGCCATAACCTTCGTCTTAGACATATTCATCCTGAGGCCTACCTGCAAAGAATCATCATTAAGATGTTGTAACATATGTTGAAGATCATCGAAGTTTTCCGCAAAAAGCACGAGATCGTCTGCAAACCTCAAATAAGAGAGGAAGACACCGTTGATGTTGACACCGCTGTTTTCCGATTCTTGGTACATATTGGTATTGTTTAAACAGGATATATGGCGCATTTATTTTTATGGCGCACTAGTGAGTAGGTAGTTTTATACACAGCGAGGCGCTGCTTACGGGCTGGGTTAAAAGATAGATAGATATACACATAGAAATCAAGAAAATGTTCACAGTGTTTTCGATGGATAGCGAAAGCGTCAAAATCTCAATGTTTCGTTTGCCGACCCACTGTGAGTGGTATTTCCTTTGAAAGCTGACAAGAACCCTAACCGAAAATATATCTTTTGTCCTAGTCAACTCGGCAAGTTCCTTCCAATTTCATGTGGTATAAATAAATCAGTTCTGTAGTATTGACTTTATAAGATATATAAAATAATATGTCAATTTCTCCCCAGGAAGTGAAAGACAAAGAAGTAAAAGGTATCAGCTGGAGCAGCGGCGCCATCAGCAACGCGGTGTGGAGCGGCATCTACTTGCGGGATCTGCTGCTGGCCTGCGGGGTCGACGAGAACGACACGCAGGGGAAACATGTCATTGTGAGTCATGTGTCATACGTGAGAATGTAGGACAATGCAGGGAACCGTCTCATACTGACCCATCTTATGTTTTCGTTGATGTGAAATTAGGTCAATAAGCAACAAAAAAATATTAAATATTTTTATTTATTTACTGGAAAATCAACGGCTTAAACTAACTTAAATAGATATAACTAATAACATCAGAGAGCCAATTATAGATTTTCACGTATAGTGACAATATAACTTTCAATTTGTGAATATAGGTAGACAAGTGTTCCAACGACAATGACGTGGAATAAAAAAGATTAGCAATAAACTAACAAAAATAATGTAAACTTAAGTACCTAGGTACGTAGCTATTAAAGTAACTGTTGGACAGTCGCTGTCTGGCTGAATGTGCGCTAGATTAGAATAGATCTAGGTCTAAATTTCTAATACATAAACATTTCTGTGTGCTTCTTGCTTGAAATCTAAGATTTCGACTTATATAGATGATTTGAGATAACAGGGTGTTTCTTACTCCTTTGTTACAGTTCCAAGGCTCCGACATAGACGCAACGGGCGTCCACTTCAGCACTTCAATCCCTCTCTCCATGGCTCTGAACCCGAACGGCCAAGTGCTGCTAGCGACTCACATGAACGGGCGCGCGCTGCCGCCCGACCACGGCTGGCCGTTGCGGGCCGTGGTGCCGGGCGCGCCCGCCGTGCGCAGCGTCAAGTGGCTCGGTAATGCACACGCTGTATGTATGCCTGGCTGTACAATACAATACAACCGCACGGGCCGTGGTGCCGGGCGCGCCCGCCGTGCGCAGCGTCAAGTGGCTCGGTAATGCAATAAAAACGGTCATACAAACAGCCACTTACACCAATGAATTGCCAAATTAGAAAAAGCAAGAATAAATTCATATTTATAGAAAATAACATATTACGTATAATGGGGACCCTCACATAGTTGTATCTCCCCAGAATCAATAAAAGTGTCGACGGAAGAGAGTCCGTCTCACTGGCACCAGAAGGACTACCGCTCGTTCAACTCCTCCAAGACCTGGGAGACGGCGGACTTCCCCTCCGCACCGCCCGTCTACAGCCTGCCCGTCACGTCAGCCATCTGCGACCCGCAGAGCGGCACCACTGTGAAGGTGAACAATGGCTGCATTGAAGCGAGAGGTAAGATGTATAGGTACTTCCGCTCCGCACCGCCCGTCTACAGCCTGCCCGTCACGTCAGCCATCTGCGACCCGCAGAGCGGCACCACTGTGAAGGTGAACAATCGCTGCATTGAAGCGAGAGGTAAGATGTATAGGTACTTCCGCTCCGCACCGCCCGTCTACAGCCTGCCCATCACGTCAGCCATCTGCGACCCGCAGAGCGGCACCACTGTGAAGGTGAACAATCGCTGCATTGAAGCGAGAGGTAAGATGTATAGGTACTTCCCCTCCGCACCGCCCGTCTACAGCCTGCCCGTCACGTCAGCCATCTGCGACCCGCAGAGCGGCACCACTGTGAAGGTGAACAATCGCTGCATTGAAGCGAGAGGTAAGATGTATAGGTACTTCCGCTCCGCACCGCCCGTCTACAGCCTGCCCGTCACGTCAGCCATCTGCGACCCGCAGAGCGGCACCACTGTGAAGGTGAACAATCGCTGCATTAAAGCGAGAGGTAAGATGTATAGGTACTTCCGCTCCGCACCGCCCGTCTACAGCCTGCCCGTCACGTCAGCCATCTGCGACCCGCAGAGCGGCACCACTGTGAAGGTGAACAATCGCTGCATTGAAGCGAGAGGTAAGATGTATAGGTACTTCCGCTCCGCACCGCCCGTCTACAGCCTGCCCATCACGTCACGTCGACCATCTGCGACCCGCAGAGCGGCACTAATGACAGGTATCCTATTCTTGGTTCCTCCGCACAAGATCACACTAAAGGTTAACAAAAAGTTGAAACTACCTATTGTCAAAAATAACAACCGTTTGAAAAACCGGTTGTTAGTCCGCTACAGCCTATTTCTATCAATCCAAACACCACAACAAATAGCACAAAAATTATCTAACGTCCAGAGCTCGACCCCCGGTTTAGATCATTTTGCCAAATGTGCTAAAAATAAAACAAAAACCCTGAGCAAAAACCTAGCGAAATATTTTTTATCTGCCTCTGGTCCGGGGTGCATCCTTTGTTTGAGGTCATTTTGCCAAACCCTACAAAAATCGAACGAAATCACAAAATTTTCGTGGCACGCTTTGCTTGCCGATAACATTTATAGCTTCTGGCTTGCTCTGGTTCGGTCTACCTCGGTGAGTTGGCAACTGCAAAAAGCGGCTCGCTCACCCATATCGTCCTTCTGGCTTTGGTGCAGACCTCGACCCCAGCTGTTGGCCACTTTACCAAATTCGAAAATAAAACTGGCCAAGTGCGAGTCGGACTCGCGCACGAAGGGTTCCGTACCATTATCTATAAAAACGGCAAATAAAAACACGTTTGTTGTATGGGAGCCCCCTTAAATATTTATTTTATTCTGTTTTTTTAGTATTTGTTGTTATAGCGGCCACAGAAATACATCATCTGTGAAAATTTCAACTATCACGGTTCATGAGATACAGCCTGGTGACAGACGGACAGCGAAGCCTTAGTAATAGGGTCCCGTTTTTCCCTTTGGGTACGGAACCCTAAAAAGCGTGTGACTATGCCGATCGTGTCCATTGCTGTGGCGCTAATGGTTCCGTTTATTCTGACAGGGTACGCCTACTCCGGTGGCGGCGCAGCCATAGTCCGCGTGGACGTGAGCGCGGACCGTGGCGCCGTTTGGACCGAGGCCAGCTTGCGAGCGGACCGCGCGCCGCCTGCCTCGCACTACGCCTGGACGCTGTGGACCGCCACCATACCCGTCGCTAACGACCAGCAGGAGGTTAGTGATACTCTTGCCTGCACGTTTATGCTACCCTAGTACTTAGGTGACATGGGCGTAAGAATCGTCCCGTTCAACTCAGTCCGTGGATGTCGTAAGAGCCGACTAAGGGACCCTACCCGAGGACAGGCAGCAGCTTCAGGGCAGTATTTTTGGGCTGATCAGCAGGTCAATATTGTGGTTGTGTGTAACCTGACACAAGGACGGAACTCAACCTACAGTAATTGTATATTGAATTGTCCTAGCCCACCAGCATGTTAAGTGAACCATCGCCGCTAACAGAATGACCTCGCTGGCCTACGGCTGGCTCCTAATCTTCTGTTCCTGCCTATTTCTATTAAAAGCACTTCATTATCACTGCTAGTGATAGTCCCAAGTTTATTTGAATAAATTATTTATTTATCATCATCCACACACATTTTTTCCAGGTCGAGTTATGGGTGAAAGCGACTGACAGCAACTTCAACACGCAGCCGGAGAGATTCGAACACATCTGGAACATCCGGGGTATACTCAGCAACGCCTATCATAGGATTAAGGTCAAATTGGAACATTGACCAGACAAAAATGTTAAGGTTGGATTAACAAACTAAACACATGTTCAGATCTACAGGGTATTGGCTGCTCAGAGCGATAGCGGAAAAAATCACTTGGATTTCATTGTAATGCAGGTTTTTACATGCCTAACTCAAGATTCTCAAGCCTACTCCTCACATAGCAGGTCAATATTTCTAGACCTTAATTTAATTACAAAATATCATTAAGACAACCTTTTGTGAGTGGAAAATAAATGTCTTATTTATTTCACGCGTTGCGGTACTCAGTCGAATATTTTAGTGACAGAAATATTACCCTATACCCACTTCGCTACTGCTCTGGGTAGCATATACCGCGTAAGTAGTAATACAGAATGTAACAACAAAAAACTATCAAGTTCGAATCAGGATATTTTAAGTGATTAGTGAATGAAACTGTGCACCTGGATATTTCTTAACCAAAAGATGTTTTGAGGGTAGTTGTGGAAAGTTCCGTTAATTCTCAACGCTAGCTCCAACTGCTAAGGGCAATATTGCCGCAAAAGGAAATAAAAGGTACACGAAAACTCGTCATACCGTTAACCAAGACCATTTTATTAAGTTAGGTACGTAGGTATCGTTTAGGTGATAATTCGTTAATTCGACCTCAATACATAAGTACCAAAGTTTAGATAAATGTAATCTCCATAACGATAAGTACCTAAAACCTAGTCTCTACCTATCCTCAAGACTAAATTACTCATGTTAAAAGAGGAGGTAGAGAGAGGAACATAAATGATGCAATATGATCTTAGTACATTAAGACTAGTCATTACGTGTTACATTTAGGATTATATGGGAGATAATAAGTTGGAAGGATGGCTTAGTTAGATTCATAGGTATACACTGTTTGTATGAAGCTACTCAAATATGCATTGTTTGCTCTCGTTAGCAAAGCGAATTTCTGTGTGTCTTCTTCTTTATGAAATTTATAACTATACAATTTAGGGCATGTTTATGTTTAATACATTTTATCCATTGACTTGTTGATTATTTTAAATGTGTTGTATTTATTCTAACTAGTGAAACTAGGAGGACATAAACCGACTTACACACACGTCATTACGCTCACATCTTGTGATAAAGAATAATGTAATTATTATTAATACTGATCTTCAGTTCTGTAGGACAAGGGGCTATCTTTGGTCATGTTGCTTATTTTTAATTTTTGTTTTAAGTTAGAACTAGTTGTTTAATAATGGCCAGGAAGACTACTTAATATATTGATATTCTTTAACAAAGTACCTACTTTAATTTTTATTCAGTCTGATGGTATTTGCGATTGCATTTTGCTTCTTAGACTGTCACTTAACTAGTTTAAACAGACAATAAGATAAGTATGCATATTTGTTGGTAGGTACTAATGATGTGATGTTTAATGAATGTAGAAACAATAATATAGTCTATTATCTCTCGCAGTATTACAACTACCTACAGTGTCAACTAACCTTTATCTCAGTTTATCAAACTCCAAGCTCCAACGAACACGGCCATGTTCACTCTAACGCGAATTAAAGCGACGCGTAACGTATTCAAAACTCTACCGAACATTATCTTCACTACACAAATTAAAGCGACGCGTAACGTATTCAAAACTCTACCGAACATTATCTTCACTACACAAATTAAAGCGACGCGTAACGTATTCAAAACTCTACCGAACATTATCTTCACTACACAAATTCATACTCGCAATACCCCTTTGAAGAACAGACTTGAGGACCATTTAAGGGTGAGAATACAGGGTGAGGTCCTCCATTTCCCGTATGTTTGGTTAAGAGACAACTGTCAGTGTGATAAGTGTTATCACTTCTCAGCTAAAAGCCGGATCTTAGATTGGAGCTATTTCAACCCAAATATTAGACCAAAAGAGGTCAGTGAAGACAAGAAACATCTTGAAATAACATGGCCTGATGGACATATATCTCAATACAACTACAGCTGGCTGAAATTCAGAGGGTTCATACCTCAAAACCAGAAAAACTACAATGATACTATTTACAAGCCTAAGAAAGTAACATGGAATGGGACCAACTTCAACGATATATGTAGCAAACATGATTATAATTTAATTTTACAATCTGATGAAGCAATGTTTAACTGGCTAAACCAACTCTCTATATATGGAGTGGCTCTCATAGAAAATACTCCAGATTCTGAAACAGCGTTGGACCCAATAGTAGCCAAGATTGGTTTCACAAAGAGAACACATTATGGAGTCAAATTTGTCGTACAGAATGTTCCAAACACAAGCAATGTGGCTTACCTTTCCACTAAACTGCAAATGCATACTGATTTGCCGTACTATGAATACTGCCCTGGAGTGAACATGCTTCATTGCTTAGTTCAAACCGAAAGCCAAGGAGGTGAAAACCTTCTCTCCGACAGTCATTTCGTAGCTAACTACATGATGGACAACCATCCTCAGGAATACAAGCTGTTGACTGAAGTGGAAGTAGAATGGAGTGACATGGGAACACAAGAAGGTTTAGAATTCTTCAAACTTTATCGCTCACCTGTCATTGTCCTAGACAAGCATGGAGATATAACGAGAATAAGCTTTTCTATACCACAAAGAGGAAGTCATTTCCCAGGGCCAATCGAGGATGTGGTCCCTTGGTACAAAGCCCATAGCCTATTTTTAGAGTTAAGTCATAAGTTTGCAGCCAAATTTAAGAACAAAGCAGGAAACATTTTGGTGTTTGATAATATTAGGATGTTACATGGCAGAGATGCTTATGAAGACAAGGGAGATAATGTGAGAAAACTGATAGGAGGCTATCTAGACTGGGATGAAATATACTCCAGAGTCAGATGTCTTAAAATTAAGTTAATTAAAAGAGAAGGAATGGTATAAAAGTTACCTGAATCATATTAATGAACTTTAGGATGACATTCTTGTTCGACACATCGATCAGGTATATTAGCATCATCAGCAGTTTGACCTAAGTAGGTTACTTGTGCCGCGAGCGCGGACCGAGTGCCTTCGAACATAGGTATATTTAAATAAATTTATGTTTTGTCATTTCTTTTTTAATTAAGTACAAAGTAAGTAATTATTTATAAGATTTTTTTTCTCTAAATAACACCATACTTAAAGTCACTGCATTGGAACTTATGGAGGTTATGTAATAATTTGCATTCTCACCTTGTTTCAAAACCTATCTCTAGATAAGTGTCTATAATGTAGTTCCTTACTGAAAAACTTCTCAAAGGCAGAATATTAGTAGACTCATCTTGTATGCTTTCAATTTCAACTAGTGGAAAATCTTCTAAACTTGGATTATTTGCTAATGCAACTGCTATTGATTCATTGGTGTGGAGATAGATGCAGAAGCTGCAGTCGGCAGGTAGGTTCCTGATATTGTTGCATAGAGTGGTCAATTTCAAGCAGAAGGCACGTAGATTTTGTTCTGACTGGATCAGATAGGCGTCGCTGGTCTCCTGGTGTTGAAAATTCTTGTCGAAATCGAATACAAACTTCGCAAGAGGCTCGTAACTGTTGCTTGTTATAGCGAACTCGATGCGACTCAGCTGGCCGCTCTTCAAGCACTCAGCTGCGCTTCTGAGACAAAGATCAATGTACTGGTTGAGATCTGGATGCGTAGACCGGTGAACAACAATGCTGTACTTGCGTCGTGTTTCGAATATACTGGACGGGTAAATTTTTGAATAATAAAGAATATTGTGAAAAGCAACACAGAGGAATTCTTGTGTAATGTCTACAAAACAAATATCCATCTCAATCAACTCAAAAATAGATAACCACACACTGACCTACACTACACCTCAGACCAGTGTTGCCAGATGGAATCTGAAAAAAGCAGTAGAAATTTTGGTAAAAAAGCAGTAGATTGGAAAAAAAAGCAGGTAGATTTTAATATAAATGTAATAAATTAGTACCTATGTATTGTGTTTTGCGAGTATTTTCATGCAAAAAAAACATACTAACCCGTTTTTTTGAAATTTAGGAAGCGTTTTCTTTGCCCACATGCCCATACTGTTTAGCTTTGTGGAAAGCGAGGCCAGGCGGCCTGTCGGCTGTGCTTTGCTCAGTTCTTTTCAGTCTGATCGAACTTTGATTTGTGGTTTGGACATATCTTATTTAGTGCATAGTAGAGTAATTACTGGATAAACAGTCTCACTCAGTTTGCGTTTTCCAAAAATTTATCGAACGAACGAACGGACCGACCAATCAATCGAAAACGATAAACCTCAGACTAAGTAAGAAATCAAGACGGAGCCCCGCCGAAAAACCACACTGAAGCCGGTAAAACTACGCCTTGCCGTGTATATACACAGTTACACGCACACACATATAACGAAACTGCGCCTTGTCAGTCCCGCTGTACCCAAAGAGAATTTAATACTACGTGGGCTGTACCGGCGCGCGGAGTGTCACGCAAGGTCACGTTATTGTTATTCGCGATTTTTGTAGCAAAAATGCCAAATTGTGTTGTGAAAGGGTGTAGAAACCACTCATCAAAGAATAAAAAGCAGGATGGAATCACATTTCACACGTAAGTAAACATAAAAATCAATTCAATCAATTTTAATAATTATAGGGAAAGCTTGGAACACAAAACCTCCACAACCTCCACCAGAGTGTTGCCACGAGTAAGCGTCACAATAGTTCCCGTTTATTATGCAAGTTATTCATGTGACGTAAAATGTAGGTAATGTAACAGTTCATTTGTTTACCTATTTCTATTATTACCCGACTACCAACGGAGGAGGGTTATGAGGTTGACGTCCTATGTATGTTTGTATGTGTAGCCGATTTCATGTTCCCACGTAGCGCTGAAACTACAAGTCCGATTTCAACAAATGAGGTGTCTAATGATTCGTCTCGACACTTCGGTTGTTATAGGCTATATGACGTCAGATGAAATTAGGGGTCTAATGAGGTAGTGGGGTCCAAGTGAAGGTGACCGCGAACTGACGCGGCATTCCTTGCAGTCATCGAATTTTCTAAATCTATACTATATATTATAATAATAATAATAACATGTATATTAATATAATAAAAAGGAAAGATTTGTTTGCTTGTTTGACGAAATGAATGGGCTCCGAAACTACTGGACCGATTTGAAAAATTCTTTCACCATTACAATCAAATCCTACATTATCCCTGATGAACATAGACTATAGAATATTTTCAAAAAAGTTAGGAGGAAGCGAGCTGTGCCCCCACGCTCCCAGCCCTTTTGAACCCCCCGCCCCCAACCAAAATATCTGATATGGGTATCGTTTCCTATTAACTTGGTGTCAACGATTTCGAATTTGATGACGGCAAGGTCGCAGCAATACAACAACCGTGACCCAGCAAGGCGAGCCGCGCTTCGTGTTCGCATTCTGTTGGCGTGGATGCGAACCGCAATGACCACCGTCACATTGTTTGATTTTTCCCCTATCTAGTCGGAGTAAACATGCTTATATACTAGGTACCCCCAATAAAAAAATGCTAACTTATCTTTTTACTTATCCATTCATCCTGCTAGTACTTAGACGATAACATATTAGGGTAATAAGTTTTTAGTACACGGCAACACTCACTACGTGCACACATGTTTACGAAACCGGCTTCATTTCGTTGACGACAGCGCTCCGTCTTCATTTCTTACTTAGTCTGAGACCTACACAAATAAAACCGCATTAAACTAAATCCAATGTAATTTAATTATTGAATATTATAATAATATTCATCTATGAAGAAAACCAAAGAGTAGACTTTTTTTTATCAGCCTATTCCGTCCCACCGCTGGGCAAAGGCCTCTCCCAAATCTTTCCACTCCGTGCGTGCCACAGAACAGAGAAGTAAGTGGAAGTGCAATGCAACAAAATTACTACGGGAACCGATGTCGCCAAACTCACACAAATAAACCCCTAATCATATAATACAATACAAAGAAACAATTCGTTTGATTGGTAGTTTCAAGTTCAGTCAAAACTAGCCAACGTCAAAGATTTGGAAATAAACCTTGAAGTCTACTCAATAAGATTCATTTTACTTTAGCAGCAGAACGTATTTACGATCTATACTCACCAAACATTGGCCTGACGAGTTAATTCCGCTACTTGACCATAGATGGCGGTATTCTCCGTGATAGTTATTATAAACCTAATTTCGTTAGGTATAAGATTGATATTCGATTGATAGTTCGCAGATCTACTGCTACTCGATTAAGGTTGCACCAGCAGGGCTATTCACGATTGCTCCGAATGAAACCGAGCCTCGGAATCGAGAAGACATACGCGCGAAATTCAAATATTACGCGCGAAATTCAAATATTTTATCGGTTTTTTAAATTTTCTGCGGTCTGCAAGGAATTAAACTACCAGAAAAGAAGTCGTAGACATATATTTCTATGAACCCATATTACAATAAAGAAAATTAATGGAGCAACAGGTAATTTATGTTGATTTTTAGTAGTAAAACTCCTTTAATAATAATTGCTCAAATAGAAGCTATAAATCTAAATTTGTCAAAACATGGGCTTATAGATTTTTTTTTACTTTTTATGGAAAACTTCTTTTTCTGATTTCGCGCGTAATATTTGAATTTCGTGCGTATCTGTTTTCGATTCCATGCCTCGGTTTCATTCCGAGCCATCGTGAATATACAGGGTGGAAAAAATCTATGGCCCTGGAGGGGAACTACCTTAAATCCTTTAGCTAGCTCATTTAACTGAAAGGAAACATTCCTTTATTTTTAAAAAGAAACATAATTGCATTCAAAGATTTTCTTAAAATTCCTTGTCTCACCTGGGAATCGAACCAACTAAAAATTAAAAAAATGAACCCTTGCTATTTTATTATGTGAATCAGTAGGATTATTGTTCAGGATAAAAATAAATAATGTCTTATAAGTAAAAAAAAAGTGAAAACTAATATTCATTTTATTTTATCATCAATAGAAACAAACACAAAATATGAAACATTTTTTTAAGTAGACAGATGTTGACCAGTGAAAAATCACACTATCACACTAATATTATAAATGGGAAAGTTTGGATGGATGTCTGGATGGATGTCTGGATGTATGGATGGATGGATGTTTGTTACCTCTTCATGTCAAAACTACTGAACGGATCGGTCTGAAATTTTGCATACAGGTAATTTTAATCTTGGAATCAAACATAGGCTACTTTTTTTCTTTACTATCACGGTTACGGATACAGCCTGGTGACAGACGGATAGACAAACAGACGGACGGACAGCGGAATTTTAGCTTCTCGTTTTACCTTTTGGGTACGGAACCCTAAAAATGATGAAAGTTATCGTTCGAAATTCAAATTTGTTGCCGCAAGTTGATAAAAAACACACTCCGTTTTAAAGTTTTTGTCAGAACGCCTCATGTAAGAAGGAATTGTGCATGGGTTTATTATTACTATTTAACGGTTTTCTTATCGAAGTGTGCAACAAGGTACCTTCCAATTAATAACATTAGCAAGCCTCTTCATTATACGATGTCTTTGGATGTTAGAGATAAGAAAATTATAACGTGTTATTTACTTGTTACAAGTGAACAATACTAGGTATTGTTAATAAAGAATATGTAATAAATATTCGATTTCATGGGTATCCTATACAACAGATGAGTGAAAGGTCCAATGTTTATTTGACAATTTTTATCCTGAACAATAATCCTACTGATTCGCATAATAAAATAGCGAGGGTTTATTTTTTTATATTTTTAGTTGGTTGGTTCCCAGGTGAGACAAGGAATTTTTAGAAAATCTTTGAATGCAATTATGTTTCTTTTTAAAAATAAAGGGTCCTTTCAGTTAAATGAGCTAGCTAAAGGATTTAAGGTAGTTCCCCTCCAGGGCCCATAGATTCTTTCCACCCTGTATAAAGCACATTGAACTACTTCTCCTTGGTTTGTTAATCCTAACTTATGTTATAAATTCGAAAGTTTGTCCTTTCTTCACACCCTAACTTAGTTACCAATGGCCTTTATTTTTGGCATATAGTTAATTGAAAGAATGGAGAGTAACACACTTTTATCCCAACAAAAGGCGTGCGAAGCCGCGGGCAGAAGCTACTACTAAATAAACCAATCATTCTTGTAGATTCTTTACAACAGTCTGCTACAACAGTTAGCTCAATTGTTGCAATTGTAAAGACTAGTTTTTAGTTGGTTTTATTAATTTATTGTAGTTTTCTTTTCTAATAAAGAATGTTTTTTGCTAAGTAAATAATCGATTCAACATTAAAATCACATTAAAATATTTATTTTCTTGTATCGATATTAATCGATAAAATCAACAGCAAAGCAGTACCGATTTGCTTGACTACATCACTAATCGAGTAGCGAAGAACTTTCGAGAACGAAGTGAATAGACACAATCCAAAATCAACTTTATCATAATTGCTTAAGGTTGATTTTGACTAACCGTTGTAATAAATTATTTGTAAATTGAAATAAATTGAAACTTTAGGAGAAAACAATTAAAATCCTACTTACCGATGGTATGAAACACCTCCGGTTTTAAGATTTTTTCGCCTACTATCATTTTTACATTCCAAAATGGAACAATACGGCATAGCTTCGGAAAAATGAATTTGTCGCGAGACAAGCAATTCAAAGCGATGTTAGAACACGACTGAGATCAGTTAAGCGTAACTACGCTTAATTGTGACACGCGTGCCACGCCCACTTAGCACTTCCACTTACTTCTCTGTTCTGTGGTGCGTGCGATCTTGTGCGATTTCCCACTCACCAATCATTTAGGAAGGCGTTGAGGTACCTATTTTTTAAACATTAACTACAACAAAACAAAAACAATGTATAGCAGTGTTGCCAGATCAGTAGGTTACGAATTATCCTAAACGTACATATTCTACTACAAAATTATCGTGTTCGGCTCGCGAACTCAGCGAAGCCCTGTAGCATAGCACTGAAAACTAAAATCGTGCATTCCTTCCATGGTCTGGTACATGGTACAACAAAACAAGGTTAAATGCTATTCAAAGACACGGGGAAAGTGTTGGCAAATCTGAAGCAACGATCGATGGTGCGGTGCAGTGTTTTTGGATGTAAAAGTGACGGTGAACGAAAAGTGCCGAGTTTGTCATTCCAATCGTAAGTACAAGCTCGTTTGACTTCAAAAAAGGTTCAAAATGTATAGTTTCATAGATTTCCGTACAGACAAGACTCCAAAACTATGTTTTAAAATAATTCTATTAAACATAACCTAACATTACGAAAATTTAGGGTTGCCTGCACTCGAAAATAAAATTCCCCAAATGTCGTGGCGCATTGAGACATGAATACCTACATCTACATACATTCTTAAAATATGTTTTTGTTTGTTACAGATTTCCCGAAAACAATGATTTACGTTTGCTTTGGATAGAAGCCACGGGTCGCAAAAACTGGGAACCCAAAAAAATTTAGTAATTTGTTCAAACATTTTCATGAAAATCGTTAACAAAAAAGAAACGCGAACGTATCTGTTCTCTTATGCTGTTCCAAGACTGGTAAGTAAAATAAATAAATACATAAAAAGAATCAGTGCTACGATGATGGGTGAAGGTCTGTTTGAGATTTGGATAGAAAAATTATACCTACTTTGTGTTTTAGTCTACCTACTAATCAAAATACTAAATCGAAAATATTTAAATGGTATTGGGATTTGGTGTTACTAATATAACTTACTATAATGCTTCAATATTTTATTTCAGGCATGCAAGATATATACTACGAAAAAGGTACGTGAGGAAAATCATGAAAACTTTGAGTTTGTAAGAGAAATACAACGCAGTATAAATAAAACCACCAGTGTAAATTAGTAAGTAGGTATGTACCGTGTAGTAAGTGTATGTACAATTTTATTTATTAAGTGTATGGGTATTGATTAAGGCTCTTTGATAGAAATAAAGACTGATTGATTTGTGATCCTATGATTTGTGGAGAGTAATCATAATCATCACACACAATGGTCATTATTACATACCTACCTAATAAATAAAACAGAATATAAAATATTTGGATACGTAGGTAATATTGTGTTTAAGGTGTAAAAAAATTAATTTGGTTTTCTCTGCACATTTTACCTGAAGTATAATTTAAAAGTGCTTTTGAATTTCGTATAATGGTTGTCTTATCTTAGCAATACCTTATGTGTAAGATTTAATTACTTAAAAGAAATGTGATTTCCAAAGTGCAATTTTTATTGTTAGTCTGTGCTTGGTAAGTGTTTGAATTGATTATCTAGCAATAATATTATTTTCAAAATGACATTATTTTAGTATTTGAAATGATGTCTACTTACACGTTAGCTCGTATTATGTGGCGGTGGTAATAAATTTAAACGAAACCTAACATTGATACCAGAACGTTGTTATATTTCTATGCTCATTAAATTAAAAGTTTACCTACTCCCGCATACGTAGGTACCTAATTTAATGCATTCATTAAATATGTATGATACTAAAATACCACCTACCAGACATGAAATTACGAACTTAAAGTCAGGGTAACAAAATTGTATGGCAACACCACGTCGTATTACTCTGTCCCTTTTTGCGGCCACGCATGCCACTCATCTAGGTAAATTCTCCATCTACGTGTATGATACTAAAATACCACCTACCAGACATGAAATTACGAACCTTGAGTCAGGGTAACAAAATTGTATGGCAACACCACTTCGTACTACTCTGTCTGCCCCTTTTTGCGGCCACGCATGCCACTCATCTAGGTAAAATACTCCATCTACGGCAACACCTCTAGTGCCTTATTCCTCTAAAGTAAAGGTATTAAAGGTAGGCAGATTACAGTGCGTGTTCGACGTCGTCATCGAGTCATGTCACGAAAGGAGCCATGACAGACATTAACGTTCGTTTTGGCGCGCTATTATTTTATTCACACTTTAAAATTTGTTTTTAAGACTAAGGGGGCATCCGTAAATTACTTGAGGTTATTTTGGCGATTTTACACGTGAAAACCTTTTAATAGCCTTCTGTTTCCTTCCAGTTTCTTTATTGTTATGTTTGTTGTATGTACTGCTGGTTTTCCTTTAATAAATAAATAAAAATAAATTTGTCAACCCCCAACAACCTAACTAAACCGGTCCACCCACCCAGCTTAATGTCGCTACCTACCTATATAAATAGTATAGCTCAGTCTGTTGTGGGCTTCATGAGATACAGCACAGCACGCAGACGGGCGGATGGACAGACGGACAGAAAGCGGAGGTTTAGTAATAGGGTCCCCTTTTCACCATTTGGGTACGTACGGAACCCTATTAACAACCATAATTCAAATTAAACTGGAATTTTAGCTAGATGTCGCCACTTGAAAACTTTGATAGCGCTATCGAAGTGTTCCTTCCAAACATATTTTCACTATTTCTGTATATGAAGTCAGTTTATAGTTTTCAAAACACGCCAAATTATTTAATTTCATTTCTTTTTACGCATGATAAGTATTAAACTATGGTTTTAATATGTAGGTAAGTGCTAATATTTATTTCATTTCAACAAAATTAAAATAGACAGTCTGTCCACTCTAAAGTTGCGCGCGGGGTCACTGTTTCAGCATTAAATGATGAAGTTGCGCGCCAATTTAGAATGGACATTCTATAACTCAAGTTCTAACATTCTGCACCTTTAAATTATTTCTTTTCTTCTTTTTTATCAGGAATGCTGTCCAAAGCCTGAAAATAAAAATTATCACACTAAAAAAACTATTAAAAAAATTTGGTCCTCTTTATGATACTCTGAAATTCTTACTATAGATATCTAGCTTCTGTTCAAATGGTTCTAATTCTAATGCTGAAACTTTTATTGATGCTGTCTCTGTAGTTAATGTAGCATTGAGTAGAGGCCGCTAGGTATGCAAAAATTCAATCAAATCCCTAGTAATTAGCTGGTTACCTTTTCAATAAACACAATATGCTTTAGATTTTATCATATATAACAAAAGCTTAAACAATATTAAGTGGGGAGTGAACAATGGCAACAAGCACTGAAAAACTCATGGCCACTATTACTATAACCCCCCAGGGTTATAGTAATAGTGGCCATTACTACACCAGGTGTTTATTTATTCATCAAATTACTAGACTCAATCCACCATCTAAAAGTAACCAGGTTGTACTTACATTAACTTGATAGGGATCTCCTGTAAGCCTCAGATCACGCTGATACATTCTTCTTTGCCATCTATCATCCACGGAACGTCTAAACGCCTAGAAATAAAAAATACTATACATTTTTACACCAAGAAAACAATAAAAAAGGGTTTTTATGCGTTCCGTGCTAGTGCTAAGGGTATTTGCAAATAATACAAATATTGGTCCAGAAACGAGAGTAGAGCCTATCTTAACTCTCCATAATTTGATTGTTTTGAAAAACTAAAAACCTAACTTCGGATGTCTTAAGCACTGTTTTTAAGTATTGCAGGATAAATACTAATTCCTTGTGAATAATATTCTTATGGGGATATCAGGATAATTTTCTATAGAGATTACAGATTCTTTATGAACATGAATTTTAAGAATCAGTCCTTAAGTGTCAGAAAAATCAACAAATATACATACAGCAACATTTTGCCCATGATTTGTATGTTTATAATATTTTATAATTATGCCATCATCATCCACAGCCGGTTATTACCCACAGCTGGGCCCCGTGGCGCTTCTTTATCTCAATTGTGAGCAATAAAGGGTAAAATTATTGTGATACTTCTTCATACATAATAGTTGGTAGTTTTGCTTACAGACTTACTTCTGTCTTGCCCTAAATATTTTTAATGTTTTTTATTCAAGCTTTTCCTCAAACTTCTTTTTAATCCAAGGCTAGAGCAAAAACTTATACTTTTACGTCACTGACATAGAAGAATTTGAATCTAAGCATGATCTATGGTTCATTTACCTACATCTCATGTGCCTACATACAGATCTACTAGTGTGATGCGAAGATGGTTATTTATGCGGCCGCGGGCATCAAGTGTTACCTAATGTTTTAGTAGGAACAAGTTACTTACGTTACCAAGTGTTAAATTGTGAATGTGATAAAGGCCCCAACCGGGAATGCCTAAGCCGGCCATGACGACGAAGAAACTTGGCAGGATTTCATACCACATTTTATCAAATCAACGAAAATTCGTTTCGCAATCACGAACTTTTGCAGCCACAGCCACAGCAAGTGTTTACGTAAATTTGACAGCTAGTGATGACAGTGAAAGAAAGAATCTGGGAAACTTAGTGTTGCCTGATAATTTTAAAATAAAGCACGTCTACCATAAATGGTGCTGCGCCTGCGACGGCGGCGGCGGCGGCGGAGGCGACAGTGAACGCCAAGCGGTCAATGAAAATCAGCAAAAAAGCGGTAGGTAGGAAGTAAGGTGGTAGGTTCTAGTACAGTTTTTATATTAAGATATTTTCATAGGTACTCTCCATCTGGTCTGGGACCCACCCAAAATCTCTATTGTTTTTTAAAGGAGCGCGACAAAGATTCAGCCAAATTCGGAAAATCAAATAAAACTTTACATGACAACATTTGACAAGAATTTGACGAATTCAGGATGTAGGCGGGTTATTATTATTACGAACCTTAATAGTGTTGGAAGAACGCAAACGTTTCATCGCAAGGGACTTCTTCAAGGCGATTCTTGATCGTTCGGATCTAGACGCGCGCGCGTGTTCCGTTCCTATCTCTCCGAGCACTACGCGTATGAACGCTCGTTGCGCACGAGCCGCGGGCGCCCCGCCGCCTGCGCTGCGCCGCACCACCACCCCAACGCACGCGGTGTTGGAGTGGTGCGCTGCGTGTTGATGCTGCAGAGAGCGTTCTATAAAACACTCGTGCGTGCGTAGTGCTCGAAGAGATGCAGCACAAACCTGTGCTGTGATTTATAGATTAGGTAGGTGCCCTAACACAAAAAGTTACATAGGTAGGTAGGTACCCCAGGTTAGTAACGTAGTATACCTACTTAAATAGGCAGTAGGTAATTGGTCTTCATTATAGAAAAAATTGTTTTTGCTAGGTAGGTACCTACTTACATTCCCAAGCACAAGATAGTTAAGCCAGTAGGCTCCATAACCTGGTACTGCTATACCGAACATTACAATAATGAATCCTGGAAATGCGTTCCACCACATATCTTAATTTTTTATTTTCTCGTAAATATTTTGGCATTATTTGAAAAGTCAAAAAAATTCGGCCAGTTGCGACCCGGATGCGCATATTAAGGGTTCCGTAGGTACCATCTTAAATAATGGCTTCAATATGGCATTATTCTTTGGGGTAACAGTACGGATGCAAATCAGCTTTTTATTTTACAAAAGAGGTGTCTCCGTATCATCCATCACCTAGATGAGATGGTAAGCTGTAGGCCATACTTTATTAAATTTAACACACTTACCCTTACAGGAATATATATTTTAGAAATAAGTTTAGTTAAAAGAAATCTTGACCATTTTAAAGTTTATTCCAGACCACAAAATCTTAGACCCAACAATAGGCTACATATACCCTTTTCCAAAATGCAAAAGTCCTGAGTATTTCACCCAGGACTTTACGCCATGTCCATCAAAATTTATAATAAAATTCCTTCAGAAATAAAAATTAAACCAAAATAAATGACTTAAAGTCTCTCTTGAAAGCATTCTTAATCAAAAATAGTTTTTATTCCTTACAAGAGTTTTTTGATTTATAATTCCTTTGTGTACCTACCTACATAAAAGGTAGGTTAAAAAATTAAATCTTACTATTAATAAAGATAGTAGTCTATATTATACGATAAGAAGCCTACACTATAGATTATTTAAAATAAGTCGTTAGATTTTAAGAATTAGCCACCTAGCTAAATATTCCCGTGCCCTAGCAGGGTGCATGTTTGAGACACTCTATCTTTAAGATCCCATTGTACATGGGCTCTTAAAGATAGAGTGACATGTTTGCAATAAAAATATTGAGTAGGTATATAATAGACGCAAGCAAATGTTTTATTTTTAGCATGTTGTACCTAACTGTGCCCGTGGCTTCACCCATGTAGAATACGCCATTTCCCTGGCATTCGTTTTTGCTCAGAACCATAATTCCTTATTTAAAATAAAACTAGCCTGTTATTCGCTATACTATAACATCAGCTATACTATCTGTCAATAAACATCCAGTCAAAATAAGCCCGTCGTTTTGGATACACAGTCTCGTGGTCAACTAATTAGGGACATATAAGGTGGTAATGACGAAAAAAACCTGATCATGGACTAATTCAGGGTGTGTCAACCACTTCTGAAAACGAGGGGGGTGGTGCAGCACCCCAAAACAAAACTAATAAAAAAACAGCTGTACGACAAAACAGTTGTAGCTGGAGATATTTTTTTTAAATTTGTTTTGCTAGCTTGTAATGTAAACGTTAATTTGCAAATATCGTCATCCCACCTGGTCGACGGGCGTCCTACATACGTTTGCCGAGTCGCGGTCTCCACTCAAGAACACGTTTACTCCAGCGGTTGTCGTTTCTTCTCAAGATATGGCCAGCGCTAAAGTAAGTATGTATATATTTAAAAAAATATATATATTCGGCCCGGACACAAAAAGGGTTGTTATAAGTTTGACAAGTGGATATATGTGTCTGTGTGGGTATCTATCTGTGGATTGTTGCGGCATCATAGCTTCCAAACGGATGATTGAACGAACAAATAGACAGCGTAGGCAGAAAGGTTCACACCACCGCGCCGCCGGCCGCCTGTTTGGACTCTTGTGATACGGAATCCTACAAAATACACTGTAATAACTCTATGCATAAAACATTAACATCATAATGTAGATAGAGCAGAGCATAGAGGAAAAAAAGGTCCAAGTTTTAAAAACTTCATAATAATAAATGCCAAAATTGTTTTTTTCCGTCCTAAGTTTTTGAGTTTGAGTTTTTGAGTCGCGGCGCACTGCATGCAGCGCGGCGTAAAAATATCGACTAACCATTAGACTTAGAATTTTCACTACGTTAACCTCCAACTCAGCATGTGAACGTTGTAACTAAGAGTTTGACAGCGGGTTAAATTGTCTAAGCGTAGAGTCGATGATGGGAACAAATCAGAAGAAGGGCAGCAGCTTTCCACCTATTAATTAACACATTTACTGCGATTACCAATCCACCTGTCAAGAGTGGTTGTTATGATGCGAAACCACCCAATCCCACAGAACAGATACCTTTGGGTTGGGTATCTAAAAACAGTCAAACCGAGAGTCGATGGTTAAAGATGGCTCAGGGCACAGACATATTACTACCCCTCTAAAATTATTTCTGTGGCTCAGGGCCACTATTTGTGGTGTCGTCGCCGTAGTCGTCATTGCCGTTTCATCATTTGGCTTATGTTCGGCCGTGGACGTATACAGGCTGATGATGATGATGATGAAGGATTGGAGATTTTTTTCTCGATGGTCAAACCATCACCGACCGCTCGTCTTTTGATACGTTTGATATTGTGTTGTGTTGAGTTTGAGAATTATTTTTAGTGGGCAACACATTAAAGTGACAGTTCAGTTTAGTAGCCGTAGGGCTGTACAAGCTATAACAGTTATAGCTTGTACAGCCCTACGATAGAATCGATAAAGCTACAGTTACTGAAGCTTTATCGATTCTATCGGGTGCAAATGAAGCGTTTTGCTGAAGTATGTACATACCATAGATCCATTATGACATATTGTAAGCGGGGTCTTCGAAGCTAAGTCCACGTTACTGAAATGAAATGTTATTGTTCTTCCAACACAAACTAGGTTCATAGCTAACCCGCACACATTCATCATGAATTTGTCTTTCAATTTCATCATGGTACCTATAAAATATTTATTTCACAAGATTTGTGTAGTGTTATCGTTTTTGTTCTCACTTGTATTGGTACATGTTGTATACAAAATTTGTATGAATAATGCATTTGTGAACTTCTAGTTGTCTACATGTTTGAACATGTTTATTGTAAAATGTAAATAGTTTTTAACTTTATTCAGCAGGGATGTATGGAGTGTACAACTTTTTTTGAACTACTATTAGACGGCCCTCGTTTTCACCAATTAACAATAGGTACCTACCTACTACTTGTCTAAAACACACCTGTTTTTTGTAGTGAGAACGCAGTCAATGTATCAAACATGTTTAAAACATGTAGGTAGACGTCAGTGTAACCGCCGATGTGTTTTTTACCTGTCTAATACTTGTTAGCTACTTAGTGTGAACGAAAAAATGTTTGAGAGAAGTATTTGACAAGTTTCGTATGCAAATAGTTGTAAACATGTTTCTTGGTGAAAACGAGGGGTTAGAAAACGGCTGACAGATAAATGAAAGCTTTCAAAACCAAAAATTATTTCGAAATACTTAGAGTTCATATATCAGAGAAACAAAATAATGTCGTTCTTTATAGTTAATGTACATGGGCGTAGCCAGCCATGGGCTTAGGGTGGGGCAGCAGTCTAAAATAATGTTTAACTAGCAAACCATCTTCAGTTCTTCTGGGCATAATGTAGGTACCATCCACTTTTGTAGCAGTTATGTCCCAGGAACCAGTCACACAGACGTTATCCTTCCTGTAAAGAGAACATACATAACCTTGTGCTGCGACTTTGCTTACAGACAAAAGGTTAGCTGCTACCTTTGGTACATACAAAGTATCAGTGATGACTCTATTATTAACGTTATCATTAAAAGTCACATTGACATTACCTACACCATCACTATAAATCTTTTCATTGTTCGCTGTAGTACATAATCTCAGATTTTATATTGGGAGAGAAATTGCTCATCCAATCTTTCCGATTAGTCATATGACTAGAACAACCAGAATCTAAACTCCAGCTATCATTACCACAAACTGCATTAGTAAGAGCTATATCCCTCGAAAAAAGGTTTAAATTGGCACTATTACTTTCCTTATTATGATTTACAAAAACACCAGTATCATAGTATTACCTATGTTACCTAGGTACATATTTATCAGTTATTCTATCAGGTTATGTGCCATCAAGTTTTTATGAAAGATTAACTTTTTTTGGTGTTTTTGACAAAAATTTAATTTTTTTACGCAAAGTTCAAAAATACCACTAAAACACAAACTAAGGTGTGTGGTAGGTATTTGTATATACATATCTCGCTTACCGATTGCCCATCATCGTCGTCAACGTCGTCGTCATAGAGTTATTATAGTACTAACTCTATGGTCGTCGTCATACATAACCAAAAGAGCACAACACTATTTATTTCAGTGTCATCTAAAATGGCAGCGCTACCGATCGAAGATTTCCCTGTCTGGGGATTGATGCCGAAAAAAGAAACGGGAGTCGTCTCGTTTCTCAATAAATATGAAGAATATGACGGCAGAAATACGATTATTGCCATTTTCGACTCTGGAGTTGACCCAGCAGCTGAAGGACTCACGGTAAAAAAGTGTCTCGTCACGATGTGTATTTACGATATATTTTATTCATATAAAATTCTTGCTGAGTAAGCTTTGTGATATCACAGGTGACGAGCACGGGTGAAGTGAAGGTTATCGAGAGATTTGACTGCAGTGGAAGCGGGGATGTGGACACCAGCACGATAATTCGGAAGGTTACCGACGGCTGCATTGCCGGCTTGACGGGCCGCAAGCTAAAGGTAAATACTACGTGATGCTACTTATGATTTTTGTCTTTATCATGTTTAAGATGGTAAACAAAACCCCCGCGGACGCATGATCAGTTGTAGACATGCATGTGCAGTGGAGGTATTTCTAAGGTCCTACTCATACAAGGTCGTTTTTGTTTTATATATCATAATATTGAATATTGATTATCTATTGTTAAATTGGAAGATTCCAGAGACATGGAAGAACCCAACTGGTGTATGGCGTATGGGACTTTTACATCCCAACAGCATGTATCCCACAAAAGTAAAGGATCGCATGACAGACCATAGGAAAGAACATCTTTGGGATGTAAAGCATAAACCTGCATTCGCTAAGGCTAACAAAGAACTCCAGGATTTCGAGAATGATGTTGGTAAGCCTTCTGTCTCACCATTTTCAAAAAATTTAAAATTGGAAAGTAATCATTTTGTGTGACCTTATATCTGATGGTGACCTTTCACTGCTTAAGAGCTGATAGAATCTCAGTGAAATTTGTGAAGAACATGGTTCTTTCCATCTGAATTGAATATTATTTTCTACAATTGGCTGTTTGGCCATAATTAGACAAGGTCTCAGGTGGAATATACAGTTGCCATTCCTGTGAATAGCTCCATCAAAAGCAAACCTTAAGATGGTATGGTTAGAAGCTTGACCGAGCTTCTTTTCAGTACCTATTTCATTGCTTCAGTATCAAAGTCATCTACCCTGAGTGCTGAAGAGAAACTCCAGAAGGAGGAGCTGGAGGCTCGGGTGGAAGCCCTGCAGAATTCCGAGAAGAAGTACAATGACCTGGGACCAACCTTTGACTGTGTGCTGTTTCATGATGGAGAGATCTGGAGGTAAGGATCTTTTTTAAAATATTACAATGGCTCATGAAACCAGAAGCTAAATATTGACTACACTATCCTGCTGCAACCACACTGAAGTGACTAGTGTCAAACTCAACGCCTCACACCACTCGCTACTGTGTTTGTGCAAAATGTTGTTTGTTATAATTTCTTTGTGAAGGAATTAACTGAATCCTTTGGAATTATTCTGTAAGTTAATCAACTAATAAAAAATATGATACAGTTCATTTGTGCTCTTTATTTTGCCAGCATTTACAAATTTGTCTTTATTTCCAGAGCCTGCATTGACACCTCAGAAGAGGGTGACCTAGAGAAAGGTGTGCTGCTCGGGGAGTACAGTGTGACCCACGAGCACTCCCACCTCACAGTGTTTGATGAGATGACCATCAGCATCAATGTGCATGATGAAGGAAACACTTTGGAAGTCGTGGGGATGTGCTGTGAGTATTGCTGAAGCTGACTAAGGAAATGTTTAACAAAGTTGTTTTTGAATAAATTTAACGATACGACGCGACGGGAAATTCCCTATGACTATGAACCTCGAATTCTTTCATTCAATACGCATGGTGTCAATGAAGAATTTTAGCTCAAGTCCTATTGTTTAGAAGTGTGTCCTTTCAGAGGTGACTCACATTCAGTAAAAAATATTGTTGACAATATGCATAAGATGTTTCTGGAATGGCAGCTGTTGGATAAAGTTGCAGCAGTTGAAACTGACAACGCACGGGATATGATTAAAGCAATTGAAGAGCTTGACCTAAGTCTTGAACATGACTAAATAAAACGTCAAGCGCGAGTCGGACTCGCGCAACGAGGGTTCCGTAACGAAACGTTATTATATAATTATAAGAAGATTATTATATAATTATAATTGCTGCATGCCAAATTTCATGATTGTAGGTCTATGGGAAGTACCATATAGGTTTTTGGTCCATAGCGAGAATCAAACTTTTTTTTAATGTACAACTAGTTTACGGTTTTCGGTTTTTGTTCCTTTACTTGTGCTACAAAACCTTACTTCTTGCCAATTTCCGTGGTTCTGGGTCAGCGGGAAGTACCCTATAGGTTTTGTGAGCATGTGATTCCCTTGGAAAATTAAAAAAATAGGGCATAAACGGCTGTAACTTTTGATTGCGTTGGCTTAGAAGTTTGATTTATATCGCGGCTGCAAGAGTTTACGAACCTGATTAAGTATATGATGTGAATTTCAACTATATACCTCGACGCGCGTTTCTAAAAAAAGAGGGTTGACAGACGGACAACAAAGTGATTCCATAATGTTTTATTACTCAGCCGAGTTATTCGCATTCGCCGGATAGTAGGTCATATTCGTAATAGTTGTATTTGAGGATCCGGCTAGGTTGGACAGCGTATGCAAAACTACATCGAGTCTCTTCGTCATCCATACCCGCAATGCTTGAAAACGAAAGTTTTCAAGCAGTGCATCCTACCCGTCATTACCTACGTAGCTGAGACGTGGACACTCACGGTAGGGCTTGTCCACCAGTTTGAAGTCTATAGAGATAGTCTAAGAGAGAGCTATGCTCGGAGTTTCTCTGAAGGATAGGATTCGCAACGAAGACATCCGACAGAGAACCAAGATTTTCGACATAGCTCAAAGGATTAGCAAGCTGAAGTGGCAGTGGGCTGGTCATATTTCATAGAAGAAATATTAATTACATATTGCATTATTGTTTTATCAGACAATACATTAGAATTATTTCCATGTAACCTGTTACATTGTCAGATCAGCATCTCATATAATATTTTTTTTCCAGCAACTCACGGCACCCACGTAGCAGCAATAGCATCTGGCTACTTCCCCAATGAACCGGAACGCAACGGTGTAGCACCCGGGGCCAAGATCGTGTCCCTGACCATTGGAGACAGCCGGCTAGGCTCCATGGAGACGGGCACCGCGCTCGTCCGGGCCTGCATCAAGGTCATGGAGCTATCCAAGAAGATGAAAATAGATGTTATTAATATGAGTTATGGAGAGCATGCACATTGGTGTAATTCTGGGTAAGCCAGCCTCTTTGCAAATTGTTGCTTGAGTGAACTTTTTTGTATGACATTCTATCACGCCTAGGTAACAATGGTATATCGTTAACCTTCAATTTTATGTTATGTTGCTTAAAAGTGTATACTACCTCAAATTGCTTATTGACAACTCCGCCGGATGTCCATATCTTCCAAACTACTCAATATTTAACTTTAATTAATAATGTAATTTGTACATGGTAAAGTTCAGGACTTATTCTATCCGTCATATGTTTCGAAAACACGATTCCATAAAATTTTGTCGATCGCAAACAATCGCAAAGTTACCTCGAAATTGAAACGAGTAATTTGTTACGCTCGTGTGGCGTTGCGTCGGCGCGCGCCGTATTAACGCATATTTGTGTGCGCGCCCATCCTCCGACTCTAAGCCGAGTTGAATCCACCAACGTTATTAAATATTGGCTATACTATACTATACTTTGGCAATACCTCGCAAGACACAAGCTTGGAGTGCGCTTTATTATACACTGTCGCGTCAACGCTTAGTAAAGCATTTGACTGTAATTTCTACAGCTATTAGAGCCTCATTGATGATGTTTGTGTTGTTTTAGCCGCGTGGGCAGTATCATCAGCTCTGTAGTGAACAAGTACGGCGTAGCGTGGGTGGTGTCGGCGGGGAACCACGGGCCCGCGCTCTGCACCGTCGGCGCGCCGCCAGACATCGCTCAATCGGTGCTTATAGGTACATGGCTGCGACGAGCATACCTGCACGCCCACCACCGTGGCGAGCGAAGCGACGAGCATATTCACTTAGGGTGCCTTTCGGTGTATGCCCTTCCCCAGGTGTTGGAGCCTACGTGTCCCCCGACATGATGACGGCGGCCTACTCGATGCGGCAGAAGCTGTGTGGCGGCGCCTTCAGTTGGAGCTCACGTGGGCCGTGCTGCGACGGCGCCGCCGGCGTCTCCGTTTGCGCGCCCGGCGGCGCCGTCGCGTCTGTTGCAAGGTATACACACATACTTTCAGCTGGAGCTCGCGCGGGCCGTGCTGGGACGGTGCCGCCGGCGTCTCTGTGCGCGCCCGGAGGCGCCGGCGCATCTGTCGCTAGGTATATACACATACGCACATACCTTCATCTGGAGCTCGCGCGGGCCGTGCTGCGACGGTGCCGCCGGCGTCTCCGTGTGCGCGCCCGCTGGCGCCGTCGCGTCTATCGCTAGGTACAACAATGTCTTCTATACATCCGTTTAACACACTCACCTCTACACACTGAACCCACAAACACACTCAGGCACACACTATTTATAATGAAACAGTTGAATTATTCCCACAATTCTTTGTTTTAGGTTTACTCTAAGAAATAGTCAATTGATGAACGGCACTTCAATGGCGGCGCCACACGTCGCCGGTGCAGTAGGTAAATCCCACTTACTATTCAATTTTATTGAATTATTTTAGGTTTTAACCAGACTACAATAATTTTCTTAGATCATAAACAAGTAACATCAGGCTTACCTTAAAACGGAAGTACTTATTACTTGAAAAGACTGCCAAAGACTCGCGTAGGAGCCTACTGGGTTCTGCGCGTGTTACTACTCAGCTATGCAGGCTATCCACATATTAGCTGAATAGACAGACGTGCTAAGCAAGTATAGCGAACCAAAAGCACTGACTGTGCCCACGACGCGCATGTTCAATTTGTCCAGCGTACATCAGAAAGTAGTAACCTAACCAATGACTAATCCTTTTCCAGCGGCCCTAATATCGGGTCTTAAGGCCCAGAAACTACCCTACTCCCCCTACTCTATCAAGCGTGCGTTGGAGAACTCCGCTACCTTCCTTTCTCACGTGGAGCCGTGGGCACAGGGCACGGGGCTGCTTAATATTGAGAAGGTGAGATATTATGTTTTAATAAGCGTTGTGACGAAAACCGAACACGTATAAGGTTCGATTTTCGCGTGGGGTTTGTGTACGATCTGCAGATGATTTGTTCCGGTTTTTCGGGTCTTTTCTATGTATTATACAAATGTCTATCTATAAATATAATGACTTAAGTCCGTTCGCGATGCACATGGAATTTCGTGCATTGACCTGTTACTACCTATCTCTGTCACTCCCGCGTAAATATAATCCGTCACGCTCGCACGAATGCAATGACCAGGATTGTAAACACAAAAGGTCACAGATGAAATAGTGTTACTTCGTAACTTTTGTTCCTTGAGTTTTTTGTTTGAGCCTTGGGTCACGATAAAGACCCACCCACGGCTTGCTTGACATATTTAATAATTTTGATTAACAAATGAACGACATTCCATCTTGGGATGCATTAGTGATCGCTCAGTTTTCAGACACAGTCACGGGTCAGTTATAATATCTTAGTTTGTTGTTGTTTGTTAGTTTTTGCTATCTTGTTCTCATTGTATAGTGGTCTGTTAACTTCAGTAACTCCGATACAGAGAAATCGGATTTTGATTTATGAATCATATTTTGTTTATTACTACCAAATAAGTTATGAATAAAATTATAACTCGATTTTTATACGTAACTGTATTTAATAAGCCAGTATTTTTTTTTCTCTTTCTAATATTTCTTATAAACCATGCCGGTAATGCAAAATTGTTTGAGACCACTGTCAGTAGGCAAAGAGGTCATTGTACGAAATTCCATCTGCTTTGCGTCCGGACTTTAGAAAATCCACACAACATCATTTAACCTAGTCACAAACTGGAAATGTAATGTAGACTAATGTCGTTTTTTAGGTTTCCGTAGGTACCCAAACAGTAAAACATGGCCCTATTACTAAGACTCTGCTGTCCGTCCGTCCGTCTGTCACCAGGCTGTATCTCATGAAACGTGATAGTAGACAGTAGAAATTTTCACAGACGATGTATTTCTGTTGCCGCTATAACAACAAATACTAAAAAACAATTAAATAAATATATAAGGGGCTCCCATACAAAAAACATGAGTTTTTTTGCTCGTTTTGCTCGACAGGTATTGATAATAGCAACAGGTAGATGCTTGAAATATTCATAGAATATTTCAAGTTTCTTATTATATTCACTTTAAAAATAAATAATTAAATTAAAATAAAACAAATATTTATGGGATACAACAAACATGTTTTTTTTGCCGTTTTTATAGGTTTTGTATTTCTTAATTAATCAAAAACTTATACTATGCTTATTTAAAAGACACTATAAACCAGAGAAGGTTAGTCTAGCGTCTACGGTTACAGCGTGTTGCCACACATTTGGCATGAAGTTATAGATAAATAATAACTATTATTAACATAAACAAACTAAATCTAAGTAAGTACATACCAGTATTAGAAGCGGAAATAAATAGTACCAATAACTACCACTAAAAATTAGGGCGAGAATACATTATTTCGTCGGCTTACTGCAAGAAGTCATTAGTCGCAAGAAGTCACTAACTGCGTTAAATACACCAATGAGTTCGTCTCGACGAGCTCTACATTTTGGTAAAACTCACTAATTTGTAGCTCTTCAAACATAGAAGTTATGGCTTGGTAATAAAGTCAATAACTGCATTTTTGGTATATCTGGTTTCATAAAATTCACTAACTTACATTAATAAATTTTAACAAAAGAAAATAAACACAATTGCCATTTTTATTTTCATACATAATTCATTTATGTGACATAGCAACATTTTAAAAATGCTTTTACGTTCACAAACGTTTGAATAAGTTTTGCTTTAATTCATTATTTGCACTTATCTAGTTTTTGTCGTATCATACTTTTTGGAAAAAAAATACTAACGGTTTTTAATGACTTCTATCAAAACGAGTAACGTCTACACTGAGTTTTTATTTTTTATAGAATTCATTATTTACAATTAATTACTTTTGCCGAAACATAATTAATGGCAAAAGAATACTATTCACATTAAATGACTTCTTCCAGAACAAGTAACGTTTAAAGGTACCATCACTATTGGAGTGGTAAAATTAATTATAGGTCGTTGACAAGTTTTTGCTAAATTATTATGTTAAACTTAATACAAGACTGAAATCGCTTGAATGATGTATTGTTTTATTAGTGATTTTTGTTATTGTAAAATTATACAGGTAAATGCAAGGTAATGACTTTTGCACACATAGGTACATTTACGTGTTGCTATGCTACTTGTGAGACCGCGTGCCGCGTGGCCGGAGTAGAGATGGGTTTATGCCGGGCATTTACTGGGCGCATTGAGTAAATGCCGAATAAATGTCTTTTTATGCTCTTTAAATGTCCAATCATAGGGCAGATATTATAATTTTGTTATCCATTATGTTCTTCATTCTTGCATTTATAACTTAGGTACATAAAAATGACTTTATTTAACATAGCTAAAAATAATTTGTAGATATACTGAAGAAAAGTATGTAGAACGTACCTATTTCATAAACAAGTATACGAGATAAGGGAAATAAAAGTGAGTTTTCGTTTGTCTGTAGGTAGGTATTTGTTTGTGTTAGCTCGGTATGTTCGCACTGGTCATAGCGTGCAATGAAGTGAAGTTAGTACTCAATCCATTGCATTATTTATTTATTATTATTATTGCTCTCGCTTTGCACTACAAGGTACGAACTTCACTTCACTGCGTTCCGCGCATCGCAGTCAGTACTTCCCCGAGTTTAAATCAAACTAAACTTGTTTGTGAGTCGCTAACTTGCTTTGTAGTCCAATGATTTAGGCACGTAAAGATTGAAGTAAAAGTAGGTACTTAAAAAGTGTATTCATTAAGTAATTTTTGACGGATAAACATTGTTACCTACTCTCTCTTCGTGTAGACTGTCAGAACCCTGGTAGTAGCAGAGCTACTACTGCTATTTGTTGGTGAGTACCTACCTAATCCTTCTTCAAGAAATAGCCTCAAAGGAAGTGGACATGGCGAAGCCCCGACGCTGTGACGAAAAATGAGATCGACTTAATCATGACGGATAGCAAGCACATATTCAGAGATGTCTCAGTCAGTGATCAATAAGTTCAATACCGGATCTGATCTCCGACTCCTCCGAGGCTCTTTGAATATCAACCTGAAGCTTGAAAGAAACCGTCTGATGAAGTCCACACTCCGACCTAACACAATCCAAATCATGGCGGGCACCGAGAAGTTCCAGCAGCTTCTCGGGGATAGATTTGTTGCCTTGGAACCCACTGATGACGCTGACGAGAATCTACACAATCTGGTCGAAACGTTAAGAGACGAAGGCATCAAGTTTTGTAAAAAGCAGCGTACTGGCAAGAAATCCAAACTCTCGGCCGAGACTCGAAGAAGACGGGAAACCACCCAAGCGACTTTGTCTGAGAGGTCAGACCTGAACAAGCAAATTGCGAAGATGGTACGGCGCGACCTTCGGAGCTCCAACACACGCCTCGTTGAAGAGGCGATAGAGCGAAACCGAGGGTCCAAAGTATTCACTCAGCAGCTTGGCAGGAGCCACCTGACGAAGCTTAAAACGCACGATAGGAGGACCGTATTGTCGAAGCCGGACATCTCTGCCGAGATAAAGGCTATGGCCGTTTATACGCTGCACATGCCCCTCGTCCTCTACGGGACGACCACGATTCCAGAGCCACCCTGACGCGCCACTACACCGACGAACTGCCAGACATCAGTCAAGACGAGATCGTGTTGGCTCTGAGGCAGCTTAAAAATTAAAAGCTTACTAAAAGCTTAGAACGTGTTTTTGACGGATTCATGTGCCATTATTACTAATTGTAGTTATTTTATTAAGTGTTTTTGGACAAACTAGGTAATGCCTTTAGTTTTTAGTAATAAAAGACGTTATTTATGATTATTTTGTCTTTTATTACTCGAAAGAGGCCAATAATAACATCGTTGCAGAAATACTTAACTCCAGTTTAGTCAAAACTTTTTATCGCAAGAAGTCATCATCTTTGCATTTTTAGCTTTTAAAAAAATTGCCATGGTTAAATTTAGACTGATTTCAGCTGATTATAAAATAATTACATATCACTATATATTGGCGTTTAAATGATATTGATAACTGCCGTAGTTTTGATGATATGGGCTCTTAAAGTCATAAAAAGTTTAAAACTGCTTTTGCCACACTTGGATTTGTCGGTTAATGACTTCTTGCAATAAGCCGACGATTTAGAAGTCGGTCATACTAGGATACCTATTATTTTATCGCAAAGGTAGGTTTAAATGCCTACCCGCATACGGGCTAAGCAGTGCAAAGTGACTAGCGGTTAATGTTTGGGTCAAAATATAAATTCATATCAAATTGTGTTCATTTCGTTATCTAAACGGAACCTGAGTAGACAGTCGGGGTCAGTTAAATGCCAGCCCTTTAATCCACTCATCTTATTACGTACATACGCGAGCTTACACTTGCTTACGCTTGTAGCGCTGTAGGTTTTAGGGTTCCGTACCCGAAGGGTAAAAACGGGATCCTATTACTAAAGGTTTAGGCAGATCAGAGACGCACTAGTACCACGTAGCACTAAAATGTGCATTCAATTATGGGCCAAGCACTTCGTTTGATTAATTAGGTTTGCCATTTTGTTGTACTTCACTATTTGACCATAACTCGAACATTTTGTACAAAACGAATCCCTAACCCCATTTCTATCTCCAGGCATTCCACCTACTAACAGAATACCACGACGGCGTCGAACGCGACGTGACGTTCAACATATCGTGCGGCCCAAACAGCGGCAAGGGAATCCTCCTGCGACCCAAACTGACGGCCACGCCTGAAGACGTCACTGTTTCTATCGAACCACAGTTTCTTTTGGACCACGAGGATGCACAGAGTGAGTTTATTTCACCTTGACTTCCTCATGTCTTTGATAATTAAATGAACGTGCGGCCCGCAGAACGTGACAAATGAAAGTGAGTTATTTCAATAGGACTTTATACAAACTCCTGTAGAGATGTCGAATAGTAGTGCAAACGAAACTAAATAAGTCTCAAGCGATTGAGACCATTCCTAACCCCATAATGTTTGGTTGGCTCGTACTCAAATCAAAAACTTAAAATATTCTGAGACACCCTTTATTATAAGCTACGTGACAAGTGCGGCCCGCCGCCGCCTGCAACCCAACCTGACCGCGGCGCGGCGCCGGAACACGTCAAAACAACATATACATACTCAGCGTTGTTCTTTCAGATTACAGTATGACGCAGCAAACAAGTTATCAGAATATCGAACCTGCATTCAATTCGAAGTGGGTCGATTTACGCCATACAATCCTTCTCCGTAAATTATATGAGTATGGAATTCGAGGTACTGCGTACAGATGGTTCCAATCCTATCTAAATGACCGACATCAATACGTAGAAATAATAAACCATGACATAAACAACGAAATAGAAAATAATGTAAAATCTGACATAAAAATAGTAAACAATTCAATTCCCCAAGGATCTGTTCTTGGATGCCTACTTTTTTTATTATATATTAATGATCTGCCTAAATCAATCAATACCACTACTATTTTATTTGCTGATGACGTATCCCTCCTCTTTTCTAGTGACTCATCAATCGACTATTTACACATAAACACTATTTAATGAATGCCTCTCATGGCTAAAAGACCACAATTTAGAAATTAACCTACTTAAAACTAAATTAACCCAATTCAGGACGTATAAAAGAACCTCCCTAAACCTAAGCGTATTATCAAAACACCTTTCCATAGACGTAACAAATGAATTTAGCCTATTCTGACATTACCATCCATTTATATTATGCAAGCCTCATTATTTGTTAGGAAAAACAAACATTTTTTTAAAACCAAGCAGGACTGTATTATTGACTATAATGGACGGCATAAAAATAAGCTCGTAGTACCTCCAACAAAACTTAAACTTGTTAGTCAAAGCCCATATCATAGATTGGCAAAAATATACAATAAAATACCTGAAAATTTAAAAAATGAAGAAAAAGATACGCTTTTTTGTAAGAAACTAAAATTATTTTTATTAGAAAAATGTTACTATTGTGTTGACCAATTCGCTACTGACAAACTAAAATGACGTGACCTTATGATGAAACAATGACTAGCTGACCATTCTGGCTTCTAAATTCAAAATTCAATTCAATTTAATTAATTATATTTATTATGTATTGCATGAAATTTATGTTATTGTAAAATTCCATTTGACAATGTAAAAATAACTGTTTTGCAGTGCCCTTCCAGGGTGCATGTATGTACCTAGTGATAACCAATTACCTTAGAAATAAGATGGAATGTACCTACCTACATGCAAGCAAAAATAAATGAAATATGAATATGATTTCTTGATGATTTTTTATTTAGTCCTAGATTTTAGATCTGGCTGATGATTTTGTTAGTGTTGCGTACACAAAGGCACCAGTACCGGCTAAACTACACATATTACAGAAGAAGTATTTACGCCAAAATCTAAGTTTAGCCTCAAGGTAATTTGTAAAAGCAAGAAATTGTCGCTGAACGCTTTCATATTTCATATAACTTAGTTCAAGATTGGCCCTCCATCCTCACACTTACCAAAATACCAAAACTAATATCGTGATTTTATAGAAATCTTTTACTTACAGCGGACTCCTGTGTTATCCAATGCACTACGCCGAATTTGTAAGAATTTGTAAAATCAAAAGCATACCTCTACACCTCTCATTTGTAAAGTTATGACCAAATTAAAATTTGGGCCCTCAATCCTCCACTTTTTCTGCTTTTTATCATTTTACGCATGAGTTATGAATAGTAAACCCAACCTAAGGTGTATAAAATTAGTAAAGAATTTGTAAAACAAGTTAAAGGGAAGAGGGAATGAAAAGACCCATTTATTTTCAAATTAAATCAATATTTTATTTCTGACCTCTAAAACTATGAAGTAGGGTGACCAAACTTTTTTTTTCGTCTGATGCAATTCGGCTTGGTATTGACTCAGAATATAAATACTACGTGCAGAAGGCAGACCTCACATAATCCTACAAAGAGATCAGCTCCATACATTGAGCAAGCTGTGTTTAGGGCTGCCACAAATATTTTTTGACGTATAGTAAGACCAATATGTACCCACCTACGTCATCGCTCGCTTAAAACAATATCTATCTATGTAATATCTAGTATTATGTATATCAGTTATCTAGTACCCATAACACAAGCTCTGCTTAGCTTGGGGCTAGATAATGCTGTGTGAATTACCCAAATAAAAACTGCCAAAAATCAATTGTGTCGATTAGCTGCTTAGTTAGGGCGTGAAGGTGGGACAAACAAACAAACACACTTTCGCATTTATAATATTAGTTTGTATATAATACAGCGCCACCTAAGACGTATTCGTCTTTGGATTTCGAAACAAAGAAGTCGATATTTCGCGCGCGCACGTTATTAAAGGAAAATCTCGTATCGTCTCGTTTCAACAACAACAACTTGCCAGATCGGATAGTCACTGCAACTAGTCTGTCATTCATTATTTAAGCGTCGCCTTAGGTCTTGGCTCGTCGAGAGGGCGTTTTACAGTGTGGACGAGTTTATGCAAAATATAGAATAATATTTGAATTATATATTTTATTGAAATCATAATAAGATTAAAAATTATATTACTTATTTATTATACTTAGCTATAATGATAATTTTTTTCTGACATGTAATATTATTACCAATAAATTGATTATTCTGATTATACCTATCGATGCTTGTTGTGTATGTAAGTAAACCGTCCAGGGACCCACTTAAAAACACTCAAAGAAATCAGTCTAGTGCAGACTTTGTTCTATCCTATAACACGACTGCAGTGACACCTATCGGGTCCAGTTGTGTACTTATATAAAATATTTATGCATTAAAAAAACCAAAATGCATCTACATCTTTATTTTGCTAGCAAAACCCAAAAAAAATGACAATCGGCCGAAAAGATGTTAGTTCTATCGATATCGATATAAAGTGAAAAAATGCACTCATCATACATTCATGTTACACATAATGAAATAAAAGATGTTTATGATCGGGCCCTCAAGCCTCACGCACACAAAATGTCCCACCTGTGTTGTTGGTAATGATCAAAACCATGATAGTATTGCAAAAGTCCTATCCCCTATATATACGCTAGAAGCGTATATATAGTAAAATTACAAAGTTCAAATAGAATTGAATTAGCTTAAAATGATAGAGCCTATCAGAATTTCTATTTGTATATTGTATTTCAGTGAGCTTATCAGAACTAAATACTACATTACCTACTCAGTGCGTCTGTGGGACAGAACCAATGCCATGTGAAAGAAGTGACTCGACTTTGAAAGAGGAAATTAAAGAAAGCAAAAGCGATGAAGCTAAAAATAGTATTTCTGCCGGTATGTTAATTGGCAATTTATGTTCATTGTAGAATTTAGAGTCCTCATAGGGTAGACAAGATACTCATTAATTAAACTTTGATTCGATGAAACAACTATCATGGTTTTGATGTTATCAACTGCATAGATTGTTATGAAACCTTTACATTGGTTTTATCATTATCATCTCAGCCCGTCGATACTCAGCGCCGGGTAGTCAGTAAACAGTCTTCTTTATCTTATCTGATTCTGTGCGAACCCCACCCGTTCTGGTCCCGCCACCTGACGATATCGCCCGATCGCCTCACCAGTCACCACCGTGCTACCTCTACTTTACTACGTTGTAGCAAAGAAACTGAACCACTGACCAAAGTGAGTGGGTGCCTTCTGAAGTCTCTGTTTTCAGGACACTACCACCAATCGACTTAAATGAAAGCTTTCGCGATCAACTGTTAAGAGTCGTTTGAGAAAATGGGCTAGGCAAAGTAGAAATACTTATAATCAGCCAGTGAGCATCCACTGCTGCGAATAGGCCTTTTCTCAGTTACTTGATTTGAAAATGTTACCAACATTAACAAAATTTATTGTTTTCACAGATCGCAACGTCCCATCGCGTCAGATCGCGTTCTCAGCGCGCCTAGGCCTCGCGGTGAGCCCGCCCGCGCCTTGGCTCAGCGCCGCCTCGCATCTCGACATGATGAACGTACCGCGCCCCACCGCGCTGCGCATCGACGTCACCGCGCTACCACCCGGTCCGCACTTCACTAGGTAACATACTTAACAGATAGTCCCCAACCGCTTTTCACTATAATACGCGCAAATCTTTATGAACTCTCGGAAGTACGCGCGAGTGGCTGCGCGGTACCGTATTTTAAGGTGTCAGAGGGACTCGCAAAGGCGCAGGGAGCCCAGTGCTGCCATCATTATAAAATACACCAATGCGTGCCCTGCGAACATCCTCAGCTATTGTGAGTGCACGAAACACATGCACGTTGTCGTTCGGAAGTATTGTGGTCGACTGTAATTTCTCTTTTTGTTTGAATTGTTAATGTACTTGTTTTTGTTATTGTTGTTATCTCTTCGTTAATCATGCCTCGCCGAGGCTTCAATGTGCGAAATACATAAAATGGTATTTGATCATTCAAATCAGTGAAAAAGAAACGCGCTATTCAGAGACGGAGGGTGACGGTTGCGATAGTGATGAAACGAATATTTCTTCTTCATCTGATTAAGATGTTCCTTCATCTAGTTGAGCAGAAATGCTTATGGAAAGTGTAGCTCCATTATAAAAATAAATAAATGCATTGGTTTTATGTTAACGCCTTTAATTTACTTGACGTAGATACCTACCAGATTTTTGGATATCTGAATGTAGGCAGGCTCATAGAAATAACAAACATACCTACCCACTGCCTGGGTATGTAGGTCCTATAACAAATTTAATATCTTACAGTAATGAGTAATGACTATGAACTCAACTGTACCATGCAATTTTTTTTCGAGGCTATTTCCACAGAATTCATAAAGATTGGCGCGACTTAATAACACAGTTTACAGATAGTCCCCAAGCGCTTTTCACTAGGTAACACAGTTTGTAGATAGTCCACAACAGCTTTTCACTAAGTAACATAGTTAACAGATAGTCACCTAGCGCTTTTCACTAGGTAACACAGTTTGTAGATAGTCCACAACAGCTTTTCACTAAGTAACATAGTTAACAGATAGTCACCTAGCGCTTTTCACTAGGTAACACAGTTTGTAGATAGTCCACAACAGCTTTTCACTAAGTAACATAGTTAACAGATAGTCACCTAGCGCTTTTCACTAGGTAACACAGTTTGTAGATAGTCCACAACAGCTTTTCACTAAGTAACATAGTTAACAGATAGTCACCTAGCGCTTTTCACTAGGTAACACAGTTTGTAGATAGTCCACAACAGCTTTTCACTAAGTAACATAGTTAACAGATAGTCACCTAGCGCTTTTCACTAGGTAACACAGTTTGTAGATAGTCCACAACAGCTTTTCACTAAGTAACATAGTTAACAGATAGTCACCTAGCGCTTTTCACTAGGTAACACAGTTTGTAGATAGTCCACAACAGCTTTTCACTAAGTAACATAGTTAACAGATAGTCACCTAGCGCTTTTCACTAGGTAACACAGTTTGTAGATCGTCCACAACAGCTTTTCACTAAGTAACATAGTTAACAGATAGTCACCTAGCGCTTTTCACTAGGTAACACAGTTTGTAGATAGTCCACAACAGCTTTTCACTAAGTAACATAGTTAACAGATAGTCACCTAGCGCTTTTCACTAGGTAACACAGTTTGTAGATAGTCCACAACAGCTTTTCACTAAGTAACATAGTTAACAGATAGTCACCTAGCGCTTATCACTAGGTAACACAGTTTGTAGATCGTCCACAACAGCTTTTCACTAAGTAACATAGTTAACAGATAGTCACCTAGCGCTTATCACTAGGTAACACAGTTTGTAGATCGTCCACAACAGCTTTTCACTAAGTAACGCAGTTTACAGATAGTCCTCAAGCGTTTTTTACTAACGTACACCAACTACAAAATGAAAAAAAATCTATCAAAGCAAGACGTCTACTAGTTTCATTCCTCCACGAGACAAATCTGGATGTATGTACCTACATATTTAATTTATCGAATTATGCATAGCTAACCGGGTACCTAGCCTACAATGATTTCTAATAACCTCTGAACTAAACTCTGGATCAACCCTACCGATTCCGTAACGTGAGCCAAGGGGCTGGCGAGGGGACTGCAGAGGTAGGTGGGCGCGGGTGGCTTTGATCGAGTCGCCTCACTAACAGCGAGCAGAGCATTAGGAACATTATTTCCACATGTAAGGCTCAAAGTAGATTGGTGAAAACGAGTATGTAGGGTATCTGTTACGAAGTAACATTACCTAATCTACGACAGTGCGCAGCCTTATAAAATATCTAAATCCACCTTCATATTGCAGTCGAATGGTTGCGGTGAAGCAGCAGCTTCGACGATGCTTGAGTAGTTATGAGTGAGGTGTGTATTAAATGATATGTTCTTCATCCGCAGTCTCAATGCCTACGACATGTCGTGCATAGAGAAAGGCCCCGTGTTCCGGATCCCCATCACGGTGCTGAAGCCCCAGCCGCTGGACGAGAGCAAACCCAGTCCGTGCATCGCCGTGCAGGGCGCGCTCTTCAAACCTGATACTATACGGAGGCATATCGTTATACGTGAGTTAATCATTTATTAGATGCGCAGATAATCAGCACACCCTTTTAACCGCGCTCGCAACGTTCTCTGCAAGGTCCATATCAGCAAGATCCACTTAAGACTTTACATTATCTTTTCTCATCCAGCTCCAAAAGGTGCGACATGGGGCGTGGTGCGACTGTCGACGACGGAGCGGACGCGCTCGGGCCGCTTCCTGGTGCACTGCATGCAGCTACTGCCGCAGCGCAGCTGTCGCTGTCACGAGACGCAGAAGCTGCTCTCGCTCACTGCGGACGCGCCCTCCCAGCTGCCCTTCCAGTGTGTGGTGAGTGCTATACTCTGTCTATACACTTCCTGGTGCCTCGCGGTTTCACCCGCGTAGTTCCCGTTCCCGTGGGGATTCCGGGATAAAACATAGCCTATGTCACTCCCTGAAAAGTAAGCTTTCTAATGGTGTGATAAGTT
The DNA here is from genome assembly GCA_947086465.1 of Eupithecia exiguata. NCBI lineage: Eukaryota > Metazoa > Arthropoda > Insecta > Lepidoptera > Geometridae > Eupithecia > Eupithecia exiguata. The sequence continues at coordinate 689,064 of OX352228.1, forward strand.
TTTCTTAAACATGCGCGAAAATATTGTCATTACTTTTGAATAAAGAACACGCGAAGTATCATATTTACGTAGACTGAAAAATCAAAATCACTTCTGATGACATGAAAGTATTTCAATAAATAATTGATTTGATGAGACCGCTATGCCATCAAAAACAGTTAATTATAATTTTTCTAACTGCACATTTACTAATTGTTTCTCTAAATAAACTTTTTATCTACTAAGTAAAATGAGTTTTTATTGTTATTTTATTCACAAGTGTGTTGAAAAACGTCGTATGATACACGTGTGTATTAATGATTACTGTCCTCGGCTCTCTCAAGACCCTCGCCTACGGCTCGGGTCCCAATGGCGCCTCGGCGCGGGCGGTAATCACCAATGTTACACACTAGTACCATAATGTACTATTGAATCGGCCAGTCGTTTTTAAGTTTATTCGTTGCATACATAGAAACAAAAATACAAATCTTTCCTCTTTAGACAAACTTGATTAACTAAGAGAATTACAATCAAATAATAGAATTAAATTAAAACTAGTATTAACAATCGAAACAATTCCTATTTATAATATTAGTATTAGTTATAATATATGTATTCGCGTGGACTTTGACAGCTGAAACCCTGTTGTAAGAGTCTGAAATTCCTGAAAGGCGTTTTCATTTATATTATAATTTCTTGTAGGTACTTGTCCATGCTGTGTTTCAAGCAAATCGCGTTACAATGATAGTAATCAAAGCATCACCAAAAATCAAACACCCCACTAATTACCATTATTTGTTTTGAGCAAACCAAAGTATTTCACAAAATAACTTAAAAGCCTTTATAATTATTTCAGGGCGATGTGACGTTAGAAATCGCAATCGCGAAATACTGGGCGAACATCGGGGATATGGTCGTGGACTATAGCATAGAGTTCTACGGACTGAAGCCAGAGTGCGGGGCGCGGATAGTCATGCTGCCGTCGGACGGGCCCGCGCGCGTCAATGTGAGCGCGCTGCGGACCGCCGAGCTGCAGCCCTCGGCGCAGATCAAGAACGTCGAGCCGATAGTCAAGTGGGTGGTTATAATACTACTAGATCCTGCCCATGGCTTCGCACGCGTTTGTTCGGGATAAAACGTGCATATGTCCGTCGCCGGGATAACATCTACCTCCCTGACAAATTTCATTGAAATCCGTTCAGTCGTTTAAGCGTGAAAAGGTAACAGACAGACAGTTACTTCTTCATTTATAATATTAGGTAGATAGAAAATTCTTTATTGCACACATAAATTAATATTACAGACAAAGATAAAAGAAGTAAAAATATGTGACGATTGGCGGTCTTATCGCTCAAGAGCGATCTCTACCAAACAACCGTGGATGGATAGGATCGTTGGATTGAACAGGGATCTGTGTGCAAATATTAGTATGGATACTCAAGTCCATAGAGTGTCCATAGTCCATATCCTTAGAGTGTTCATTGTGAAGCGATTGTTTCAGCAGAATTAGGCCCCAGATTTGTGTCTATACTTATACAAATAGCCAACCTCAGATCCGTTTGTAATAATATTGTTTGTTCCAACTCTGTGTTATGGAAAGCTGAGTCACCCTAAATAACTTGTCGTGTCTGACATATTATATTCACAGTGGAGCTACCTGTAGATGGTTTGCAACAGTCTGCAGTTAGCTCTATTATAATTACTAATTCTAATTTGTTTATTTTATTTGATTGTAATATTCTTTAATAAATCAAAACTTTGTTTATTACCTCCATGGTTGCATTCTCAGTACTTGAAATGCATGTCTTTAAATATATTTTTTTTAGGCCAGTGGAGTCAAAAATAACACCGCTGACAGGTCGTGACGTCATCCCCCCCAGCAGGCAGATCTACCAACTTATCAACACTTACAACTTCCACATCACCAAATCTACTGATGTGAGTAATACTCATCTATAACCTCTACTAAAAAGTCAATTATTGGACTTAAAAGTCATTTAAAACGGGCTATATACTATGACTTGAAGTTTTGAGTCAACTCGAAGTGACTTTAAGGCGCATGAAACTGTGCCGAAATATTGGACAACTCAAAAATCAAATCATGGTAGATATCCCGTTATGACTTTAATGTTATAAAGTTTGATAGTTTATAACTAATTATTGGGCTTATCTATGTACATGTAATTTTTTCAAGGCTAGACACAGAAACAGAACGAAGTTATTTTTTTATGCATAAAATAAGCACAAATACAAATATAGTGTTAATTGTTTCTCTTCACTTCTAGGTTTTGTCCACTAGAAAATATTTAATGGACACTGGATAGTTTAGGCGTTATCTATCAAATTAGTTGTAATGTTCGTATCCAGCAATGATGCTCTGTAATATGATTATACTATGATTATATGACTAAATGAAATATAGGCATCTAATGGTTAGAGCGGGGTCTCCTAACACAAGCAAACTTTGCTTAAAAGGTGACTCCAGAACCAAAAAACTATATGTACAGTTTTTTAAGTAATTGCAAAAAACATTTTATTTATATTTATACAGAAAAATACTACAGTCATGATAATGAATGTGATGTGATGACATGGCGAGTCGCATCACCGAAAACGTGCTAATAAAATACATGAAAATGTTCTATCACATTTCTGTTTCGTCTTCAACAATGATACGTGTTAGCTCGTGGGTAGACGGCGCTATGCCACTGCATACCTACTTACTAGTAATCGGGTTGTTGTCTTGAACAGGTGTCGCCAATCGTGGCACCGCTATGCGACATGTTGTATGAGAGCGAGTTCGAGTCCCAGATGTGGATGATCTACAACACCTGCAAGCAACTCATGGCCGTCGGGGACGCGTACCCTTCTAAAGTAAGTCTATTATATTTGTAACCTTAAGCCTTTTTAACTTGTCCCGCGAGTCTTTTGATAGATAAGACAATCCAGCATGAAATCTAAGAACCGATTCCACACATGAACCTAAATTTGTGTCTTCATGTTTTCATTGTGCCAGTTTAACCGCGATAATACAATACCCCCATAGAAAGCGGGTGTGAGCGTGGAAAAACCTTCTGAAAGCTTGATACATACGTGATTGATACATACATACGCATAGGGTGGCATCAGTCCACGTTTTTCCTCTCGACGTCCACGGGCGTACTAGGAGCGATTTTGATTCACGGCTATCCGATACAAACAATCTTGTGCTAACTTCGAGTCTCTTGCAGTGAACTTGCTACCACGTACATTTTATAGGTGCAATTCCGCAAGACGCTGCAGACGGCGGCGAGGGCATTACTTAGCCGTTTTAATTTGTATGAGACCGATTCTGACATATAACGGCAACTTGACGACTGATGTGGTGCGGCGGGCGAAGGCCCGCCTGCGAAGCAGGACGTTGTGAGGGTTCGATTCCTGCCTCGTCAAACGTTTGTACGATCTGCAGATCTTTTTTCAGGGGGTTCTGTTCGTTTTCTATGTATAACAAAAAATATCTATGTATTGTATTAGGTATATTTTATTATGTATATCAGTTATCTAGTACCCATAACACAAGCTCCGCTCAACTTGCGGCTAGATAATGCTGTGTGAATAGTCCAGCATTATTATTATTTTACTAAGAGTCGTTTGGTGCCGCGCGGTCGCTGTGTGCCGCTGCCGTCTGCTGCGTCCTACGGACTTGCACCTTTACATGTAACCTGTACCCTGAAAGTATCCGTTCTTTTCAAGTACTCAGTGAAACTGGAGAAAGGCGACTACGTGCTCCGACTGAACGTCCGCCACGAGAACAAGTCTCTGCTGGAGAAGCTGCAGGAGATGCCGTGCGTCCTTCAGCAGAAGTTGCAGACGCCCATCACGCTGGACGCCTACTGCTCACCGCATCTGGTAATTATATTATATTAAAATTAAAGACATAGCACATGATGATGTGTGGAAGCTACTCACATTCAAATGCCTGAGTGTTAGCGAGTCAGATAGACATGCTCAATCGGATCTCCATTTTATTCTATTTAGATAATTTATTCAAATCAAATATCAATAACGTTTATTTCGTTAGGCTTATAAAATAAGCACTTAGATTAATAACAGTAATGTAATGATTGTGTTAATAAATACCTATTATTAATTGTTTTGACATGAAATCTTAATTTTTGTGAGTATTATCAATTCGTATCATTTTATTTGTAACTCTTGTACTTATGACAAGTGTTACTGGAAGTATATTTATCTACCCAAATATCATAAACCCTCTATAATGCGTTCAAAAACCATAGGCAATGACCAGCATTACCAACCAACAGAAATAAACGGAACTGTAATGAACTCATAACCTACTGAAAACCGTAGGTTATAGAGTTTAAATTTGGAATAGGTATCAAATTCAAGTGAGTGTGCTATACTAGTATCTACATTCTAACTATAAATCGCACGACATTTTGATCTCGAGTGGCACAAGAATAGAACTTTGTTCGTTTGTCTATGATTTAAAAAAAATACAGATATTCGAAACGCCGCCATTTCGAGCTGTCATTTGTTCGTTAGCTTTTTATTTCCAGTTACGAGTAGACAAATTTTCTGATAAGTTGAATAAGTTCTTTATTTCTGTCGAAAATGAGTGATAGTGACTCAGAACAACTGTCAATGTTAACTACCATTACTATAATAAATAATTTGCTTCTGTATGTGTTCAATTTATTTTTTATTGCATTACACTAGTAACAATGCTGGTCATTTCCCTATGGTTCCTGAACCCATCATAGAGCCCTTATGATATTTGGGTAGATAAAGTAGTGTATGCAACTGTACATAATTAGGCATTACAACACTCGTGTGATGCTATTAAGAAACTCGCCTTCGGCTCGTTTCTTAAACCCACACTTGTGTTGTAATGCCCTCCATTATGCACAGTTGCATAAACTACTATTCTGTACTAGCTCAATAAATGAATAATAATAATATATACACAATCCATAAAACGAAAAACAAAAACCATGGATACACAGAAAATAATAATGATCATGATATCAAACGACATCACTCCCGCTCCAATGAGTTCTGAGTTCCAGAAAAGCGCGGTCGGTGCGCGCGCAGGTGACGTTGGCTCGGGTCCGAAACAGGTTGAGCTCCATTACAAATGCACCAATCAGAGGGAATAGGCCGGGCTATGTATTTTACAAAAAAAATTTAACCTAATTGATTTGACCGATGTTAGTTAATCCGTAGTTTCATTAGGATGAATGATAAACTCCTTACCTCAACCACTTTCTTTATTTTCATGCACTCATTCCAGTTTTGTCATTATAATTCGGTAAATATTTAATTGAATGGAATATATGCCTATATATGCCTGTTTGCGCCTAGCTCTTCATGTGTCCAAGCTATTGATTAGATGACTTTTTCTTTGTCAGACACTAGAGTTTACGTTAGCTCATTGTGCAAATTGCAAGAAATCTCGGTACACTTGCACCCAGAACTACGAGGTGCTACAAAATATTGGCCGGTGAAAACGGTCCTTCAATATGATAATCTAAAGCAAAAGTATAAGTTTATTTATTGCTAACGACCTATATTTACAATTCAATTTGTATTACTGTAATTCTAATAATATTGTTTAGTAACATGCATTCTTAATGATTGTTCTTTTTTGCAGGCATTGACTTCCGGAAAGAAAGTCAGTTCAACTACGATCACAACTGGCTCCACGATACCCATCTACTTCGCTACGATACCCAGCGACAAGTTAGTAAAAATCATTCCGTTTACATTACAGTGGACTATTTCTATTTGCCCGCATTAGCTGAGCATAAAATTATGATTTGACGATACAGCGCTACAGCTCACCTAAACCCTGTAAGAAATGAGCGACGCAATAGCAGCTACATGTGTATATGTATACATATAATTGGTTTTACTTATCCGTGAAACCGCGCGCATATTCGAGCATAACCAATTTTACATATTTTTTGTCATACATAGAAAAGATCCAAAACAAATATATGCAGATCATATAAACATTTCGTCCCGAGGCGGAAATCGACCCTCAACCCCCTGCGTCGGAAGGGAACTTCACCCGCTGCTCCACTGAGGGCGTCATTTTAAATTATTGATTCATGAACTTTATGTACAATGATAATTACCCCTTGGCTATTTGACAGACTAAGTCGAGCCAGCCTGATCGGGCTTCCTCTGTCCGGCACGATCACTTTCGCGCGCGACGAGCTGGGCCGCCGCGTGGACTCCACGCCGCTGCACTACAGCGCGGAGACCAGGCGGACCACCACCAACAACAACAAGGACAACAAAACTAAACACGACGAGTATATGGACGCCTTGAAGGACTTTACTAATACTTGGCTCGCTAAACTGGGTATGATATTACGTCTAGTGTATAATTGAGTTAGTCAAACAAGCCCCTATCTATATAGGGGCTTGTTTGACTAACTCAATTATAAAACTTTGGAGGTGGGCTGACTGGTGGGCAAAATCACCTCGTTCCACCGGTGCGATGCGCCGAGGTTCACGTAGAAACGATGAAGCGACAAACTGCAAGGCACACCTTCTATAGGCTCTATAGAAGGTGTGCTGTGCAGTTTGTCGCGTTGACTTGATTGGAGACTCGAAGAAGGAAGTTTGTGCCCGACTAACGAAAGTTTGGGCCAAATTGCATTTTTATAAATGAGTAATGGTGAAGCGTTTAGCCATGTAAGTAAGTGAAGATGTCGCCTAAGATGCTCTACGCTATTCCAGAAGGAACTTATTCACTGTGGATTTGAACTCTTTAATTGCCCTTTTAGTCCCTTGTACAGTTAAAATGACTGTTTCTACTGGGTTTTGTAACATTTCTGTTCCTTCATAGACAAAACACATTTAAGTTGTATTGTTCCAGAGGGAGAGAAGCTAGAGCAAGTGTACGAGGAGGTTCAGGACAAGTTCCCCGGTTCGCTCGCCGCGCACGTCGCATATCTACAGGGCGTGGACTCGCCCACGGACCCTAAGAAGTAAGTACTCATCATGCCAGTTGAAATACGTCCACCGCTGGACTCTGCCTCCATCAAAGATCGCCACGAGGGCAGAGACTTCCCGCAACACTCAAAGCATCAGATACCTTCAGATGGCGGAAAGTAAACAACGTGGTTGATCCGTGAAATGGTATACGGATACCATTTCTGGTTTGGGTTGGTGGATTCAGCAAAGTCTGATCTGGTCCTTGATAGACCTTGTTACCCGGCGTAGAATGTAAAAAAAAACTCCGCCATGTTGTTTAGGCTAGAAGACAGTACATAATATATTCAGACTAATGTGTAAAGGATTGGATTGACTTGGTTCTCTGTTTTATCTATCTTCCTTCAGCATCTCACCACCTGTGTCCACAGGTGACTCGTAGAAATTCCAGAGACAGACATTCCGTATAAATCTTTTATTTCCTCTAAATGAATACGACTCTTGCAGAACTCTTAGGCTGACAAAATCCTGAAACTGTATTTGGAATGAATAGTGGATTAATTGTTATTTTTTCAGACTACCCCATGCAAACGAAAGTCCTGATGTGACGACGGCGTGGTGCGAACAGTTGATTGCTACATCGGAAAAGGTATCCTAAATATAAGCTTTGATTTTAATACCTTTATTTTACTAACTTTCTTATTTGAACAAAACCTTTGTATTGAAATAGTAAAAACTAAATGTATTTTGTTGCAGGTTATAAAGGCGATCGACCAGGAGAAACTCCTCGCTTATTTGGGAATGAAGAATGATACGAGGAGCGACGCCACCAAAATCAAGCAGTGAGTTTTCATTACACTTCTTAGTACAATAAAATATAAGTAAAATTGTCTAAACACGCGGATCCAAGCCGACTAAGCTCTGGCGGCTGTTCAAAAGCTAAAAACTCATAACTGTGACCTTTTTAACAAAGAGACATGTTGCAAACTGTATGACATTATAGATTTACACCAGAAACTAAATAGAATGCGACTTCGATCACGATCCCTTTCTCCCATGTACAAAGTCGTCGTCGTCGTAAGCGGACAACGTCAATATTACATAATTGAATCGCGAGCTCGACATTTTGATCTCTGTTCTATTTTGGGGCTAGAAACAAACCAATTATTAAACCAAGCTAAAAGATGGATGGACAGGCAGTCAGGACCACACACACGGCTTTGCGACTTCTGGATGTCGCTCTATGAAATATCCAGTATAATATAATTGACATAGTTGCTCATCGACAGAGAGCAAGAGAAACAACGCGGCTACCTGATCGAGGCGCTGTGTCGGCGCGGCGTCGCGCTGTGTCGACTACGGGCGTTGGCGGGGGTCGGCGCGAGCGGCGGAGGTGCGGTGGGCACGCCTGACACTCTGGCGCAGGCTTTACATACCAACATGGCGGACCTGTTGAAGTTCACTGACGTCACCGATGCCAAGGTATATACTAGACAAACATGATAACAAACAATAGGGATTTGCATGATGAGCCCCGGTTGGTTGAGAGCGGCCTTCATGAACGTCTCCGTGGTCTTAGGCCATCTTTAACTATATGATTCCAGCTTTTACATGAATCTGACTGATATTACCTACATCAACAATTTTTACACAGCATGTGTAAAATGTGACTTCATTTGTTGCTCATTTGGCCTCCTGAATGTTTGTATGTAAAGGACATCATCATCATCAGCCTATATTAGTCCACTGCTGGACATAGGCTCCCCTAATGAGCGCCTTAAAAGAAAAGGACATAGATGACCGTAATTCTACTTCTGCCTGCAGCTTCGCTCATGGAATCGCCCGTAGAACCTAGGTTGTTCAACCCACGTGCGTAAAACGTAGCCAATCATATTGTAACTAGTATAAGATAATTGAAATTCTGAATAAGACGTTTAGTCCTTATAGGCCGAGACAAGGGATTGTTGTCCAGGTAGAGTAGAATAGACAAAAATGACATCGCACATTGCGTAAATAATTGAAGTTGAAGCAATGAATTTCAAATATATTATGCATTCGATGACGATACGTAACGTTATTTTTCTTTATTCAGGCCTAGAAGCACGGGGATCGTTGTCCGTGCTTGGCCTACAGTAGTTTGGATGAAAAACAAACGTGTGGTGTCTCTGGTTGCCGAGGCAGGCAGATACCAAGGATTTCTAACTGACATTATACTCTATCTCCAGGCGATCCACTACGGCATCTGGCACTGCTTCACGTTCCAGCAGTGGGGGCGTGCCATCAAGCTGCTCACGAAGCTGCTGGAGGAGCGTCCCTCGCGCGAGGCCGAGGAGCGCCTGGTGCAGGCGTACGCGCAGCTCGGCTGGGACCACCTCGCCTACGCCAGTACCAAGGCGATGCCCATTAAGTATCCCGCGGGATATAGGAACTTTTAAGAGAACTGTTCGCTTGACTTTGCTCCAACTTACCTACTGTTATTATAAAGGCGAAAGTTGAAATGCCGTTGTGAAGATTTCTGTCCGAAGATAGCGCCAAAACTACCGAATGGATCACGATTACATTTTGCACAAATAAAGATATGGATCTGGTGTAACATTAAAGGCTCCTTTTTATTCCAAAAAAACATGTATGAAGCCGCAGGCAGAGGCTAGTGTTCAATATAGATTTCACCATTTGCACCACCTTAGTTTTTGTCGGTCAATGTTTAAAACAGGCAAAATATGTTAGAATTTAAAATTAATCGAAACATCAGATTCAGCAAAATCTAGCTTTAGCCACATGTAAAATTAGTTTGTAAAAAGTATTTTATGTTTTTACAAATAATAGTATTGCAAAGGAAATAATATTACCTTGATACAAATAAAATAGGTCAAAATAGGTTATTAGGAAAGGTTTTTTAACTATCTTATGCAAATCATAAATAAAAACTTGGCAGTAAAATATACCTTGACCATTCTTGGATTTCGCGTTCTACTAAATAGTATACTAGTAGAACGCCAAATTCAAGAATGTGAAAAAATCTTGAATCTGACGAGCTATTTGTGTATAACTTTATATATACTTCCCTTGTAATAATAGAAGAAATGATACATTGAGATTATGGTACGTATTGCAGTTTATAAAGTGCTAAACAAGTGAACAGGGTGCCACAGGCCACAGATATATAGTGCTATCGTTTGGTGTGCTCAAAGTTTTAAGGAGATTTTTTTTTATATTTTCGTTGCCTTCCAACTGCTGTATCAAAGCTTCCAATATATTAACTATCGTGACGTTAGGTCACTAGGGCTCATTTACACCAAATTTAAATCGCGTTCAACGCTCCTTTGTAGTATAACCGTTGAACATACAGCGTATGTCGAAACTTATGAGAACTTTGAACTTAGTTTGTGGTGAAATCGGCCCCATTGACTGTGAAGTGGGTTTTTTTATTAGATAATAACTAACCATTTCAGAGTTATGTTGGAAATAGTGTTGCGCGATGTATTTAGATAGAACTTGAAATGTTGTAGTAGTCTAAGCTCTGTTTTAGTGCAGTAGTAACTACTGTTGAAAAAGACTTGACTTCCATTTAACATGTTACCTTGTGCGTTGCAATGCATTTGTATGTATTTAAGTAAATGACGAGAGAGTGAAAGCCACTGCCAATGTCCAGTAGAATAAACATGTTCTAGAATTTTGCTAATTAGTAGAGAGAGTTGGTAAGTACACAAATACAATTATACTTTCTATTTACGCCGCTATTTCTATATTAACTAGAATATTAATTCTTGGAAAACACAAGAAAAACACTGAACTGTAAAGTACTGAAGCACTTAATTTCAAAGATAAAACAGATTGACTAGAATTCCTGTTTGTACATATTATATTTTAATTATAACATTTAAAAGCTTTTGTGTTTCTCGGTCTTCGGTTAAGAAACACCATCTGCTACTGTAAACTGTTTTAGTAGCAACTTTCTACCTTTATTTAGATCGACACATCATAACGATCTAGCGCGAGGTACCCTTGAGGGGGACTCCAGAAAAGGTACTTACCACAATAAGAACACTCAAGTGTCGATTTTTAAATGAAATTAGAACTGACAACGTTCTGTATGTCTTAAGTAGTTATTTATGAGTTTCTCGTTTACTTTTATTTTCATAGAGAACATCTTGATTGTGAAATATTACGAATATTTTATTTATCTTTGTACCTCAATGAGTATTATTTGCAAACGGCGAGAAGCGGCCACGCTTCGTGTGAACATAGGTAGATAATTTGTGAATAAGATGAAAATAAAGTAATTATTTGAATAAAATCTTGGCTATTATGTTTAATCCTAATCCTACATAGGTACAGTGACGGTCATCGTAAGGGCGTTTCTCTCATCTCCTTTTAAGTTTACAGTCAATTTCTGTCGATACGAAAATATTTTTAGACAAGTATAGTATTTTTTAAGACATCAATCTGTTCTAGATATAAAAAAAAAACAAAATACCTATTAAAGCAACAAAACGAACTAACTAAATTTAGTAACGAGACTTGCGTGGAAGGTGGTTAGGTTAGAGATTGCTATGCTTTAATTTGAATTTATATGCATTGCACCTTTCAGATGGACCGCTCTGCAAATTTTTCAACATTTTTCAAAATATTTTATAAAATAAACCACAAAAAGTATAATTTATATATAATATATATGTATATATATATTAAATTATATATTACGATATAGGTAGGTACCCTAAACAAATTATGATCAAAAGTTTTTTTACTTGATGTTTTTAGATTAACTCAGCTGAAACAAGAATAAACCCCGTGTAGTACTAAGTTATAACAACCCCCTTCAAAGTGAAATATGGTAAATAAACCCCGTGTAGTACTAAGTTATAACAACCCCCTTCAAAGTGAAATATGGTAGGTAGGTACTAAGTATCTCAAAAGTGACTTACAGAGTGTTGATAAGGAAACTCGTAACTTCAAATCAAAGTCAATGACTCTGAATCTTCTTGAAAGTCGTCCTTTGTGGAAACTTGTTCAGGAAATTTATTATGTAAGTACCTACCTATGTCTATTGTAACGAGGTGGACGTATTCAAGCTGACGTGAGAGAGAGAGGCCAGAGAATTTGATTTGCCGCTGCTCTAAAGTACCTACCATACCAGTTAGGTAGGTAGGTACGTGATTTTCACTCTACCTCGGTCCCATGCTTCTCGCACGATTCCCACAACATTTATCGATGGCAAATCGATAATTTTGTGGGAAGCAAGGAACACATGGAAACCTATTCGATCACCAATCCGGCTCGGCTGCCCCGTATCAAAAGGCTCAAGATATTGGGAGGCCTATGTTCAGCAGAGGACTTCTGGTAGGTACCTAATGATGGTGATGACTCTACCCTTTGAAATGATTAATTACCTTACCTACGATTCAAATTCCCCTGCGATATCCCTCCATTCCGTTCCCGGTTCCGTATGGTAGGTAGTGTAGTGTTTTGTGTTATGCCTCTAATAAGACTAAAAATGTACATACCTAATTACCATCATATCTCTCCTAATTTCAAGTTTAAGATACCCCACCATACTTAGAACGAATGGGAAAAATGGGTAAACTCCGTATAATTTTAAATAAAGGAACCTTAAATATTTATTCTGCATTTTTTCCACCATGCTACTATATGTTTTTTACATGAGGGCTCCGTATTATGGCTCCACACTCCAACCTACTTCTAACTAGCGCATTATACTATATTATACCTTAATGGTGCCGATATTGCGGAAATCACCAGACTGTCGCAATTCAATTCAATATTCAATTCAATTCAAAATTCAATTCAATATAATTTTATTAGCAGACAACAATATAAATACCAGATTTCTGAACGCCTTTTTGCAAATATCGACTACATGGCGTCGGAAATTTAATTCCGTGTCCATCTGAACTGAATGCCCAGGTCACGAACTGAATGCACTCGATGTATACAATCTGAACCCAGCGAATACTCATGTATAACAGGGTTTTTTGCACGGCCGTAGGTATACAGCACTTGGATGCATTAAAAAAGAGCCTGTTATCATGACTCCACTGGGAAACACGGTCTATGTCACATTGCAATCGCTCGCAGTCCGAGACTCTACCCGCATTAGCAGCTTTAGATCATCGGCAAACAGGAGACAAACGGAATCTGACACTGGCCTGTGTGCTCGGAACGGGGCTGCCACACATGGGAATAGCTGCGTCATTCTACGGGATTCCCTGACTTTTTCAGCAGTTTGGTTTATTTAGTAGGCGAGGGACGAGGAAAGAAACCCTTTAATCTCATAGATAAGGGAAAGTGGGTGTCTAAACAGGAAGGTTACGTATACTTCAGTTAGACCTTGGAAGTACCTTCTATTTTATCAATTTTTTGGCAGTAAAGTATGTAAGTAGGTTATTCCATTAATTTGTCTAGATTACAGGGGAATAACTTCATAACGTTCGGTTAAACGAAGTTGTGAAAATTTCATTTAGTATGGGTACCTACCCACCTTACTACGGTACGAGGTATTCTTAGGATAAACCTTAGGTACATAATGTCTTTATACACTCCGTCCGTAGTCTTAGATAGATAATGCTCAAATAAAGTGCCATGGAAAACTAGAGAGCCAAGAATACAAAAAAGTGGAATAAGAGTTAAAGAAGGAATACGGTAAAGATTTTTATCTTCAAAGTATCTCTAAAACATCGAAGCAGTTTCTTGAAACGCCGCAAGGCGAAACCATTCGATAGCGAACGACTCCCAGAGGAGAAATAACTGAAAATGTTCAGCGGAATTTCCAGTTCCAGCAATAAGACCGCCATTCTGAGTTTAAATGTAAAACGGTTACTGTTAATGATGTCGGCGAGTGAAATGATTAATTTTCTTAGTTTGAGCTAAGTAAGTACAGGTTCACAAGGAGCCGTAGTATTGAGGCAGCTAAGACCGACCTAATTGATAGCCGTGATTATTCACAGCACGAATGTGATAGATATCTGAATAGAATTACTAATTCGTGTTAATAGGTTTATAGGTAGGTAAGGTTGAAACACATCTAATTAATAAGAGCTCAGTCTGAAGAATATCAATATAGATAGGTATCTTTTTACGTGTTTGTGCTTGAAGGAAAAAGTATTTTTGGGACTGTTTTGCTTTGGTACCTATTCTTTCTTGAGTAGGTATATGTAGAACTTGTAGCATCCATCTGCGAATAGCGCGGAATCGTTACTAAATAATTATGTAGACTATTGGAACGTATTTCCGCAAAGTAACTAACGCCACGGTCTAGATCGTAGTTCGTATTAGAAGTAGATTGTTTGGCTAGATTCTAACTAAGTGCTGTGTATTCAGAACCTACTCAATTAGGTGTTCAGAACAGTTAAATACGCCAAATGCTTCTTTTGAAACTTGCTCCAAGAAGCTCGTTTATAGTAATGCTATACCTATAATTATACAAGGAAGAGTTTTCAAGACGCTGGACTAACTAGACTTTTATCTACTGTTTTAAGAAATCCTTCTATCTTGTTAAAAGTTAATATTCCGTACTCTATTTCCACTTCCGGATAAAATAGTGAGCAACTTCATGTCGGTCTAATTAACGAATTTTGTCCATTTGGCGTTGGTCGTGGTCTTGGCTCTGTGCCGAATAAATGAGGTTCCATGATTTATGTGGAATAATGCGCATTATGAAAGATATTCGCTGAGCTAATTTATGTTTATCCTTTTAACCAAAGCTTAATAGTTGGTCTTTGGCTGCACGTTTGGGCGAAAATCCTCAACTCTAAATGAAACGACCCTAAAATAAGATGACTAATCTAATGGCTTAGGAACGCTCCGTGACGCCTTATTTATAAAATAAGCACCAAGCGGCTATGACGTAGCAACGTAGCACAAACAATCCATCCATCTATCCATCCATCTAAACTTTCACGTTTATAATATTAGTGAGATAGGAATGTAATTTGAATATGTAATGTAATTTGTAATTCACCATCTGAACTAACACTCATTGAATAAATAAAATCTGAAATCTGGTCTTCCGTGGAGATCGTGATAATCTACCTATTACTCATCCTTGACGGTAATTGAAGTTTTACATCAATTTCATCATTCGATTCATATTCAAATCGCGAAGTGACAACAACATTACACACGCATAGGTATTCAAAATCTTATTTGAGGCGCATACCCGTATACGATACACGTATAAGAATAAGTAGGTGGCGGCGCTAGTTTGGGTCGGGTATGCGCCTTAATGCTGTATAGTTTTTGACTTGTGACAAAAATATTAATGGAGCAAAATAGAGATATAATTCTGTAACTATTCTATGATTACTATTAGCTTAGCTTCGATACGAACATGACAAGCAATAATTACAATCAGTGTTCTGAATTAAGCAAAGGGATTTGTATCGAACGAAACAGGTCACCGCCGTTTTCTAACATTATTTAGAAAAAACATCGCTGGCTTTCATTTTTATAAATAAAGGCATTATAAAACTGAAAAATTCTTTAGAAGCCAGTTTTTAAGGTCAAAGTTCGTTGGCTCCAATAAAATGGTTTAATAGCGAGCAATTTGTTCACGTCTAAGAAACCAACTCACCAGGCTTTTGTAGCAAGGGTGTTAATGAATTGAGTTTAAAGCCTCTCACTCATCAAACAAATAAATAAATAATGCTGGGCCAGCCTTACGGTATCATCTAACGAATGTACACGAAATTTTGGTTATTATATAAGAATGTAGGTACTTGCAGGCGAGTAGGATGTGTCAACAAAACTTCCAACTCTAACTCAAGATTGCTCCATGTCCTTGAGAATTAAACAACATTTGTAAAAGTAGGTAATTTAAAATAAAAGTAACAATTAGAAGGATAGTAGCGATATAACGATCTTGTAAAACCCCCAGACTTGTATGAAAATAACCACAAGGTGCAAAACAAGAAGCTATAGTATAGGGTATACGATGTTTTACAGCAAAGTTTCAGTTTCTAACGCTGTGAAAGCTCTCTTAAAGTGCTCTTAATGAATCTCTTGAGGTGCGGAGCTGTGTGTTTCTATTCAACAGTTTTTAAACGAACACGTTGGAAGAAAGCTCTGAAATATCGTAAAAACTTCATGTTAATGCAACTCCGCCTCAGCATTATTTTTCACATAAATAGTTTATTGGTTTACTTTTGGTGTGATATGAATGAATGATAAAACTTCTTTTCTTTTCAGGTACATGTGCCTACATATTCAGAATTAATTAGGATTCACTGAAGTAGTTTTCCATAAAAGTAAACAAATGAACCTTTCATTAACTCGCCTGACATCTGATTTCGGAACTTGGGAATTTCTGATTCCTTTATTACTTTGTCATAGAGTAAGTAGACGGTGAACAGACTAAAACTTACCAAAACAGAATAACTGCTGTTCAATACATGTTGAAGGTGCAGTGCACAACGTCTCATTTAATATTATGAATTTGAATAAATAAACAAATGTTTAATGCTGGACAAATCACATAGCATCTTAGTTTGATAAGCAGAGCTTGTGGTAACTAGATAATTGATATATTTAATACAATACAATGCACACAAAGATATATTTTTATTATACATAGAAAATACCCAGAACATCCGGAACAAATATCTACAGATTGTGCAATTATTTGTCTCAAGGCGAGAATCGAATCCACAACCTTCAGGGTCGCAGGCGGACCTTTGCCCACTGCGCCACAGAGGTCGTCTGTTTTGATCTATGTGATGAAATTAGATCTATTATTTATTTTATTGATTTTTACTCTTGGGGATAACAAACAGTTACATTTAAATATTAACTATACAAACCTAAATAACCTTATTTCTAGAAGTGAACCAGCCCCGTTATCCGTAAGTTACAACTACTATTGTTTAACTACGGTAATAAAGAATTTTCGATTTTGACGCTTATTGTCATATCTACCATCACGTTTTAAGCCAAACTAGGGATTGATTGATTAATGGTAACATCCATAAGATTCCCTAAGAGGTAGCAATAAAAATCTGGTCTTCTGGTATGGCAGGCCATAGCAGAAGAGCAAACCTGGTCAGGTCCCTCTGTACGCAGAGTGGCACACAGTCAGGTGGAAGCCGCTCACGGAATTCTTAATTTGACTCTTGAACTCGCCCTAAGGCGGCCATTTGTAACCAAATTCAAGTTTCGGGATTATATTAACGAAATAATTTTATCAAAAGGCAAAAATTAAATTATATTTTGCTAGAGTGGAAATAATGCCAGAAATGTTCATATTTTGCATGTCGTTCAAATATTGTAAACCCAGCTTTACCTTAAAATCTTGTAAAGCTTTTAATTTAGATTGGATTTTTATTTTTGTAATGAAGTTAGTCCCTGCGCTCTCAGCATTTTATTTAGATAACGACTACTGAAGAAAACTTGCATTTTCTTTTAACAATAAGCAAGTAAGGTAAAGGCTTGTTCTTAAAATAGTTACACAAGAGTACTGGTAGTTACATACATACCTACGTAGTAACTACTTCCAAGTAGTTACTTTGTGCTCTGCCTGCGCTGCCTTTGACTGGTGATGTCGTTTCTAATTCGACGTCGAAACGACCTTTATGCACCCTTATGCATTTTCTACGCGATATATATTTTGTAAGAAAGGTCTTAAAGGTAGGTACCTACATGAAGGTTTTACAAAACGTCTATCTTGCAGATGATATTCTGAGCGTCTGCCTTTTAGTGAGGTTGAAATATTTTTAATTTATTTTCTACAGTTTATAATATTGTAAAGAGGAAAGATTTGTTGATTTGTTTGAATTGAATAGGCTCCGAAACTGCTGGAGAACGATTGAGAGACCGATTTTAAAAATTCATTCACCATTAGTAGGTATTCTACATTATCTCTGATGAACATAGGTGATAGTCTACCCGTGCGAAGCCGGGGCGGGCCGCTAGCTTTAAATAATTCCACAACAACAACTTTTTGAGAGATCGCTAAAGCTTGAATTGGTAACAAAATCTTGATGCATATCTATACTAATATAAAACTCTTTGTCCTGACATATATGTAGACAAGCTACAGCCTAAACCAGTTAGCGTATAGACTTGAAACTTGCAAGGTGTGTAGGTCTTGGTATGAAAATGAGCACTAAGAAAGGAATTTTGGAAATTCAAACTCTAAGGGGTTCAAAACTGGAGTCGAAAATTGAAACAAAAATGTTCTGTATTTCATTAGCCGTTAACACCAGAACTACAAAATGTTTTAAGTAGATACCTCTAACTAAACCAAACCAACACATATTTCATTCATCGTGTTCTGAAATTGACGGTAGTAGCATTACAAACACGTATGCTGCAAAAAACAAAAAAAAGAGTCCTAAAGTACCTACTCCTCAGACGACAAAACAC
This sequence comes from Eupithecia exiguata, assembly GCA_947086465.1. NCBI lineage: Eukaryota > Metazoa > Arthropoda > Insecta > Lepidoptera > Geometridae > Eupithecia > Eupithecia exiguata. The sequence goes on from OX352228.1 coordinate 707,367, forward strand.
CGGTTTACCTAAAGAAAACAGCAAAAAGTATTTTTGAAATTTTAGTATGTTTAATATCATGAGTGTCATAGATCACAAATATGGAGAAAAAAAACTTAAATAAAGTAAAAAAAACTTTGATTAGGTATTTAAAATTCAAAAACACATTCATCCCCCACGAGACTGATCAATCTGATTTGAGGGATTTCAGGAAAAAAAATCCGGTAATCCCCCACGTGGGGGATGGCCGTGGGGTATTTCCGGAATAAACTTATTCACGTTGATTCGCGGTTCGGACTCAGCTCCTTTCGGATTAGTAATGTGACGTGACACCCAGATTAGGGTGATTTCGTTTTCAAAACTAAAAAAAAGTAAAGAAAAAACAAATTACTTAATACTCGGTTACCTTTACTATCACACAAAAGAACCATTCTTGACATTCAACATTCGTAACTGCAGTTAATATAATATGGTCCATTCTGCAGTTCCATTTTTCGATAAAGCGTCCGAGCTATCAATGACGAACGTTATCATGCCATGTCGTGATAAACGGACTATTTTTACCTCTCTAAATTAAAGCCCGCGATCTCCAGGACATTAAGTACCTACCTACCAGCAAGACGGTGGCGCCACTTGCCACAGACCACGTGAAAACATGGCTCTATTGCGAGAACAATTTAAACTTTAAGTTGGCTGTCCAGATCCTGTGACATCACATCACTCTTTGGGACAATGTACAGTCCAGCCTTTAAGGATAAGTTGAGAAATCAAATTCCACGTGGACGAAGTCGCGGGTAACATATAAAGCTAGTAATATATAAATCTCGAGCAGTAAATGTATGAGATAGTGTTTTTATGACTAATTTAGTAGCATCTCATGGACGAGATGATTTTTTTAGTAACTTTCAACATCTTTTATCATGCTGTCTCAATTTTGTGCATAGTGTTGGAAAAAAACCAGTTAAAATGCGAGCGTCAGATAATACATAGTTACTTTAATGTTCTACATTTACCGTACAGCATTATAATTGATACATTTATCCATATTTTACATAAAATTCCCTATATTTTTATTTTTGCCCTCTCGTCTTTTTTCTTTCTTTCTGTAATGGCCTTTTTCTTCAACTTCTTATATGATGGCGCCATACCGTTCAATGGAATGGCTACATAACATTTCGATACTTTTATAAAAATCAGACAGTTATTAATACAGAAAAATATAATATTTACTCGACTTCTAAAAAAAGAGGCTATGTTTTTATTGATGCTAACAGTCGGCATCCTGAAACCTACAGGACTGTCTCTAGTCCTGCTCGGCCATTAAAGATGTTGTATGTCCTCATACATGTTTGATACTAAACAATTCAAAATTGTTGATTTAAATAAGTTATATAAGACTTATTTCTTACTTACTATCAAAACAAGATTACTAACAATACTAAATTTATACTATTATGTAACGAAATAAATGAAGCAAATTATCAAACACAAAATACACAGAAAAAAAATAAGAAAGAAAAAAAATGCAATTTCTTTCTAATATCAGAATATTAAATATTGTGTGATTAAAGAAGTAACGGATGATGCAGTAACTAGATAACAACGAGACTTATTAGTAATAGGCTTACAATTTATGATATTACCAAATTTATGAATAAAAACTGTAACGAAGCGTTACAACTTTATTTGTTCATTTATTTTAGATATTTAGTTTTAATAATTTTGAATTTTACTGTATTTACCGAAATAATTATTTATCATTTATCACATAATCATTCTAATTTGACATAATCATCGTGATTATGTGATATTTCACATAATCATCATATTATATGAAATGAATAAGCAAATAATAATGTTAAGTTTGTATTAATAATGTCTTCATCTTCACGCTAATAATGCGATGGCGGTGGTGAGCAGGCAATCAAAGATGTCATTATGATACGGCGTCTGCGTGAAAGAGAACAAAGGGAAACGTTAGTTGTGTTTTAATAATTAGGTAAATAGCTATTAATATTAGACGGAAAAGATTAGCTGGATGGAAAAGGTTACTATTACTAATAAGGAGGTGCTGAAAAGAGTCAAATAGATAAGATTTTTCATGAACACCATTCTGAACAAAAGTGGAGGAAATTGCATAATTGCGCCGACAAGTGCTAGGCTCTTTCATTTATAAGTATTTGGAAATTATCTGAAGAATCCCTATTTAAATAGTAAATTCTCATCATCGAATTAATTTATTATAATGATAACACACTAAAATAAACTGTGAACGATACCCTTTTTACCAACGTTACCACCATGATGTCAGTATGATACAGCGTCTGTGTGAAAGAGAACGAAACGTTAATTGTGTTTTAATAATTAGGTAAATAGCTATTAATATTTATGTTACACGGAAATGATTATCTGGATGGAAAAACTACCATTACTAATAAGAAGGTGCTGAAAAGAATTAAATAGATAAGATTTTTCATGAACACCATTCAAAACAAAAGTGGAGGAAATTGCATAATTGCACCGACAAGTGCTAGGTTCTTTCATTTATAAATATTTGAAAATTATCTGAAGAGCCTCTATTTAAATAGTAAATTCTCTTCATCGAATTAATTTATTATAATGATATTATAGTAAAATAAACTGTGAACGATACCCTTTTTACCAACATTTGAGTCCTTGTGATCGGGTAAACTCATTAACGTGTTTTGAGTCCTCGTAATCGGGCAAACTCACAAACAGTTACTTATATCTTCGTAGTTGGGTTAAACAGTTACAGTAAGGTTTAAACCTTTTGACGTAGAGGATGCTCCTTAACGTGTTTTGAGTCCTCGTAATCGGGCAACCTCATAAACAGTTACAGTGAGTCCTCGTAATTATCATATTAATCTGTTTTGAGTCCTCGTAATCGGGCAAACTCACAAACAGTATGAGTCCTCGTAATCGGGCAAACTCATTTATTTATATGTATGTGTATTTGAGTCCTCGTAATCGGGCAAACTCACAATACTTATATCTGTGAACAATTACAAAATATTATATATATATACCTACACACATTCATTTATTATAAGTGCTGCAAGATGCTGTTCCATTAATAATCATTAAATGTAGCTTTTCTCTTTAGTTTTTCTAGATATGTGCCTTTATATTCTATTTCTGAGGCTTTGTACCTTTGACATAATCTTACTTTTAACATTACAAGGATAGTGCTGTGATTAGAGATCATAACAAGATCCTCAGTAATAAAACACTGTTTTTACCGGATTGATCGCGTATATTTATATTTTGTTTATAACCTGACGTTTCGGAGGCTTTTCAGCTTCCATGGTCACAGGCAGACTGAGGTGACATTTGTCTTTACAAGTAATTTGAATTTTGCATATCTATTTATTATGAGTTCTCGCGAAAATAACCTTAGAATATACTAAGATCCTCAGTGTTAAAGAATGGTTGGCTGTAATCATTTATATTTTATCATTTAATTATAACTAAAAAGTTTTAGTTATTTGTGTGTTTGAATTGAATACAAATATTTTTTTTTATTTATAATTGGTATTGTCTTAATGAACCTTCATATTATTATGAACTTGACAGTTGGCTATTGTACTGACATTTATTTCAAGTCAGCAAATTTTGATCAAACTATACGAGTTAGTGTTTGAGCCGGGTGTCTGTCTGAAGTATCTCCATTTATTTTTAATTTGTTAACGATGTCGATAAATTATAATATAATTCGTTAAATATTTATTATTCGTTACTAAATTTAAATTCAATTGAAAGGTAATTCGACTGACTGTGTGATAATTATAATTTGTGATGTTGGAGCATAGATAAGTTCGTCATCCATCACTCATCACGCCGCTAACTACCATAAGCACAATCAAATTGCATTGTCTATATTTCTCGCTAGTCTGACGGTACGATCTCAGCGCAGGAGACTGGATGCCATTTGGATTTGTCGCGTTCTTGTGTTTTAGTAATGATACTAAAATGTATAGCAATTTTACCAACTGGCATTAATAATAATAATAATCATTTATTTCAGACGATAGAACAGTTACAGATCTTATTTTAACTTATTCTACGGTCCATAGTAATATATACCTTAAAACTAACATACATACAATATTAAAAACTAAAATTAATGATGCGTTATTTGACGGCGAGACGTGACGCAATCAGGGTGTCAGCTGACGACATTAAGCAATGTGATGTGATGATTATTATTATAATACATTTTAATCGAAACTTCTATGAATAATTAAATAGATAACACATTGTACGGCTTGCCTGAATATTTTGACCCAGTTTAAATTTATTAAATTGAAAAATGTATGAATAAAATGTATGTATCCTTTGACGTTGTGGAATGTATATTTCAAAATAAATAAATGTTTTTTTATTTTTTATTATTATTATGTAGGAATGTGCATGTCACTAAGGTAACACTGATTTGGTAAATGCATTATTTTTAATTCCCATAAGTTATCCTTTATTTTAGATTTTCTGTTATTATGTGAACTTTGACCTAATGATAGCTCACAGAACTCATAAATTTATCTGTGTAAATCTATTTGGTATCTGTATATTATCACTAATAAATAAATGAACTTTTGAAGACCTAGCAATGCCTAGTAATGCTTTGAAGCGCGTTCTAGGGTTCGAAATCAACCTTAAGGCAAACTTCGTTACCGGCCGGAGTCCACACAAAGCGTTCATTTTAGGACTGGCACTTTAGAAATTGCCTTGGACTAATTTAAAGCACGTTTATAAAACAAAATGTAAACTATAGATGCTACATGGGATTTGATGACCAAGATCAAGAAACATGTGGTTGCCATCGTTTAACAACTCTCAAACTAGCTAACTCTCAAATAGCTATAATTATAGAAGACATTTAAAGATTTATATAATATGCTTTTTTTTTTTTATTACTTTTTATATTCAAACTTTATTTTATTAAATTCATTACCATTATATAACATCTGACATTAACATTTTAATTTTCACTTTACTTTTTTTTGACAATGTTATTGCAGCTACTTATCTTTAATCATTTTAATGTTCTATTTATTTTGTTGTTCTATATTTAATATTTCATGTACTTGAACGTTATATATTTTAAAATGTAACTAATGTGAAAAGGCATTTGACTTGACTAAGTGCTCCTCGTGAGCCAATGGTATTAATAAATAAATTGAATTGAATTGAATATAGATCAGTTGAGCTACCTTATGATTTTTCGCAACAGTCTGCAGTAAGCTCAGTTGTTTAAATTGTAAATACTAGTTTTAATTTAATTCTATTATTTGATTGTAATTTTCCTTATTAATTACTATTAGATACATATTTCTTTTTAGTAGTAAGTACAACTTTTAAGCGTTATATTTTCGATTGCTCTCAGATAGGAAAGTGTTAACTTGATAATATTAACAATTATTAAAATTACGATGCTTCATCATTATAGTTATTGTATCACCTTTAAACATGCAATTAATCAATAAATAAACTTTTAGTTTACATGACTTTTACAGTATGATTAATTATGTTTCACATTTAATTGTATATAATGCATAAGTTAAAATAATCAATATTGTTTACACTTTTGATCCATCTAAATTTCTAGCCATAAAATGGTGAATTAGTAGAGAATGACACAGGTACACTATGATATTCTATATGAAATGGGGTTAGATGATGTTGAGTGAACGGTGGTCTAGTATTATTATTATTAATTTATGTGTCGTGTGTATACTTTGCTTATTATATTGACATATCTAATGATGTCCTCATATTTCAAAATAATTGTGTATGGAAATCCCTTATTCTTTATTGGCTGTTAGTGATATGTTGACAAAATGTCCAATTTAACAAATTTTTTGTTTTGTTTATTTGTATCTATTGTATACAATGAATACGGTTAATATCACCAATTACATTAATTAAATCAGTTTAAGTGAATAGATAGGTAGGTGTACATAGTTAATAAATGTCGTTATTAAGAAATTAATAAGGCAAAGAAGTAATAATAATACCGTTCAGAACAAGTAAACGAAATGAAAAATCTTTTTATTATTGTTGTCATAGTACTTAATAACTAAGTGATGGAAAATAAGAATTTCCATGATCTCGTTACCGAATTAGCAATGAATCAGTGTACTAATAGGAGCATGTTTACTCATATTCATTCTTTCGTTGGACGATTTGATTGTAAATTTAATTCGTATATGAATAAATAAATAAGTAACCATGCATGAATTATCTGTGTATGTAATAATTATTACTATGTATAATTTGTGCATTATTAAATATACATGATTAGGAGTTAAAATAATGTGCACAATTAAGGGTTAAACTTGTGAACATAGAGTAACAAAATAGTCATTAAGGGTTATTAAAAATAATGTAAAACTGATAAGTGCAATCATTAGGATTAAAATTGAGCGCATAAGTAGATTAAAATAGTTCAGCGTTATGGGATAATAAAACAGTTTGCATCGGAAGGGTTAAAATAATGGGTTTCATAAATCATTTTTCCGCATAGGTATATTTTTTAGTGTTGTAATTAGAAATTACAATCCGGATTATCTGAAATCCGTGTTATCCGAACTATCTGGACAATTTCTCATATTTCTTTATCCTGATTTAGGCGTTTTAAATCCGAGCAATTCGGATTATCCGGATTTGTGAATGATGCAATCCGTATTATCCGGATAAGAAAATTGACCGGATATTGCAATCCCTATTTGTGATAGCGTAGATACTTCAAAGAGTAAGTATGTAAAATGTGTATTATTTATTACTTTTATTGTTAACACCTCTTGGTTAAACGAATATACATTGTTATTAAGCCTGTTGGTCTGCCGTTCCATCTGACTATGAGTGTGAGATATAATAAGAGTGTGAGTGCACCCATGATTGCACATGCACTTGGGCACTATAATATATCATGTGCACCTAGCTAGTCTCCATTGAAACTGGTCGCCTTGACATTTGGTAAATGCCATGAGTGGATACTTATCTGGAATAGTGGATGTACCTATGCAATACCTAAACATGCCGTGCATGGAGCTATAAAATAGACAGATTTTCATATGATAATGAACTTTTTAAATCTTTAATGTATATATTTTTTTTATTTTCTTTTTAAATGTTATCAAATAGCTAGAACAAACTAGGTAACTCAATTCAATGCAGCACCAACAGCCTTTCTCCTTCATGAACAATCAACAGCATCAGTTTGAAAACAATTGGTGATCATGCACATTGTATGCAACATAATTCAAAACTCAAAGTAGGTAGTTTATGTCCTTTAGACCATACAGGACTCTTGGACACGTCACAAAACTCAGATTACATAAGTAAAACTAGGAAATAAATGATCACTTTGATTTTTCTGTCCATTTCAATCTTTTTAAGGTAAAGAAGCGAACAAGAAACCGTTACCTTGTTATAATGTTAGTTTTCAGGTTGGAGCAAAACTCATCCCAGGTTTTCTTCTCTAAATAATCTGATATTTCATAATAGGCCCTTTTACAAAAGATATGTTTAACAATTTGTTTGAATTTATTTATTGACAATATATTTTTTTTTTGCAACTCACTTGGGATTTTGTTGTAGAAGCATATACTTTAATAGATACAATAACCTTGTGTAACCTAGTTGTGGACACAGCTAGTTTATTCTTATTTCTAGTATTTAATTTATATATATTGCCATTTTTGGGGAACCGTTTGATATTCTCATGAGTGTTCAAGTTTTCATAAATATATTGACATAATACTGTCATTATGTTCATTTCCCTGAATTCATCCCACAGGGACTCCCCGGGACCCATATACAGGAACAATTATCAACTAATAAAATGGTAATAAGCGCTTGCTCAGTTTATTGTATGAGGGTGTAACCTGATAACTATCTCAAAATGAAACTATTTACTATTAAAATTTAAAAAAATAAACTAAGTAGACAGTTTGATCCTGAATAGCCGCTAGAGAGAAGGTTTATGTGAATTTTTTTAAGAACTAAGCTGGACTAAACTATCCAGACTTTTCATTAACAAGAAAACATAATCATGTGTTGTCGGAGTCATTGTAAACTTTGGTCACTACCAAAAATTATTTTTCTTCCAAGGTAAAGTAACTGATCTGATTAACAGTAGAATTGATATTAATAGGTATATCATATTAATATCAATTCTATATATATAACATAGCTATAGCTTGGTTTATTTTATTTTGTTGTTGATTTCCGAATGGAATCAATGAATTTGAATTGAATTGCATACCTCGACATGTCCAGTCCCTGACATTCTAGATCAAGTTTCGCAAAGGTAGCTATTGTTTTATAGGAAATAGTAAGAAGAGTTCAGAACCGGAATGTCTTATAATTAAGTTTTGAAGTAGATGGTGTTATTACATGCCTTTTTATAACCTTATCTTCATACTCCTGACCAGTACCTATGTGATGAGTTGTGTATGTGTAAGTATTCTCTGTGAGAAGAACAGGTACGGCAGGAGTAGGTGTCCATTGTGTCCTTACCTACTCTAGCATTTCTTTGCATTGCATCTTGCTGCTTCCTCCAAGGTTATGATTAGGATAGCACCTTGATGCTTATACATAACATTATGTTGATATTATGTTACCTACTCAGAGAGTTTTCTTGTTGAAGCAGGTAGGTAGGTAGGTACATGTTGTGAGTATTTTTCTTAGACTACTAACTCAACAATTACCAGGTAGTACCTAGGTACACTCTGTGGAAGGCCATTATTAAGCAAATAGCATAAAAATAAAGTCTACATACCATTTGTGGGACGTAAGGTTAATCTCGCTTCTGATTTGTTTTTTTTTTTTTTTTTTAATCTTTATTTAATTATAGAGGGTTTAATCAACATGATTATGCCACCCTCGAAGGTATGCTTAAGTAAATTAGTATCTACGCTTAATTCCTAAATTAACAAATATTAACATATCTAGGGCTTCCTCTGACAGCGGAGTAGCCAAAATATTGTTGACTACACCAATAGAAAACAGATCAATATTGTGTTTACAACAAAAATCAAATCTTTCCACTTCGTTCCGAACACACTCCACGACAATATGGTACACATCTTCTACTACGTCACATTCGGTACAGTCTGGTGAACTAGTCTTGCGCATAAGAAAACCAAAACGATTGAGAGGAATGTGTCCCGATCGGAGCCTCATCATGGTAACGATGTCGGACCTGGCCATTTTCGAACCATCGAACCAAGGGGCTTTTGGTAGTGTTGGTTGTATGGTCTTATACCAAATACTTTTACTCAGCGATCTCTCGTCGAAATACTCAGTCCAATTTGCCCTACATCTTTCTTTAATGAGATTAAGTAGGTCACTGTGATAAGGTAAAAAATTCATGTAGATTCCATCTTCGATTGATTCCCCGGCAAGACGATCGGCCTCCTCGTTACCAGATAGGCCGATGTGTGACGGAATCCATTGCAGCGTGATGTGTTTGTTTTTACTCGATAGTTTATCGAGAGACGCCAAGACGCTAAACGCTATCGGAGCTCCACGACATGTCGTGGTGCACCGAGCGAGGTGATGAAGGGCGCTTTTGGAGTCCGTCAAGATGACATAAAAACCGCTTGCTAAAGAATCAATGTACGAAACCGCTTCCGCTAAAGCCAATAACTCTGTATACATAATAGATATTTTCGAGGTTATCTTAATTTTAACTGACGAGTTCGATTGGGGATCGTAAATGGCCAGTCCCGAGTGGTCGTCTTTTTTGGACCCGTCCGTGTAAATTTTATAACAAGTTGAGTAATTGCTTAATAAATAACTGTCACAAATCGTTTTCAACGCACTCGAATTATAGCTGTGTTTAGATTTCGAGATAGTGTCGATATCCGGTTTTATAATAGAAACGTCCACACTGCTAACCCATTTATTTAATAAAAATACAGCATTTCTAGGACCTGAGTAAATCGGAGTATCTTTATATTGTTCATGGATCGTAAGTAGTATAGGTTTTGGTCTGCGTCTACAAAGATAACTCTCACTAAGTGTATTCAGCTCGTCTAGTAAAGTTATTACATCATTATTAGACCATGATTTTATACGGAGCCAATATTTACCGGCCAGATAATATCTTCGAACACTGAGCGGCTGAATGCATAGTTCATATTCCATAACGTGTATAGCTGTACTTCGTATAAATCCACCTATAACACGCATGCATTGATTTTGTGCTCTATCTAATTTACCTAAATGTGTTTTGCAGCTGTTTCCGTAGATAAAACTAGCGTAATCTAACCTACTTCTTATACTAGCTATGTATAGGCGCCTCAAATGACTAGGGTGCATTCCCCACCCAGACCCAGATAATACTTTAAATATGTTTATGAATTTCGATGCTCTGTCTTTTATCTCATTGATATGCTTTGACCATCGCAATCCTCGATCTAGCCAAACACCAAGGTATTTATAATAATCTACCATTTCTAGAGGTGAGTTATATAAAGACAATGTCACAGACTCCCTTAAAAATGTATTCCTAAATATACAGAACTTACTTTTGGATGGTGAAATATTCAAACCAATTTTAGAAACGATATCTGATAATTTATTTATTGCGATTTGTATTTTATTCGCCCCTTCGTTTGCGCTGCTACAAGTTACGTAAAGGACGAAGTCATCCGCGTATTGTGATATGTGTACATTATTTATCTCTTTACAAACAAATAGGGTTGCAATGTTGAAAAGAATTGTTGAGAACGGGTCCCCCTGAGCAAGACCGCGGTATGTATTACGATTAAGACTAAAATTTTCCGAATTAATTGTTAAATGTCTCTCTTTTAAAAAATTCCAAATATATCTACACATTTGAGAGCCAATTCCTAACGTGTCCATAATGCCTAATAAACTTATAATATCCACATTGTTATATGCGTTATCTATATCTATAAAACAAGCTATTGTCATTTTTCTTTGCAGAAATCCTAATTGTATACGCGTGACTAAACTCGTTAAATTGTCCAAAGTAGAATGACCCTTCCTAAATCCAGTAGTGTTGTTAGAAAAAAAACGATTTCTCTCAATAAACCATTCTAATCTTTTTATTAGAATGTTGTGAAAGATTTTACAAAGACACGATATCAAAGATATAGGACGTAGGGCTGAACTCGATTGGGGATCGCGACCAGGTTTAGGTATTGGGAGTATAGTAATTTCCCGCCACTGATAAGGTACAAAACCGGTTTTATAGAACTCATTATATAGATAAATTAAAATAGTTTTACCATTATCAGGAAGGTGTACTAACATCGAGTATGATATATTATCGCAACCGGGGGAGGTGTCTTTATGTCGTAAACTACAATTCAACTCTTGTGTAAGTATAGGTATCTCTAATTTATTATTACACGAAGTAAAGTCAGGCGCGTCAGAACAAACATAATCAGGAGTTAAACTCTTCAGTAACTGATAAGCTTTATCTTTGTCAACATAATGCCGCGGAGTATTGAAACCTTTAAACCACCTTATCTTTCGCCATAATTCGCCTTGATGAGTTGAACCGCTGATTGAAGAACAATATTCCTGCCAAGCCCTATCTTTTTCTTTACGTATCAGTTTTTGTGTTTCTTTAACCTTCTCCTGCAAGTTAGCTAAATTGATAGGTGTAGGGTTGCGTCGAAATGTGGATAATGCAAGACGGCGTGCTGCGACTGATCTAGACAAGGTAACACTCCAATACGGCTTGGGAACAAATTTTTTCTCAGGATTTGAATTAATTCTAATGTATGGAATGTGACGGTCAGCGACGGAGTTTATACACTGCACAAAATTATTATATGACTGCTGCAAACCGTTTGTTATTGTGAAATTATAAAACTTGTCATTTAAGTCATTAGTGTAGGAATGCCAATCAGCTTTTTTAAAGTTTCTTTTTGTTACATTAACAGAGTTAGCCTTAAAATCAGTAAAAATTTTAATAATCACGTGATCACTTCCTAAGGTTTCACTTAAGGTGGACCAATTTAATCTAAGGGAGATATCAGATGTAGCCAGCGACAAATCGGGAGAACTCTTATACAAAACACCATCTGCTAGTTTAATTCGTGTAGGTTGACCATCATTCATAGTTATGTAGGGACTGTCAATTAACGCATTAAATATTTGTGTGCCTCTACCATTCGTTTTAAACGACCAGTTGGGATGGTGCCCATTAAAATCACCGACAATCAAGGAGTTAGAATGTAAAAGAGAAAATAATTGATCCCAGTCCTGTTGAGTAGTTCTAACTGACGGGGCGCAGTATATTGAGATTAAATTTTGGATGTGGTCACAATTGTAAAGTTTTATACCTATCATTTCTATTCCGGGGTTACTACAGCTAAGATTCAATATTTGTGATTTAATTGATTTATGTACTAGTATTGCAACTCCGCCCCATCCGTCGTCCCTATCTTGGCGATAAATATTATAACTATTTACCTTGATGTTGATCTCGGGCGTTAACCATGTTTCACAAAGAGCAGCAATGTGGACGTTTTCCTGCGATAACAATTGTTCTAAAGCTATTAATTTAGATTTCAAACTTCTAGCATTCCACTGAATAATGTTCACTCTTAATAGACTTTTCATTGTGTCATCCATCTTGACGTATAAAGTCAAAGATGAACTGCAAAATTGGCCAGTCAGGAAGAAGGTCTACAAGGAAAAATACTACACACTCAGCACAACACTTAAACGCCATTTTCAATTTAGATTGTATAGATGCTCCTTTTACGAAAATAATTTCTTTCAATCTCTGTAATAGATCCTCCACTAGTGAACTTCTTTCAGACTTGCTATTTTCCTGTAGTATTTCTTTCTTTGTCTCGGTTGGATCCGATGGCGTGTCACTTCCACCGTCATCAGTCCACCGGAGTGGTGTAGCTGACTGACGAGATTTTCTCGCAGGACGTCTTGTTCTTTTATGCTCTTCATGGAGCACAGCTTTTGTTTTTAAAACCTCAGCATATCTTGGCGTATTCGGTGGCATTGGTGTTGCAGTTGGTTGAGGACGGAAGCATTCCGGGAATATGTTAAAATAATCCGTTGACGGTCCCTCCTCTTTTGGTATAGTCTTATCTGTTTGCGGTGGTTCCGGGGTTTCGGGGTTAACGTACATTGTTAAAGCTCGTCTATACGTGCAGTTGAATTCAGCCATGATTTCCCGAAGCCGCTTCTCTTTTAAGAAAGCTGGACACTCCTTTTTATTAAGCGACATGTGACGGCCGCCGCAATTGATGCATTTGTAACGTTCGGTTTCACAATTATCATGTTCTCCGGTACATTTTGGACAAGTTGTTTTGTTCGAGGGGCATCTTTTGGTGACGTGACCTAGCCTCCAGCAATTAGCGCATTGAGAGACTGGAAAGACGTAAGGTTCCACTTTTATATGTATTCCATCGACGTTGACGTGTTCTGGAAGAAACGAACCTTTGAAGCAGAGACGAACTGATTCACTTGGTTTCCAACCTTCTTTCTCATCATCTTTACAGCGGCGTTTTAGACGGTATGCCGATAGAAGCACAACTTTTCCAGGACAGGATATATTTTCGACAATCTCACCTTCCTCCATATCCAGGTCTACGTTTTTGATAACACCGAACGAAAGGTTTTTCTCCATAGCTCGATGAATACGCCAGCCTTTCTCTAAAAATATTTGGCATGTTTCCAATTTACAAGCGCTTTCTTCGCTGGTAACATCCACTCGAATTTTAAAAGGGTTTATAAATTTGATATTTTTAATGTCCGGTATGTTATGGGTTTTCAAGGCTTTTGCGAAGGAGAAAACCTTTGGCATTTTCTCATTAGATGCAATATAAATCTCTATTAATTCAATTTTTTTCTTCTTCTCTTTAAATTTCATTGTATTCCACTCGTTTTCGTTTTCTATTCCTGATGAATCTTCTTCTTTTTGTCTTTTCTTTTTTATCTTCTGATCTTCACTTACTTCCATTTCAATTAGGTTTTCTTGCTGTAGTGTTGGTTCCGCATTAGGTGTTCTTACTTCATTATTCAACGAAATATTTTCTTCTTGGAGTTTCGGTTCTATATTAGGTGGTATTTCTTCATTATCCAACGAGCTGTCGCTAGGTAGTAGTGCAAAACTGTTGTGGTATTGAATAGCCTTCTTATCTTCGTCCATTGTTAGGCAATTAATCGCTGCGCATCGTTATCAGTGCACCCGGTGACCAGGTAGGTATCCCCGGCACACACAGGTGCAGCGCGCGAACAAAAGAATCCGAGCGGTCGGCGATAACAATTAACTGCTACGACGGGACACGGTCACCTCGATCGAGTGCCGAGACGAGAATGGTTCTTCTTCTTCTGATTTGTTGGAAAAAAACCAGTTAAAATGCGAGCGTCAGATAATACATAGTTACTTTAATGTTCTACATTTACCGTACAGCATTATAATTGATACATTTATCCATATTTTACATAAAATTCCCTATATTTTTATTTTTGCCCTCTCGTCTTTTTTCTTTCTTTCTGTAATGGCCTTTTTCTTCAACTTCTTATATGATGGCGCCATACCGTTCAATGGAATGGCTACATAACATTTCGATACTTTTATAAAAATCAGACAGTTATTAATACAGAAAAATATAATATTTACTCGACTTCAAAAAAAAGAGGCTATGTTTTTATTGATGCTAACAATAGTAACTTTGTTAGACTTAAGCATGTCCCAGGTACTTTGTGAAATTAAAACTTCAATACACCAGGTTAATACAAAGTCAGGCCAAAGTAACGTCACCTAATCTATGGTCGGGCTAGAATCTAGCCTAGGTAATATACAGGGTAAATGGTACCTCGCTGACGCCGCGAGAACACCCGGTCCTGCCTATCATGACGAACACATTCGTGAAGACGCCAGATCACGCAGTGTCAGTAACTTACAAATATCCCTGTAAAGTTATTATGTGGTCTTCCATCTAGGTAACAGTAAATGTTGTGTGAATCCAGCCCAGTCCTGTAGTTAAAGAACATACTCATAAATCATCTGCTCTCCCCCACAATTCGGCTATTATTCGATCTTCCGTTACAAAGATGATTGAGGGGCCCATCATCTTGGATAAGTCCTTTTTGTCTCTGCGAATATAATGAAAGGAGTTGGTGTGGTTTTTGCCGTGGTTTCTTACCCGGCTGAAGTATTTAATGAAATTTAAAATATACTTACCTTTACATACATTTATTTATTTATTATTATTATTTAATTGTAAAATGCAACAGAAAATCATCATGATCTAAAAGTTCATCCATAAATAAAGGCAACATTTACCAAAATTGGGAGAATTCTCACTCATGAGTAGGTTCTGAATGTTTACGCGGAAAGTTATGAATGACAAAATGAATAAGGGCGTGCTAGGGTCAGCGCTGGTTCTAAGAGTATTAAAAGAATAAGATATCAGAGCGACTTAGACCACGTATAGAGCCATATGTACAGTCGATGACTAAACTAAGTGGCCCTCTGGCGATGCCTCAGTCGCCACCATAGCGATTGGTGATTAGGGACACAGAAAATAACTCTATTCTTAGATTAATAACTCTATGTTCATTGTCGTGATAATGTAATTAGACGTGGCCATAATCACGCAATAAGTCTAGGGTTTTTCGTTCTTTGGATTCTATATTCAATGAATGCCAAGGGAAGTTATTAATGTTCATTCATAACTAAGCCTACGCCGCTGTTTTTCTGTAACCATTATAAGTAGTAGATTCAATTTAATTTACAGAATGCGACCACTACAGCACTAATCATTATGAAAAAATAAACGATTTCGTACGGAACCCTTTGTGCACGAGTGCGACTCGCTCTTGGACGGTTTAGTTAACTACAAGTCGTAAATTTAAGGTCGTCAATAAGCGTTAGGTAGGTACATTGGGACACAGAATAGAACAACCTTAGGTAGCAGTGTAGGTACTATACTATAATACCTTGTCATTTTATAGTTGACTCACTCGACGACCGCGTTCAGCCTGCCAATTACCGTTCTTTACTATGACAAGGTACTAAAGTGTCTCTGTGCAGCTCAGTGTACCGTAATTACATACTTAGTAGAGTTGCCTTTGACTGAAAGGTTGTGCATAAACCTTTAGGATCTATCTATTGGCACTAGGTAAGTAGGTACGTGCAGTTGTAAGGAGGTATAGGTACTCAGTTTTACTTAACTTTTATAGTAGGCACTTACCAAAGTTAAGAAGGAAAATGAAGTTAAGACCAACCAAATGAAATCATTTAAAATATCCCTTACGTAGCAGCATAAAAAAATTACGAAGGAAAACAGCAATTTCCTGTAATAAGTGAAATTTCCAGTGGCCGTAAACTTTACGAACATCAGGTCAGCTTGCAGCATAAAATTCATAAGCTGAACATAAAACGGCAAATGGCGAACAAGAAAATGTTTACTTAGAGCACCAAAATAAATAAATATTAGGTTTTCTCCAGTAGGGAACTCTAAGCTTCATGCCCATGCCACCCTACTGCGCGCGACTTCGCTCATTTGGCTTAGATCAAATGTAAAACTACCATCCGCCTAACTAGTCAATTCGGATCTATTTATTTATTCATTTTACATAGTGCACTAGATTAATAGATAGATATGTTTTACTATTGTCCCAAGGCGGGAATTGCACCCGCAACTTGTGGGCGATGGGCAGGCGAAGGTCTGTGGCGCGGTGGAGCTTCGCCCACCGCGCCACAGGGGTCGTTATCCGCTGGTACGTTTTAGCGCTTAGGTAATTAAATTAAAAACAATCATCCGTCCCTCTTGTTGAACAGTCGATGGGCACTCGTGGATACCAGATTTGCAAAACAATCCAAACGTGGAATAGAATGAGGGGTTTTCGTTTCGTATTAAAAAAAAAAAAGCTAGTTCTAAATATCTCGATAGATGGCAGTGTGTCAACTGGCGATTAGGGTATGTCTATGTCAAATGAAGGGAAAACAAACTTTTTCTGAGTGTTGCCATTTACGCATTTTTTTAATGCTAAAACTGGCAGATTTTGTGATCGGTTCACCTTCTAACATGAAACCGATGACGGGGACATAGTTAAGTCCCGTCCCCGTCGGTTATGGTACGTAAAAATCGTAAAAAACGGGGACATAAGTCCCAATTAAAAATATTTTGGTTTTGAGCTTTATTTTGTTCAAATGAAGAACTCTTTTAATCAGATGTATTTTTGAATGACGAGAATGAGATGAGATGAGATGTATTATTACTGAATAACGAGTCACACAATCACAAAAAATCTCCGCCATCTTAGTACAACATGTCGTCCCAAACAGCTGCGCAAGGTCAGTAACCCGAGCCGGCGCGACGGCACTCGAGTTTCGTCTCAAGGCGTAAATGATTTGTTGTTTTTATAAAGTTTTGAAAAAAGAATCGAATAGATCTGTGAAGGTTATACCTAAAAATGTCGTGTTTACCTGTAAGTAGGTAAGTAACTTGCATATCAGAAAAGGACCTATTTCAGTTTTTAATACCTAAGTAAATGAAAAAATATGTAGGTAGGTATGTTGTTGGTAAACCTTTATTATATAAATAAATGAAGGCGTCACAAACACACTATACATTTTATACGTTATTTATGCCTAGTGATATTAGTTTTAAAGGTGATTACTGTTCCTATTTTCAGCTTGCAATATATCATTTTGCAGTTTTCCGGATATTTTACGAAACATCTTTTAGTCATATATTTCGGACAAAATTTAAGTTCGGTTTGGAGTTTTTTAATTTTGACTGTGGCAACACTACATTCGTTTCCTATTTTTGAGAAACCAAAATAAATTCAAGATTTTCTTCAAGTTTTTAGTGGTTTCCCGTCCTTCGTCAGTTCTGGAATCGAATGTTCTTTCTCTGGCTGCGCCGCCCACGCGCCGCCGGTTTTTGCTGTTGGTGAAGTTATATTCTACCCGATAAAGTTATCTTGCTGTGTTCGAGTTATTGTTAACAACTGGTTGTGTTTGTGCTGATATGATAAAGAGCCTGACTCTGAGCCTATGAAAAACTGATGGTAATGAATGTGTACAAGCAGACGTACAAGAATTGGCTTAAAGGTGAATATTGGTAGCGTGTGTCAACAAAACAGCCGAGCTCTTGGGAATATCGCAAAGAAGTGGTTATAAAAGAACACAAATCTACAGGAAGAATTTCTTCGCCCAAAAAAAGGTCGCAAAACCAATTTTAACAAAGTATTGACAATTTCACGTATTCTGCTATATGAAGAATCGTCCATTCGTTTTTTCGCCGAAATGAATTATCTGCTCTAACAAAGGTAAAAATTGAGTTAAGTATCTACCTCATTTCAAAGGGAAGTCTATTTAGTTATTAGTGTCTTTATTTAAAAAAAGTAAAAGGATAAAAAGCAGCCTATGTTTTATTCCGGACTATAATCTATCGCTATGCCAAATTTCATACAGATCTATTCATATGAGTAGAGAGTAACGTACATCCATCCATCAATCCAAACCTTCACCATTATAATATTAGTGGGATAAAAAGTTTTTTGTGTTTGCGCTGCTGTAAGCCACTGCACATTAACATAATGTCAGGATTTGATTTAACGTTTTAGAGCTTCTCAAATTAGTGGTTAACCAAGCACACCTACTGCATCTGAAAAATGACTTGTATCACTCAGGCATTATAGCTTCCTGTGATCTGCATGTAAAATATTTGCTATTTTGTTGCAGGCCATACAGTAATAAAAACAAGGGTGGATACCGAGGTCAAGTCATCGAAATAAGCTTTCTTGGAACGCTTAACAACAGGCTTGAATACTCCAACGGGAAAAGGACAATAATTGATATTCAGCTGTAATTATAGGCAACGAAGAAATAAAAAACAAGAAATGTATTTGTTTATATTTATTTCTGATGTCAAATAAATAATGACTTTGTAGGACTAAGGTATTAGTAATTTAGGCAGTGAAAACTAATACCTATAATGTACCTATGAATAAACCTTCTTTTAAAAGTACTTCTCTATTAAAAAAAATGCCCTTATTTGTTTGTTTTATTTACTCTCTGAAAGGCACAACCAAATGTTGCTTTGCTTTGTTGTTAGGTACAAGCATAGTGAAGGGTGGTGCGTGAGCCTAGTATTATTATGACTCTCAGAAAAGACCACCAGCAGCGCAGCGTGTAAAGCTCTGGACGCTTAACTAGCGTGTGAGATTGAGCCTTGTGAGATGAATGGATTTAGTAAAATAAATACCTATAGCTTTCTTCAAGAAAATTTCCTACTCAAGCAAAGCCGAGGGCAAGAACGAATGATCCATAAAAATTCAAGGGTTTGCTTCACTGTCTTGTCACTTTCATAGTGACATTTCTTTGTTTATTTGCAGCATTTGAAAAATCAAGTTTTTTTGCCAGTTTTTTCATTGTTTAGACATAAACAATGAAACTGGCACGATGGTTGTGACAGAGAAACATTTATTCTATCTGATTTCTTCTCATGCTACAAGCATATTTTTATCTCTCTCTGGTGTATGCACTAGCATATACCCATCTCATTCACACCGGTAAAAGCGATCGATCGATTATCATTTTGACGTTTTCTTTCATGTGACATTAACATACCATAGTGCCTTGTTCCTCTAAGTAGGAACCCAGTTGAAGCCCTGCCATCTATCGAGATACATGGAACTAATTTTTATCTTTTTAAAAATGTAAAACGAAAACCTCTCATTGAATGGCGATAAACAATTCTGTTTGTTCCGTTCTTTTATCAGTCGTTTCCATTTGCTTTTCATTTTCCATATTTATGTGGTAAAATCGGACCAGCAAATATGTGTGTCCGAGATCGAATCGTACAGGTTTTTTAATTTATTTTAGTTTTTTTTTTCGAATTTTATTAGTCCGCTGTATTTATTGAATATTTTTTTCGATTCTTTGAAATATTATTTACCCAATTACAACAAATGGCTTAAAGTAGGTACCTACTTATAGGTACCTACATACGATAAAATCTTAGCCTTGTAAGGACAAATTTCTTAAAAAACATAAGTTGCCATTTTGTTCATTGAACACAACCCACCAAAAGCACGGCGACGACGTCCCGGTCAATGATGCCCGTAAGTTTCAATTACTCCTACACTTCACACTCTTATACACACACGCCTGCGAAGAAGCACGGGTACATACACACCGACTTCGAAAATGTGCCAACAAATATCCAACACGTTCAAACTTATTTCATAAAACGTCGTATCCTACGAATAAGGTCACTATTGCAAAACACCAACTTTACAGGAGACGGTTTTTTCTAATTATTTCGAAAAGTTTCTATTAAGCGAGTATGTTTTTTTTAAATAAAGCGTTTTATTATATTTTTCGCTAAATTATCATGTAAATTTCATGAATAAAAAAAACCGTTTTCTCTAGTTTTTGTCGCTTAGCACCTTGTTCCGCGTGCAAGTTTCAAATCGATGCTATTCTAAACGCCATTGTGACCCTTTTCCACGAAGATTCGCTACACGACGTCAAACTAAGAAGGTAACAATCGTCTTTATAACCTTATTCGACGAAATAATAAGGACAATTACAAACTTAAGAGGGTTACATTTTACTTTCCTTCCAGAATTTCGTTTGGTATTTTGATAATTTTCGGGTTCGATTCCCAATTCGGGACAAATCACAACTACTACAGCTGACTTATCAAAGTTCTTTAACTAAATGGCTCAAAATCATTCGAAAGCTTAAATCGAGTTTTTATGAAACTGTAGGATTGCTGACATACCTACTACGAAAAGTAGTACTTTCGTAAGCTAGGCAAAACTCATTCTAGATTGTTTTTTTAAAATAAATTTATGAGACTTATACGTTATAATTCCTTTCATATGAAAAAGGTAATTCAGCATAAAACTTTTAAATCGCTTTTGAACCGCTGTTCCGTGATCATGCGCATAAAATTGTCTCGAAATATTGGAAAACTCATAGATTAAATCATGGTAAATAACCCGTTTTAAATGACTAATTCAGTGCAGTGCAAATAAATGTAATGTTTTATTTGCCCTTTTAACATTCGCATTACATTCGCGTACATTGTTGCGAATGCGAGTATTTATTTTCCACACTGGCGTTTAGCTGTGAAGGCCATTTATTGGCTTTTTCGATGTTAGTTTCATCTAACCTATGTGTATGTAATGTAGGCCTATATAAAAGATATGTTCATATTGTCCTATTGTATTAAGTATATAATTCATCTAGCCTGCCTATTATAGATTAGAGAATACATATGTTTTGGTGTTTTATAGTGTATTTCATAATGATAAAGTCTCTACATAAAGACTTTTTTGGGCGGTAGGCGCGAAAAAATAAGCACTGTTTGTTTTTGCTATATATTTTAATATTAAATTAAAAATAGTTACAGGCTGAATATTTGCACTATTTATGAACTAAAATAACTATTTGTGCACCCTACCTGCCATCCTTCGTTTTGCTCACCAAACAACAACCTAAACACAAGGTAACACTAGCTGATTGCACTTCATAACCTCGAATCCGACAATATGGACCCCACCACTATCCAGAGCTCGATGGCCCAGCTGAGCACTATCTTCTCTGATGCCATGGCTGACTTTGAAGAGAAGCTGCACAAGTCTAAGTCACCAGTCAGCGATGTGGCAGCTCTTGCCAATGAGTTTGCCGTCTTCAAATCGTTCATCTCTAAATCACTGCGAGCCCTGCAAGACCAAGTGTTGATGCTTGCCGGTGAGATAGACAGGTTGGAGATGCGAGGCAGACGCAAAATTCTTCTTGTCCACGGTGTCCCGGAAGTCAACCAGGAAAATATTGAAGACGTAGCAGTGAAGACATTCATCGACAAGCTAAAGGTCCCCGGTGTCAAAAGAAATGACATCAGCCGTTGTCATCGCATGGGGCGCTCCACGTCCAACAGACCTCGCCCTATTCTCTGTAAGCTGCGGGATGTAGCCCTGCGTGACAAATTGTGGATGTCCAAAACAGCGCTAAAGGACACCGGGATAACCCTGTCGGAGTTTCTCACAAAGACTCGTCACGACACGTTCATGGAGGCGCGGAAACGTTTCGGCGTGACAAAATGCTGGACGAGGCAGGGCTTCGTATTTGTGGTTGGAGCCGACGGATCCCGGCATCGAGTATCGAGCATTGCGGAGTTGGCGGCGGTGCCTGTACTAGTCCCGGCCCTGGCGCTTGCACCTGCGCCCGCCAAAGAAACTGCAGGCTCGTCGAAGACCCGCAAAGCAACCAAAAAGTGATTCTCCGTGCATATCATTGTAATGTTTCGTTCAACTGACCCGATCGGCTGTTTTGGTAGGTAATTGCTTTTTTTTCCCCCGTAACACGTAATGTCATGTAGGTAGATAGTAAAATATTATTCTTTCTTCCACATAAAAATCTAAATACCTTAATTTTTCTTTTTATAATTGTAAATTTGTTTGTTTAGTTTCACTTCAACTTCTTCCTGTCATAGATGATCAAATGTCAAGTTTAGCGTTCCAATCCACGCATTACCTACCCAAATTCTTTTTTTTTTAATGAACAATGTATCCAGCTCGTAGTACGGTCGGATTGCCCGACTAACTTTGTAAATTTTTGTTTTGTGTTTGGTGTTGTTTGGTTCAACAAGTTTTGGCTCAAGTTTTTGCAGATAACCGGCAGATGGGCACAAATAGAACCAAACAGGTACAGGTTAGCTATTTATCATATT
Organism: Eupithecia exiguata; assembly: GCA_947086465.1. Taxonomy (NCBI): domain Eukaryota; kingdom Metazoa; phylum Arthropoda; class Insecta; order Lepidoptera; family Geometridae; genus Eupithecia; species Eupithecia exiguata. The sequence goes on from OX352228.1 coordinate 730,076, forward strand.
ATATATTTTACTTTATTAGTACATATTTATTTATTTTATTATATTAAAAAGCTATATAAATTGGCCATACCATGAGTGTTAGCGGTGATGACGACTTCTTGTCCTGTTCATCTTCTGACCAAAGTGGGGGCGACGATAGTTTTAAGAGCATTCCAACACTTTTTGACAACTTAGAGTCTACCTTTTCTAATGTCCCTAAGAATTTTAACATAGTGCATATAAATGCGCAAAGCGTCCCGGCTCACTTTACTGATATGCTGGCGTCATTTAATTTAGAAAGTATCCACGCCATCCTTATCTCTGAGTCCTGGTTAAAACCATGCTTACCTTCAACTCTTTATTCTCTTCCCGGTTTCGAACTCATTCGTAACGACCGCACTGGTGCGGTTGGTGGGGGTGTAGCCATATACATTCGTTCTCATATTCCCTACAGTATTATTGATATGTCTGCGCAACCACCACCGACCAGTGCTGGTGAACATCTTTTTATCGAGGTCCTTCTTTCCCATCGTAAAATTTTGCTTGGCGTCTATTATTCTCCTTCTCTCCGAATTAACTTCTTTCCTTCCTTTGAGAATCTTCTTGATAAGCTGTCTCTTTTGTATGACCATACTATTATTATGGGCGACTTTAACACGTGCTTGTTAAAGTGCGATTCTCGAGCACGCTCATTAGAAGGTCTTGCCCAGTCCTGTAACTTATCAATTCTCCCTTTAAATCCAACCCATAACTTTCCCAACTGTAATCCTTCTCTTCTTGATCTCATTCTAGTTTCCTCACTATCTCATGTCGCTAAGCACGGTCAGTGCGCAGCCGATGCCTTTTCATACCATGACTTGATCTATCTCTCCTATAAAATCCGTCCCCCTAAAGCCAAGCCTAAAATCATTTTTCAGCGCAATTTTGGTGGGATGAATATCGAGGCCCTGCGGAAGGATGCACGAGATGCTGACTGGTCCGAGGTGTTAGATGCTTCTGATATTGACAGCAAACTCAACCATTTCAATCGTATCCTAACTGAACTGTATGACAAGCATGCCCCTGTTAGGCCAGTCAAAATGAAACACCTACCTGCTCCATGGCTTACAAACGAAATTAAAATTGAGATTCGTAATAAACTTTCAGCCAAAGCCAGGTATAAGCGAAAACCCACTGCTGAAAACAAAGAGCTCTTTATCAGGTCTCGTAATCATTGCAATAAGGTGTGTAGGGATGCACAACGCCGACACATTCACAAATCTGTTGAAAATAATGATCCCGCCAAGGTTTGGAAATTTCTCAAATCATTGGGGGTTGGTAAATCGCGGCTTAGTAACCCATCCAAAGACCTAGACACTAACGCTCTTAACCTTTATTTCTCGACTTGTTCTAAGTTCGATGGTACTCTCAAATACCAAACATTAAACTCTCTGTCATCATTACCTATTCCTGACTTTCCTCCTTTCTTGTTCCGCGACTTTACTGATTGTGACGTTAAGAAGAGCATTTCCTCCATTTCCTCTAATGCTGTCGGTATCGATGGCATTAGTAAGAAAATGATCCTCCTCATCCTTGATGATATTATCCAAGTTATTACCTATGTTCTGAACTTTTCAATTAGTAGTGGCACATTTCCCAGTATGTGGAAAGATGCTCAAGTTACCCCAATACCTAAGAAACCCAAACCATCTTCCTTCTCCGATTTTCGTCCCATTTCTATCTTGCCTTTCTTATCCAAAGTCCTTGAACGACTTGTACAACAGCAACTTAGCCTTTTCCTCAACACCAATAACCTTCTTAACCCTTTCCAGTCTGGTTTCCGTCCAGGCCATAGTACCACATCAGCTCTCGTCAAGATTACCGACGACATACGAGATGGTATCTGGAACGGATCAGCGACCGTCCTAGCCCTTCTTGACTTTAGTAACGCCTTCAACAACGTCGATTTTGACATTTTATTAGGTATCCTCCGCTCTCTTAACGTTTCCCCTAATGCAATTCACTGGCTTCGTAGTTACCTGTTTGGTCGCCGGCAACTCATAAGTTTCGACGATAACGTTTCCTCTTGGTGTCAACTAAGTGCCGGTGTACCACAGGGCGGCGTTTTATCTCCTCTTCTTTTCGCTATTTTCATAAATTCTATTTCCAAACAACTATCTTCTTCCTACCACCTTTACGCAGATGATCTACAAATATACAGCCAGGCTCCAGTAGAGCAACTAAGTGAAGCCATCCGTGTGATCAATAACGATCTAAACGTTATTCTTGCTTGGAGTAACGCGCATGGATTGAAAGTGAACCCTACTAAAACGCAGGTAATCATTATTGGTAGCTCTCGAATGGTGTCTAGGATTAACTGGGCTCACCTTCCCCTAGTTCTCTTTGATAACGTCCAAATAGAGATCAGTAAGACTGTCAAAAATCTTGGTATACTCATAGATAATCAGCTGTCCTGGGGACCCCAATTGTCAGAAGTTAGCCGAAAGATCTTCGCATCGGCGGCTTCGCTCAAACGGTTGCGAAATCTATTACCCACATCAACCAAAATTGCGCTCGCTCAGTCACTTCTTCTCCCTATCCTAGACTACGCCGACGCCAGCTATCCTGATTTAACCCAAGTACAGCTTGATAAGCTTGAGCGGCTTCAGAATCTCTGCTTACGCTTCATTTTCGGTCTGCGAAAGTATGACCACATCTCAGAGTACCGCAAAAAGCTAAAATGGTTGCCCATCCGTCTTCGCCGGGACGCGCACATCCTCTCACTCCTATATTCTATCCTTTTCGTCCCAAATACACCCAGTTACCTCAAGGAACGTTTTGAATATCTCCACCAAACCCACAGCCGCTCCCTCCGCTCAACACACACTCTTCAATTGAAAACTCTCCGTCCCTTCCATTCCTATAGCTCATCCTTTACCGTACATGCCATAAAGCTGTGGAATGCTCTACCCACTTCTATTAGACTAGCTAAGTCCCTCCCTATTTTCAAAAATATGGTTTACGAACACTTTCTTACATCAACATTAAACTGTTAATTTTAATATATATATATATATCTAAACTATATTTATATTATATATGTATATATAAATATTATTTATATTATGTGTATATAAAAATATTATTTTATTATATATTTATGTGTGTATTAATATTTATAGTAGGTATCTGTTCATGTGTTCTTTTTTTTTTTTTTTTAAATTAAATTGTTATTATCCTTTTATAACACGCCACCGTCTACACTTGTTACACCACTCCCTGTCCATCCAAAGGTTGCCTGGCAGAGATCGCTTAAAGCGATAAGGCCGCCCATTGTACAACGAAATCTGTTTTTTAAGTTCTTTCCTGTCTTATGTATTCTTTTTAATTTGGTGTGCAATAAAGTGTTATTGTATTGTATTGTATTGTATAATTGACCGAGCGAGCGAAGTGAGCGAAGCGCCTCTGCATAGTTGATGCAGAGGCGACAGCACCCAACTAGCATAAGTATGGGTGCTGTCAGAATGTACGTAATCTTCTACAGGTCGTATTTTACGACCGATCTGGACGAAACTATTACTAACTACTAAACTTGGTGTACCTACAGATTGTACAATTTTATAGATTTTTTTAGTCGTCGGGGTTTAATGATGAAAGGCTTGTTTCCTCCAAAAAGGACAAAAAGGGGGCTACCGAACATCTCCGCTTTAAGACATCTGATTTCGATGATTATTTTTTTAATTGAAAGGTTTTTTTTTTAATTTTTATTTCATCTCGTATAAAATGGTAAAGATCTACTGATGATTTTTGCCATGACGAGAAAAATAGCTCTGCAAAATGCAACAATAAGCATTAGAGCATTTACCGTACAGCGCCGCCTATTAGAACATCTTTGTAACACTTCGAGAGTAGGACGTAGGAACTAAGTAATAGCCCGGCCAAATGTTTCGTCTTCGTATGTTTGCAGATTTATGAGATTTTATTTCAAAGATTAATTTTTTTTTAGTAGACCACAAACTATTTTATTTCAGAGTTCTTAATTTTACTACGGACTAACCTTTTTATTTACTTATGCCGTAGTTTGACTGACAATCAAATAATCAAATATCTTAATGCTAATACCGGTGCGATTTTTTGTCATAATTGGTTTTGTTTGGGAAGAAGTTTTAGTTATCGATTTTGTTATTGTTGCTCAACATTTTGTATTATGTTACAGACTACTCGGGCGTCTAAATGATATAATTTTTGGAATTAGACAATTAATTGTTGAAAAAAGTAAAAAACATAAATAAATACAATAAAGAAATAAATTCAGTAAAATATAAATAAAGTATATTTATTATATAAGTATATTTTCATATAATGTATAAATAAAGTAAATTAATACATATAAATAAATAATATAATCAGATATAAATAAATGGTGCTGGACAACTCACACAGCATTATCTAGCCCCAAGCTAAGCAGGGCTTGTATTTTGGGTACAAGATAACTGATATACCTACATAACACAACACATAACAAAGATAGATGTTTTTTGTTATATATAGAAAACGACCAGAACACCCGGAACCATACCTGCAGATCGTACAAATGTTCCTGCGTCGAAGGCAGACCTTCGCCCGCCACGGCACAGAGGTCGTCTAAGTGCTCGCGAGGTCTACTGTTTATAGAATTGCTAGTATAGGTAGGGGACCAGCAAATAATTTTTTTCATTAAAATAATCAGATTTATTTAGTAGGTATTAAAACAGCCTTCTATTCATTCAACACTATTTATAATTATAAACAAAATACCTAATTTGTAGGTAGGTAAGGCACATTTAATGTGTGTTTAATTTTATACCACTAGTTTTCAAAACATATAACCATACCTATTTTAAATCATGGTTGTATGAGGGAAAGATTTGAAAAATAGTTGATAATTTTTCTGCAAGTAAAAATGACAAAACAAAATGTATTGGTAAAAGCAGAAACTAATAAATCCATAAAAAATTACATAAAACTGACTCATTTGGTAATTTCTTGGCGTGCAGTTTACATACATACCTCTCTCTATGTATATAATTAGAGATTGTTCTAAGGTTTTTATTTATTATACTCTGGGTAATTTCTAAGAAATTAATAAATCCCAAAAATTTACGATCCCGACGGGATTCGAACCCGCACCTTCCCCTTCAGCGCAGGGGTGCTCTTTTTCCAACTAAGCTACGTGATCTTATCTAGTCGGCCCGAAAATCTTTGGGAGTTCTTTCGGCACTTACGCCGTCAGCGCCACCTACAGAGGAAACAATGAAGTTATCCAATTCTGCTCAAAGACCAAATTTACATTTAGTTCTTTGACGAGAGGTTTTGCCGTTGCTTGATTCTAAGGTTTGTTGAAGAGATTGTTGTTTATTATTACAAGTTGATGTTGTCATGTGCCATGTCAATTGAAGGCCCAGGGCAAAAGTTTTCTTCATTGCTCTGAAAATAAGTATGTAGGTAATTAATAAAATCAGGTTTTAAACAGAGGCTCTTATATCAATCTAAAAACTAGGTATCTATTATCTAATCTAATAATCTAATAGATATATCCATTCATCTATAATAAAGATGTAACAAATACTTGCATTCGCATTGGCGAACATTTGCAAGTCAATACTCGCATTCGTATTCGCAAGAATGCACGCGAATGTAATGCGTATGCATGAGAGCAAATAGAACATTATATTTATTAGTAACTGCACTGAATTATCTTTGTCATATAAAACGGGATGTTTACTACGAATAAATAATAATAATTTATTCCTAAGTTTTCCAATATTTTGACACAGTTTCACGGATCAACCACTTTTAATGACCTGTGTTAATAACCATATTTCAACTTTAAATAGGTAAGTAGGTACTTACATTTTACTTTTCTTTCCGTGCAGGGGCATCTTTCGTAGACACAAATTTATATACCTTAGTACTTGCCTCGTTTTAGTTTCTCAGTTTACAACGCAAAACGACTCGCCGCGCGCCGCACGCGCGCCTTTTCACCCGTGGTAAACGAGTATTGTGGAGCGTGTAACCATATTCGGCGGAAAATACCCATGTCGGTTGCGATTCGCACATGAAAAAAAGTCCCAAAGCTTTTTGTTACCTTTTTCGTCGGGCTAAATGCATCAGTGCAATTGTAACCAAATTTTAAAACCCTAATAACTTTTTTATTTTCATTATTTATTTAGTTTTTTCGAAATGATATGATGTAAATGATAATGGAGATTCCAAAAATGCAATAAAAATAAAAGGTCACAGTGGCGACTGTAACCTTATTCGTAGGATACGACGAAAAGTGCTTCGACATACGTCGCGTAGCGTCGCCATTACGGATTCAGACAAAACAATATGGATACCTAAGTTGAGCGACCTTTGCAGAACTTCAATATAGTTTTGAGCTGGCAACACTGGCGACGCTAGATTTCCAGCGCTACTAGCAAATAGAAAATGGCGAATGCATTTTGCAATATCATCGGAACTCTCATGTTTGGCTGAGAGCTATGAATGTGAAATCCGGCTTAGTAAAAGCCATTGTAAGCTAAAGTGCTACAGTCGATGTCATAATGCAGTTTCGCGTCGTCTCTCCTCATTTTGAACCTTTGATTATTTATGTAAATACTTTCCTATTTGCCGTGTAATCTAAGTTAGTTTCGTAATTAGTTTCGCCCATGTTTGAAGCAAGAATAAACGAATGAAATTAATCGTGTTTCAGTTTACAAGACAAGTTCTTAGGCACAACATCCATATTATGAAAGTGTTTGTTACCGATTCACGCCTAAGCGGCTGAACGGGCATTAATGAAATTCAGCACGGAGGTAGACGGTATTCCGGGAACGGACATAGGCTACATTATATCGAGGAAATGCGAAGCGGGCTAGAGTTAGTAACTCAAAATGATGATGATGATTGTTTAATCGGAGGTTAAGTAGGTACCTAGGTACCTACCTGCCTAATTAGAATGTGTACCTACGTAATACGATTGTCCTATAAGACATAGGACCTTACCTCGATTGCGTGTTCGGTGGACAGAGACAAGGAGATTGAAATTTTGACGGAAATAGAATTTAATAGATTATTATTTATTTGTAACTCCATCAACAGATACAAAGATTATTTAAAATGAAATGCAAGGTTCTATCGATAAGGGTCACAAAACGGTCTCTGTCTCAAAATGAGCTAGTTATAAACACTTTACAACCAACGCTGGTCCTTCGACAGAGCCGTTTGGCGACGTCACGGATGATAACACATTATACGACACAAAACAATAAAAAATATAACGATATATTTATCGTTATATTTTTTATACGACTGACAAATAGATACAGCAGATGATAGCGACACGGGCATCTAGCATTTACCACAATCTGTGTAGGTATTTACTTTTACAAGTGACGTTTCTAAAAACATTTTATGAACTACGATGAGGCGCTGAACTATAGATGCAAGTAATTTCTTCTGACAGGTCAAATTCCATGTAGGTAAGTACATACATACAAACTAAGGCAGAAAATTAGTAGGTACACGTTTCTGACAATAAAGGCCTTCATTGAAATTACATTGAAACAAAACACACGAATAATAAAGCATGGTTTGCTTTTTTGTATACAAGTAATAATTAAATATAGTGTTGGTAAATAATAAATATTAAATTGTAAATTGCGTTATATGATACCTACTCATATCAGTTTTATGACTCTCTAGTTTTTTCTGACCGTCAAAAATTAAGTTGCATAGAAGTCGTCTCCTGTTAGCTGTCGCTTTAGTTCCCTCGGCTAATGTAGCCGTGTCCCGAATCCTGCCGGTAAGGAGAGCTTGGTAGGTATTGGTATAAGTCCTTATGCTTCAGTGGACGCACTCCTCAAACAAATGCCCTTATAGGGCATTTGTTTGAGGAGGATCCTGCACATGCACCGGACAAGGTGAGGGGAACTGAAAAAATTACATTCGCGCGGGAAATCCCTGTGATATTATAGGAACTGTTTGCAAATTCAGATGGAGTCTCGTCTACTCGATACTTTTATTGAATTTCGAGAAGTTTCCTTTGAAATTGATAAAGGATGCTTTGTTTGCGCTGATCTCTTGACTTGTTTGTTCTCGAGGATTCATTTACGCGGAAACGGGAGCGGTTTTAAAAACAATATTCCTAATAACGATGTATAACAAAATAAATTTAATATTTTAAGAAGACTGGAATAATTTTATTTCTTCTCCTAGTTACATTTTAAATTACTAAATGATTAAAATTAAACCTAACTGTTAACTTGGTGTTTGAAACTATTCCTAAAATTATCAAGTTTCACCAAGGAATGCGTAAGTTTATATTTTACCACATTGAAACTCCAACCTCAAAGCCAAGTCTCTCACTTGAAAGATTGTCTGCATGGTCAAGGTCTAAGTTGTTGATAAGTCGTCCAATAAAAGTGGATGCAAAGTCACCCCTCGTTATCACTCGACGCCAGACCTTCAGATAATCGCTGCTTAGCCGTTACTGGCGGAGTTAGAATGTAGGCAAAACTTATTTATACTGTTCAACATTAGCAGTCACATAAAGAAGTTGCAAGCATTCAAAAGACAGGAAAAATTTATACAAATAAGGTGAGACTATAACAGGTGGCGACCCCATTTTTATGAGCAACCAATGCTGAAATTAATTTTATGAATAGCTACTTTCTTCGTTCTGTTTTTGTTTCTTTTCACACATAAAATAGAGATCTAGAGAAAAATATCATAACAAATTTAAACTTTACGCATACAAAAATTAGTTTTATATTACATATTTTACTATTCGTAATACAGTTATAATCTTATGCAAATAAAGCTTATGATTCTGGTTCGAGCTAAATTAAACTGTCCGAACGCTTTGCTTACACAAGTCCGTGTACCAAAGATCAGATCTAAGGGATTCATTCCCCTGTAATCCGATTTCTCGAATCCACAACACCCGAGAGGCTGTCGAGTGGGGACTCGAGGCGGAGATTACCAACGACGATTAAATAATTCAAAACGACCAGGATATTTACTCATTATAATCTGCACTTTACTAAGTAGGTAGGTATATTATAGTATATTTTTACACATGGGACCAAACCACCTCATTATATACTAGGACAAGACCGAGTTCCAATGGGTGGGTTTGTCCCGCTTGAAAAACGATACTTTTCACTTCGAGTGTGAGAAAATATAACAATTAAAACTGACCTTCAGTAAATATTCCACGCTGATTTCACTTCTCTACTTCACGAATTTAGAATATTTCACGTGATTTCTACCGCAACAGTTAGAATCATATTGATTATTTCTTTGCCATTCTGTCCCATTTCATAATTAAATTCAAATGGAATATAATGTTCTTTGTAGATGGAACACCAAAAAGTCGAGTTTTTATACAAGAGGAAGAATGTCTTGTACTGGCTGATGATTTCAAACAAAAATTAGAAAAAGAAAAAATACTTTTTAACCCCGGACCATAAAAACGAATTTTACGCCCGCTAAGCTACTTGCTTGAATATATCCAGCAGCGTGGCTGAGTAGACTAACTTTTGCTTGATGAAAGCTCAACTTCTTGATTAAAGCTCTAACGCCTCTGTTTAAACGCAAGCCTACACGCGTCACGTCCAGGATAGCATGGTCAATTTGGAGTGAACATTTAATGACCTGCAAGCAGTAGGTAAAACAAGACATAATTTAATGGATAAATAATTTCGGTTAGCCTAAGGTGTCATTATGTATATGAGCAGCGCAGGGCTTTGTTTGTTTGTTAGAGTTGATTGTGTGTCGGGAGCTTTGAAAGTTTGTGATACTTATACTTACTTATTTTCATTTGATAGATAGTGTATGTAAAGTGTGATTAGAATTATTATTTTTAATTCACCAAACAGAATTTAGTCGGACATCTACTTCCTATGTACCTGTCTCACTCTAACTCAACTAAAGTAGCGTAATTATCTCTTTATTTCAAAAATATTTTATCTGTCTCATTTGTCATTCTCATCACTTGATGAATTCAATATTTGGTAGGTGAAATGTTCTGTTGTATTATTTTGATTTTGACATATAGTAGTCGTAGCATAAAAAAGTTGTCGGGCAGAAAATTTTCGATTTTCAGTAAAAAGCCTATAACTCAGAAATCACTAGAGACAGGTAGGATTTCGTGGTTTTCTGGGTAGTCGTGAGCCCACCTGCCTGGTTTTCGGGACACCCTGTTTAAGCTTTTTCACATTTCGTACGAAGAGTTTAATTTTGAAAATCATTTTGATTTTGTTTATTTCTTTCGGAATCAAAAAAGACGATCGCGTAATTTTTGGTTATATCGAGGGAATTTAAAACTTTCAAAATGTGTTAAAACTGATGACAATCTCCCACAACGCTACTAAATACCTACTAAGTAGGTACCTAAGTTAGGTATTTTAAGTAGGTACATATTGTAACGCATTGGTTTGCTTTTGTATGAAACTGTAATGTTACCTGTATGATGAAAATAATAAACTGTAAACGCCCGGTGCCGGAACCTGCACGTATAGTGTGAGCAACCAAATCACACATCGCCCCCATCACAAGTTGGCATCCTGATGTGAAACCGCTAAGGGTAGGGCTCAAGACAAATCCGACGATGCATAGGTACAAGCTAGGTAGGCACACACAAATAAACAACGTTGAAATGTTATTTCATATAAATTATTATTGGCAGTCATGTTGATCCGTTGACTTCACGTGTGCATTTCCCAATTAACCCAAACAATGCAGTTATTCTTTGTTACAATAAACCGTACACGAACAATGATTTAATAGTGTTTGGTTCAAGAGATAAGCGAATTGTATGCAGTTCGGAAGAAAGAGAAGACGAGAAACACAAACCTCCCACCATCATATGCTACTTTTCAGATTTAATTTATTTTTTGATGCAATTAATAATTGCATTATGTGTGTTAGAGAGAGGGTAAATAAATAAATGATGCTGGACAATTCACACAGCATCATTATGTATGCATGTATTATGTATATCTATCAGTTATCGAGTACCCATAACACAAGCTAGAGCTTGTGTTATGGGTCGAGTACCCATACTCGATAACTGATAGATATATGTATTATGTATATCTATCAGTTATCGAGTATGGGTACTCGACCCATAACACAAGCTCTAGCTTGTGTTATGGGTACTCGATAACTGATAGATATACATAATACAATACATTACCATAAAACGATATTTTTTATTATACATAGAAAACGACCAGAATACCCTGAACTAATATAAACAGAGCATTTTGTCGTTATTAAGTAATGTTTGGAACGTGCCTTATGTACGATGAAATCAAAGGTAAGTTGGTCTTAACAGTCGCCATTTTTTGCATTTAATCGGATGGCCACCCCTGGGCCTCAATTTCAAGCAATAATCAAACGTTAGCCATTTCAATAACAGCAAAACATTGTTTTATCAATGTTGGCTGGTTCCTTGAGGTATACGTAGCGCTTCCAATACACATTGTTATAGCGGTTTTTGAGTCACTGAGGATTTTATTTTATAGTCTGTCAAAACAAACAAGGTGTAAGGGTAATGATTTTAGTTTTAAATCAGTACGTCCTACCCGCTATGACTGGCCCGATACGGAGCTGGGCAATGGACAGGACACTCACGGTAGGCCTGGTCCACCAGTTTAAAGTCGCGCAGCGAGCTATGGAAAGAGCTATGCTCAGAGTTTCTCTGATGGATAGGATTCTTAACGAATACATCCGACAGAGAACTAAAATACTTGTAAAGGGACCTTTTTTTTTGCGGTTAATAGATACGTTGGGTTTTTCCGCCCCCGCTCCCCCTACCGCATACATGACCACACCTTAACCCTCGACCGGAGAGGGCATCGGTCCGTGCTCAAGCAGCGGCTGTATCTGCCGACAAGGTTGATCGACATCGGAGGTCAAGTGCGATTTTCACTTCTAAATTAGTTGAGTTATGGTATATTTTACAAAACTACAAGAAGGTTCATAGTGCTTATATTGATTCTATGAAAATAATTAAGTGCAATTTTCATTTCCAAATAAAGACCTTCAGATTTCTTGATGACCGTTTTATCACAAGTTTATTGGTGATTTGACTCCCTAATATTATTTGTGAGTCGAATAACCAATATTTCAAAAACAATGAATGAGTACCTACATACTTCACTACAGGTTGAAGTTAGGCATAGATTGACCCTGTCGCTGCCGAATCTTTGTCCTCTCCCTAACGTTCATGAATCAGTTATCTCATTATTTCTATTGCCTTTTGTTCAAAACCAGTCAATTCATCATTAACTTTTTGGCCCTCAAAATGTCCTACCAATATAAGTAGATAGGCACATATAGCAACATCTCGTTCCGATTCCCTTCATTAAGATGTTGAACAGGTGGATATGCCCGTCGTACTTAAAGAGGCAAAAAAATGTAAAAACAGCACTGTATACTGTAAGTATGTTATAGACGCATCGGTGATTTCGTTAATTGTCTTTATCTCATTGATACCGAGGAGAGGAAATCATCGGGTACAAGTAAGAGCAGTCAATCGCCTCAGCAACCTCTGAGTTGGCAAATCGAAAGCCGGGCTTTGCAAACTTGAAGCGAGAGCTACCTGAGAACTGAAATCCTTGTGTCAGAGGACAAGATCCGCGTTGGGATCACGGGAGTTAATAAACAATGCGTCATCGTTGATAATAGTGCCAACACTCGACCACTGCGTCCCACTGTAAAGTAATTAGTTGCCACGTTTCAAAACTACCGAAACCGACGTAATCGTTGTATTCGGCACGTTGCAGAAACGTTATCGTGAAACATTATTGTCATTGCTCCAAATGATTGGCAGTCAGTGTCAACACAGCGGTACTAAACGAGGTAATACGTTCGCTCCCTAAGCGAGTAGCGCGTAAACAGCGCGCGTCATTAGGCGGGCTCGAGTTGACCCTATGATTGCACCCATCGTGTTGTGTTGTCTGTTCGAATTGGCCTCGTAGGCCATCATAACAGCGAGTGAAGTGTTGCTCATGATTCTCCGTACTCGTGGGCCAATCCTGCTCTAATTTCAAAAGTTATTTAGAAAGTAACCAGTTTTGAGTTTGTTTCTACAATTCATGGCAACCGTCTCGTTTGGATACCTATATCAAAGCAACACTTTAGCAAAGAATAAGAATATTTTTATTGTAAAACTGTGTGAATCATAGTTATATGAATTTATAATGAAATTGTAATTAGTTGCCACCTATAAACAATTTTATCTTAAGTAAAAGTTTAAAGTACCATACAAAGTCCTGCTAACTATGTATAACACGTTAGCAGACTCGATTATATCATATGGAATCACTAGTTACGGGAGAACATTCAAAACATACTTAGATAAAATTTACCATCTGCAATTAAGAATACTAAAATCGATTGTCCCCAAAAAAATTAAACAACAAGCGCACGAAGATAGCAAAATCATTTTTAAATATACAGATGTACTACCAATACATGAAAAAGTAACCCTTGCTCTTTTAAAAGAACAGTACTTCAATGAAGAAGTTCAGATACCCATAACTCACAAAATAAAAACTAGAAAAATAACCCAAAACAAATTCACAGAACCTAACGTCAATAACTTCTATGGACGAAGAACTATAGAATCTATGATACCAAAGTTAATTAACGCCCTACCACAAACTTTCAAAGAAAAAGTAAATGATAGGAACTATAAACGTATGCTCGAAAAATATTACCACGAACAGCTGCAGAGTGACTAGAAGGAAGATACCTATAACAACCTACAGGTATATAGATTTTTGTTTTTGTTTTTTTTTTTTTTCAGTTGAGATTTTGTTTTGTTTTTATTTTGTTATGCCAATATTTGTTTTATCCAAATGCAATGTTACCTTAATATATAAGATATAATACGAGTGTGAGCACCACTACAAACCAACGTTGGTTTAATGGTGCAATATTTAATAAACTATGTATACTTTTATAAATAAATAAATATTAAATATTAAATAATCTTAATAACAATCTAATTAGAGGATGCTTAGTTAGATGAAATTATTTCACTTTTTTTTTTAAATGACTTACCAAATTTTCTATTTCTTCATATGAATTGTGACTTTTAATTATCCAGATTTTTATCACGATAAACCAGTTAATTGAATCAAATTGTAATTACGCACATTTCCCTAGACAGGCTATTATTAATTATCCTTATACGAATCGTGTAAAGCCGTGAGCTGATGTTAGTTGTCTGATCCTCGTATTCCCTGGCCCAAGGCCCAACTGCACAATTCCAGCATAGTTATCGCAGCTAGTGGCAGCTGTGACGCAACCGACCATTTATTATCTCTCCTGTAATGCCTGTAGGTACTGTAGGTACTCCTGTAGCAGTATTGTTCGTTGGTTCCCATTTATAGAGTTCCAGTATCAAAAAAATTAGTGAGAGATGCTGGTTTAATGTTTGTTGAGAAGGTTTGGGAAGAACATTTTGCACTCATTGATTGTTTATAGCACATGCTACCCTGGCCTAGCACGACCGGGTAGTTAAAAAGATCTTTCAAGAGGAACGATTCCGTACTGTTCTCGTAGAGCTCCAGTTATATTCATAAAAAAAGCTCTACGCCTTTCTTATTCCCGATTTACTCTCAGATTATTTATTTTATGACTAAGCCTGTAATTACGTTGTTTTAAAAAACATTATTGTTTAATCTGGACTGACGGAGTAGCTATAGGTACCTAAGACTGACCACCTTGGTACAGGAACTAACAAAAATGAAGGAGCACACTTGCAGCAACCCCACCCCCGGCAAGTGTGGTCCTTCATTTTTGTTAGTTCCTGTACCAAGGTGGTCAGTCTCAGCGGGACGTGCCCTGTCCGCAGTTCGCAGGTCCTACAATAGGGTACAATGTGTTCGTAATCACATTTGGGTCCCATTCCCTCATTCTCGTTTGGACGGCAGAACGACAAGACCGGGGAGAGGTCAGGCGCAGGATGTCAACACTGCTACTGTACTTTTTTCTTGCTGGGCCAAAAACTGTTATAGGGCATAATTAGATCATACAAAATATCAAGGCGTTTAAATGGATCCGATCGGCTAGGAGCACTTCCTTGGACGGCCACCACCCAAATGTTTAAATATACAATCATTTAACGTCCTGTACAAGTCCCGCCAACTAAGTAGGTAAGTACATAAAATCTCTACTCAGTTTTAAAATGAAACCCTTAAATATGCTCTGAAGAACACGGGCACACTATCTTTTATTAGCGTAAAGCCTCTAAACCGATTTGCATACAAGTTACTTACATGTCTACTAAGCTCTTGTATATTTTATAGTTATTTGAATATTAAACGGTCATATGATATTATTCGCACATTTATGACTTCAACTCAAATATAAATTCCAGTGAAGCCACAAACGTTCAGTGTTTGTGTACTGTACAGTGCTACGCAATTCAGAGGTCCTGTTGAGTGCAAAACGGACGGAACGGAAGGTAAATACAGCCTGTATTTACGTTAGGTCAGTAAATAAAAGACCTTTGCCGGGAATTGATCCGAACCATATTCGTTATAAAAAATGGGACTTTTGACTACTGTACCTCCCCTTCCCCTCCATTGCTAAAACAGAATTTTTATTTCTAAAAACCATTATTATATCTTTATTCTTATAAAGTCTTCTATCATATAGAGCAAAAATTCAAGCGAACTCTCGCAATATTTATGAAATGTCGAACGAATTCTTCGTTGATATTTAGCTACATACCTTATGTACATAATCATTATGTGTGGTGTCGAACCTGCATTTTTCTATGGGAAAAGTTTTTGCTATTATGACTCTTTAGAACTTGCTAACTGTACATTTCCTACAAGATTCGTAGTTAAACGATTACATTCGCAATGCATTTGTCAAACAACTATAGTATTGAAAGTTAATCTACATTGCTTTGAAAAACTGAGAAAAAGGATGAAAGTTTCTCGAAAAATTATGAATAGTCTGTAAAGACCATTTTCCTCTAGCCACAGCCGAGGTCCCACCCCTAACTGCCTCGTCCAAAAAGTCCATCCTGTAGATCTTCTTTTTGTAAGAACCCATGAATTCCGTTACACTACTAGGCATAAAGTATTAGTCCTTAAATTAAGCAAGTATTCGACCGTGAACATACATATGAAAGGCGCGAGGGTCAAAGCGGGCCTAAGCCAAACAAGACAAATTCAGCGAGGCATACGTCGCAAGTCTTTTGAGCTGTGGTGGGCCGTGTTTGAGATTCGAACCCGCACATCTGCACACCTGGAGCTATATTTCTATAATGAACTGGAGTACCAATAGTCGTCCCACTAGTGCCATTTTATAATCAGTTTTAGTGAAAGTTTTGACCAGGACTTTATTATAGACGGCTTAATTTTTTTAATGTTTTTGATCACTTGACCCAAAACCTTAGACAATTTAACCCGATGTCAACCCAAAACGCTCTACGATTGGTTGCATGGTGACGTCACACCTTCGAATCACAGATTGCGTCGATAAGCAAAGTCTTGGAGGGGAAATCTGGCAGTTTGTATTATGGTTTGTATTGTGTGTTTTCAGTTAATTCCTTGATGATTGTCGAAGATTCATAGAAAATAATTTTCTGATAAGAATGGAGAAAGATTTGGTGCAAGCCGATAAGCTACGTACCAAAATAAATACCTACTACTGTGTGTTTTTAACGTATACTGAGATCAAGAAGCTATCTGACTTTTCTTGAGACGCTGAGAATAAGAACGTCTCACGTGAGACGTTGGGAATAACCCGGGATGACCAGTAGGGGGGAGAGTCAGGTGCAGGTCCAACGGCTTAACGAGCTTTCCAAGGCAGGGAGGTGTAACACCGTGAAATTATTGTGAATTTTTTTCCCAGGACTTCAATATCAGCTTGTTCAACCAAGCTGACTGCTAGACCAACGGGGCAGTCTAATAAAGTAAAATTCTAGATAAAACTAATCGATTTACTTACTTCGAAATAATCTTCAATATAAATATATATACATACACTATATATAAAGACGCCCAGAAAACTATTTCTGTCAGTGGCAATGGGGGGCCGAAAAAAGTGGCTCAACCACAGACCAAAATATTATTGGTGGTATTAAGTATTACTAGTTATATTTATACAGATAGTTTTTGACAGAAATAGTTTATTGGGTCTTTTTTGTGGTTTTTTCACATTCTGACATAATACACGGTTTGTACAGTGTACATCCAACAACAAAATTAGTTTACTTCATCAACTAACTTGTTAGGTGAGGTGTGACGTCATCGAGTCATGTCATCATGACATGATAGCCGTTTTGGCGCGCCATTATATTATTCAAACTTTAAATTAGTTTATATAAAAAATACGGCGCCTTGAAAACTGCATTATTATTTTTTCAGCCAATACGTAAGAACTATTTCCCGATAGTAGTGAAGTAGCAGTTTTATTGAGTAACAAAACAAAGCATGCACTGTCGACTTCAACTCTCTTCTAGAAGCTCGGCCATATAAAAATTAGTCCAAGTTATTTGTACTAGGTATACTTATAATAGCTTAGTACTCACATCTTTAATCTAATCCAGGGGCACCTTGTAACGAAGTAAACGACCGTTTTATCAACGTTTGCAAAAAACCGCAGACTTTTAACTTCGATAAAATTCAGGCTTCACCACAAGGTTTATAATTAATCAGTTTATTTTATTTAGTGAAGAAGAAGATATTAAGGACCTTTTTATATACCTACGCTAATACAGTATTAAGAGATTTGTTTGTTTGAGACAACATTTGTTCCAATAAAATCTGTTCCAATCTTTGGAACAAATTCACCTTTGATGATTTTATAATATTTTAGCGTTTTACACGTACGAGAGGTGTCTATATCGCCCTTGCTTGTATTGGGCACCTCTGTACTAGAAATGTGTACCCTTTTCTTGCCTGCTAAATTCATAGTGTAGATACACTTATCCTGCGACCACAAACCAGTGAACGAAGCCGTGGGTCGGAGATAGGTTTATCTACACAAACCATGTTGATACATGACTGCGCCCGATAGAGTTTCGGAGGCTCTAATTGACCGTAAGATATCAGAGAATTCTTGAAACTTCGTCTATTCTACTTCGAACTTGAAAATAGTTTGAGTATTGTTAAGGCTCTTTGAAATGAAAGATAATTTGGCGATATCATAACTTGTACTTGGCTGAACGCACATCTCAGATGGATTCAGCAGAGGTTTTCTGATCGGAGTGGCTAGTATGTTATACAATACTAAAACGGAAAAAGTTTTCGTTTACTACCGCTGACTTGTCTACGATGTCATAGCAACTTAAATGCTGATCAATCGCATTCTAGGGTGCCTACGTCTTAAAAAGAACAACAATGTTAAATTTCAGGCTCGTAGCTCTTGTTGTTTTTGATATTTCTTGATGAGTCAGTGAGTTTTATTCGATTGCGACTCGGCGCGGGCGTTAGTGAGGTATGACCCGATTGAAGTTTATAATTTCATTTAGATTTGCTCACAATATCGTCATTATCATCAATGTAGCCTGGGATTACCCAGTCAGTATCCTAGCACTGGGCGAAACGAAAGAGTTGAGGCTGGAGGAACTGAAAAGAGGCCCATATTTTTCCCGTAAAAACCCCATGTATTTTTTTTCTTCTTTCATTTTCACAGCATCCAGAGTCCTGTACTCACACTTTTTTTAAAACGTAATATGTTTATTCTACGATAATACGTAGTCCTTTTTCAACCAAATTACGTAGTCAATGGAATACTACCTTCATTATTTCCATTCTGTGAAAACTGCAAAACCACATGAGCTTCATACTCCAATTTAAAAATAGTTGGTGATAATTTGAGGGCTACCGAAGGAGCACTTAGCGCAATTTTCGAATATTTTCTTGCATTTTCGAGTAGCTCTAGTGACTTCAAGGGGCAATCTGGAAATTTGGAAAATCCAGCGTAAGTAGCACTCGTGCTACGGTCAGGCTTAATGATACTTGTTATACTGAATTTTGTGAACGTGTATCAAAACCCAAACAGGACCGACATAGTTTCGTGTCGACAAAATATACAAATGTAATACAATATTTAAAAGTCATGAAACTCAATAATGAGGTAAATATTTACCAAAACTATGTAGTTTTGGTCATTGTGGTGATGCATTATTAAATTAATTATAGCATTTTAAAATTATTTTTAACTATTTTAATAATATTATGGATGACGGCGGCGGCTCAGGACCGCACTTTGTGGAGTCGTATGGGGGAAGTCTATGTCCAGCTGTGGACGTGTATGGGCTGATATGCTGACGATGATAATACAGAAACCACTTAAAATATAGAATGCTGGATGTTATAATTACGAAACTGTGTATACGCAGAAGTAAATTTAAAATTATACCTTAGTGAAATTAACTATTTAAAATCATAAATTGAAATATTTTTGGTTTGAGCATTTTAATTGCTGTTTGTTTTAATTATCGAACACAAATAAAACCAATTTTAGTTCTTATTACAATTTTAACAAAATAAGAGTAGATACTTACTCTTTTTAAAAATCACCACCTTCTTTATTTAAAGAGGTTTCTTGAGTTAACAAGGGTTGATAAAGATTGAAAATAAAATGAAAAAAGAGGAAAATAACCAATTATAATCTTAATGTTTAATTCAAGCAGACTAGAAGGTAAGCAACAGTCAATTCTGAGAATGAAAGTTAATTGGACGCGTTCTCCCGCGGGAAATCGCGGTGAGGAGACGTCTTGTGCCAAATCTCATGTTGGAACTTACGAGTATGCTTTGGCATTAATAGCATTCAATATTGCAGGCCGAATTTTGACGAAAAAATAATGAAATTTTCACATAAAAACGTTGGTACATGAGAAACTATTAGGGTTCTTTATGTAACCAAAAAATGATACCTGTTATCCAAATAATTTATTTATTCATTATAATAATTATGAACGTAAGGACATTATTATTAGGGTTTTCCAATTTTAAAATGTGAACTTGTTTGTTCCTGTAGTTCTCCAAAACAACTGAACCAATTAATTCACCTGATTAATCTTGATGATTGATTTGTATTTTTCTTAATTTATGTAAATAATGATTAACATTTTATCTTATCTTAATTTCTGTTGCATGCTGTGTAGCAACTCTAAGCACAATTGTTAATTGTTATTGACTAAATGATTTTGATTATGATCAAGGTTAAATTTGGAGTAGGTTGTATAAAAGTATTTTCTAATGGTCCCATTTGAGTTTTATCCGAAAAATAGGCACCGTAAAACGTATATAAAACATCATCACGTCATAATTTTCACAATCGGTAACAAATGGTTTCCATGGCAACGGGCGTAAACAAAGGTCTTTAATTCGTCATCATCTTTAATCCATCACTCATCATAATAAACTAAATAAGAATTTTAACTAGATGTCGCCACTTGAAAAGTTTGATCGCGCTATTCAAGTGTTCGAGACCGCGCGAGACGTGAGATTGGCACTAAGAGAAGCTGCTAGAAAAAGAGCACCAGCTTCATGCTGTGTATTTTAGAGAGCGTTCATTCAATACGTGAGGCTTTTTAAGGGGTGGGCTCTTAAAAAGCCTCACGTATTGAATGAACGCTCTCTAAAATACACAGCATGAAGCTGGTGCTCTTTTTCTTGCAGCTTCTCTTAGTGGGCTCTTACGACATCCGCGAGCTGAGGTAGGAGGGGTCGATTCTTACGCCACGACCGACACGGCAAGGGGTAGGTACCGCCTGATACTGACGATGATGAAGGTAATCGGAGAACACCGCCTTAACTTATATGAATTCAACTTGAATCTCGTTACCCCGCATAACTTCTTAGTTATTAAGTAATTTAGTTAAGTAGAAACTTAATTGATTTTACAAAATCGCGAAGTCGCGTGCGCTCGATGCCTTGAAACTAGAAATAGGTTCTAACTTAATTTTAATTCTATAAAGGAGGTTGTACACTTGTGAACTTAAAAGGAGAATTTTAAAGGTACCTATTGTTTCGTAAGCATTACCTAATTATTTTCTTCTGTCATTTATAAAGAGTGAAAGTGTATTTAAATAAAATGAAGTCGAGCTTTGCACTTTTTTTTTTGAGTGTCAAAAAAACAAATTGTTTTTAAAAATAAACTATTTTTTTGATTATAGGCGTTTAAAATAAAATATAAGCTGTTAGAAAATTAAACATTTATTTATAATAGGTAACTAATTATGGGGCACTTTGGACTCGAATCATCTTTGGAAAATAATCTTGGTTTTTAGGGACAAGTTTGTCTTAATCTACATAAAATGTAAACAAAATCATAAAATAGAATAAAATTATATGTCATCGTCTTCGTAAGCATATTTTTCAGCAAAACAGCCTTAGCACAGGTACACATAGTGCTCATTGCACAGTATTTTCGAGCATATATTACTCCCTTTTTTGGTCCTGAGTATGCTATGTAATCCTAGCTATGTAGATACATAGCTAGGTAAAATTCAGGCAAAAGTTATGATCATCATTTAGGGCGAGTCTATATGTATAATAAAATAGTCATTTAGTATGATAAAACAGTAACAAAATTAATATAAAAACTTTTCCTCATTCTAGTTGTAGTAATAAGCACAGTCAATAATTTTATTTACGTGAGTAGGCGCGCCGTGACAAATTTGCCACCGCGCGATACTCAGTACCAATAACCCTCTCTCGGGTTCAAACAGACGTCACAGGTTGATGAAGCGAGCTTGGGGCAGCTACTGGAAAGCTTGACTTTGACACTTGAATAGTTGTTAAAATAATAACGTTTGTTCACCAAAGGTGGCAAAATTGATATAGCGCACCCACTTAAGGTTAAAATACTAAAGGTAGTGTTTAATTGGATCAGTATTTAGTTACGGCCTATTTCTGCTTTATTCAAGGGCATAGATCAGCAAGCTAAAGCGCTTAGCTTTGATATATCGCTTATGAGTAGCAGCCGATAGTACTAAGTAGTTATTCTGTGGAACAGCGTTACTAGTCACGCGAACTAGAAAGTTTGTCCTACCAGAGCCCACAAGTTGGACCATTGCGACTTCTTACCATGCCAACGAATTAATTTAAATGTATTTCAAATTTCAGGCAGTAAATGACGATTTTTCTGGATAAAATATCCTGTTTTGTTGCAATTACTATAACTATATTTGAATTAAGTTTCAGCTCGTTCGGTTGTGCCGTATTTGCGTTGTTTTGTTAAAAATACGTGATGTCCCGTTCGTCCCACCAGCTTTGTTCCACTAGTGGGACGAGTGGGATTTTAATAGATTGAATTAAATAAGACTTTAAATAAGATTAAGAAAAAGAAGAGAATTAAACACTTTTCCTTCGCTCACATACTGAAACGAGATCAAAAGATCAACAACAAAATCGGGGAACGGTCAATTTTTTGACTATTTTCAAAATATTTCAACAAGTATGAAACCTACAAAAATTATAAAAACAGTTTTGAAATGTACAATCCGATACATTTTGTTTGAAAAGCCATTTGCCCCCAGGGTCTCTTTTAAAATTTCAACATTACAATTTGTACGGAAAATTAAAAATTTTCTTTATTTATATTTTTTTTCTTGATATCAGTAATGGCGCACAAAATGTATTATTATTTCAAATTTCAAGATAATAACTGCAGGAGCTACTGAGATATTCAAAAAATACAATACAATACAATACAAAATTCTTTATTGTACACCACAAAATAAAACTAAAAGAAACAGATATAAACATTAAACATACGTAACGTACAATGGGCGGCCTTATCGCTTAGCAGCGATTTCTTCCAGGCAACCTTTGGATGGAAAGAAATTTGAAAAAAGAACAAAGAAAGACTGGGGACGGACTGAGCGAGACCATAAGGGTTTCGAAACCGATCTCGGAATCCTAAAAAAAGCAAAATGCTACGTGATTTTATTTGTCTAAAGTATAAAATAGTTTAAGTATTCTTACATGAGATAAATTTAGAACATTATATTTTAATACTGGTTTTGCACAAAGCAACTCTTATCTGCTTCTGTGGTGACAAGCAATCTGCAGCCCTCTGTAGCACCAAAGTGAAAACATCCACAGATACACTTCCTGTGACCGCGACTTGTGAACGCTCTGTTATGAAATGTCACAATCGGTCTAACAATAGAATACTCGGCCACAAGACATACTAAGAGTAATGGTTATTGTTGTGTTTTCTTGTAGGTATGTAAGCATTTGTCCTCTTCCTTTGGAAACGTGGACACTTTATTATTTGATCAACAAAACTATTTTTTCATAAGAAATTCTAAAGCTCGTAGAATTAATAACCGCTGAGGAGTAAAGGTTCTCGAGTGACGGTCGCTATACAACGCGAAACGGAGTGTTGGGAGACCATCCACTCGATGGATGAAGGCGACTCTGGCTATTTGTGGCGTCATGTCATAAGGGAGAGGCCTACGTCCAGCTGTGGACGTGTATGGGTTGATATGATGATGATGATGATAATGTTAATATAGTATGGTGTATTGCCGGCCCTATGCTGCTCCTTGGAATGGAATAAGAATTCAATCGCTTTTCGTAACAATTCATAGCATCTTGTTGCATTTCGTAGCAACTCGTTGTATTTTGAAACATTTAGTAGCAACAAATAAAAATATTTATTTAGTAGCAACTCGCAGCATCTAGCAGCATTTCGTAGCATCTCGTAGCATCTCGTAGCACTTCTTAGCAACTCGTAGCATTTCGTAGCATCTCATAGCACTTCTTAGCAACTCGTAGCATCTCGTAGCACTTCTTAGCAACTCGTAGCATTTCGTAGCATCTTGTAGCAACTCGTAGCATTTCGTAGGATTTTGTTGAATTTTGAAGCGCGCTGCTGCTTTTAATATTCAAAAGAAGGAGTTTTATTACAATTATCTGAGGGCTCATTCACGATAGATTGCTGTTGTTCTTGCTCAATTAAGTTAATTTTCGCCCAAAAAGATATGTTATATATAAGTTAAGCAATTACAATTACGACAGAATTTGTGATTCAGCCTACCAAATTGCCGTTGTAAATGTAGGTGAGCAAATCGTGAATTATTTAGCAGCCAGGGGGAATATTCAACAGCGAGCTCGCGACTCATTATAAATAGTACATGTATATATCTAAATATTTGGTAATTTTGAAATGTAGAAAAGAGGTTTAATATTGGCTTTTGATTGATGTGTTTGATAATTATCTTGAGCAGACCACGCCTTTTAAATACATATGCTTTAAGGTGGGGGCGAACCTTTAAGCTCCCATACAAACGTACTTTCCGTTTCATTTGAAAACTATACCGTTTATTGCAATCAAATTATACAGTCATAATCGGATAAGAAATAGATTTGTTTATATTGTTTTAGTTTTTCAAAATAAAAAATCATAAATAAATGAGAGCGATAGTAATAAAATCGCTTGGAAATGGATAATAATGAATTTTTGCTCTCACTCTCACAGACTCCATAACCCCAGATAATGTAGTTCCCGTGAGCATACTCTGAAATGTACAGAAATGTTAAATCAATTTGATATGCCTACCAGCATTGTGTTCTAATGGCTAGAGTAGCCGAGGTTACATAAATTCCGATTTTGATTCCGACTCCGAGTTTGAATGCCTTGTACTCGTGACGGAAGCCGAACTTTAACAAGCCAGCATCTGAAGGTATTCGTTGACTTCGCAGCTGATGGACACGTAGTCCCGTACCCGCAACTGAAACAGTTCAGGCCTATAATTAACTACTTGTATTAATTTATTTTGTGAACAAAATCTAGCCCTGAAGAACTAAATTAGCCGAACTTATTCTTAAAAATACTTTTTGCGCTAGCGTACGATCTGCAGTTATTGAAACCCTTCAAGGCTCCTCTCTACTTGCAGAAAGCTGCAATCTGCATCTATTTCTACAGGTTTTCTTCAACTTTAGAGCTAGACTTCGACTTTGAATCCTGATAGTTTATCATGGCATCCCAGCCAGCTCAGTGAGCGACCGCGCGCCGCGCCGAGCGGTCGTCATGCCGCGGTAAACATGCGTGCGATCCTACTACTTTACTGGTTTACGTCTACGCTAGTGCAATGTTACAGT
Source organism: Eupithecia exiguata (assembly GCA_947086465.1). Classification (NCBI taxonomy): domain Eukaryota; kingdom Metazoa; phylum Arthropoda; class Insecta; order Lepidoptera; family Geometridae; genus Eupithecia; species Eupithecia exiguata. The sequence continues at coordinate 755,158 of OX352228.1, forward strand.
GAGGTGGGTGATGGTAAAGTGCGGCATAGGGCACTAATCAGGCATGGCAGGTCCCGCGTGCACTACGGCAGGCTGCACGCGCGTAGGGGCTTCATCGCGCAGATTGAGGCAGAGAGGACTAGCGAGTTGGGTAAGTGTCAGAAACTTTTGGATTATAAATGATTTATGAAAAAACGTCGGTATTTATTGTGACCAATGAGAATTTATTTAATGGCGGTCTGATCTGAATATTAAGACTAGTTTTAATTTAATTCTTTTATTTGATTGTAATTTTAAAGTGTAAATCAGATATAAATTATTCATTTTTTTAACAAGGCTGACACAGTCATTGTAGCTAAATACCTTTCAATAAAACAAGTAAATAAAGAATGATAAGATTAAAATAAAAATAATTTTTAACGGTTTTTGAAGTAACGTTAAAATAAGACCAAAGACCTTAATCAAAGAGTGTTGTAACCCTTTTTGGAAGGATTTTATTAGCTTCGTTTGACATTATTCGTCAATGGAAGTGATGGATTTAATATTAGAAGCATTGTACAAAGGCTGGACTGAACAGAAGATTATTAATACTGGCTTCTTCGAAAACGTTAAATGTTGTTAATTTTGGTAAATTGATTACTATTTTACAAAATTAATGTGATTAAAATCTTTGGAATTAGGGACAGTTTTAAACTGAGGATTTACTACTGAAGTGAATACATGGATGGAAAGAATTTATGTTAGGTTTTAGTGCTTCCAACGAAATAGGCAAAGTGAAATTATAATTGCGGTACCAACCGATAAAATAGCGTAACGATATTTTATTATTACGGTGGCAATTTCAAAGCACTTTGGAACGGAAGGCTTTCAAGCCTGCCTATTAGTACGTTTTATAAAGAATGTTATATTCTAGTGAATATAAGTAATGAGTGAATAGAAGATATGTGTAAAATAAGAGGCTTTTTATTAAAGCCAAATTAATAACATGAATAAATCATTCACAAAGTTATAAGACCAGAAATACTGGGTCGGTATGGTACAATGAAGTTATTTTAATTATGCAAAAATCTAAAAAAAAAAATATATTTAAAAATGTATTTAGACTACTAACAGAAAGATCACAGGACAAAAATCAGGTACCTTCAAAATAATAGGTTCTCAAATAAAGATTTCAAGTGTAAATAAAAATTTCTTTGGTATGTCAAGATTACTAAAATAATAATGATCTTGGTTAGTTAGTCCATTTTGTCTCATTCTGGTATATGGCCAGGCTTGCCCCAAGATCCTTCTACTCCTCACCAGCAAGTGCGACTCACTCTGATTTCCTCTTATAAGATATAAGTTCCAAATAATAAATATAACACCTTGGTATTTCTATACTGACCTTTTTTATGATGGCTCGAAGCTAACTTTTGTTCGACAATCCAACAGTAAGACTTTTAATGAGATTGAAAGCAACTGGAAAAATAAAAAGGATTGAACATAGCTATGTTAGAGTGTACGTATTTAGTAGGTAAATGCAATTTGCATTATTGGGATCACCGACCAGTTGGCCGAAGACGTGGAGACTATGGGAAATCCTTACAAATTAGTTGCTGCTAATACAACGATCAAACTGGGAATGCTATACAGCGGGGCAATGCAGTTAGCGTCTTGGGCACGCGCGCGACTGGTATTGATATGGATCAGTTGAGCTACCTGTAGATTGTTTGCAACAGTCTGCAGGGAGTTCAATAGTTTCAATTGTAAATAATAGTTTTAATTTAATTCTATTATTTGATTGTAATTTTCTTTGTTAATAAAAACATTTGTTAACTGGGAATGCATTTTTCAGTTTTTTTTTATATTTAAGGGATTAAAAACTCTAAAAATAAATAGTTTGTTTATTTCCTCTTCACAATAGTTTACTTTTATAAGACGTATAGGGCTTAGAAAGCATATATAGCACTTATTCTGATTAAGTTTTGTTTATTTGTTTTACGAACCAAGTCTTGGTTTCTCTACACACAAGTAAACACACTAGAGGTTAACAAAAAGTTTAAACTATTGTCAGATTATAACAAGCGGGTGAAAAACCGGCTGTAAGGCAATCAAACACAGACGTTGAATAAGACTTAGGCAAGGAAGTACAGTATGCTTTGATCAAATGGTCAATTTTCTTCTTTATCTACATGTCTTATACCTACATTTTGTGTATTGGGAACCAAAAATATGCAGGATCCCGTTCGCATTGGAAGTACAAATCTCAGTCCACGGAATTTTTTTTGGTGTCCTATCCATCTTATTCATGTGCCCCCAACAATATGCACACACCTGTCTCATTTCTACGTACCTTCAATAACAAAGACCTGTAGTTACTTTACCTGGAATTGTATTACTAACTGGTTTCTCTTTTATGTGTCTTTTAACTATTTTTATCAGCTAGTACTAATAGGCATGTACTTAGAAAGTTTTGATGATGGATCGGCATAACTTGCATTCGAAATTATTTAACGCATTTACTGCCCAGTCTTGACGTTTTGAAGGGCTGGACGATTAAAGTGAGTAGAATTCACTCAAACGCTAACGAAGTAGCGGGTAAAAGCTAGTTAATATATTTTTTGTGGTCGCTATCCTTAGATCAAAACTACTAGAGGCTTGCAATTAATAAACACTAACAAGTAATCCTCAACCTCAACAGCCTGTAATGGTCCACTGCTGGACGCAGGCCTCCACCTTTCATGATAAAACGGGAGAAAAGACCATGAAATGTATCGAGATACATTGCGTCCTGGTGCAGGGCGCGCTATATTTTGTGTCAATATTCAATCTTTAAGTAGGTAATGAATAAGTTTCATAATAACTGGACATTTCACAAATTGCGAATGAAAAAACAACATTTTATTAGTTGCAGGTAAGTTTACTAGATAAATAAGGCGGATATATAAAATTAACCTTTCGAAGGTATTATAATTTGATTCTTTTGAAATAACTAAAAACCTACTTCAAATTCGTTAGTCGATTTTCTATAAAATAGCGAAAGAATTTTCAAAATCGGTCCATAATTAATGGAGAAATCGACGAACATACATAAAAATACATAGTAAAAAATACAGCCGAACATAGAACTTTCTCCTCTTTGAGTTTTCGTTTCGCCGGTTAAAAAGCACGAGATACGTAAGTACAAGTATTTACAGAATCGTTAGTGGCATTTTGACACTGGCGAATGCTTGTAACTACACGATCATGCGACGCCACGATCGGAGAATATAACTATACAACAACCGTTACTAATAAAAAAATATGTATTCCTTAAATTTACACAATTTTTAAGTTTTGGGGGATCAATAGTAATCTCTCATAAACCCGAACTAGCTTAAATCTCGAACCAAACATGCTTAAATCACAATTAGGAGAAATCGTAATTTTAAGGTTTTAAAAATGGCATATTTTTTTAATAAACGCTTGTTTTGTTTTGTATTATATGTAGTTATGACACAAATTTGGCATACCGTTGGAATGGCCATGCACTATAGAAGTCTTCAGTGAATTAGAAAATTTCATGTAAAGTTTTTTTTAATTTAAGTCAAAGTTGAAGTTGAGCTTTGCTTGAAATTTTTACTTTATAAAACTTTGCATACCCATAGCTGCTTAATTTTCCTGGTTCTCACGTAAATATTGGTTGGGTTAGTAAGGGCCACCATAACCGAAGTAATTTAAAAAAAAAGCCGCTATTTCTTACAAATACAGTTACAGCACATATTAGTTCAAGCAAGCTGAAGACTGGGCACTATGGCGCTCATTAGGGGAGGCATATGTCCAGCAGTGGACTAAAACAGGCTTAACATGAAAAAATCAAATCATGGTAAATATCCCGTATAGTATAAATGACTTTAAAGTTAATAACCAGGATAGTTTCAAAAGTTTTTGATGATGACGACTGAATCCTTCAAATTTCGAAAAGAAAAAACAGAATTATCCTAAATAAATTCCTAAAAATGGCACTTGGTTCCACCTACCACCGGTTGCCATAGCACAAACGTTGTGCCGAACCCCGTGCATAGGTACTATACAACGAGTATCTAAATTGCCCGAAACACGCACCTGTAGATCATCACAATCACCATGGTTATTATCCCGATGGAAGTGCTTTTAATTCTTCATTTTCGGTCTAAGATAAATTTTATATGTGCAGTTCAGTACTTAAATAATGGATATTATTTGGTTCGTAGAGTCAAAATAATAAGCAACTGTTTTGAAATCACGTCCAATCCAGGTGTAAGAGCCGTGGATATTAAACCTCGGGGACCTCTCCATCGGAATGGCGGCCACCTGCGGCTTTACCATTTTATATTTAAGTTTTTATGTCCTCTTGGGCCCCTTTATTAATGTAAATAAGTATTGTTTATAGCGATGCGATGGAATAAAAATCTTGTGACGTTACATAAATAATTTTCTAAGTTTATAAATCTTTATGTTATGTTCAAGAAAGGTGAATTCAGGGATGGGTAACCTAGGTAGAAGTGTATTTGGTATGGAGGGGGAGGGGAGAAGGGGATATATTCACCTGGCTAGTTAGACTGGATCAAACAATGCTTGAAACCTTACTATAAAAATCTGTTAAATTTTAACAGTTGTTTAACTTTTTAGTTAAAAACTTAATTAATTTCATCCTTCCTCATCGGTGTTTTATCTCATTCTAACTTCTTTTATTCCGCCCATTATGACCACCGAAGAAAAGCAAAAACACGCGGCTATCGATTAAAGTTAAGAGTAATGAGATTTAAGAGACCTGATTTTTCCTTCCGCTTAAAATCTTTCCTTTGAAAAATGATATTATTCCATATCATAAGTTTACAGAATTGTTACACGACAAAAATGTTGATATAAACTCCGCAACGCACATGCACAGGCTTGTGCTTGAGAGAATCACTGGTCCCTTTCACATTTTCCTGGAACGAAATCGTGTCATAAAGCAACAACGTTCGATACATCACACGTTGTTCGAGAGAGCTCGATTGTATACATTTAGTAGAAGAGGAGGGCGATTCCTTTTTGTAGGACGGACGGAGACGGAGAAATCGGACGAACAAACGTAACATAGGACCTCCTCCTGAAGTCGGTTAAAAAGGACGTTTGAATGTGCCATGTGCAAAAATTATTTTGTTCTTATTACAGGCATAATTCATTAATCCTAGACGCGTTTCTACTAGAATAACGTATTTACTTATGTAAGTACTAATTACTTGCCACGAATCCTTTGCTCAAAACCTTAGCTGTAAAAGGTTTTTCATAACGGATTTTACAACAAGCACTATAGTGGAAGTTTATTTACGGCCTTATTAAAATGCTGCTTATAATAAACTGTGTATAGTGCATGCTACATGAAACATGGGTACAGAGATTAGCATGCAAGCATAGCCCAAATTAAACAACAAATCATAATGTAATTGTTACCTACAACATCGTAGGTACATGATGTGCATGCTTCTACAACTGATATTTTGCATTAAATTTACTAAAGTTAGGTTCTATTTTTTACCATGTGGCTTTACGAGTAGCTTTAATTTTAATTAGGTATAATGTTTGGTGTTCGTATCGTAATGTATTCGTTAAAATATTAGAATTAAATTACAATTAAGACTGGGTTAGTTTGTTTAATACTAACATAGGTACAATATAGTTATGTACGATAGTTATCATACAATATCATATAAAAATATCATGAAATGTGTCACAACCTACATAATTCTTCATTAGCTGTTAATTTACTAATCATTTTATAAATAAATATAATAATATAAGTAGGTTAAGAACCGTAACAAAGTTAGGTGTATATCGATTTGCCTCAGTTAGTTCGAAAACACAAATTGTATTATTTCATTTTTTCTTCTATCTTTCCAAAAATCGTAACTGTGAACTCAGCATGTCAACCATCACTGAAATATGAGGGATATTCTTCCGTAACCACTATCATAGCTAGATGGAGGTCTGCATGTTTGATACTCCTTCAAGCCAACCCTACACAGCGTATCAGGATAATTATTTACACACAATGTGTATCTGGTATCCATCTGAGACATAGGTAGCTCGTATTTCATAGTTAGTGGCGTGAGCTTACGTAGCGCTCGAGGAATCTTCTCTGCAGCGAGTAAAGAAAGATCTTAAATTATTTCGTCATCAATTAGTAATAAAAAATTGTGATTTATTAAATATTTGTGTTTGTTTCTAAACATATTGAAGTCTGGCTGTTGATCAGGACCAAGATTGCTAGTTGCGATGTTCTAAAATACCAATTCCAAGGCTTGTCTGACACTCTATCCGGCTTCTTGATTTTTATTTCATTAAGCTACATTTTAATATTACTCACCATAATTAACGAAATAATTTATGGAGTATACCATACTTTCAGTCCTGGAACATTTGAATCTGATAAAACGAGTAGGAAGCCGTGGGTACAAGCTAGTTTATCGATAAAATGGCAGAAAGCCGTGTAGACTTAGCAGACAAGGGTCGGTCTTAGTGGCTTGGTAATGCGTGCGGGTGGGAATCCGGATTACTCCTCGCAACAAGTGAGACGAGAAAAGTCGAGGGTTGTCGCTTGTACACTGATGTGTTGGCATGGCGAAGGTTGTAAGGTACACGTAATGCACGCAATGATTCGTGCTTATGTCAAGGTGGAATCAATGTCAATTGGCAAGTTGGCAGAGTCATGCGAGCTTACGCTTGTACGGTTCGGTGTTTGTTTGGTTGGTTTTTGTTTCTGCTTATTTGTTTTCAAAGTAGGTATATAAGTCTGTGTAGTACAACATAGTATGGTGCTATAAAACTTGTGGTACCTATACAACTACTTCTAGAACATCATCATGTATGTAAGGTCGTCACCATCCACACCATCAGAACGTCAGAAAGACAAATCAATAATTGTAGGGTATAATTATTGATTTGTCTTTTTGACCGGTTAAGGATTGACAAAACGCTTCCTTTTTAATAATAAGCGCAAACACGCTTGTTTAATATCGTTATTTTGACTGCTTTTCGACTATACGACGATAATTTACCTCCAAGAAATAGGTACTATGTGAATGATACTGAATTAGGAGACTCCGATAAAAAGTGGGTTCGAAACAACTACACACACACTATAACTAACACTATAACAACTACACTATAATTAAGGGCAAGCGGACCTCTAAGAAACCCTTCAAGATAATTATGAGTCACAGGATATATACATTTCAAAGCTCCACAATCAATATGTTCGTTTTTGCCTTAGCATACGCCTTAATAGATAATCAGCAAAAACTTGATTTATGAGTTTACGCCGCTCTGCTCTGTCCCGCTCATATAAACAAGAAATCCTATGCCTATCCTTTTCATAAAATGGCGTCATATATCGCCCCCTTAATAATACTTGCTGCGGGAGCCAAAACAAATCAAAAGTAGATAATGAACAATGCCTTATCTATAACCGATATCTCCCATTGCTACATGTAATGAAGATAAGTCGACAACAAAACAAGAAATCATTCGGAAAATCGAGACATCTCATTTCAAGCGAGCGGCTCCACTTCGTTTTATAAAAGCCGTATTTAACAGATCGAGTTTCAGATACAATAGACGTGGCCTCGTTCTGTAAATACACTGTTGGACTGTTTTTTGCTTTTTACTTGAGAACTTACTTGTTTTTCGCTTGTCAATCACTTATGGTGGCTTCGCGCAAGTCTTACTGATGAGGATGTCTTTTCGCTGTTTTTGTTCGTCTGCAACCGAGCCAAATGCTAGGTACTTGTAACTTAGTACGGGTCAGTTACATACATTTAGCCGAGTCACGGTGAGCCGTTCACGCTGTCAAATATATCATCATAAGCGTCGTTTGTGACGTCGGATGTGACGTAATACGCCAACATAATAAATGCACCATTATTAAGGACAAAGCACAAACATCCAGCAACGCTACCACAGATAGAAAAATAACAAACGCCTTAATTATTAGATTCATTTTAAAGTGACAAATTGGCTTACCGTGAGGTTTAAGCGAGTGCTCCGCGAGTTGTCTGATAAGTCTGTAATGCCGTCGATATAAAATGCATCTAAATATTACCAGTCAAAGCCCATAGGAATGCACACTGTTGTCCTGTGTGGCAGCGATGCAGTCCAGATCTGCGACAACCTTAATACTAGAGCATGTCTACTGTACGCTTCGCACGCGTCAAACATAATTATGAGATAGCTTAAAAATGTTGTTTTCTACATGTATCTATGCATTTCAGTCCAACCCATTCAGTAGTTATCATCCATTTGTCCGTCTCGGGACAAATGTTTGCACGATCTGCAGGTATTTGTTCAGGGTTTTTCCTATGTATTTAATACTAGCGGCCCGAATCTATACTCGTGCGAAGCCGGAGTCGCACGGGTAGATTCTATGCCTAGGGTCATCAGGGATAATGTAGGATTCTGATGTTGAAAGAATTTTTCAAATCGGTCTAGTAGTTTCGGAGCCTTCCGATTCAATTCAAACAAATAAACAAATCATTTCTCTTTACAATTTAAGTATAGATAAATGATATCTCTATGTATTACGGTTTATGTATATCAGTCATCTAGTACCCATGACACTAGCACTGCTTAGCTTGGGGCTGGATAATGCAGTTTGAATTGTGCAGCATTATTTTTATCTTGTAATCCTTAGCAAGCAAGTAAATATCCTGGTATTTTTTACTAAATCAACTAATTATCCATTATATCGAGTTGTTCTATTAATTTCTTATACTTTTTAGGGTTTTTTTTAATTCAATTTTTTTTTCATTGATACCTGTTGTTTGGTAGGTCTTATAATAAAAAACAGTTCCAAACATGGACCCGGCTAGGGCACTACAATAACGGTACTTACAAAAGTAGAAGTAAGTAGGTACTTAAAGAACAAAAGTACATAAAACTTAAGTTAACAAAATTTAACTTAAAACAAATCTATGCTACAACATTCCGTATACAAAGGTTAAAAACGGGACCCTATTACTAAGACTTCGCTGTCCGTCTGTCCGTCTGTCACCAGGCTGTATCTCATGAACCGTGATAGTTAGACGGTTGAAATTTTCACAGATGATGTATTTCTGTTGCCGCTATAACAACAAATACTAAAAAACAGAATAAAATAAATATTTAAGAGGGCTCCCATACAACAAACGTGTTTTTTTTGCCGTTTTTATAGATAATGGTACGGAACCCTTCGTGCGCGAGACTGACTCGCACTTGGCTGGTTTTTATTATTATATTTTCCCATTTACAACAATTATAGTGAGACAGTAGTGTGATAACGTAAGGGCTCGGCCCCTCACTTCTGTCAAATACAAAATAGAGCAGAGGTCTCTTTGACTCGATTTATCATGTAGGTCTGCATCTGCCCCGGGGAGCAAGCTAGGGTTGATGTACTCACCACTGGTCGGAAATCCGGCCGGACAAAGGGCTCTAGAAAAACAGTAATTTAAAAAGTTTTTAAGACAATACTTTCGAAAAAAATATTACTAGCGGCGTTGTAAGGACAAAACGTATCTTCGAGTATGTTCTTGCCCAGAATAAAAATCTATGCATTTGCTCGCTCTTTCATTTAGACCATCTTGTTGGTTTACATAGATATAATCAAAAAATGATTTAGAACACGATAAAATCTGTTTACTTCTGCAACACACAGTACTTAGTTTAAGTATAAAAGTTTGGCTGTGCGAAACTTAAGAAAATAAGAAGAAAAAAATAGATGCAGCTCAAATAGTAATTCCCACTGAGGTCGATACGAATTATGACGATGATGATACAAGAAATCATGACAATCTCCACCATTTCTTAGTCTTGACCGACCGCACGCACCGTATATTCGGCAGGGTTCCTTAGTCGATGAGAAAGGGCTCCCTTAATTTATATCGTTACTTCCGGGTATCGGCTCTTCAGTACGGCCAATGAATTCGATTGGGGCTCGCTTTTGGAGATTTTGATCAAACTACACGAGTTTTGCATTCCGCTCTGTCGTAAACGGAAATGCAAATCTTGCGAAAGCTCTTTACGGTACGTTATAGTAAACGGTGAGCATAAACCTTCTCAAATGGGGTTCATTTATACAATACTTTGGGGCTAGATGATGCGACTATTACCACATATTCAAGAGGAACCTATATACAACGTGCCTATTTAAATTCAACTTCTTCTGAATAACACTTAAGTACAGTAGTAGTTCTAATAATGCTTAAAATTGCGTGGTATCCTTTTGGAAATAAATTCTCACCTACACCTAAGTTGAACATGAAAATGAAAATAACAGGACTCGAGTTTCCAATCTAACTAATAATCCTTTCTTTAGCTTATATTCTCAAACAAACGCAGCAGCGCTAGTAAAAGAAAAACACAAACTTTCCGCCATATTTCGTTCGCCATCAATAAAGCCAAGTTTGTTTGGTAACTCGGAAGTCGCGAGTGAAACTAATATTACTTGATTACCCGTCGCAACTTGTTACATTTAATACTGCGCTGTGCAAACAGAGGAACAATATCATTATGTAAGGATCAGAAGCAAAGCTTACCTAGTTATAATAATAATGAGTAGTTATAATAACAAATAAATATTTAATGCTGGACAATCCCCACAGGATTGTCTAGCCTCAAAGTAAGCAGAGCTTTTGTTAGGGGTGCTAGATAATTGATATATTTAATACATTACATACAAAGATAGATATTCTTTATTATACATAGAAAACACCCAGAACAAATTTTGCAGATCGTACAAACATTTGTCCTGAGGTGGAAATCAAACCCTCCACCTCCTACGTCACAGGTAGACCTTCGCCCACAGCGCCACTGAGGTCGTCGTGTCGTTTATCAGTTGTTTCTTGACAGTGAAGCAGTGTAGGTAATTAGAGCGGTAGCGCATTTTTTTTAAACTTATTAAACAAATGTCTGCACTTGGCACTCGAAACAGTCGTGTCTTGGGAAATTACCGAGCGGAAGTAAATTATATGATAAGATTCAAGCAGCTATCTAAAATGGTTCAGTCACGAGATACATATTTTCCGAAAGCTCTACTGGTTGAAGCGTGACATAGTTGTGTCTCGTAGGATAAACGTAAGACGTTGAAATGTAAAAGGTTCCATGCTGAACCACATCCACTAATAGCACTGCTTGCTTTTATAGCTGATCTTAGCTGTGGTACAGTTTATTGGTAGCTTAGTTTTACGGTTATCTACCCAGCACATCTCATGAGAGTCACCTTATGCACTCGTATTGCACTCGCAGTTGGTTAGTACTGTTTTGGATGGTAGTGCGTCTAATAAGTTCTTCCAGCAATTGTTTTTTTATATCGCCAAAGTCATTTTCCTGACACTACGGCCGCGGGTGGGCCTTGGTTCTGTCGAGTAAATTCCTCCATTCGGTCCTATTCTTGGCTTTTTCCTGCACTACAATGGCGTTTAGGTCTTCTTGGATTCCATCGAACCATCTGAATTTCTGTCTTCCAGAGGGTCTTCGGCCATCTGGTTTAACCGCAAAAGACGCTTTGGTGCTGTGTCGTCTAGCATTCGTTCTACGTGGTCAACCCATCCTAGACGGCCTACTTTTATAAACATTACGACACTTGACTCTTGGTACATGTTATAAAGCTCATGGTTGCATTTTATTCACCAGCAGTCACCAACCAGTACAGCGCCAAAGGTTTATCTTAATATTTTTCTTTCAAACACGAGTAGGTTGTTTTCGGTTAAACCAAACAACATTTAATGATCAAACGAACTTAAACAAGTAAAGATCGATCACTTAAATTATTGTGTGAACGGCTTTATTCGACGCAATGATATTCTTAAAACAATAATTATTACCTACTCATTGAACGTGTGATGTAGGTATCTACATTATGTAATGTACTTACGGTAGAAATAACGGTAGGCATCAAAAATATCCAAATGTGGCCGGTGTGATAAAGTATATAGGACGTATACATACACATAGGACATAATATATATACACGTATATGTGTCACTAAACAGGGTGCCAGGCACAACTTGTTTGACTTGTTCCATTACTGAAGTTACGAAGGAGGGCAAATAGCGAATACACAGTTGCGTTGTCAGGTGCTATTAGCCGAAAGGAAGGGCCAGATGTCTTTTGTTTATTTTGGTTAGGGCGAAACTAGCCATTAGAAAAACAATAGCAACTCGTAAACGCAAAGTAATAACGATTTGCAATTGTTTTATATACTACTACGTACTTAGCCACTATTAAACGTGTACCTACCTACAGCATTTCATAAAATGTTGATATCATTAACCTTATTTTTTTTCCTTAATTAATTAGTGATAATTATATCAAAATAATAACAACGATTTCAACAACATAGAAATCTTTTATAACGGTATATTTACCATGATTAGATTTTTTAGTTTTCCAATATTACGGCACAGTTTCATGCGTCATGATCACGGAAGAACTAAAGTCACTGCGAGTTGGTTTTTATTGGCAGACATACCGATCTGCCCTCATTCTTTTTCTTTTACTACGAATGTTACCACTACCACCGGTTTCATTATGGAACGCAACTCGATCTCGATACACAATACTGACGGTATCTGAACGCGGCCAGGTTGCGTCACTGCTACGGTTTTTACTCAATCTCACCACAGCGTTCCAAGTTCCGGATAGTTGAAAACCTTCTTCGCGGTTGAAGTTTCTGTGTTTGGTAAGCTCAATGGCCTCCTGTACCATTCTTGGTATGTAATGTCGCTTTGTTGAAATTACTTGTGGATTGTGTAACTCAATCCAGTGGTTTAGACCAGACTCGAGAAGATACTCCGCTATGGCAGACTTCTCAGTTGTCAGACTCTTAACTGCAATTCAACAACAATGAAATTTAAAAACACTATGCGCCGCGATCACGAAATAGCTGAAGTTTTATAAATGTACATTACGTTATGTGCTTTTCTTTGTTAAAAACCATTAAACATTCCAAAATTTGATTAATGTCCTCCTTTCTATTGACTTAAAATCAAAAAGCTCGTGGCCAATGCAAGATAGTCTACAAAACGCGTTTCGTGTTTCGCGTTTTGTGTTTTGTGTTGAAATTTCATTGTTGTTGAATTGCAGTTAAGAGTCTGGCAACTGAGAAGTCTGCCATAGCGGAGTATCTTCCGTAACAACACCTACACGTAATTAACGATCCTTTACTTAGTAGTACTTCTGTTTGCCCCGATACCGTGTAAAAACGAACAAACAAGAGTATGCGCGAGTAAGCCATAGCTAATTCTAATTCCGTTGTTTCGTCGCCGAACTGCTGCTGGTAAGTGAGTGTAAATAAACGTTAATAGGGCGCTTTCGATGTTCAAGTGAGTCTGTTTTGTCCAAGGAACCTAGTCCCAACCTGGAATGTGCACTAGCTATCAACTTGTGTGCCAAGGGAACCTTGTGAGAGCCATCTGTCCCTGTCATTAGGGTGACCAAACCATTATTATTTTGTAGATATGCTGGGCTTATACGAACGGAATGATATTCCGAATTCAGTGACTGAATTAATCATCTGTGCCTAAAATTTATGAAACTGTCAGATCCATTTAAAAAAAGCATAATGAGAAAAGTTTAGAACGTGTGGATGGAATGCCAAATTGGTATAGAATTCCGGATATCGTGAATTAAGTTTGTGGATTTTATTTAATTTTATTATTTGTTTATATCAACGGACAAAATTTTATAGAATTCTGGATTTTCTGAATTTAGATTCTGGGTTTAGTTGCTGGATTCAGACAAGAACCTATAAGGTCAGTATTAGACCGGTTAGATCTGAGATGTATTACGTCGGACTTGCTTTAGAAATAATAATAATAAATAATTACCTACTTGTCATAAAATAAATATGCTTTGGGTGGAATACTTACTGGTCTGGACAGTTAGGTCTACTGGTACCCAGCTGGTATTCAACATAACAACCAGGATTAAAAAATCAGGCGGTCACTAATGAGGCTATGAGTTTCTTGTTTGACTACGGAACCATAAAAAGTTTGCGTCCAAATGTAACAATAGTCACAAAAAATGTGATAAATGAAATGACAATGTGGAAATACGAAGGAAAACATGATTGTTACCGCCCCAAATATTACAACTGTGGTTGAGAAGTGAACAGAGAAAACCGAACCTTAGTCTCATTAAGTTAGGTTAAGAATGGCTTGCTACGAAGACACTGTCATGGACCAATATCTGTGCGGAGTCTTTTAATCGTCGAATCTATTCAATCATTGGATGAAAGAGATTGATTGATAAACTTGTGCGACAAGAATGAGAGTTTTTGTGATAATATTAATATTATCGCTCTCCCGCTGTTTCGAGCTTACTTAGCCTTTATGGTATTCGTTTCTGTTGATGTATTAAGGGAGATAAAGTATCTCACTCAGAAGAATCTTGGTCTACCAACATAGATAAAAGTTAGCCACGTTGAAAGTAAAAAATTATATGCTCACAAAAAAATAATAAATTAAATAACCTACTAAAATTCATGCGATGATTTGTGTCTTTTTTTTCTTCTAAAAAGCTGTTTGAAGTTATAAGTTAAGAAGTACATTGAGAACGGCTGGACACATTTGGAACTTTAGGCACGAACATTTTGACTAGGTCCAAGTAAGGTGGATATAGAAAAATCGGGTCGAAGGGACGCGTGACCCGAGAGCTGGTGAGTATCTGGCGCAGCGCATCAGCATTGCTATACAGCGAGGCAATGCAGCTAGCGTCTTGGGCACGCTTCCGACTGGTATTGATATGGATCAGTTGAGTTACTTGTAGATTGTTTACAACAGTCTGCAGTTTGCTCAATTGTTTCAATTGTAAAAAGTAGTTTTAATTTAATTCTGTTGTTTGATTGTAATTTTCTTTGTTAATAAAGATTTGCACTTCAGTTAAAAAAATCATTATTGAAATGCTATATTATAGGTCGTATAGGAAATACAATCAAGTCTCATTCCATAAAAATAAGGTAAGTAATTTATTTTTTATTGCTCCTGACGTCAAAGAAGCCCATACCATTGCGGAAATAAAGAACATTTTCAATTTTCCGCATCCAATTACGCGAGTGAGGGAAAAGGAGATTTGGTACATAAAAATACAAATTAATCCTGTTTGTGCCCTACTGTAGCCCTACTGTTGCCTTGCGCTTGAATACATGCCCCTGGATTTATCTTAACCTATTTATGGGGCACAGTACAAACATGATATTACTAAAATAATAAACTCATACAATTCGAACGTAAGGACATAATGTTATGCTTATCCGTTGAAAGTCACATCGAAGTAGCATGTGTAGAGCTGGAGCAAGGTATTGTAGTAAGCGTATACCATCAGCTTCTTTTGAAATATTGAAAAAAGTATTGATGATATCTTATTTAAAATATCAAAATGTAATAAAAATATCATAATTTGTGGAGGCTTTAATATTGATCTTTTTAACTCGAGAGCAATGAATCCGGGTCACTCAAAGAATCCAAAAAATCTCGGAAAGTAAGAATGCTAGGTTAATGCATTAAATTGTATTTAATAGACAATTTAATACTCCTTAAATGAAAGTTAAAAAAATATGAGTCACCATACATTTTATTTACACAAAATTACATAAAGAAAAAAAACTGCTGATCTCTCCTTAAAACAAAAATAGGAAACATGAAATTTTTGAACTTTATGACGATTTTCTTGAATTTCAATACTTCGTATTACCTCCTCGTGCTTCCATTACTGCGTTTACGCGGTTTGGCATGCTGTACACCAAGTTCCTTATACGATTTTGGGGAATATTCTCCCATTCCTCTGTGAGAGCAATTTTGAGCTCAGGAAGCGTGATTGGGGGAGGGTTTCGTTGTTTTACGCATCTCCCTAGCTCGTCCCAAGCATGCTCGATCGGGTTGATATCCGGGCTGCGCGCTGGCCACTCCATACAAGTAATGTTCATCTCTTGAAGGTAGTCATTCACAATCCTACCTGTATGAGGTCGGGCATTGTCATGCATAAATATAGCATCCTCACCCAAATTGACCATAAATGGACCAACGTGTTCGTTGAGGATTTCTTCCACATATCTTACGCTAGTTAAAGAGCCGTTTTCTATGATCACCAGCTCTGTGCGACTTTCAGAGGAAATTCCGGCCCACACAAGTACAGACCCACCACCGTAGGCTACTTTTTCTTCGATGCATGCTTGCTTGAATCTTTCCCCTGGTCTTCTATACACTCTATTATATATTAAATTGTCTATTAAATACAATTTATTGCATTAACCTAGCATTCTTACTTTCCGAGATTTTTTGGATTCTTTGAGTGACCCGGATTCATTGCTCTCGAGTGTATTAGTGTCACATTTATAATATTAGTGTGAATGTAAATGTAAAACTTTATTCATAAGCTCCCGAACTAAGCAAGAATGTAGGGATCAGGCCAGCCCAATATCGAGCCATTTCCGAACTGCAATCGAACTTTAACCATTTTGCGAATTCTGTTTTCGATTTCGAATGATTCGTTTTTTCCCGCTTGTAGTGAGGTTTCAAACCTAAAGAAAAAAAGCAGATAACGCGCTGAAAGAGCCGAAAGAATCGAATTTCAGAGTTTGTTGTTACGAAATCGTATCGAGTCTCGCATACGTCCGCGTCGAGTCAGTTGAATGGTCCGAACCAATCGGTTTCAATTAGGTTTATTCGACTGCCTAGGCGTGTATTGTTAGATTAAAGGTGTTTTAATCTTTAGAGATCACCTTTATGGATGAGTAGAGAAACACCTCTGTATCACTAAAGTGATAAAAATAAAGTGATACGAAACTATCGTTAACAATACACTCGGCCGTCGATGTCCTCCCTTAAGGTGGGTGCGAACCCCCAAGCCTGTATAGGGGCTTGGGGGTTCGCACTTTCCGATTCATTTGCAAACTACGTTCCCGATTTTAATGAAATATTGCATACATAATAGGATATGAAATAGCTATGTTTGCACCGTTTTAGTTTTTCAAAAAAAACGAAATCGATAAATGAGAGCGGAAGTAATAATCCCGTGAAAATTAATTGAAATGAAATTTCAGTCCAATTTGATGAAGATTATATAAGAAATTAATAAGTCCCAAAAATTTACGATCTCGACGGGATTCGAACCCGCACCTTCCCCTTCAGCGCAGGGTTGCTCTTTTTCCAACTAATTAATTTCTTAGAAATTACCCAGAGTACTATAATAAATAAAAACCTTAGAAGATTATATATTTTGAAAAACTTAAACGGTACAAACATAGCTGTTTTTTATCCGAGTATGTACGTATGCAAAATTTAAAGTGTGTAGTTTCCAAATGATCGGAATGTACGTTTGGATGTGGGCGTCATCTTATGATAAAAGCTTTAAAAGTCAAAGAATGTTACAAAAATAAAAAAGAAATAATAAAGTTCGGCAACTGTCTGAGTTTGCAATCTAATGTCTTCTGGGAGATTGCAATCCCTTCATTATTTTCAGTATCAGATATCAATCATTATGGCGGAGGCCGTCCTTCGGAGACGGCGACAGGCTTTTTAATAAATCGGGTAAAACCTACTTATTTTCCTTTAACTTTCGATTTCCTTGCTATGTTTTTATTATTCTTATTTTTAGCCTTAGGCTTTTAGCCCTTGTTTTTCTTTGTCCGAATGTACCTATGTTTTTATTTATTCGTATGTTTACCGATTTCTCCGTTAATTAATGATCTTATTGAAAACAATTCAGGACCGATTGTAATAATTCTATCTTTTACTACTACTTTTATAGGACCACCTCACCATTCTAAATTATTACATTTAGAATGGACCATTCTAAATGTAATAATTTAGAATGGTCCTGAGGTGGTCCTATAAAAGTTTCCCGAATATCAAGCGATTACAATTGATCTGTCCACCAACTTAAATCAGTTTTAACTTTTTTATCATAATATTTGCAACACGTTATGATTTTAGTCAATTCGAAAAGCAACATCTTGTTAATAACAAATGTAATTTTCCACTCCTTACAGTTCAAAGCAGTAACAGGCGACGGAAGAATATTAGGATGAATTATATATGAATTCCAATTTATGTAACTGATTGAATTTCTGGTTCTGAGAAATCGTAGACTCGGAAACACCACAATAAGGTATATACATAACCTATTTGTTGCGCAAACAATCCCGACTTATAAACGCGGCAACATCGATATCTCGTTCCCGCGTCCCCAAGCCGTATACATCTTACATGAGCGTAAATAATAAGGCCACATAAAGATTCACTCATAAAAAACCTTCGTTTTACGATCCTCCAGTATATTATGATGTGTATTGAATTCTTTGTTTTATAACGTTATATGAGGTTTTAGAGGTCTGTCCGTACAGTCACGTAGAGAACGATATTTTCACATAATAATATTTGCTTTGAAATTAACTTAGATACTTTTAAGTTCGCGGTGGGCGAAGGTCTGCCTGACGATCACGGTTCAATACTATCGTCAAATGGACTTGGAGCTGGTTCTCTCCTCAGAATAAAAAGTGTTTTATGTATGTTATTTTTAACCCTATTAAATGTGGAAGTTTATTCGCTAGCTTTTTTATAACAGTACTGTGAGTTGGTGTAATACTAGCTACGTGTGCGATGTACTTCAAGCTTTATTTCCTCCTAAACAGGATACACGAAAATGGCTTATCTTATTATGATGTCGTGGAGGAGGAGAATATTGCGAAAGCCTTACCTCATCTCATACCAGATGGGGAACATTAACTAAACAAAACACACTACTCAGATGATTCAGTTTGGATTAATCATTGTTTATTACATCACAACAGTTTTCACCAGTTCACTGCTGGCCAGATGCCTGTGTGGCGGACTGTTAGCGCTTGATGTTAGGGAGATATGACATAATCCTAAAGCTGGACATGTGTCTTGGGGATCGTAGTTCTCTACTTTTTGTGAGAGAAAATGCGTGTAAAATTGTTTCTGTTCCTGGACATACTGTTTCAGAGAGAATTTAATTTCTAAAGGCTCTTAAAATAGGCCCTTAAACAAATCAAATTTTATACTTTAACCGGAAAAAAGCCTCCTAATCAAATTAGCTTTTAGTCAATGACCGTGAATGTTGAAATGAATTAAACTAAAATAAATTTATTTTTACCAATCTAGAGCTAGCTCAACTAAAACACAGATAAAGTGAACATGTAATACCTTAAGGGACTGTTTACGACGAGTTTTCATTGATCACGATGCGATGCCCTCTCAGACTATTGTTATAAAAAAACAGTTACTCTCGACGCAGTGTGTTACGACGACGAGCTCGTCTGTGATAACAATATTTTTCACGATCGTGTAATTTTATGATCGACTTGCTCGCAGGGACTTGTATATCTGCGCGAGTTTTATGTAGTTGTAGGTATGTAGGTGCAGTGATTTAGGTATTTATCGAAAACTAAAAACGTAGGTTATTCAATGTTGGATAGAATAATTTAACTGAAAACGTAGGTTATTCAATGTTGGATAGAATAATTTAACTGAAAACGTAGGTTATTCAATGTTGGATAGAATAATTTAACTGAAAACGTAGGTTATTCAATGTTGGATAGAATAATTTAACTGAAAACGTAGGTTATTCAATGTTGGATAGAATAATTTAACTGAAAACGTAGGTTATTCAATGTTGGATAGAATAATTTAACTGAAAACGTAGGTTATTCAATGTTGGATAGAATAATTTAACTGAAAACGTAGGTTATTCAATGTTGGATAGAATAATTTAACTGAAAACGTAGGTTATTCAATGTTGGATAGAATAATTTAACTGAAAACGTAGGTTATTCAATGTTGGATAGAATAATTTAACTGAAAACGTAGGTTATTCAATGTTGGATAGAATAATTTAACTGAAAACGTAGGTTATTCAATGTTGGATAGAATAATTTTACTGAAAACGTAGGTTATTCAATGTTGGATAGAATAATTTAACTGAAAACGTAGGTTATTCAATGTTGGATAGAATAATTTAACTGAAAACAGAGTGATGTGTTACACTTCTGACTTTTCTCATTTTCATTGCTTTGTTGTAGTTTTTTTGTTAGATTAAAACATACTGTCTACGAGTTTAAATCTAAATTCAAATTCATTTCTTACTTGGAAGTGGCGGGTTTTTTCCTCATGACTTTGTCCTCTAATCCTCCTTTGATCACTAGGTCCCTACCAAAATAATCTTACAACCAACACTTAAAACTAATTGAATAAAGCATATAGTACTAAAAGCGTATAAAGTATTTAAAGCGGCCTATGGAACAGAATAAAAAATCTTCTTCCGTGTAGTTTCCCACTATGAATATCAAATAGCGAAAAACTGTTAAAACTCTTTTCCGTGGACCCTCAGGCGTATCAGCCGGAAGATTTTTTCTCAATGACCCCGTGGGATATACCCTTCTACTGAACCATTTCCTTTGACAAACGTGACTCGCCAACCAACTGGCACGGTGAGAGTCAGGTCGGTCAGGGACACTCTTTGCAGTTAATTTTCCTTTACCTGTAATGTTGACCATGTGCGTTGGGACCAATTAGAATACTTTTTTGCAGTGACGGATTGTTGCCTAAATCAAAATATTTGGGACCTAATCCCAAAGTGCGGGTAAGCACTGTAACAAAAAACCTTACAAGTCACCAAATGAATAACTTAAAAATTCATTTAGTTCGTAGTAGCATTTATTCAAAAGCATCTCTTTCAATCTTTTTTCAAAAATATTATTATATTCTTGGCTTTTTGTTTTGTCTGGATTTTTTAAATATATTTTTACCGCCATTGAGTGTGGACTAGTTTGATGTATTTTTAATTTTGATGCAGGTATCACAAGATTATGTTTGTACCTACTTTGAAAAAAACGTGGTTGTTCGTTTATGCATCTGCCAGCAGTCGCTTGCATCATCCCACCATTCTCACCTAGACGGAGGACGTCCTCCACTACTTTTGCTAAATTTGTTGAGTTGGAAGGATCGACAGTTTGTTTAATTTAATATCTTAAAATTCATTTTCGGTGTGTTCGGCTCGTATTCAATGCGTTCGGCTCAATAAACTGTCGATTTTTCCACGTAGGTAAAATAAATATTTCTTAGACCGAGATATATGTTTGATTTATACATGATTTGATTTATTTGTACAAAGCCTGAAGATTAATAACCGTTAACTGTAGCGTGACTGAGTGTCATTGAGCCGAAGCTGAAAGCCCCTGAATGTACGGCAATAGTTTATATTTTAGTCAAATCTTATCTATATGGATTTACATAATACCATTAAATTTGAACATTACTTACCTCTCTCTCTCCATCTCTCTCTATTCCGTATCTAGTTATTCATGATATCTGACTTCCTTCACTACGCTCTATCTTCGACGTCTTCTTCTTCGTTCTTTATCACTAAATCATTCCACCGTGTCCTGGGTCTCCCTCTGGACCTAACCTACCTACACAATAAATACAAATGCTTTATTTTATCTCACAAACGTACACTTACCTACTTACTTTTTAATTTCAAAAGATCTTTTCTCGCTATCATATCAAGTATGATATACCTTACCTGTAACAAGAGACAAGTTCTATAAAGAAAGGTTCATCAAAAATACATAAAGCTTACGCTATATATAACGTAGAACCCCAATCACTTACGCTATATATAACGTAGAACCCCAATCACTTCTTCTTTCGTAAGACGATCATGTTTCATATTCCACTTAATGAGCCCCTTGTGAAATTCACTGGTTGTACCCACTAGTCTAACAAGGGCTTAGGTTTCCGTAAGGGCCTTTGTTAGTGGAGATTTTAATAACTGTTTACGGTTCCCTTAACACAATATATTGCGCTGAGATTATGGGTTCTAATAGAAAGTAGTTTTGCGAAATTACAAGGAATATCGTTTTGTGTTTTCTTGCTGGGGGAAACCGAGCTGTGACTGACCTGTCTTTCACAGTGTCTTATTTTTGTAATATTTTGCGACTTTGAATTTTATAACCGACCTCTGACGGAGGTTCTATAGGTTCGGCTGTATGTATTTTTTTATGTGTGTTCGTCGATTTCTCCGCCAATTATAGATTGACTTTTTTTTCGCTATTCTACAGAAACTGATCCCGAATCGGGCATTTTTTTTTATTCCGGAGGGATTATTTCAAGCTTAAAGAACAACATAATATTGAAAAATCACTACTAGCTATAACAATTTCGCGGTATCATCGCCAGTTCTTAATAGATTTTGATGATTTTTTCGTTTTTGCATAAAACTTAATTTTGGAGTAGTCTCATAAAATGTATGGTCCTAGATATTTTGATACGTATGTACACCGTAAAACGTATCTAAAAGATCATCAATGATAATTTTCAGAATCCTAGCAACAATAGTTATTTGTTATACAAGAGTGCAAAGTTACTTTTTAACCGCGTGCTCAATTTTGATGACCGAGCAAGCGAAGGATTCTAAAATTGAATCACGAGGGCAGCGAGTGATTCAAAAATTAGAATCCTGAGCGTTAGCGAGGGAATCAAAAGAGCACGAGTTATAAATCTTTGCACTCGAGTGCAACACTTAACTTTTCATCCCACCTCAGTGAGGAAAGAGTATTTTTGCTCTTCAGAATAACTCACACAGGTAATAAATATCTATCACTCAGAGACTGAAAATAATATTTGTCGAAAGTCAGTTCACTGTGACCTCGTTCGACTGGTCAATTCAATCGGACAACGGATGAAACAAATTAACCTATTGAGTGTGGTAAGGGACACAGCATCCGCTCACAGTACTCGATCTTGAGATGCTGCTGAGATTGAGAACGTATTGCTATGATGATGTACCTAGTTTGGTGGATTATTACAGTGCGTTGGCCTCTACCGTAGTACTCATAAGTACGTAGTTATACTATGACCCGGTACACCGAAACCGCCAATACTACTTACATTGCCTCGCGGGTTGCTGTCAGTGGCATTATTAGTAGCTTTTGCACAGGTTCTAAACCTATCAGGTTACTCGACCGTGGTAGGGTGAGGTTATATTGATGGTCGGGAAAGGTGGAGTCATGTTCAGGCCGCAATAAAACATTGAACCCGTATAATTCTGTTATGCTTGTCACCGACAAATGTAGCGAGAAGTCGCTTTGAAATAGTAGTGTTTTGGCCGAACCAGAAATATAATGTTGGTTTTGGCCTGGCTTTTTTTAAATATAACTCTTTATAGTTCCTTGGGTCGATATGAAAGATAAGGTATGATTCTAATGCAGTCTACACACCAACGTCTGAAGAGAATGCTGACAAAACACTGTCGTCCGCCTACAATATTCACACACTGAAACGACGCACCAACCCAACGCGACGAGGGAATGTGTCACGGCTTTGTTGTTTACACTCTATTAGAAACTTTTAAAACCGTAGTTTTTATAATAATACCTCTTCTAAATTATTTAATATTTAGCTTCTATAAATCTAAGATGAAAGCTTCCGCTGCATTTGAAAGCATCAGACTTGCATACCCCGGGGATTCTGTAATCCGCGCAGATAACTTAACATTTCTTGAGAAAGAAAGAAACGAAGAAAATACATATTGGCACACACACAATAGGTACATAAAAATATATCAAAACCATAAAAATAATTATAATGAACTCTAACCTAAATGTTATAGTGAACCAATTAGGTTCTGCCTCAGCTTAATGTTGCTCTACAAAAAATTAAGGAACGCTCGTTTTCTGGCAGAAATTTGAGCGTGCTTTGTAGAACGTCTACGAGCTGGTTACAAACAAAGATTTAAATCGTTAGAAAGGCCCTTACCGTGAGACCTCGTCCGACAACTCTCGGTGTTGTCGGAAGTAGACAACACCGTGTGTTTTTTTTACATACTATTTTTACAGTCTACGATAAAAATCTTTGATCGGCATTTTCAAAAATATCCACTTATTTATAATGCGTATTTTACAATAATTACAATATGTAACTTTTGGCGTTGACTTTATACATCATCCACCATCATATTAGCACTTATACTTAAAATATCATTGCTATAATAATAGATGCACACAAGCTCGTACTGTGGGCTACGCGTGGCGTAGACAAAGCTTTACGTCACATCCTGACAACACCCAATGCTGAGTTGGGATGTTGTTTGCTACGCCCTATCATAAGCTAGTTTTACCCAGGTTCACCCAACGACATAAACTTCCACAACTCGTAAAAACAGTGAGCAAAAACAAACAAACAAGCAAGAAAAGTGACAGAAACAAGCATGTACAGTAACTCATCGCAGTTAATTACTCCGATTAATCTCGCCACTTCCCAAGTAAACCCCAAAAACGCATTATGTCTCGGTGAAAGCTTTTTACACGTTCACACTAGTTTTAGGCCTGAGACACACACGGCACAGCCGGGTTTCGTCAGTTTTGTGAATTAAAGTCGGTTTATCGAACACTGATTAGATGACCAATGATGAAGCTGTTGAAATGAGGCATTTTTCAAAAAGAAAAATGTCATATTTACGACGAGGAGATAAAAGCAAGGGGATGTCATATAAAAAAAAGCACGGTCTATGCCATATTTATATATTATTAATATTATATTTTAGAGATAGCCTCAAGAAAAAAGTCAGAAAAAAGAAAGTTTATTTTCAATCAGGTCGAACTACACTCACAGGCACAATTAACCGCCCACCTTGATTTTTCATGTTTATAGAAAAAAAAGAGGACTATTAATTATTTGCCAAGTTGGTCTTTTTTCAAAATCTTGGATACTGGTTCGATCCGAAAGGACAGGATAGGACAGGCTATTTGACTACATTAAAAATAAATTCCAAATTGTTTTCGTCCTAGTCAGTGACAACACGTAACAAAGCGTAATCAGGTGATTTTTATTAAAAATATGCCTTTCTTATGTTAAAAAAATGGGATTAAAATTACACATTTTTTGATACATGATCACGTGCCCAAAAACGCTATGTGTTTGGTTGGATCGCAAGTGACGTCACACATCCTCAGATTACAGTGTCAATGAGTTCTTCTTGTTAGGTGTAGTGTGGCGGGGTGACGTCATAGCTTGGAACACGGTAGCCGTGACAGATATTATAGTTTTGGCGCGGCATTATTTTATTCAAACTTTAAAATTAGTTTTCATAACTAATACAACTGGCCTTGAAGAAATATTAATTTAACTTTGCATTATTTTTTTCAGACAATACGTTAGAATTATTTCCCAGTAGTAGTCAAGTAGCCTATTCTGTCATCTGTGGTTAGACCACTGATTACTTTGATCTGAGTTCTAGAAACCACGGCGGTTAGCGGCTGAACGGATTCTAAATAAATTAGCATTGGATATATAAGAGATATATTGCGTCCTGTAACATATGGACCATATATAAGTCTCCTGTGAGGGAAGTCGCGAGTAATCGGAAATTGCTGTAAAGTACCTACAGCTGATTCAATCTGTTTCAATTTTGTTTTGATTCTGCGCTTGAAATCTGTTTAACCTTGAAACCCAATTATGATCTCAATAAACATAATCCGGAACTAGGCAAGCCATGTTCATTAAATCCGGATATTAACGTATTTTACAATTGATTGGTACGTTTAGTGATTGGCACATTATTTATGAAAATTTAATTGCAATGAAAGTGGGTAAGAAAACGTGATGCTAGTATAATATATCAAAAAACCTGTTGAATCGCGTTATTTGGTACAAGTGTGCAAAATAAAATGTACTCGATAGAACTTACATACGTGTTTCGTTAAAGTTGGCAGAGACATGGCGATTGACTCTTGACTTGCCAACTGTAAAATATGCAACTCAGTTTTAGCATATTTCAAGTGACGATTTGCTTAGACATTAATAGAAAACTGTCCAAAATCGCGACTTGGCTGTACTGCACTACAAGTTACACTAACAGTTACCCGGGTCTTTTTATATTTGTTTCAATGACAACAAGCATATGCATCAGTCTAGTGGTATTTTAATTTTTATGTCACTTATAGAAAAGTAAAAGTAAATTTTTTTGAATATTTTTACCATGTTCTGTGATTGAAGCTCAAGCCCCTCTTAAAATTTGGTCTTTCATTTTTGTAACACCCTATATACCTACTTAATCTGCGTTTGAGTAATCGGGGGTAAGGCTTGCACAGGCTGTGAAATATATTTGTGTCGACTCAGCCTATATAAACTTCATACTATATGAAGTTAGTTCGTAGCGTGGAGTTCCAAGTAAGAAACGAATGTATGCCTGCATAAGTTTCTTAATCTGGTATAGAAGCGAAGGTGTGTGTCCCCAGCCTAACATAGTAATGACTATTTATTCCGCGAGAGCTATGAAGGCGGCGGTAATGGCTGCCGGTGATTTAATGACGCATTAATTTGGGCATGTATTCGTGCGTTACACTGTACTCGGTTATAGAACCCTAGTTAGTTTTTGTAAACAAAGAGGTAAAAATAATATCGGTGGAAATATACTTAACGATATCTATATTATCGGAGCGAATCGCAGAAGTTCGAAATAATTCTTGTCTAAGAAAGATTTCATTAATCATTTTAATGTGTCTCGTCCGTGAAAATCCTAATCGACGGATTTAACTGAATAGCTGCATATTATGAAGTAAGTCTAGAATTCCCTGGAAAAAACATATGCTACTTTTTATTCCATAAATGAGTTCCCACGGGATAGAAAGAACCTTTGCACGTTGTCATAGAAAGCCAGAGTGCGAAGCCTCAGGTGGAACCTAGTTATTAATACAAAGGCAGCTAGAAGAGAAACACCGTATATGTGGTTTTAGAAAATTACCTACTGCGTACTCTAATATGATCTGACCACCACCAAAATACGTAAACTGCTACTGCGCTGGTGCAACTATTGAATTTAAAAGTACGAAATCACAATTAATTTTATGAAATCTCTATGACAATAATCAAGCCAAACTTATGTGCTAGAAAGTACTACCAAATGTTTGTATTTGACTGTAACTAAGAGCAGTTTTATTTGCAAGTGTTTTGTTTTGTGGTAGAGTGGAATGAAAGGCAATTTTAAAGATAGCTTTTGTTTTTTGGACCAATGTGGACACGGACACCATGTGGACACAGTCCGAAAATGGCTTTACTTTCCGGTCGAAATTGTTTTGTGAGATCAAAGCCCATTTAGATCTGTGTAGGTATTGTGTAGGTACATATCTTTCAGCTAGAAGCTACTTCTCACGAGTTATTACTTATGTGTAATACATTTTTAAAAGAACCGAAAAAAAACCAGAAACTCAATATTCCTAGTTCAGTGTTATTTAGTTATATTCAATGTAACGCAGAGGGTCTTATGGAAATTAAGTTATTTAGTTATATTCAATGTAACGCAGAGGGTCTTATGGAAATTAAGTATCATGATTTTATTGATTTCGCATCTTGAGTTAATGATAAGGTCAGGTGAAAAAATATTTTTACAATAACATTGTTTAATAATATTTGCAGATAAAAATAGGGAATTAATGCAAACTAGTTTCTGCCCGCGGTTTCGCACGCGCTGTTTCTATGGAAGCGTTGAAAGGTGATTTCTATCCCATGCAAACTATTTTATGGGATAGTAGTAGTGAAGTACCTATGTTTGATTCCAGGCTTAAAGCTATATCTATGCAAAATTTCAGCCCAATCAAATCAGTCTTTATGGCATGAGGAGGTTACAAACTTCCATCCAAACATTCAAACTTTTGCATTTATGGTGTAACATTGCTGGGTTATAAGATCGTTTAGATTTGAATTGCAATTTTCTCTGTGTAAAATTCAATATTTCGAAAAAACTCATTGTGTTGGGCAAATAATAAGTTATTTGTAAACATTATTCACGTTACACGCGGAATACCTACCTGTGACCTGTTTTGTTTATAAAATAGGTTTGTTGTGTCGAAACAAAGGTAACATTATAATATTAACTGAAAATTATACCGAGGTTCAAACAGAACTTTAAAATTATTTATCACTAACGTACTAAAAGGTTACTAACCTATTTTAGGACTTAGCTAAATTAACTACAACTTATCATGTTTATGTATTCTCAAGCCCTAAGAAAGCTTGCTCAGTCATAGATCTATGATTGAGTGACGTTTATACCATATAAAAGCGGTACTCAAGCATCGATCGACGACTGAGCCAGCTTTTATAGTACGGGCCTGAGACTCATGTAGTATTTGCCAAATTAGTATAAATTTCTGTAAAGAAGATCGATGAGATCCATTGTTGATATAAAACGTACTCAATGTTTAATCAAGTATCACGACTTTGAGATTATAAAAAAGGTATACGTCGTATCTTTTTATATTATGAATTAGCTACGTCTCTAAAAAACACTGGGAAAAATACTGCTTTCAATTTTGTTTTAAGTAATTCCTAATTTAGCCTAGCCCTTGGATTAAACAAACTTCTACTTCGATTTAAACTTACTTAACCATTTAAACTTAGATACTCTGTATTTCACATCACTTATATCACGACAACTTAACAACGAGAGAGTCTGCTTTGAGCCCAACACTGACCTATTAGCAGAATAGACCGAGTCAGTAATCCATCCAGTGCACTCGAAGCCAGTAATCGAACCAGAGCACTCGACCGTGCGAAAGCTCTGCGAGTGTTGACTAGGTGACGACAGTTTAAGTAATTGCTGGCACGGAATTTCGGGTAGGACTAATTTGCATTTAGAAGCCCTAGTTTACATCAAATACATAGGTATCTATTGAACAAGTTTTCACGAAGAATAAATAATTCTAGAGTTTCATAGAAATCAATAATAGTTATTAGTTATGTTATACAAGAGTGCAAAGTGCCTTTTTCACCGCGTGCTCTATTTTGATGACCGAGCAAGGGAAGGACTCTAAAATTGGATCAAGAGCGTAGCGAGCCATTCAAATATTAGAATCCTGAGCGTTAGCGAGGGAATCAAAGGGGCACGAGGTAAATAATCTTTGCACTCAAGTGCAACACGTGCAAAAGCTGTTTTAATCCACTAGAGGATAAAAACTGTTTCTACACAGATATCGAAGAGCAAAAGTACTCTTTCCGAGATGGGAGGATGAAAACGTAATTTTCGGTGGTGGGATGTAGCGGTAGAATAGATCAAAAGATTTTTGAAAAGGACACTCAAAGAACCATGTCAAACTTTCGACTTGGAAGTCAAACCCGAAGCACATCATCAGACATAAGTAGAATTTTCTAAAATGTTTTCCAGGGGCTATAACGCCTAGAAATTCTATTCCAATCTTACCCTGTTAAAATAACAGTATCTGTATGTACACATTTCTGCAGTTATTTCGTACAGTCATACGGCAATAAGCACCATTAGATACAATGCCAGCTCCACTCAACCCACTGTTTTACTGCCCAACCCTATTTTATTGGCAACCCTATTTTATTCCCAACCCTATTTTGTTTCTAATTCGGTAATTGCATACGCCGGTCGTTCGTTTTATCGTTTATTGCGCTATCCTTTTAGGCCACTTGGCTTATTCATGCTATGTAGAGACGATTTTTGCACGCGTGATGTGATGCGTGATGAGCTTCGCCCGTCATCCTTCTTGGCAGTGGAGCTTCCAGCTCTTTGCATTAGACAACGATGACACAAGCAACAAACTAAATGTGAGATTGATTATATTTTAAATCAAAAGATTAACTACGTAGGTACCTACATTTATGTGCAATATTTTTTTTGTAAGATTCTTCTACGCAGAGTCCTCCAAATTTTCGTCTCTTCCTTGCTTGTTGAATGTTCTTAATTCATTAAAATTCAGAGGTGAAAACCGTGAACGTGTTTTGAATTACTTTCCCCTTTGTTGAATTAAGTAGGATTCCTGTTTACTTTTGCGTAAATTGTATCGTATCCAAAATGGAACCATATTTTCGCTGTAGCCTCCAGCCCATGGCCCATCCAATCCAAACTTTGTACAAGATAAATTATTACCACATCAAAGATCCTGTAAAAACATTTGATCTAACCCCCAAGTTAACATTCGATCTAAACCCCAAGTAAACAAAAATCACCTTATGTAAATCTTCCCAATTTTCTGGACTAGTGACGTCACGCAGAAACAAAATCCAATTTTCCCGAAATTGCAAACTCAATTTGAGAGACTGGCGGAAACACAGATTTGACTTCCTGAGAGATTGCATAAACGGGCAACTTTTGTCATAGCGATATCGGCTATAGCGACCCAAATCAGTTTAGATATAATGTGTTCAAAGAAAGCTGTCCTAGCTGACTTTGCTGTTTATTGTCCAGCTACGTTGCCCGTTTACTTTTAAGAAATATCTAACCTTACTAGCTAGGTTGTTGGTGGCGATGGTTCTGACATGCAGTAAAAAATATATGTCAATCAAGTTGGTAACTTATCTTATGTTAGATGATGATTGATTTGATTCTATTAGTTGTAATTTTCTTTGAAATGAAATGTCACATACTCCAAAAGATAATCTTAATAATAATATATATAGTATAACGGAGTAGGTACATTATTTGTTAACTGTATTTAGGTAATGCCAGATGGAAATAAAGCTCTGAAACACAGACCCAAGCCTAGGGGCTCTGACTACACCAATCGCGAGACCATTTCAACATGGATTCTACGACTTTCTAGTACCGATCTGCTACCGTAACAAAACTGGAATTCCACTTAGCTCATTCTTCCATTTCTTCTCTGACATCCTGTCGAGTTGGTCCAACGTCAAAACCATAGACGCTTGAGATTCACATAGAGTAGAATTAACCGTATTGCAAATGATTTAATAAGGTTTTAACGCCGAAATATATATTTGCAATACATAAATTAATTTTACGTTTCTGTTTCTATTCTACAGATTTTTTTATGTTCGTATTGAATATGGACAGATTCCAACAGGTTGTAAGGACCCTCCAATAAATTCCTCGTTCACAAATATTAGTAAAGTAATACATCGATGAAGGTTTCGATGTAGGTTTCCGCTCGCTCATAAGGTTCTTTTTCTCTCATTATTTCGAAATGTGTTTTCGTTTTATCGGCTGAGAGCCGGTGCGGTGCTGAATGTGCGGGAATTTCTTTTATAATTCGAAATTTATTACAATTTCTAACGAGTTCTTTGAATATGCGGTTTTTTCAAGGCTATCATTTATGTTTGTTGGTTTTTCACTTTTTTGTAGTGTTATACTTTTCAAAGCAAAGGCCAGAAAAATATGAATTTGACTTAGGTCGAGTTTTTTTTATTGCGGTTTCCTTTATAGACTTTCATATTATTTCTAATGTAAATGAAATGTAAATTGATGCAATAAACTGTGTCCAGAGCTCCTACGACGCATGACTATGATTATCTATAATTGTATCTTAGCCTTTTGCAGTCAGTGTGTATCTCTTGGTCATTCTTAACATTTACTTAAAACTCCACTGGCTAACGATGACGTTAGTCTTATTATATGTATATTCTCTGCTTATGGATAGCTATAGCAGTTGCCACTTAGCAAATTTACTTACCGTGACGTCACTACGATTCAAACGTGAGTTTTTCCTTTCCTATCCTGTCTTACCTTTTATCTAATGCTGCGTTTGGTAAGCACTTTACGAAACTTTATATTCCAAAAGAGTAAAAAGAGACAAATTGAAGGAGTATTTTTTTCAATAGAAGCTAAAGGACCAGAAAGCTATCTGAATGTAAATACCCCTCCCCATTGCTAAGCCGACTGGTGGTTCTTAGAGCAAATTGCGACTTCGAGATTAAGGTCACTGTTTATAACGAAAATATAAGAGGGTTTTTCATATTGGAGACATTTTTATTAACATCTTGTTAGAAGTTTCACGCACAGCTTAGTTGACAGCAGTAGGAAAACTATATCTTCTACCATCACCACCAATTCATTCGCAGGAAACAGTGTCTGTTATGTTATACCATGATAATAGTGAAGCGTTATCACGTACATGCAGATATAGAATATCTGGTCCTATTATGGTATATGAACCGTAATTTTATTCATCGATTATAATTAATTTTACCTACATCACATTCATCAATACCTAGCTCACAAAAATATTTATGAAAAGAACCGTTGCATAAGTCGTTCTGGCCATACGGAATCTCGGTAGTGGGGACATGCTGCAATAAATAAAAAGGATTCTAGTAAAATACGAGTAATTCGAGACCTATTACTCAACACCATCCAGCCCCAATGTAAGCAGAGCTGGTGTTATGGATAGGTAATAGATAAATAGCAATGAAGAGTCGAATATTTATAACGTCAGCACAGCAGAGACAGTGAGTCGAAACTATTTTCGTTTACGACCATTTCATGAATATTTTTGTGAAAGTAAGCAGTTGGCATGGCTGCACGCGATATTAAAGAAAATTATTGGTTGATTTCGTACCCTACTGCTCCATTGCCTTTTCTTAAAAGCTAGAGTTTTGTACGTACCAATTTAGTGGGCTGTAAGTTATATCGGTCCGCAGTTGAATTTTGTGGGCGAACCAATGATGTGGGAGGCAAATGGACTGGTGGAAGGCTTTTCTGGCCCATGTAGCAATTATGGACCACGTATGGGAGCCTTCATAAATTGAGACTGTTTTCTTCCTAATGATGTTTGTGTTCAAAGGTTTGTTTTCGGTAGTAGATTTAATAAGAGTAGTTTTTTTCTCTGATTTTTATAGTTCGTTTGGTGGACGCCGTTTACGCTCTATAAGTACCTAGGTTATGCTGATCCTATTATAGAGCGGGTCATCGATGTATACTTATAACAATGTGATATATATTTTTTTAATTTGTTTCTTTATCTGGACCTGTGTTCTATTTATCATCCGTGACTTCCCGAAAGGTATCTGTTGAAAAATCAGCAATGATTGTGACCTACATACTACCAACTCATTGGCATGTTGAGACAGGGATCGTTTAGGGTAAACTCATTGTGTCCGCGTTTTAAAAATAAAAGTTTTCATTTTATTTTCCGAGCCGATTTCACCCATGGTGACATGGTTAATGGTGACTGGATGAGTTAAATACAGTTATTTGAACGCTGATTAATTGGTCAATGATCAATATCTCTTCTTAAAATCAATGGATATCTATTGATTTTAACAAGAGATTTTGTTTTTCTCCAAAATTTAAATTTATTGTAAACCAACATAACTTTGACAAGAGATTTGATCATTGAGAGATGATCGGCGTACGAACAAGAACCTACTATACTAGAAATCAGAATATCTCATTCTTATTCCTTCAAAAAACTGAGAACTTCATTCAATCTTCGTTTAACATTATATTTAGTCTACGACTTCATTCAGTAGTATATTTGTTCAGTTTGAACTCTGAGTTATTCAAATTTCAATTCAAATATATACCTAGTTAGTTCTCAGTGCATTAATAATGCATTTCGTTCTTTCTTTTTGCTAGTCGAATCGATCGAATCAAGTGCCACTGATCTTTATGTGGAGAGGAAATTTTAATTTACTTTCACTGCGATTTTCCTGGTGTCTCATAAGAAAGTAATATTATAATGGGTCACTTGATGCCAGATGCCAATCGATTTTTAGTTTTACAGTGAGTTTATTTGGAGAAATAGTGCGATTAAGGATATAATTTTATTAACCTAATAATTATGTAGGTACATTTTATGCGTCTATAGAGGTAGGAAAATGTTTTCTATTTCAAAGTTAAGATTATAATCTAGTGGAATAAGCTGTCAGAGACACACCACCGCAGATACCGACCCAATCAATTCACAGTACGGCCGAGTTGAAGTTACCTTTGCTAAGTTACGAAGTTACATTTGTGGGGTAGCTTTGTTAACTGTTACAGTTCGACTTATTCGATATAATTGCAAAATCATAACGTTGTTAGTTTTTTTATGACATGAGCATGAGCATGACATGACTATGAGTTACCAATATTTTACATACCAAATTCTTGTTTGGGTCTAATGTTTCCTTTCACCTCTACTTTCAGCGTTCATACGTTTAATATTTTGAGTTTGTAAAATCCCTAATAAATTATCCAGAAATGCATGGCGATCAGATTTAACACCCCTCTATGAAACCAAATCTTTTGTAGATATATTTAGCTTAGTTTACCCACAATGTTTTATCGAGAAAGTTATCAACAATACCAAAATTAATAAAGCTTCCCTTTTAGGGCCAGGCTTGCCGCAAAGCTGGGTTCCTGCCACATTACAAAATATTAATTTACGAAAGTTTTGTGCCCGGGCAATGTGTTAAGCACCGTAATTTACAAACTAACTAACACAACTAAAGTTGATAATGGCGAATACATAATTTAAGCGTATGGGGTGACTTTTAGTAGAGATTGCTAACGTCTGCTTTTTAATCTGCTGTCAAAAGGCAGGTAACAGGGACGACTAAATTAAAAAGTTTAATGATATCGACTAAAAAGATTTAACTAGTAACTAATTGTAATAAAAACAAATGAGCTTGTAAGTAAAGAAGTTATTCCGACTCGGGACAATACAAATTAAACATGTTTCTTTTCGATAGGAAAGTTTTATAACGTAGAAAATAATAATTTCAATGTCAATACTAGTTTTAATTTAATTCTATGACTTGATTGTAATTTCAATGTTAACTGAACAAGAGTATCTAGTAACTGGAATAATCCGTATTTGTATGAAAAAACGAACACAAAAGATATCGATTTTTTTTATACGTAGCTGGATCTCGAAAGGTACCTACACGAAACAACAACGAACAGCCCCTGGACATATTCAAATAAACTTATTTACTAGAACTCATTTAAACTTGCAAAGATAAACGAATTAAACCTTTATGGAGGTAATTAAAAGTTATTGTTTGTTTAGCGGGTGGCCTCAATGACAGGATGTGAGTCGCTTATCGAGATTAGGATGAGGGTACATGCAGTGTTGAAGATTAAGCTTTGAATTGCTAATGGCATATGGGGGGAGTTAGGCTTCGTGAAAATAATGGCCACGTTATGATGGTGAATGTTGAGAAGTGAATTTTGTGGTACATTCCCCTAAGTAAGTAAGTATTATATTTCGTGCGCCATCATATTGGGACGGGACCTTACGAAAGTTAATAACCGACCGCATTTGCTTAAAAAGACATCATGATTAGCAATTGCATTCGACGTGGCGATGCGGCCAGCATTCGAGTCACTGCCTTCTGGTGACGGCTTAGATTTTTAGGAAATTGTTTTATGAGTAATTTACTAGTTGTGATTTGTCTCTGTTCTCCGTTAATGCTTTTTTAGGCGTACGGTTGATATTTAGTGGCTCATTTTCAACAAATTTATATTGAAATTGCAGTATGTTAAATCACTCGCGAATACACACCGTCGTCGGTGGTAGGTGGAAGATAATTCTGGGGACGTCTAAATCCAAATACCTAGCTAAATACCCAGATGTGGGCAAAACGTAGTTGTGGATGATGATGATAAAGTTGGTGTTTAAGCGGGTTAACTACGAATCAAGTTTGTGTTCACAACGAATTTATGTAGCTACCTATTTTAATATTAATTTGTCTCGGAACCACCCCACTACTAGTCTGTAACCGAACTATATGTGACTATATGGTACAGTGCGCGTCACAATTAAGTATCCCCCTATCTCAATGTATGTGGGTTAGCATGAAGATATCGGTCATGTGTTCCAGCTTAAGGGGTGAAGTTCGCGGTAGGCATTGCGATTGTGTGGACCATCTGTCCCGAAGTTTTAATTGTCTATGGTGGAGTTTTGGATTTATGAACTCGCGATTTATGAAACTGTTTATTCCACTTAAAGTTTTGGAATCGTTGATCATGCCTATCTTCTGCAATCTGACCCAGTTTTAAACAGTCGCTTCTTGACAATTATTTTTGAAGCTCTGGCAAGAAACGTGCCAAAGATTTTAAGACCTTTTTTAAACATGCAATTGTGTTGTTGGTTTTGTTTAATTATTATATAAATGTTCAGTATTTTGGCTTGCATATTACACATGCACATTTATGAAGCATAGGTTATTATTGACATGAACAATGATCTCTGCATTTTCCGCCCCGTCTTTTGTCCTTTTTCTTTCTAGAGGTCAGTAGGTTCTCTGTGGGTTCACTTGTACCATTTCGTCAAGGACCCTCAAACAGCCCATTTTGTTGCTCATAAGCTCATTATTCATGGCCATGCTCTGTGCTCACTTGGCAGAGGTTCGCTACCGACTCCCGACAGTCACGCTATAAAAATGAACACTGGTATTAAGATTGAAGTCAGGGATAGCTCGAGAAATTGGATCTTTCTTGCAACAGGGAAAATGGATGAGAACTAAATACAAAAAAAGGTTATGTTAGCAAAACTACCAATATTAAATTAACGGTTGAAACTATCATAGTTATTTAAAGCACACAAAATGCCACAGATCACAAAGGCAGGCAAATACATGCACACAATGTATCCCAGAATAAAAGCTTTTTAGCTGTAAAATAACACTTTGTGTAGATGGGACAGGCAGGAGCTTTGGAAATTTACAGCATTTAATATTGTTTATTTCATCTAATATTCAGAATAATGATGTTACTTTGCCAAACAAAGAGATCACCATCATTTGTGTGCCACAATATGAAACATAACATAAACCTTACTTTATGTAGGTATAGGGAAGTATTCTCATTAGAGCACCGATTTCATTTCCAATAGGAGCACCTGCCAAGAAGAAGTTTCTAGTGATGTAGTTTCGACGATAACTAGCAGTAACGTTGCAAGACATAGTTTCAGAACTAGGTCCTAGGTCAAACACTTTCTCGATTCCACGGTACTTAATTTAAACAAGTTTATATAGGCCTATTAACTATCTCCGCTTGTAATTTATTTAATTCGGAAAATTGCGTTACTGGATCATACTAGATTATGTCAGGAGAAGAATCTTTAATTCATTGAAATAAAATGAAACCTACAGCATCAAAGTACACCACACGGCCTATGTTAGATTAAATGAGAAATGGGTGGTTTCTCGGAAATGCGAGGGAGAGTTTCGCTAGTCACTGGTTTATTCACAAGGGTACCTACCTACCTACCTAACACGTCACCTTCCACTGTGAAACTTTACTCATACGACTAAAAGTAAGTAAAGTAAATATATTTTGAGTTTTCATCACTTTAACAAACTTAAATAATATGTGTAAATTGTACTTTATTGACAAATAAAACTACAATAAAATAAAATAATTATATTAAAACAAAACGATTAGCAAGTTGAAGTGGCAGTGGGCTGGCCATATTTTGAGAAGAACCGACAACCGCTGGGGTAAACGTGTTCTTGAGTGGAGACCACGACTTGGCAAATGTAGTGTAGGACGCCCTCCGACCAGGTCAGATGATGATTTGCGAAAGACTGCTGGCAGATGTTAGATGCGGCAAGCTGAAGACAGGGCGCTATGGCGCTCATTAGGGGAGGTCTATGTCCAGCAGTGGACTAATATAGGCTGATGATGTATTTACAACTGAAACAATTGAGATTAATTATATTTTTTTGCTAAAGGTAACTCATAATATTGTGTATGTTTGTATGTTAGTAAAATAGCTATTAAATAGTAGATCTAATCCAATAAACCTAAAAATCTACATATTCTTTCTTTTCACATCTGAAAACTAATCACACAAAAAAGTAGTAAACTATGTTACATTTTATTCTATCCACTACAATTCTGATAAGCTAGATAAAAAGACTGATAAATTAACATAAATAGCGGCTTGTGATTCATTTATTTTATAATTACGAATAGCAGAGAATATATTAACATGTCCCTAAGATAGAAATTGTAATTGCTAAATACAACCGGCCAAGTGCGAGTCAGATTCGCGCACGAAGGGTTCCGTACCATTATCTATAATAAACCCGGCTAAGTGCGAGTCGGACTCGCGCACGAAGGGTTCCGTACCATAATCTAAAAAAACGGCAAAAAAAACACGTTTGTTGTATGGGAGCCCCCTTAAATATTCATTTTATTCTGTTTTTTAGTATTTATTGTTAAACCAGCAACGGAAATTCATCATCTATGAAAATTTCAACTGTCTAACTTCGTTCATGAGATACAGCCTGATGACCAGTGATCGGAAATTCGGGCGCTTATTTACCTAAAGTTGGTGTAAGACACAACATGGAGCAGTTAAAACCATCTTTCTCGGGAATACTTTCCCGTAAATTCCCGGGATTTCAGAACATTCTAAAATAATGATTTTTTCACCGGAACCTTATTTAAAGACGAAATATAAGACACTTTTATTCTGACGCGAAAATCGATTTTTGTAAAAAAA
The DNA here is from genome assembly GCA_947086465.1 of Eupithecia exiguata. Classification (NCBI taxonomy): domain Eukaryota; kingdom Metazoa; phylum Arthropoda; class Insecta; order Lepidoptera; family Geometridae; genus Eupithecia; species Eupithecia exiguata. The sequence goes on from OX352228.1 coordinate 793,364, forward strand.
ACGCGTTCAAAAAAAGTGTCATAATTCGTCTATAAATAAGATTTCAGTGAAAATACATTCTAGAAAATTCCAGAATTCCCATTTGGAATAAAACAAGTTTGGGTTCATCTCACAAAACAGACAATTATATACCTATATTTTTTTTTATAATATTTGTTTCTATTATTCTTACACAATTATCAAACAAATTATAAATGCTTATGAATAAGTGTTTTAAATTTCGTGTACAAAAAGGATTTTGGCATAAAATCATAAATATAATTAAAAATGTTTTTTTTTTTTCAGAAATATTGACTTTAGTGAAAAACACGTCAGAATAAAAGTGTCTTATATTTCGTCTATAAATAAGATTCCGGTGAAAATCATTATTTTAGAATATTCTGAAATCCCAGGAATTTACGGGAAAGTATACCCGAGAAAGATGGTTTTAACTGCTCCATGTTGTGTCTTACACCAACTTTAGGTAAATAAGCGCCCGAATTTCCGATCACTGCTGATGACAGACGGACAGTGGAGTCTTAGTAATAGGATCCCGTTTTACCCTTTGGGCACGGAACCCTAAAAAAGAGATCGTTTTAATACAAACTCCTCCAAACTTTGAAACATTTTCATCGACGATAAAGCCGATAAATCAAGATCGGGCCACAAGTAAATTATCTCTCGAAATCCATTATATTTCAAACTCCTGACGCCTATTTCCAGAGATAATTCAATCCGCTGGAATGTAGTTTACTAATTAAGGAACTTCGGTGACGTCTCACCACCGATGGCAGTTGACGAAAGTGAGAATCGTGGTGTCGGATGCGACTTTTTGTCGGACACTCTTGAAAAGTGAAATTTTCAGGACTTGGAGCACAATGTTAGTAAGTAGCTTATTAAGCACAGAGGTAGGTTTTACGAGAAGTCCACTGAGACTAGGACATTAAAAATGATCGCAAAGCGTTTAGCACATCCTCGTTAATAAGTAGGTACGTTTTACCAACTCAATATTGAGTAGGTTCCTCCGCGTAGAATTTATTTTTGCATCGTTCACCATTTTAATTATTTATTTATGATGCAATTTCTGCGACTTTTCCAATAAAACATTTCATAAACATTTAAAGGAAGTCTTGTCTGAATATCTTTTATTTTCTAAGCAATTGTTGAAGCAGCAACGAAAAAGTTTTTCTTCTTAATTACTAGGGATCGGACTGAATTTGGCCGAACGCTGTTTACAGGAGCGTGAAGTTTGCCCGGATTGCCTGGACGAAGGTCAGGCCTTATAATTATTAACTTGGTATTTCATTTATTTTGCTCAAGTTTGTTAGGAGTTTTGATAATTGATTTTTTTATTGTTGGTCGGGCACAGGTTGATTCTACGAGAGTTTCGCTAAACTCGCTATTTACAAAAAATAAATTGAAAAACCAGAGCCAGAGAGAGGTAAAGTACCTAGGTATCTATTTTTCTACGCATATAACATAATATTTATAGTTATAACATCTATTATGACAAAGAAAATTACAATCAAATAACAGATTAAATTAAAACTAGTATTTACAATTTTAGTATTTACAATTGATATAATTGGCTACTTGCCTAATACTGGGAAATAATTCTAACGTATTGTCTGATAAAAAAATGCAAAGTTTAATTAATATTTCTTCAAGGCCAGTCGTATTAGTTATACAAACTAATTTTTTATATAAATAAATTTTTATTCATCATACGATGATCTCTGTCTTGGCTCCGGTAATAAAATCATCTGATTACGCTTTGTTACGTTGTCACTGACTAGGATGAAAACAATTTGGAACTTATTTTTAATGTTGACTACAATAAAAATAAGTTCCAAATTGTTTAGCCTATTAATTGGTTAGCCTAATAGCCTATTGAGCTAACTGCCATCTTTCATTATAGTTATTCTATTTAGGGACTTTAGTTTACATGGACTATTTAGAATAGACAAGGTTTGACAACTGCGGTCACCGAGCTCCAAGTCAAACCATACAATGTCTATACCATAAACACCATAAACTCCCCAAGTAGCTATATCGGCTCACGTAGCCATAGACAGCTATTTTGCTATAGGCCTGGTCGTTTGGCGAAAAATATGGCTTCTTGCAGCCTTAATTAGAGCCTGGAATGAATTATACGAGCATCTATCTCACGCAGGTAGAAGGGCCAAAAACAGTTTCGCTAAGAAATGTGACTTTTCTGACGTGAATTTATGTTGTGATTCATTAAATAAGGTCGTTGTATCTTTAACTTGGCAGTGTTACAAGTGTTTACTAATATCCACGGAAAACTTACTTTATTGTGTTACTAAATCTACCTACGTTATTACACGATTGCTTCAATTACAGCGAATATATCTTCCAGTACAAAAATTATTTATTGTACAAACTTACCGGGTGTTCTGGTAGTTTATATGTATAATAAAAAAATATCTATGTAATTATTTTACTTTAACGGTCATCTAGTACCCATAGCACAAGCTCGGCTTAGCTTGGGGCTAGATGATGCTGTGTCGATTGTCCAACATTATTTATGGGTCTATTTTATTTTACCCGCAAAAATAAATTCGCACTGTCTGTCTGTTACCTTTTCACGTCCAAACGGCTGAACGGATCTTAATGAAATTTGGCAAAGATGTAGATGGTATCCCGGGACGAGCAAAGGTTACTTTTTATCCCGGAAAAAGGTGAGCAAAGCCGTGGGCAGAAACTAGTAGATATATATATTGAATAATAGATTATGCCTATTTTCGATAAGAGGTTTGGTATTATCCACTTTTAAACTTTCGTTAATTCCCTAAAATTGGATATTATTTTATCGTAGCCACTTATTTGCTCCTTTCATTCACAAAAATGTATTTAAAGCAAGAATTCAAAGCTTCATATAAACCTTAAATAAAAATTCCTTTGAATTCAAGTTAAACAATCTTTCATACAATATTTAATTCAAGCTCCGGCTTCTTCAGGAAGCGGAGAGAACCTCATTAGAACACTGTCAATATTTATATGGATCCAATAACTCAACCGGTACTACCACGCCGTTATTTAGATTAGTTATTGAAAACTGTACCCGTTTAGCTCAGAAACAAACACAATTTAAATCTATTTCGAGCGGGAGTAGTTTGCCGTTTGGGATGAAAATTAAATTTTATCGTCGGTTTTGGGTATGAATTCATTAGTTTTGTAGTATCCAATATTTTCTGTCTTAAATATACGGAAAATACTGTCTCATTTACTTATAACAAAGTTACTCCTCCCCGCAGCTTTGCACTCATTAGCCGAGTACGACGTGTGCAAAGCATATAATATGTCACGCTCACGCAGGAATAAAGTGACTGTTGGACATTCATGAAAACAATCTTGAGACTAAACATAATCACGCCATAAACTTAGAAAACATACATAATTGAGTGGGTAACTTTATACATAGATGTACGTAATACATAATGTCTAGATTAAAGATTCGCAATCGCGTACATCACTGAAAATGAAAGACAGAATCTCGTAAAATTTATCTAAATTTATCTGGAATAATATAATTTAGAGTGAAATCCTTGCAGTAAAGACCGCCGTAAAACGGCTGGAGGCTGCGATAAATGGAAATGGTAATCAAATTTACAAGGAATTGTACTTTCTCACCAAATTATTCGGATTAGTTCATGCGGAGGCTACGAGGGACGCGGTCTCACTCTCCTAGTACCCCGCTTACTTAAAGGTATTGCGACTTTTCCGTGTTGTCTTGTTCACGCTATGTTTGGGCAGCAGAAGCACATTTTAATCAGATCTTAACGCTTAATGCACGGTGATATTTATAAATATTGGGCGTTGTTATTTATAAACAACATACTAATTTGGTTCACTTGTAAGGCGCGTTATTTGTTTGAAAGATGCCAAAAATACCTAGATTTAAGGATATTTGGTAGTTATACTTACAGAAGTATACTTAATATCCTATAAAGGCATAAACAAGTAGGTATGGTATCCAGGGCCAGACAAAATTTACCATCGATTACTATAAGAATTCAATTTTATGTGAATTTGTGAACAATTTTCTGTAACTTTTACGGGTGCTCTTCCTCTTCTAAACAGTATTCGTTACGGAGTACACCGTCTCTTAGCCATAATGAGGTCTACACTTCTGTATGATGTAATTCCATCTTCACACGGCCCACAGCTCCAAGTGTTCCTCGGAGGCTGTTCCGAGAGATTTATCCCGCGGCGTCGTCGTGCCTAGTGAATACTCCTGGGATTTATCTCCATAGGTAGAGAATATTTTTTGTAACTTTTTAACAGAATAAATTATGACCTCAAATAATATGAATTGACCAACATAATGCAAGTTAAAGAATAATTTCCAAGACAAAGTGGTAGCTCGTCGAATCACTTTTTTCTATAACAACTCTCTAAGCCACGCGACGATAATTTTATATATATATTTTAATTATCATAGAGATGATCTCTACGAGGCAAACACCTTATAAACAAAATAAAGTTCTTAGGTAGTGCATGTTAAGAAAACCAGACAAAAAAACTCCGTAAGGCATGGTGGTAATACCTACTTTACACAAACTCTTTCATTCGAGTTTTCGGTATAGCATCGCCCATATTGGTTTATGATATGATCCATACCATTTATACATTTATGGAACCATTTCAAACTGAGACTAACCCTGTCAGACATTTAATTTTACAAAGAATTATGTGTTCGAAAATATTTGCATAAAATAATTACTTTGACAAAGTTCCGTTTCATTCTGATTACCGACCATACTCACATTCAATAAATCTTTTTTTTAGCTAATAGAATTTACACACGCAAGCTGCCTTCAGCTTGTTTGATCGTAGACAAATGCGAATTCTGAAAACCTGAATCCTTAATTCAGACAAAAAGCCTCAGCAGCCCACGTTACCTTTATACGTCGGTAATTTATCAAGGACAACCTGCCCCAACCAGATTTATAGTTTTATAACAACAAACAACCTTTGCAATTTCGTCAATGCTAGAACTTTGTAGAAAATACGGCAATTCGATCTTTGAATGTCCTTTACCTACTAGAATAGAAAAAAACTTATTTTATAAGACTAGGTCGTCAATCACTTTATATCTCCCCTAAACAAGGGGGTTTTCCCAACCACCGCACTTGCGATCACCAAACTCCACGATAACTGCATATTTTTAACTGTGTTAATAAAAGGTAGGACTAGACTACATCTAACTTAATACCTTAATTTAAGCTTTCTAGTATATATTTTCTCCATATTACTATGTTTATATAAGCTTCTGGTTTTCCAATAAATAAATAAAACTTGGCCAAATTGTTTCATTCAATTCCAGACAAGATGAGGAGATTGCTCGGCGAACCGAAAATGCCTGGAATATTGTGCCTAAGGAGACCTAATGAAAGGTTCAGACTTTCCATTGTCCTTGAAGCGAAAGCTAATGGACTCATGTGGTCTCCCCGCCTTAACATGTGGTGCGCAAACTTGCTCATTGACACAACTTCAGAAGTTCAAAATCAAGATTTGTCAGTGAGCGAAGGATCGCAGCATTTTGGGAAAACTTATGATCCCAAATGCGTTAACGAGTTTACTGCCGTCCCTTTTAGGTCCAACAATACTCTCCAATAACAAACACCTGTCCAATCCTTCATTCAAAAACTCCCAAGTGACAGATAAAACCAGCATTTGCTAAAATAACGCCTTACGACTCCCGAGATGGCCTCCAATAAAGGCGCGCCATCAATTCCCTCCGTAATGAAAGTCGCGATTTGTCGTCACATAAACGAAATCCTCCTTTATGCGGGTATATTGCAAGTTTACAAGCGACTATCAAATTCACTTTACGCGTATCGGCTGTGGCTTTATACGGACTGGCTGATTTCATGAGGGGGTGTTTCTTGTGACAGAAAACTCTGGAAGCTGTGCAAGGATCGGTGGACCGATTGACCATCGGTTGTTTTTGCTGTTCTTTTTTATGTAAAAACCTCTCTTTTTCTGAGCAGTGAGCAGCGTGCCGAGCGTGGTTATTCAGTTATGTAGCCACGCTTGGGTTGGGTTTGCTGTACCTTGCTGCAATGAGTCTCTAACCATACCACTTTTTGCATGGTAGAGCGGATCAGAATTTGTAGTTTAATATGTAGTGTATTATTTATCACTAAACCACCAACGAATGGTACACCATAAATCACATAAATAATTACATAAAATTACATAAATAATTACCTAAATTACTAGCCATTAGGCTAGTATTGAGGTATAGGTAGCTTCGTATTATAGAAAATCTGTAGCGTTAATTAATCAATAATGCGAACGAATCAGCTTATTTCTGTTTATTCTTATGTTTATGTATTCCTTTTTCCCCATATCGATGTGGCCCGAAGATTGAATTGAAGTTTTGATTAGTATCTCCTATAGGTCGCGCAAATCTTTATGAATGCTATGAACATAAGGTTTTTTGTGATTTGGTTGTGTAAGTACCAAAATATACATATGCGTCACTACTAAAAGCATCTCTTATTTATATTTTTGTATGATGAATTTTTGTCATAGATTAGTAGGAAAAGCATAGTACCAAACACGGTACCAAAATTATTTAACCTCGAGCGACGTACTTTGAATCCCTCGCTATATAAATAAATTATTTTGTTCCCTTGTGGCGCAATCTACCATTTTGTACATGCATTTTAAAGTGAATGAAAAAAATAACTGACTACTATAAAATAGTTCGTAATAATTTGGCCCTAAATATTATAAAATTACCTATTTAATATATTTATTACAATGTATAACTAATTACCTCGACCTACGTAATGATTTAAATTCCACACACGAACTTAAAACGTTGGTAGGTTAAAAACAAAAACTAGTGACATAAATTATAGTATAGAATAAAGGCCGCACCGCCCCCCTTGTGGTGTCCCTGCATTAGAAATATTTCATTAAAATGTTCTTAGGTCCCTTAAAAATTAAATATGTAGGGACATGTGAAATCCATCAACCTCACCCAACTTTCACCAGTTTCTCTTCGCAGAAGTGGCGCAGGCAGGCTTCAAATTCAATTGAGAAAATACAAATCAGGGTTCATTTTGAAACCACAAAAACAATTTAAAATGGTAATCTACTGCCAGGGGTCGAGTAATGAAACGAGATTTTTGGACCGACCTATCGCTATAACTTTTTACCAACTTCAGGAGGAGGTTTTATGTTCGGCTGTATGTATTTTTATGTATGTTGACAATAATTTCACTGCATTTGTAACCTGATATAGTTTACTTTTCAAACAACTTCAAAAAAGAGGTGATTCGCAATTCGGCAATTTTTTTTTACTTGATTCGGTTCATTTTAAAGTGGTCCCATGAAAGTTCTCGAGAAATGTATTCTCGAGAAACAATAGCGGACATTTACTATGACTAGGTCGCATACTGATCGCGCGCGGATGATGCAGGTCTCTAGACTTATGATTAAGAACTTATCGATATAAAAGTTCACCAAAAACTCTCACAAATTGTTAAATATTTCAGAAGGGTTTATGGCCAATTTCTTTACCATCAAATAGAGTTTACGCGAGTCCTAAATAAAAGAAAATTCGTAGCTTTATCTTCATAAAAATGCAGGTAAGTGTATAGTTCTCTCCTTATTACATGAATATTATATGGGTTTCATTTACACAATCCAGCGGGGAAATATGAACGCTCGTCTATGAATATGAATACATTACGCATCCTGGAGTGAATGGCGCGACTGATTTATGGCGGCGTTCAGGTGAAATATTATTTTAAACCGGAAACTATAATATTTATCGAATATTTTTATGCAAAGGCACACATAAAGCGTAAATGTAGTGGTAGATTCAAATAAAAGTTTTGGTTTTAAATGTTCGTTTCGTCGTGTTTTTGAATGTGAAAAAGTATTTAAATTAAAACAACTGCTAATATTTTTTTTATTCGCCCTTTTCAAATATGAAACAATATTCAATAAAATGATTCTTTGAATTAAAATAAAACCGTTGCATATATTATCTTATTTATAAAAATCCTACACAACTTAGAGTTCCTTCGTTGTTATTGTAAAGATTGCCTTGTCTACGACAATCGATGGATTAGCCGCGCTACGTCTATTGCTACGCTGCTAAACACACAAAATAAACACAGGCATATACATGCCTGTGTTTATTTTTCATTTAGTCATAAGTGTTTTTACTAGTGGTAATTTTTAGTACAGTAAAGGGTTCATTCATTCATTCACTCATTATCTGCTACACATTTTGCTACGACTCAAAGTGCTACGCGGAACTTGTCTTAACTCTAAAATGTCATACACATAACTTTAATCACGTAAAATTTACGCTTAGGTACTCGTACATCTAAGCTCATTAAGATTTAGGCTGTGCTAGAACAGGCAAATATAGAACTACATGATGCAAAATGATTATGAATGTAAATATCAAACCACTTCCAGGGATCCCTACAATAAAATATAACTCATTCTTGTAAAACTTGAATTCTGCAAACAAAAGCCTTTACCCACGTCCATAAAACAGTAATTCCAGGCGTACTCCAGCCATTTTTAGCCTTTATTATCTGCGTGATATTCAGCAGTTTCGCATTCACGGCTCAAGTGATCCGCATTTAGGGGCATTACTCGGCGATGAATATCTCTAGTGGGAAATGATACGGGGATTCCCATTCCTGATATTAGCTAAGCTGAGATATCTGGGCTTAGCTTCTGTTGACATCGATTGTCTACTAGCTAGGGCATTGCTTTAATCACAGTTTTTTTTTTAATATTTACGAAAGTTTGCATGGATGGATGGATGATTGCTACTGGCTCAGAACTCTGAACGAAGTTTAGGAGTTTGAAGGTAAGGTCTGCGAAGCCAAAGAGAGAAAAGATAAAAGAGAGGGCTGAATAATTTTATGGTTAAACTGGGTTACAGAAACAGTGTTACCACCCCGTTAACACTGTTTCTGTAACCCAGTTTAACCATAAATTTATTCAGCCCTCTCTTGCCAGGCGCTGAGACGAAAATATTGCGATGGCCAAGTCAAAGACTTGGTATTACATGGATCTCACAACTTTTTACGGTAGAAGAACTGAGTTGCGAGTTTTTTTGTTTACAAGATTTATTTTTGATGGCATCTCATTTCTTTTTGTAGATAGTCCTACTTTTTTCGTTTTCGGTACCTTCTACTTCTTGAATACAACTGCAAATGTAACTTTAATCCTATACATTAATATGGTATTACAAAGTTATTTATGCAGATAATGTTATCTAGAAAACCGGAACGAAATTACAAAATATGTATATACATATATACACTAAACACTAATTTTATTCCAAATTTGAAGCTTTTATGTCTGCTGGAAGTGCCTTAGAGTTTTCATGATCGGTCAGTCAGTGAGTGACAATATTATGAATTTTGACAAGCTATACTTCTTAAACTACTGGTTCAAATTGAATGAATTTTGAAATATACCGTGTTTAAACAATGCCTGCTAGGTTACTGAAAATTCGACCGGGGTCGAAAATGGCCTGAACTGCTTCGAGAAAAGGATGGTACGGCCGTACCGTTTATTTGCTCGACTTGGCGGGATCACTGCCGTGCCTCCAGATCACTTCTAAATCTTTCACGAAAAATTAAATATGTAATACCTCTTGTATTACATTTTTGACGAATATAAAGTCGTAGAAAACATCTATATTTTATGAATCTCTCAGAGATACCGTAGTACAAGTAAATATTGGATTTAATCTTTTGATATGTATACAGTGATTCTGTACGCAGCTCGGAATATATTCCCAGAATTAGATATACAGCTGGTTAATCCGAGAATCCGCGGAGTAAACAAGTTTCGGTGTATCGACTCTGCGCTCAATTCATTTCACATGTGCTCAATTCATTTGTTGTCTAGACAGCGTTTGTGATGTTCAATATTATGAAATATAGCCAATAAATTATTCATTGGTTTTCAGTGAGTGTCTTTAGGAGCCTATTGAAACTTTCACAGCGAATGCGGGTTTTTAGCTGTAAATACATTAAATAAGTTATAAATAGGACTTCTTTTGTAAATGGGTACGCTTTGCAAGATTTTTGTTGTCCGGGTCTGGGTGTATAAGTATTATGTATATCAGTTATCTAGTGCCCATAGCACAAGCTCTGTTTACTTAGGGGCTAGATGGTGCTGAGTGAAAAGTTATTAATTATTTATATTGAATATACTCGGGTTACACTTACCCGTGATGGTATCTCGCTGGTTTTACCAGCCCATTATTATTGCAAAAATATTGATGAAAAAGGTCTCAATCTATGCGAAACGAAATTAGGGACGCGCACCGAATCACCAATTTGCTGTAAAGGTATTTTAAAAATATATCTTCAGCTAAAAAGGGTAGGGTAGATGGGCTGGGTTACGCTTAATTGTGTGGAAACCGCGGTTGGCCGGCGGAAGACTGCGGTAGGCTGGTTTACCTACATTTACCTCCGTACGAGGAGCCTGCTCTAGCTAGACCAGCGGTAAATTACTGTGACCTCTTTCTGTTATTGATAAACTAGGGTTAGGACTGGATTAGGCGTGGATTTTCCCATCTGACTGAGAAAATAGAGAAGCCAGGCAGAGGGCAGCAGGAAGGACATTACTGGAATTATCCTTGGCACAACCACGTCTTTTAAGCCCACAATAGTAGTATTTAAAATTTCGTTGAGAACACGCTTTAATGAACCTTTAACCCTTTAGAATCGTAGATAGTAGGAGCTTATTCAACTTCTGAGGGTGTAATCTATGAATAGTATATTTTTTAACAAGGGGCTAAACCACTTCATTAAAGACGAGGTGGTTTGTACTCCCGAGCGTAGCGAGAGAGGATTACAAGACCGAGTTATAATGGGTAGATTTGGCCCGCGTGAAAAACAATACTTTTCACAGTTTTCACTGCGAGTACGAGTGTGAGAAAACAGAACAATCAAAACTTACCTTCAGCAAAAATTCCACACCGATTTCACTTCTCTACTTCAGGAATTTGTCGTTATTCTTAAAATACCTACCATATTTCATGGGATGCGCAACAGATAAATAGAATCATATTGAATATTTATTTGCCATTCAATCTCATTTGCATTATTATTAAATAAATTTTAGTTTGATGGCATTTTCAAGTAACCAAATATTCCAAAAGTGAATATGTTTTTTTGTATTATAGTGCTTAGCTCGCACTATGGGTATCTCTAGATCCAGAGATTGATTGACATTGTATTTCATTTCTTAATCTATGAAAGTATTTATATTTATTTTATGATAGGAATTTCCTATTCGTACCTAGGTAATGCCTTTAACATTGATAATGGGTTTACTTTTCAGAATTCAATTTGTTTCTACACTTTAATTGTAATCTGGTTTGATAATAGAGATTTTGGAATATGAACCATTTTGCATTGAAATAATTTTAATATTTTTTGAAACTTTGTAATGTTTTACTAATAACGTGTTGATGTGCCGGCGTTATACACAACTGTAATCAGAGATTGCAAAAGTGCGGCTCGTGTCGAGTATGTAAAAGGTTTGACGCAGGTTTGCTTTTGAAACCGAGCATGCACCTTTAAACACTTGTGTACGTTGAAATTACACTTGCCTACGGCTATGACTCAATAACAAGAGTGCTTTCAGTATTATTATATTTCGACCAATCATTTTATAATTTATTTTAGCAAAAATACTCATGAAACTTCCCATTAAAGTATCGTTTCCAAAATATCTAGTAATAATGCCCAATCTAAAATAATGTTTCTTTTGTTACAGAAAGCATGGACAAATCCGGAGAGGATCCAGTAATATCAGCCTTAAGAGCGTACGGGGGACCCGACGACGAAGACGGGAGAAACGACTTCTCCCGACTCTTCGGTAATTTTACCAACCACCCGCCGTCCACCGAGGTCTCTCTCGTAGACCATTTCATCAACGTCGAGCACAGTTACGACAACGACACGAAGCTAGCCGAAGGTAACACCACAGAGAACGTGACTACCCGACCGATTCACGATGATGTCGTCACAAAGTTCCTCAGGCTAATAGAAACGCAACATCTCATGGGCGAAAACTGCACAGCTGGTACCCATCTGAACTTAGGCGAGGGTGTTGTAGATAGATACGCTCAAGAACGGTTCAGGATAGAAGCTGACGTGGCTGTAAATCGAGCGAACATGCTGACAAGGTTATGGAAGTACGCCGGTGCGTCGGTGATGCACAACGAATATTTGCTCCACGCCAGCGTGTTCTCCATGGTTGAATTTGACGATGATATCTTCGCAGCGGGGAACTGCTACGACCAGTATCAGTACAAAGATTACCAGCTGTTCTGTCCGTTTGCGTACCGCCTGCCCGAGGGGCCAATCCTGGCGAAGGATCTTGCGGTGGAGTATAAGTACTTGAGTAATGCCTCCGAGTGGTTCTACATTGCAAGGAAGAATGCTGAGAAGGTTATAAGGAACCATAATCAGTTTCGGAGAGGTAAGATTATCTTTGTTAATTACATTTTACTTTACTACTGTTTATCTTTTGTGTTGAAGTGTTCGCACAAATTTGGTTACATTTGCCCCAGTGGAAATCGAATCTAAGGCCCGTATTATGAAAGCTCGCTCTGTCATCAATCTATGCTTGAGTAACGGTTTTCAATGGCATACATGTCACTCAAGCATAGATACATACAGAGCAAGCTAATAATAATACGGGCCTAAGGACAGTTTTCTAAAACACAGTTTTAGTCTTTATTGTATAAGTATGCATCAAGAAGCCGATTTATGTCATGATTTTAGTTATTCTAGAAAACGAGCCTGAGGCTGAGGCTGACTAAGACTAATTTTCAGAATTTTGAGTCTCCTAAAATGAGTCATTTCATATAGGTAGGTAATAGTTTTATTTGTACAACACGATAAGTTGTCATTTCTGTTGAAAGAATGCATTTTACAAGACATTCACTTCAAAAATTACGCGCAATTGGCCTCAGCCTGAATCAGGTCTAGGCTGAGACTTTCTCCGTGTCTTTCGAGGCAAGCGTCTCTCCAAGTTCATCGCTTTGTATCAGAACAGATGTGATAAAAAACAACCTTTGAAAAATCTGACCAAGCCGGGCACAGAGCGTTTCGAGAACTAGCCAATACCTTTGTTTTATTAATACAAACAAAAGGTTAGATCCAATGTAATAAGTTATTAACCACCCGGCTGAAACCGAGACCGCTAGAGTAACTCAAAGGAAACGGAAGCGAACCAGTTGTTAACAATTAGCAGCTACTAATAAGCAACATAGAGCAACAAAGAGCAACAAAAGCAACAAAGTTTATCAGATTGCGGAAACCACCTCGGCGAGGCCGCGAAAAAGATTTACAGGCAACTTTTGTTAGTGGCTTGTTCCAAAGTTATGGCGCCTTGCTCTTGTCATAAGTTGTTTTAATAAGACAAAGGGTCGTTTGACACAAAGGGCGAAGAAGTTTGCATAGCGGTGCTATTGACAAAGTGGTTTTACACTTTATTGTCGTTTCTCATGGGACGGTTTGTTAACCAGCTTATGTTTGTTGTTTCATTTTAGTTTTCCGGAAAACTTTTATACGATTTTTGGGCTTAAACCGCAAGTTAAGTTCTGGAAGATATGTGTTTCTCCCTTTTGCCTAGCAGAATTTGCTTCATCTTCCTGTAAATCCTAACTTATAAAAATACGTTTACTAGTTTATCTGTGCCAAAGTACCCATTGCTCGCGCCGATGAAAAAATCGTTTAATTCTAAGATCTAAACTAACACAATTTTCTTAAAATTGATAAAACCCTCAGGTGAAGGTCAATCAACAAAAGGGTCGTATTGAATCCCCAAATTGTTGGCTTAAGGACCCGTGATATAACAAAAGCACAAATTTCAAAATTAATTTTAACGAGATAGCCTGGGTGTAAGTGAGAATCAATATTAATTCTGTTCTTGGATTAAAGTTATGGTTCCAATTGAATTTAAATGAATTCTAATGTAGACTTTGACTTTTCATTAACAATTAAGAGGGTCTATATTAACCCTTAGCCACCTGACGTGTATTTCAGTTACACTACCACCTGACGTCGGTCATAGAGACCGCTTGCGTAGTTACCATGTTTATTAATATATTATTGAAATATTATTTTAAATGAAAATCGCATCTGTTTAATCATTATATTTTTATCAATAATAAGTTTTTAAACTATGCTAAAGTCTTTATTTATTTATCTAAAATCAAAACTTAATATAAAAATACAAAATTTTAGAAAAAAATCAGGAACTTTGAAAATCAGAGATCTGGTTAATTACCCTAAGTTCGACATAATATTTTTACTTATTTACTATTAGTTCGGTGTATAATCTTAAACTTAAAATCATTTTTGGTATGATCAAGGCTCAATTATTATAAAATCACAACCTTCAAAGTTTTACAAATTGCGACGACAATCACGGCACATTTTTTGGCTGCATTCAATGCAAATCGGATTTTGGCATGCAAAATATTGTCATCAGAAGATGATTCTTCCATCATCGGTGGTGCGATGTTGTTTTCAATAGATTGAAACTCAGACTCGTCACCTTCCACTTCTGAATCTGACTGACACTCGCCATCAATGATGTGATCTTCTGGAACATCTTCTACGTCACTGCAATCTTCATTCAGAAGTTCTGGAGCATTGAGATGGTTTTCGGAGTCTGAATCTGTTTCCTCTAGCCATCGTAATATGTTTGGATCCGACATTATAAGCCTACAAAAATATAAATAGCATATACTAAAAATAACTTAACCACCTGACGTCGGTCACTCGGACCGCACGCGAAATATAATTACCTGTAATTCACAAATACGCGCATCTCTGGAGCCGCCGAGTGCGTGGCGCGTACTGCCAAGAGAGGGCGCAAAGTACATGAACGCACGGTTGCACCGCGTGCATAGCAACAGAATAATTTGAAAAATAAAATCGCCAGAGTCTCTGTGACCGACGTCAGGTGGTTAAGGGTTAAGAAAACAAGTTGGGCATTGAAGTGAAAGCCAGTTATGGTGGACCGTGAGAAACATGATAAACCTAACTTCAACTCCATGGCCACGCCTTTTTAGGAATTGCTCGCCCAAATGCTCTAACACTACCATCGAAAAAGTTTGTAGGAACATGGTTTCATAGAAAACAGTTTGCAATTTACTTTAAAATCTACAAAAAAATAATTCAAGCGCCCCATTTTTTTAAAGAAAGAGAGAAAAGATATAAATAAAGTAATTTTATTTGATACCATACATATATCATAACACGACACATTACTATAATAGGTAAACACAATTAGCATAACATAATAAATGAAAAAAACCAATACAAATAATGTGTTACATAAGGGGCCAAAAAGGTAGCGGCGCTGATTTTCATTGAAGACTGTAGTCTAACGATGAACGAGAATCGCAAATCGATTTCCTAGAAAGATTAACCAAAAGATTTGGTAGGTATCTATCATAGTAACCTATCAATCTTTATTAACAAAGAAAATTACAATCAAATAATAGAATTAAATTAAAACTAGTACCTATTTACAATTAAAACAATTGAGCTAACTATCATAGTTGGTATTAAAATAAATAAAATACGAATAAAATGAGGCCCAATGCTGTCCACAAATACCTCAAAAGCAATTCCGCAGCTGTTGTTCCACACACACATTAGACATTGCTCATAGAAGCCAATTTACGTGTATTTCGTGGAGCACGTGTGTCGTTTATTGCTTACACGTGTGGCTTAAGTATGTGTTAATGCTAGCTGGGAGTCAATCACATTGATGTTGAGATTTTCAGTTAGAAGAAGTCTAGAAGGAAATGTGACTTTTATAAAATAAGGTTAATTAAAAGCAGCAAGCAAGACAACGTCGCAAAAAAGTAATTTTCAATCATTGTTACGTTTCCTGTGTACAGTCAAATCAACTGCTACATATTTGTCAAATTTTGAAAAATCCTAATATAGTACATACAATACACCCAGTAATGTTTTACAAAGTTTTTTGGCCCAGTTCAGTAATTCTGCCGGTAACCATAAAAATAAATTATGACCTCTCGAAAATACTTTAAGGCCCTCTCGGATTGCTCTGATAACACAGTGTAATCCGCCCCTTTAACCACACGTAGGTAGAAGCTACAAGTCAAATATTAAGCAGTAAGTCATCGCATCGCAAATGTCTGCGAATTAGGGCGGGCGGGAGGCTTAGAGAAGCGAGGCGTAATATCACATTTCACACGTGCCTCACGCTTTCGCCTGCGAGCTCCTAATGGCATTAGAGACATCTTGCGACTTGTGACACTGTTGACCTTAAATTAATCTTCTCGCCTTTGGTTCTGAGATAGTGTTGGAGGTTGATGGATTATTGTTTGAGTGTAAGAAAACCAGTTGAAGCCAGCACAGAGCAAACAACCACTGTGTTTTCTTATAATTTGGACTGCTTTGTAGATTCATATGAAAAATCACACACTTGTCCAAGGGCAAACCCAGTTGAACGAATCGTACAAAAACCATTTAGTTAGAAATAGATTCCTTGCGGTAGAATGCAGTAAGCTCACTCGAATGTATATCTCCCGCAGGTTACAACACCTACACGTACAACGACACAGCGCACACGGCCCGGGAGCCTGACGAGATTCTCTCCGTGACGTACGAGGACGGCAAGTGGTCCAAGCCATATTATGACTGCGGAGGCGGGAACATCTGGATGCTGACCTATACTGTGCCGTTCTTTGGGTACAATGGCAGCTATTTCTTCAAGTGAGTCGTAAAATAATTATCTACTTCGATAGTAAGTCAAAACTGAATGCTAAGCTAACTCGTTCACTGTTCTCTAATTCTTCGGCGACTTGCTACTCAGCGATGCGCCTCTTTGAGGTAATCTGTTAGTAGCCACACTGCTGCACTGGTCGCGTCGCTGGAGCGTTGGCAGGCGTCAACGGATGGATGCGGCTAGGACATGTCGTGAAATGCGCAAACATCAGTAGGCATCCTATGCCCCGCAGTCTCCAGCTAAAGAAAACTGTTCTACCTGTGAAATTCTCTAGTAAACAGAATAAACAATTAAAGAATTGTGTGTAGTACTATTTCTATTTCATGACGTCACATACTTAAAAGAAGGTATTTTTATAACGTACCTACACGTGGCGCATTCTTCAAAAGCCTATAGAAATAAAAGTACCTAATTGTTTTCTGATTTCATTACGTGACAAATTAGATAGGTACAGTACCTAGCCCTTTCAGACCTGGCGTCCGCAATTGCGGACATAAACTTTGAAAAAATATTAAGGTACTAAATTATTTGAATTTATATCAAAAATTGATTGCAGCGTGTAAAGAACATATCCAAATTTCTACAAAAGTGATCAAAACCCAAACTTTTAATGATTTTGAGTAAAATTTCGTAAAATGTTGACCGGTAGTGTTCACATTTTCTGACTGCCAAGGTAAGCTATTTTATTTATTATGGAATGTTGTGTTTTTCTTTCATTTCTTCAGTGAAAAATATTAAAACAGATAAGATTATTTACTGAGCGTATAAGTGATGTAATGTTTGGTAATTTTTTTATTGTTTTGTGTAAGAAAAAATGATTTTTATTTATGTACTCATTTGCGGACAACCGTTATCATCTGATATTTTTCAAACCATTCGAACACTGAAACGGATGATCAATTTTCACAAGTTTTCCCGAGAAAACGGTTTGTTTATTGTAGTTTATTGATATTTATCGAATTGTAGATACATTTTTTTACGAAATTGTTTTTTCAGGATTGAAATCGTTACCTATCGAAAAATATTTTCACGAGACGCATTGAGAGCGCTCCGCGAAGGAAACCTGTCGTATTTAGCGTTGACTTCAGACGATGACGATGGAAGTGGAGGTATTATTGGACAGCAATCAAGGCCTGTAAGATTGGGTGCAGATACGGTCAGTCAAAATCAAAGAGACTTCTAACCAGAACCTGAAGAGACGTCCTTACGTCCTTGAGCTTGAAGGTGAAATGCCTGAAAGTCTGTCTGTCTCCTGGTCAACGTCCAAAGGGTGGCCCTGGGGTGGACAAGAGTGCTAGACGCGGAAACGCTTCTGATTTAGCTGTTGTTCAAGCTTTTCGTGAATCCAAACGGACAATGACTTAGTTGGAGTTCCGTAAAAACAACAGCTAAAATTGCTTCACTTTCGTCGCCTGGTAGCTGAATGTTTGGTTCTCTAGAGTAAAACCACCACAGCGAAAAGAGGAAGACCAAGTACAAGCTCCCTCTCGCCGCAAATTGTGCCAAGGAGACCAGGAGAAGTTCGCCCTGCAGTCGAGGTAGCACGTGATGGTGTCGGTCACTTTCCAGCGCACGAAGAAGGGGCTGGAACACGATGTAAATTACCTGGTTGCAAAGGAAAATCAAGAGAAAAATGCATAAATGCAAGGTACATCTATGCCTTACTAAGGGCAAGAATTGCTTTCTGCTATTTCACACGCAATAGTAGTTTGTGTAACGTTTTTACCGAATTTCTAGAAAATAATAATAAAATATGCCTAGGGTCCTCTTATCATATATAAAGTCGTATAATTGTATGTTTTGGTTCGCCAAAGAGGCTAGATTTTAATTTTGTTTACTTTTATTTGGTTTATTCTAATAAAATACCATAAAAATAACACAGTTTGTTTACTTTTGAAGTTCTTCATACATCAATCGAGACATCACTTAGCACGGATGTCCTCAAACGCGGACATTACAAAAAAACCTTTTTTCTAAAACACTAACATAACAAGAATTTTTTTTTCACTGTTTTATATCTTTTTTAGGTACATGTTATCAATATTAAAATAATGAGTAAATTTAAAAGACTTATAATAATTCAGGTCTCAAAGGGCTAGTATACATTTGTATGTATAACAATCAAAAATTCGAAAATTCAAAATTCAATAACTTTATTTCTTTAGGCCTACAAAATAAGCACTTAGACGCCGCCATTTCAAATGTTGCTTTTGCGTTTGCAATGCTCTTAGGATGCTTTCGGATCGGGTTTCGGATCGGGTTTCGGATCGGGTTTCGTGGCCCACGTATGCCTATTGAAATTCTTTCATATATGGGCATATCATGGGTTAACACTTTCTTAGGGTGTTGGTATGTCATAATAGTCATTTATTCATAATAATTATTATAAGTCAATATTTGTGTAATTTGACCACAGCTGGAATACATTTTATTAAATAAAATCGATTAAAAATTAATGAAATATAATACATTCAATATCAATTCATACATTGGTCATACATTGTCCCGGATGATCACACGAAAACACGTCACATGATCATGCCAAACAGTGTCGTTTGATGGCTTGATCAACTGAGATAAGTAATAAGCTAAATGATTCTGATACTGCATCACGCCACACCCACCATTCACTTTTAATTAAGCCTTGTGAGTGTAATAAATATGTAGGTTTTCATTATTGTGTAGTGTTCTAATTGCGAATGTTATTCGTAGTGTCAATTATATTTTAATATATAGTTTTTTTATCGTTATTATACTTTTACTCTAGGATACCTTACCACAACAAATATTGATATTAATTTCTTTAAACTAACGTTTCCAATCCGTGTGCACCACCGCTGGGCGTCACTGCGACCCGCAGGTGCGCGCAGTAAATGCGTTAACTATACTCATAATCTTCAGATGCCTCTTTCATCAAAGCAGCATATTTTATGAGGTTCAGTCAGCACTTACTTACGAAAATGGCTAGTAAGAGCAATACGTTGAACAACAACTTCGGCCACACAGTTCGCAGACCACCATACTGTGAAAAAACCGTACTGTGGTTGGAACCCACATTCATATTGTGCAACGAGCCTTAGGCACCCTCAGGCCAGATATAATAAATAACCAGGAACAAGCAATACAGGAACTTGGTTTGCTGATGTTAGGTACAAAATAATTAAACATTTAATAATCCGATAGAGCTATTAATAGTAGGTAACACTCAAGTCTTATTATTATAACGTGGATATTTCCTGAACGGAGGCGTTAACGTTTTGAAATTACAAATTAATTAAGTAGTTAATACTGTATTTGTGAACCTATTTCAGTACAAAGTGCTATTTTCGTATCTACGAGTACGTAGGCAGAATTAATATCATTTCGGTTGCTGATACAATTTATTTTAGATCAGATCAATATAGCGTGGGTCCAACTAACTTAGAATCGTGACGCATATATCAGTATCAAGGCTTTCGCCAAGCTGCAGGACGTCTCTAATTTACAAAATGTTGTGGCAACCATGGCGCATTTTGTGATTGTCCATCATGCATGACCCACGATGGTGTAGAGGCGCCATCAGGATAATTTTGTCATGAAGTGGATGGTCGCACAATTAAACAAAAAAAACAACGAAGATTAGATTAGACGTTTTTTGTCTTGAAATTAAATTATTTGGCGTGTGCCGCCCATAAACGGTACTCTAAATATAAAATAACATTCCCTTCGTTTTATTGTTAGTGGGAGTATACCATTTTTATGCTTGATCAAACCAAAGACCACTGTGGCTTGAACTACTTCTCAAATTATTGATGTTTGTAATTTCTATTTTTCATCGAAAATGCAATTTTATTAACGATGATTTTTCACGATGATATTTTTGGTCGCCATATTGACGACCACTGTGGCACGGTGATCGAAGATCCACCTGCGACGCAGAAGGTTGCAGGTTCGATTCCCACCTTGGGACAAATGTTTGTACGATCTGCAGATAGACCGAACGATCACAATCTCGAATGAACGTTATAGTTATACCGAAAGATTATGAAATCGAAAGAATATCTGCTTATCTATGTATTGCATAGTATTGTATGTATATCAGTTACCCATAACACAAGCTCTGCTTAGCTTGGGGCTAGATGATGTTGTACGTAATATTATTTATTATACTATAGTCAGAAATATTTTTACATTAAAATCAAAGTAGTCAAATAATAAATTTGTTTATTCATGAAAGTTTTTTTATAAATCGTTATTGTATAAATCCGGCTGCCCTGACTCTGCTAGATAGTAAACAAATCGAGAGGCTTGTACCCAATAATTAGGCAAGATCCCGATGAAAGCGGCGATATTATACATATAAAGTTCAGTGATAATATTTCCAGTACAGCTATTATATTCTACCGAATGAATATATAATCTACAACACAATGTTCCCATCGTTTGTACCAATTCGGGTCACGCAACATAAGCTTTCATTTATAGCAGCTATTTATCAATTAAAGTAATCCTATATTTTCCCCATCCAGCACTATAAATCAGAATTATTCATGGAAATAAATTGCGAATAATCCTATAATTAAGACCCGGGTGCTCTATCCATGGCTATTTGCATAATCTTCTTCAGATGGACTGAATATACCATGCCTTCACGATTACAGGACCCTCGCTATCACATTCAAATTATACAGGGAAATGAGGAGGCGATGGATGCTTTCTGCTATGGTAGCTCTTTCATGTTATTAGTATACTTCTTGTAAGCCAATGGCGCAGTGCATATTCTGAAATTAAAAGACTTTTGTCTAGGTGTAGGCAGAGCACTCTTTACGGGAATCCGTTGTTACAAAATAACCTGGCAATCGATGGTGTATAATTTTGTCATGTCTTTCGTTTTGACACCTCAGTTAGCATAATTTCGCGTGTTTTAAAAAACTATAAAACGACTTCAAATTTTTGAATAATGAAAAAGGG
The DNA here is from genome assembly GCA_947086465.1 of Eupithecia exiguata. NCBI lineage: Eukaryota > Metazoa > Arthropoda > Insecta > Lepidoptera > Geometridae > Eupithecia > Eupithecia exiguata. Next base: position 815,105 of record OX352228.1, read on the forward strand.
CCTAAAACTACTTCTAGTAGTTTCTAACTAGTTTGAAACCCGGGACACTTCGATAGCGTGATCTTATTTTTTGTGTGGTGATATCTAGGTCAAATTCTAGTTTAATTTAGTTGGATGTGATGAGTGACGGATGACACATGGATAATACGACAAATGAACGGAAGCCTATTTCGAAATACGAAGTTTAGGTGGACGAATCGCACGAAACGAAGAACTTTACTGCTGAACGTACCAACGTGCGCTGCTTCGGACGCGACACTACGTCACATTTTGTTTCGGACCTCAGAAATACCTAATCATTTTCATAGAAAGGTCATCGAAAGAACGGATCGGTTGTCCTTCGTTTTATGCAATTCGCAATCCATCAACTTGTTGTTTTACTGGGTAGACCTCTTGTTTACGCCCGTTGCCGTAGAAACCTTTTGTTACCAGTGATTGTGAAAATCATCCATGAAAATTATCATCACGTCATATCAATTCTTCAGAGAATTAAATATAAAGTTTTATTTTTCACCTCAAAATCAACCTATGTACCAAAATTAAAGAATCATCAAAATCTATCAAGAGTTGGCGAATATATTATCACGAAAAATGTTGTAGGTAATCGTGAGTTTTCAAAAGTATTATGTTGTATTTTAAGCTTTTGATAGGATAGAAATTGTGTGGGACCACCTTGGGATTATCCTTTTTACAAAAGAAAAATAATCTTTTATATCAGTTGATAAATTCTATCGGAGAATTAGACGAAAATACATACAGCTAAATATAGAATCTCATCCTTCTTTTTTTTTTTAAGCTAGTTAAAAAAAAAAAAAAAATAATATTGCATATACGTCTACGAGAGAAATATTTCCTACAAACTTGGACTGATATTAGGGAATAAGTCGGTATGATAATGCTTTTTGAGGAAATCCAATGTCGGAATATGGATATTTTGAACAGAATATTATGTGCTCATTAGGGGAAGCCTATGTCTGTGGACTAATATAGGCTGACGAAGATGATGATGCGTTACAATGTCCACACACACACCTATGTAGTAATAAGTAGATAAAGCGTTTAATGTTTAACCTCTTTCATAGTCGTGTATTAGATGAGAAAGTTTTTACCTTCGTATAAGTTTACAATCATTTTCCAATATAGAATATAATTTATTTCTGTACTGTTTTCTGTCTTTGTGTGGTACTATAAAGTATTTTTTATCTATCTTTCTATACATATTTATGGTAAATGTCTAATTTTCTTCAATTTTCTTTAGTTTTCTTTGTTTCTTGACACTTATTATACAAGCTCTTACTTGTTTCTTATAGGTATTTGATTGTTATTTTCTTTGCCAATTATATATGTAAGACATTCTATTGAATACAAAATATTATGGTCATTCTATACCCCGCCGTTTTCCTACGAGGCACGACACGACACGACAAAATGCGGTGACGACTCCGGGTGTCATACTTTTCTATGTATGTGTCGTGCTGTGCGGTGTCGTGAGTAAACGGTTAAACAAATAAGAAAAATAAATTAAATATTAAATTTAAAGGGGGCTCCCAAAAAATATTAAATTTTTAGACTATTTTTGCTCTACTTTTGTCGAGGCTGTATCTATTGAACCGTAATAGGTAGACAGTAGAACGTCGGGCGCGGTCAGTAATTGGATGGGTGCCCGCGTCATATGGCTTTTTGCACTTTTTAATTAAAAAATCCTTCCTTTTGCTAAATTCTTATGTACGATGATACGGAACCTTCCGTGCACTAGTCGACTCGCACTTGGACGGCTTTATTGATGTCTAAAAATATCTCTGAGTAGTTTATCTAATTCAGTCATCATGCCTTTTGTCCAGCTCTATTTATTTAATTTTAAATGTAGGTACTTACATAAGTTTAGTTCAGCATAATTATATGTTACACGACAAATAACTAAAATTAAAACAAGGCTAGTGACACCGCTTGCTCTGACTATTGGCCTAGAAGTTTAATGCCAATAGTTATTTGAACGTATTTTTGTTCGCAGAGGGACGAGCGGCATCGACATAGACCTGCGGCGGGTGGACATCGACCAGTGCCCTCTGAAGCCAGGCTCCACCCAGCTCAACATATTTGCCGGCACCGACAAGTGCAAGAAGACTACTACTGAGGTAAGATCTCAATTTACCTCGTTATGTCAAAATGTTCACCGTCACTTTCCAGCAGGTGAGATTGTGCTCAAACGAAGGTTATTTTTTTTATAGACAACAACTTTTTTGATAGATATCAACAAAAAAAATGTTCAAAGAAAGAGCTAAGTATAAAATTCTTATATTATACAAGGTGTGTCGTAAAGTAGTCAAGCCTTTACCTACGGGCAGGGGCATCACTGTTTAGAAAATAATAATAATTGTAACTAGTGAACGTCTAACATTTTCCGAGTTATTGGAGACTTTCGATATTTACAACTTTTATTACCCTTGCCTATTCTTTTCGATGCCAAGGTTACAAATCAAGGAGTTTTTTTTTCGATACCAATTTTTTTTTGATAGCGTTTTTGGATAATTGTGCTACCAAATGGTAACTGGCAATACACACAGCTACCACTAGCTCAGAGCCTTAGCTTTGCTCAGGTAGCCTTAGGTTATTATAATATTACAAGGTGCCTTGAATTATGGCCGTCTGGTACGAGCCCTGCAAGGAATAAAACCGATAATAGCAGAATACGGTATTTTGTTTTCAAAACTTCCAGTAACTTACACATTCTTCCTGGGCTTAAGTTTTTATTTATTTATTCATCTTCACTCTCAGAGATACTGATACACAGATACTGGGAAAACAATCAACAAATTCTAATTAAAAATTATTCTTTTAGATGAAACAAGATTTTGTGGAACTCTACGTGCCAAAGTCTTACTTGCACTTGACGGTATTATTTATCTCATTAGTGCAGTTAGCGGCAGATTGGGCCACCGAGACGTGTTTTTCCCAGGAGTGCTATTAATTACCAGCTCCACTGATTGGATCCATTGCTGGTACCAAGCCGGTCCTTCTAATTGGATCTCAGGACTGTAGGCACTAGGCACGCCTTATGCATGCATGCGTATTATGCTGGCATAAGATGTTTGAAAATGCAATGCTAAAGATGTTTATTATTTAATGTAACCTACCTATTGATGTCAATTCTTCTTTGGAATTCTTACCTCCTCTCAGCGAAGCGAGTCAAAATTACTCTCAATAAAAATAAAAGACATCGACTCCTTCGCAAACATTAACAACATAAAGCCGTGTCTAACAAAGTTTCTAAAACGGTAACATTACAACGTTTGATGTCACAGTTGTCCGTCGCAAGAAGTAACAATGCTTTATTTCCAAAATCCCCGGCGAGTGGAGAGGCGATTTGTAAAAGCAAGATTGGTGTCACGCCGCGGTGGGCAAGATTACCAGTTCGCAGTCCCCACCGCAAAGGGAATTGAAAATCCGATTTTGCAGCAAAATTCGCAAGCCCACTTTTAAATGTGGGCATCGTTTTAAATGTACTTTAAATATTTAGCCGACTGGAAAACTGAGTTTACAATTGAGAGGACATTTTGTGGGTTTCTTTGAATTCATTTACATTCTTTCGTTTCTATTTGAGTTTTATACGAGTAGGTTACACTTGGAGCGAGAAATTGAATTTGAAACGGTTTCAGGATTTTGTACAAAAACACTCGCTGAAACTTTGAAACACTAACAGAATAACAATTCCCTAAAAATAATAAAAATAAAAACCAAACGCAAATAGAAATTAGCAGCTAGCCCTGCCTCAACCACATAGAATGAAATGGATTATCAATCAGGCTAAAATCAACAATGTTCCATCGAGCACAAACAAACAAATCGCAAAGCATACGTAACATTTTACATGGAATTGCCAGCACATTCCCACACGACAAAAACAAAGCGATACAACAAATTTTCGTGAGCCAATGGGCGCGAAATCACTAGAAGATAAATCCTTTCGTCGTGAGGCTCAGCCGAGCACACTAACGTGTCGGGAGCTAGGACGCGAGGCAAGCGTGACCTGGCTTTGGTTCTGTATGCTTTCATACCGAAAAATCCTCTTAGAGAGACGTGTATCGTTCATTTCACCGGGGTATTCAATTAATAAAACTATAAAAACAGACATGACGTCAAGTCAAAAGTAAAGTCCTTCCTAACGTGACCATCGTTGTAACTTGGTAGGTATCAGATAACAAATACCTACCTACCATGGTATCAAATCTTCTACACGCGGAAAAAAATATTCACAAATCATGCTATCTTTTTCCAGCCTAGGTACATGCCAAGCTAAAGATATAATTTTGTAAGATTCCAAGTAAACAATACTTTAAACTTACAGCAGATCAATCCAATACTTCATGTGAATCCATCCATACAAGGTCTCATAGATCGTCCAATCAGCTTCAGAGCAGTGCGTTCCCCGGAGACCGAATGTCCGGAGACAAACCGTTATCACTTCTCTATGGACGGTGTTATTCCAGCTCATAGCTCTGATCGTATCTCATCATTTGTGATGTCAGGAACGAGGGTGTCTTTTGTTCTTTTTTGGACATTGTTCTTTTTACCGACTCTAAGGAAGTTCTATGTTCGGCTGTATTTTTTTTTGTGTATTTTCGTTGATTTCTTTCTCAATTATGGACCGCTTGCGGAAATTCTTTTACAGAATGATCCCGAATAGAACCCATAAAAATTTTATTCCCGAGGGTTTAGTATTTATCCCGTGAAGCTTAAAAAACAACGTAATACTTTTGAAAAATCACGACAACCCTCGTCAATTTTCATGATATTTTCGTCAGTTCTCAATAGATTTCGATAATTTGATGAGATGTCTACAGGTAGATTTTGAGGTGGTCCCATAAAAAATATATTCTCGAGAAATTTATATGTGCTCCGTAAAACGCATAATTATTTTCACTGTCACTGGTCTAATGGTTTCCATGACAACGGGCGTAAACAAGAGGTCTTACGTTGACGCATGGCGGATCACCTAAAAACGAAGGACGACCGATCCTGATCCTGATTTTGTATGGGTTTTGTACGCAATGAGAAAAAACATATGTTATTATTAAGTTTCTTGTCTGTCTGCCTGTCTAATGTCCGTCTGTCTGGCAGCGGGTTGTATTTTATCAATATTGAGTAATTTGAAGTCAGCTTATAGTTTTTAAAACACGACAAATTATTTCCATGTTATTATTGCTAATTTGTGCAATTCTATGTTTGATCTTGAATTGAAGAAACCCTTGGGAAAGAATCCAATGTTGCTTATCGCTTTTTCTGCTTATTTATTTGACACACAAATGTAACACAATCAAACAGGAAATAATAGAAAGAGTAATCTTGATCTAGATTTAAAATATTATGTGTTTATACCTTTTCAATAAACACACTTTTTTATTTATCGTTTGGCCATTATTATCTTAGTAAAGTAAGTCAAGATGTGGCCTAAGATACAGCACGTTTTCCCAGAAAGAACTCAGCGGTAGAATAGCTGTTTCACATCTACTAAGCTTGGTTAGATGATGCTGTGTCCAGCATTATTAATATATTTTATACTATACCAACTCAGAAAGTTGATTATTTCTGTTCCAGACATAGCCTAGAACTTTCGTCATTGCAAGCGTAGTAAAAAGTGGGACGGATAACTCTATGGAATTTCATTTCTCACGCGTTTACCGGGAGAGAAATTATGTGTCTGGAAATCCATTTCTAACGTGTTATTATTTTTTATTTCTTTATTAGCAGTTGGTGGCTATGGTTATTTTCATAATAGGTCAAACGACAAAAAGTTTTTACTCCGAATCCGCCGTATGATTCGACCTCTTCCGTACTATTCGGAACCATAATTGAAAAAGAACCATGTGAAAATCGTACGCGCGTATTTATTGCATACGATTTTCACACAATTCGAGTTTACATTTTCAATATACACGAGTGATTTTGAAGATTTTTCCTCGTAGGTTTAGTATAAAGCACTATGTATTACTCGGGAGAAAGTGCGATTCCTACCTCGTGTGTTTTATGAAATGACACACTCGATAGGAATCAGGCACGTTCTCACCTGTGTACAATAGTTTCAGTTTCAGTTTCTTTATTCACAAACAAATACTTGTGTCGTTAATATGATTTTAGACGCAGATAGTACACTATTATCTGCGTCTAAAATCATATTGTCTTAGTTCTCCTGAGGGCTGTGTTTTTCTCCGGATTCGGTGATTCAATTAATAATAGCCAGAGTCCTTTCCCGCAGCCACGTGCAAGTTTCACCAGCTACAAGCCGCTTCCGGGATTCCTTTGTAACTTTCACCTTATTACGTTAGTACCAATTAATCTGTTTTCCGCACATTCTAACAGATAACGTTAATTACACGAAATAACTTCCGTCAAGCAGAAAGGCGAAGTTTTCCGGAAAAACAAAAACATTAGCAATTCCACGTCATCGGGTGGAAAAATACCTACATGAGGACGACAAAGTCGTACACAATACGTACATAATTTGTACTAGGTAATATGATAAACACGTTATTACGCTCATTAGGGGAGGCCTATGTCCAGCAGTGGACTGATATAGGCTGATGATGATGAATATGATAAAGGCAAAAGTTTGTGCCGTTGTGAAGATGCTTGTGCAAAGACAACGCTAATATGGACTATGAGCGGATCATTGGAAATTGAAGTCAAGCGAAATTCTATTGCCACTTTATTTCATAAATGATAATTACATATATATTTGACTTGTCTAAGAGCTTATTTTGTAAGCCATATTAAAGAAATGTGATTGATTTCTGATATCTGACCGATATTTTGCACGAATAAATGAAGCTGGTATACCAAACAAAGCTAATTATTATTCCGAAAAAAGCGTGTAGCCGCCGGCAGAAGCCATCTATTATTACAAAAAGTGTACACAAAAAGTTATTAACAAAATTAATTAATAAATGAATAACAGCATCATCTAGCCCCAGGCTAATTGACTGAACTGAACTTTAGTTCGTGATCAAAATTTGCAAGTTTCACATTATTTCAGTACACATAATAAACTCGCGTAAAACTCCTCGTATTCACCATTCTGGCTTAATGTTTGCTATTTATTTTTAACAGTAAAAGTTTCACTTCAAATGTTCTTCTCTGGCCTTGCTCTCTCGCGTGTCTAAATGAAGGACCAGATAAAATGTATTTGTTAAATGTGTGTGCCTTTAAGAAGTAGAATCGTAAACTAGAGTTACATTTGTGTGTGGCATTGCGGAAACGGTTGTGGAACGATGCGTCTCTTTTGTTTGAGCAAGCGCTACATATACCACTGCGACGATGATATCCTCATCGCAGTGGTAGTGGTAACCTTCTTGCCAAATGTTGGCCGCGGCGGCCAGTGTCTGGTAACTAGCCATGTGCGCAGGACATATTAAAGTGCAAAAGTGTATGCGCAGCGCAACCACAGGTGCACTCTTCATTCTCATAATTCGATGAGACGGCTGATTTCCGCATATCAAGGGATGCCTATGTCCAGCAGTGGTAAAATAAAAGTTACGTAGCTTTAAGCCTACAGAAATGCAGTTATTGAATCTGAATCTTCATCCAACGTACTTCCCTATCATCACTCTTTCGGACACTCAGTTTGGGGACTGCCGGCTACGCGCCTCCCCCAAACCGGGTGATCTCATAATCAGCACGCTTGTCAAGCAGATTGGTGACCGCTGTAGAGATGATAAAAAATACCTTAGGTACACTTTCATGTTAATGCTGGTATACTTAAGTGCCTAATACATGTAATTTAAACCTCCCAAATCTATCTAATATCGCGTCGGTCAGTTTCAAACCACCCGAGCAGAGCTCTTGTCTTCGTCCATTATTTGTTCGGTTTTCATTCCTATCCTCTCGTCGCTGAAGGACCGGCTGTTTGCTGCAAATATTGGACGGACTGATTCTTTCACAACATTCTGCTAGAGTTGTTTTTTGTTAGATAACATTCGATACTCGCTCTTTTTAAACGAGAAAAAGCTTTTGTTGAATCAGCACTGAAACTTCCTTTCTAGATATACATCAACCTACACATGAAAAAACAGGCCTCCACCGTCTAGCATGAAACCTTTACGGTGAGATTTCATAGAACCAATATCAATAACTTATTCTCAAACATATTTCTAGAATTAAACTAATTCGAATCTCTGAATGCGTTTGCACGAAAAAGGTTGCGTTCAACATTACTGGTTGTTATAGGATCTAAGAATGAAGTCGATTCGGACCGATCCGTTCTGTAGTTTTGACGTGAAGAGTTAACAAACATCCATCCAAACATCTAAACATCCAATCTTTCGCATGTATAATACAAGTGTGATTTGATTAGTGTGACTAACGTAACGATGGTTTGGCGGCTTCAGAGTCGTAGTTTCAATTATGTCCATTTTACGTCCTCAGTACGGTTTACTTACCAATATTGAATGAACGTAATTGATTATGTGGTTACACTTCACGTATACTCAGCCAGTAGGTATAGGTACGTCCACATAGGCCTCCCCACACGACGCAACGAATTGCGGTCCTAGACCGCCTCCATCGATCGACTCCCTGCGACCGCTATACACAATGTCACACGTGTGTGCTTTTGTATTATTAGTTAAAATTATTTATTCCGAAATGGAAACGTTTTTAGGCTTTTTTTATGGGATGAAAATTATAAGCCTATGTTTTATTCCAAGCCAAAAATTACCCGTATTCAAAATTTCAGTCCGATTCCTTCAGTAGCTTTGGCGTGAAGAATAAACAACCTCTAAACTTTCGCATTTCTAATATTAGTGTGATGTAAATATTGTTACAATTAACGCGGTTTTATAGGGTTCAATTAATTGATAATCGAAAACCAAAAATTTCATTTCATTTATTAATTCCACCGTAGGCACCTGTTGATACACTTAATGTCGTTTTATTCTAAATAATTTTCTTAATATAACATCTTAAGTACTTAATTAAAATGATGTATGCAACATAACACAAGTTTTGCTTGAAGGAAGGAAACACCATGAGGATTGTATGCAGAACTGGGAAAATAGACAGACAGACAGTGATTCCTTTAAACAGTTAAATATTAAACACATAAAATATGCAAATAATTGGCTGTAAAGGGACCTGAAATGACGTTATTAACGGTTAATCAAAGTTCTTGGAATCATTGAATCGATAATTGGAATAAAACCAAACGAATACCGCAACAACTCGATAATAGTCCGTAGCGCTTTCGTGAAACATAAATTTTGGTTCAATTAATAATAATGTTGTTGTTTCATGTTTTCTTGGCACTTCGTTCGAGTAGAGATTTATTATGAAAACAGCGTTAGCATATTTCATGTTTTTCTTTTTTACTGTGTATTTCTGACACCCTTGAAGAACTAGCTACACTCGCGTCTTCGCATGAATGCCTTTTTGTTTTTCAAAGTCTTGAAATAAGATTTCAGCTCTTTTCCTTCAGTAACTGTAGCAAGATGGCTATTATTACTGACTACTAGGATAAGCATCAAAACTCTTGCCTTTCTAATTATTACTCTGATTTCTTTGCTAGTATTGACACCGAACATAATTATAATAATACCAACTACGGGTCAAAAACACAAGAAATTGCTTTAAAATATAAAAAAAATGGTAAGTTATCACAATACTAAGTGACTTTTGGGTACCTACAAAGAATTTTAAGTAAGTATATAAGTTGACAAATTTTCGCAAAAGTGCAAAGTGCTGATCCAAACTGACGAAAATCTACCTGCCTATTAAATGTGCATATGATTAAGTGCGGTTCCAAAAACGACCCATAATTGTAATTTTCCAAATTAAGTTATCCACTTAATATTTCAGAAGCAACAGATACCTTTTATTTGATATTTAAATATAATCTAAACACATAATGCCCGTAAAGCGGAATGGTTATGGCCCTAGGGCCCAAGATACGCAAATTATGACCGAAATTACGGTAACACCGCATTTACATAGAAAACAGGCAGACATTTGGGAAAGAAAAACTATCGCATTTAGGCTGGTTTTTCTGTGAAAGAGCGGCAACGAATGACGCCGCGGATTCTTTTGTTTCGGGGTCGCGTGTGATAGAGATTTCCTTTGAAAGTAGGAACTTCATTATTAGTACTATTTAACGGGTAATTTTGACGTTTGTTTACCTATTTTCCCCGAAGTTTCATCTGGTTTACACAGTGTCGTGGTCACAAAGTAGGTGAATAAGGCGATGAATACCGGTTAAATTGTACTTATATTATTAATAATGTGATTGCGCTTACTACTACTACTACTAACTTTTGCAGATTGCGAAAGTTTAAAAATAAATAAGGAGATGCTTGTCCAAAATCCACCACCACTCTCCGCCGCAATTTAAGCTTTTAAAACACTCAATATTTTGGCTCAATCGCCAATCTATTTAACCTGAGCAAAATTAGACTTTCTATAACTGAAAGCAAAAGTTTATTCTCACACCCATTATGATTATTATAGATTTCATAACATAATTCTTTTCTCCATTGATTTGTGTAAAAAACTGTGTACATTTTGGTTACCGGTTTTCAGTGTCTTGTACGATCACTGATAAACTGTGCGATCGTTTAATGGGCTATATTTTAATATTTTTGCGGGTAATCTCATATCGGTTTTATTTTGAAGCGTAATACAATGAAGATAACTGAGTGTTTGATAAAAAAAGGATTTATTCGATTAATTTGAGACAAAACATTAATATGAAGAAGCAAAAATTCCAATAACTTTTAAAATGCAGTCGGTAGTAATTCCTAGATAGTTTACGTAATTTCAAATTTGTATCTTCATACATAAATACTTACACTTATCATGACCACTACTGACAGAATATAGATGATTTTTGACAAACACAATATGGATCTAAATTGGTCTTTGTGCTGTCTGAAATACAAATCATATATTTGCATCTGGCCGTGACTTCGCACGTCTATAATATTACCAATATAAAAAGTAGATATGTTTAAGTATGTTACTCCAGTTATGGAACATTTTGTCCCGCTCCGTTTAGTAGGTCAATGCTCCAACTCACAAATTTTCACTTCATAATTTAGATTTATAAGGATTGACGACCGATGTGGCGCGGTGGGCCAAAGTCCGCTAGCGACGCAGGAGGTTGCGGGTTCGACTGCCACCTTGGAACAAAGCTAGTCATATCCAATTTATTGACCAGAGTAATAAAAATCTAAAACCGTTTACAATCATGAATTCTTTTCCCACAACAGAAGGTGGTATTCCGTAAAGCACTTGCATTTAGTTCAAAGCATTTTGTCCTCGGCCCTCTTCCGCAGATTATCTACAACGCCTGCAGTACTCTGTCTGCAGTTTCCAAAGGGAGTGTGAAGCCGTTGATCATTTAGATTCTTTTAAATGACCACAATAATGTGCCGAGCCTATTCCGTAACGGTTCGCTCTCTTTGTTATAAAAAACCGACCAAGTGAGAGTCCAGCACATGGAGGGTTCCGTACCGTCGCGGTACATAACTTTTCCGCAAAAGGAACGCTATAAAACTGTATAACAAGTAAAATCATAATCATTATTCTTTGCCCTTCTGTTCCATTTACATTTTATTAACTTAATTTTGAGATGTCATTTTCAAATTAAATAAACCACAATCACCTTCTGTTCAATTTTTGGTATACAAAACTTCCAGAGATTTCGCGCTGATACGAGGCGCCTTTTTGGTGATTGGTGGTTCTTATTGAGCAAGAGAAGTGAAAAATATATTTGTTCGCAGTGCGTCCCCGTCCCTGGTTTGGGGTTCCGTCGTGGCTCCTACCGCTGCGTGTGCCGTCGAGGGTTTTACTTTCCGAACACCACAGCAGAGAATCGCTACTACAACGGGAGTGACATCGAGGAGGAGTATGAGAAACATCTGCTGGTGAGTTGATTATACCACAGTAAGAAGCTTGTGGTAATAGAAAAAAAAACTTGTATTAAGCACGTTATGCCGTTGGTCCTGCACCTAACCTCTCCTCGGTTGTGTCTTTCTGCCGTCCCATCGGATTACGAGAGTGACGGAATAGAGTGTGCACCTGTGTTTGCGTATACACTTGGGCACTAGAATATGTTAGGCAAGACTCCGTTGAGATTGGCGCCGTGGCCGAAGATAGGATAGGAGGCCGGCATCATCGTTTTTATGAGCTGAGTATTTTAAAGAAGCCTCTGTGAATCATTTCCAACGGAAAGATCCATGTTGTATGGCAACATTATTTAATGTAAAGCTCACTTCTACTAGAACTTATCAACATCTCGTGAAGAGTGATCGGTCTGTTATTATAACCAAGGTCAATTTCTTGTGACGTTCCGTACCTGCTTCAAAGTCACGAGTTTTGGAGCATAGATATAAATATAGACAGTTAGTAAATACATAAGGAATTTCAACACAAATAATCGAATATTGCTTGGAGTTCTTCATTTAAAAATGTTTAATCCCATAGAAAGATCAGCGTTACACAATAAGGCCTCTAGCTAGACCCTAAAATATTCATCCATCTTCCTCACCCTGTCGCTTTATCATTTTCATAAATTGTTTGCATTTTATGAAAAGAAAAGCGACTATACCTACCTATTCCATGAAACTGATTAATTTTTGGTATTCCGACTGACAATCAAATAGTCTCGTCCTAATGCTTTAGCGATTCGATTTTTAATGACGATCGATTCTGTTTATAAAGAAGATGCAATCGGTTTTGTTATTGTTGCTCAACATTTTGTACTACTTATAGACTTTACTCTAAATGACTTTAATTTTAGTATCAGAACATACAATAGAATAAAATACCTATAGTATTAATTGTTTTTGTATTTGCTACTGGTTTCTGCCCGCGGCATTACACGTGTTATTTCAAGATAAAAAGTAAGACAGATTGAGTTACTGTAGTAAACTATAATTTTATAATACTTTCAATACTTTTTCGGGGAAAAATCATCTAGAACAATCTTCGTTGCTTACTATTTCGGCTCGACAAAAATCTAAACTTTCGTAAGTGCAACGCCCATATTTTCTGAGTCGACAGGTTCACTTCTCTTTAAGTGTCTATAAAATACTTCATTCTGTCATTCAGGTTTCATTCACTCACATGTCAACAATTAGCGAGCAAAAATAAGTGAGTGTACAGGTTATAAAGTCCCTTTTTTTCAGGTTCAACTTAACCTTTATGGCTTAGCGGACGAGTTTGAATGTCTACCCTGTGCCGAAGGGTGTGAAGCCTGCATGGACGGGTCTCCCTGCGTAGCTGCCTTGAACTGGGTCCTGAGGAGTAGCATCTTCGCACTCGCTTGTCTCATCACCAGTCTACTACCTTTTATTGTGGTGTTTACTATCAAGTATGGACATGTCAGGGTAAGTGACCTACTTATTTATAGCTTGCACTATCCCACTGGGAAAGGGTGGTGGGTTAAAAAGATCCTCTGTTAATTTGGCACTATTTAACACGGATCGATCTTGACAATTTTTATGACAGTTTTTATTAGTCGAAAATAATTATCTACCGAGGAAATGCTAAAGAGGTTGCGCAGGTTGAGGGTTAGCTCCAACACCCTTCTGGCAATGATAGCCGCTAGGGTGGACTGCCCGTACACAAGGCAATGCTGTGAACGACACCCGCCCAGCAATCCAATTAGATTGTAAGCTCTCTCAAATCAATTGTACCTTTTTAGGAGTTGTAAGTGCTCGAAATAAATTAAAATTAATCAATTAATTTATTTAAAGGTCAGCTCACACCGAGACGCGACGCGTCGCGATACTGTGCGCACTTCGATTCCGATTATAACTTCATTTACTACGCAAAAAGGTACATATTTTATTGACACCTCCCCGCGGCACCGTACTTGCACCAATTTGTATATTTTTGCGTTGAAAAATAAAGTATATTTGGATCAAAGTGAGCGCAGCGTCGCGTCGCGTCTCGTCTCGGTGTTAGCTAACCCTTAAATTGACTATCAAGCCAGCCCGAAGCCTCTTGTAGGAACAGTTGTTATGAGAAACGTGACTTTTCCAAAATTTGCCTCCCTCCGCGCCTCAGAACTTACCTTTATTACATTCTCTACGTGCACTCGATACATACCTTCTCACAACTTGACAATCTAGCTCGCACGTATTTTGAATATTGTGGATAAACTACTTGTCATATATTATTTAGTAGTTGTGCATGCACGAAAGCATTATCTACATGAATGACGGGGCGGTTTTTTTTAAATGAAAACTTGTATCGATACACGTCACGCTCGGGCCGGTTACGGTCAATTGGGTATACTTTGCTCCAATAATGGGCCAATTTAGAAAGTGTAAAGTTTTTACATGTCTAAAGACTATATTTTGGGAACGTATTAAAACTAAAATATCAAGTTTCTTACTGATCACAATTTCACCGCAGCTTCAGGGGTGAACACATAAAGTGGTGATCATCATCGCCTATCATGGCCGCAGTGGAACTACAGCCACTATTAGCAAATAAAAAAAATGCTAATCACAATTCCCTGATTGCAGAAAAACCGGCTTCCTGTTGTCTGATCAGAATTCTATGCTTTCCCGTCTCGACCACTGAAGTTCATGGTAACACGAAATTTACATATTGTTTCTACAGGTGGTACGAGCGGCTAGTCCAGCGCTTCTCAGGGTGATAGTCCTAGGAGCATTCCTCATTTACTGCACGACGCTCGTGATGTACGGAAGGCCTACGGTGTTCACTTGCACTGCCAGGGTTTGGCTTCGGGAGGTCGGATTCTGCCTTACTTATGGTGCTCTGATGCTGAAGACTTGGAGGTAATTCAGCCTTCATTCACTCACCTGTCAACAATTAAGGAACTCCATAGTCATACATATATCAAACAGCAAATCAGGGTATAGTTTTTAAGAAATTAAGGTATTTTCTTACTTTAATACACACAAAATTTTACCGGCCTAGAATTTGTCATTCCGAAAATTGCTCATTTAATAGTTAAGTACCGGATTAATCGATTTTCATGTAATTTTTTGTTTGAGAGAGTGTGCTTTTGACTGTGATTGACGAAAATTGGTGAAGCTGTTTAAATGCTATGATGGTTTAAAGTACTCGTACCAATGGGAGTTTAAATTTTTTGTATTATTCTGATTGTTTTGTTGAAGTGCAGGCTCTTATCCATCCACAAAGGTTACTTTTTATCAGGATTATCCGAGCATGCAATTACCTTTAGCATAATACTGCCCTGTGAGTTATGCCCTGAAAATGAATTCAAAAGAACCCTTTTAGCCCTCACGAAAATGAACATAACATAATGACTGACCTGCGAAAATATAAGCCTAGAAAAACAATTCTCCTACAAAGTCATTTGTCTCTGCATTAGAAAAATATTGGCAAATGAGCTTTGCACGCGGAATCAGCGAACTGAAAATATAAATAAGCTTTCTATTTATATTTTAGCAGAAAAAGTAGGATTCGATTGAGATCGATTGGTTACGAGATTGACGGTTTGTGATTTATCAAGTTTAAGTTCAGAGGTAATATTTATGTTTTGTTTCAAAACCCGTTTTAATAAAAATACCTAGCAAAAAGGATAGGAAGGAATAGGGGGTTTCCAACGTTGTTTTTTTTATTCAGTTTTAGCAATATCGTTTTCCTCTACCAAAAACGAGGTATTTTTTTTTAAAGCATAAGCTGTAAGCTTAATTATTTAAATTTTAGAATGAGTAAAAGAGATTTAGGATTTTTTAAACTTTTTATATTTTTATATAGAATCGTTAAAATTTACACAATTATATTATATATAGAAACATATGGATATCATTTCGTAAAATGGGTGAGAACGTGCTAAGATAAACCTAACACAGGCTTTAAGGCACTTCTAACCTTAGTACGTACCGAACGTGTTGTATTACATAAAAATATATCTATCTAATTAAAACACTATAGTTCGTCGACAAAGCACCGACGCAGAAAAGGCACTGACAAATCCAATTCAGAAGTCAACGTTTTTCCGTTTAGAAACTGATTAAGGAGTGATTTACTTAATCAAGAATTAATAAATTAGAAACAAAGTTGCGAGGGGTGCTTGTTCCTTTTAATTTCTTGCGAGAGGGGAGCAAGAGTGGACGACGCGACATTTGTTGCGACTTTTCTACACATTATGCCTTAGTTCAAGTAGCGTAAACCTGTGATTAATTGATAAGCTTCGATAATGCAGAAATATCTGCGAGTAATCGGCAATTAAATTCATGACAGGAAGTGGGTTTAAATTTTCCTTTTGAATTTCTACATCTCATTAATACTAGGTATATTACGAGACTTACCAATATTGAGAAGATTTTGAAGATTTTACATTCAGTATGTTTTATTTATTTCCTTCTCGTGATTTATTAGGGCTCTGCTTGCGCCGATCATTTTATCCCCTAAAATTCCTTGAATTTCTTATTTAATAAATTCCCAGACTAAAAGTCACGTCCGAAATGAGTTTGATTAACTTTGGAAAGTAAAAATTAAGGAAAAATTCTGTGAATTTTCTACGTCGTCGTCGCAACCCGGGCGTAACAAAAATAAAGTGATTCTGATTTGCCGGATGTTTGACTGTTCGTGTTTAGCTCAACTTTATAATAATTTATGCAAACACGGACCTGACGGGAGGAAATCTTGATTTCTGGAAACTCGATAAGAAATTTCGGGTCGTTCGCAACTGGCGGTAACCAAACCAACCATGTGATAGGTATATTCTATTTAGATACCTCCTGACGGCAACCAATCTGTTAAGATTTTAAAGAATTAAACTAACTTGCGGCATACTCTGAGGGCACGGCCGCACTGCAGGATAGCTCAGATAGTGCCTCGCTACGTCCAGAAGACTTGCTGGGCTAGACGCAGTGTGGCCGTATATAAATATAATATATTTCCATGCGTTTGTTTTCATCTACTATCTTTTTAATTTATTATTTTTAAGCAGGCGATATGGGACCGGCTACACTGCGTCTAGCCCAGCAAGTCGCCTGGACGTAGCGAGGCATGTGTCGTTTCTGTTGTAACCACTACCTAAACTAACTATAAATGTTGCCGTCCTTTTATTTAAAATCGGCAACATTTTTAGGCTAGTTAGTTTATGTTTTGGTTTCAATAGTATCGACACCGATGTATGGTTTTGGATTCAGAACTGTAAACCACGCGCCTAGCTACCATCAAACAATCAGCCAACCACTACCTACCATATTGTAGTGCGGCCGTGCCCTAAAAGTTAACTCCCTAACGTTTTCAATTCGCAATGAATTTCCCGAGAATCCCGAAGTAATTGCCACCATAATTATAAAGTTTTAGATTTAAATATGAACTGGAGAGGGCGAATTATTTAATCTTAGTAATTTAATTTGATTGCGCAATTTAACCTTCGTAGAATCTGTAATTTACAATAATTAAGAAGCATCATCATTTTACATCTGGACTGAAGAAAATGATATCCTCTGTACTCCAGCCGAATTAGATGTAAAATGTTTGTAAGAAAAACCGTCCATACTTACCCTGACAATTTCGTGTTGCTGTTACCGTATACGCAATTTACATTACCTACTTGTCGATTTGAGATCTTTCCTTGAATAAATATTGCTAACATAAATTAATATTTGTAACTCGACGCCAGTAAATGAGTTTTTTTAACCAGGTTGACAAAGGATAAGATTCTATGTTCGGCTGTGCGTATTTTTTTTTGCATTTTCGACGATTTCTCTGTGAATTATGTACCGATTCGGATTTTTTTTTCGAGCTTGTATGGATGCCCGAGGGATAACTATTTAAAACTTAAAAAATAGTTTATGGAATTTAACGGCGGTTTTTATTTTTCTCAAAACAATTCAATTATTTTGTTGTGGTTCGTCACAAACATTACACATCAAGTTTGGCTGGAGTATACTAGTCTTTCCTCGATTGATTTCCACGACCTTCCAAGATTGACCTTATTTATTGTAAAATAAATTAATGAAATGTGTCGATAGTCTTTGTAGGTACATTACGTACTTAAATATTTTATCAATAAAATTACTATCTGACCACGCTTTGCTAGAAGACTGCTAAAAACGTTTCGCTAAACACGACTTGCTAAAAAGCCTCCCCTGTTGAAATATGACTTGTGCCGTTTTTTTTTCATTAGGTATTATCAAAGACTCCAACTCAACTTGGAGGTAGGTACTTCAATTAGCTAAGGCATTTCTACTATGTTTTTTCAAATATCCTATAATGTTTTTTTGTAAACCAAGAGGAGACTGAACGTTAGAACATAATCACAAAGGTTCAGCAGTTTCTTTTTTAATTGTTCACCAGAATTCTGTATTATGAAGCTCAATAAACGCGTTCTCCATAGAATATCAGTGATCTTCCAAGTCCGCTCAGCGAAAGCCGTGAAGATATCCGACCTCATGCTGCTCCGGCGGATAGGAGTCATAGTGGGAGTGGCGTGTGTGCTGCTCGCGATACGGACGCTGGTGGCGCCGCCAGCGGTCATCGTGGGGAGGACGAAGGAGGATCTGAAGGCGTATCTATGTAATACTGATTGGTGGGACCACTCTTTTACCACACGTGAGTAAGAGATGACTATTCATATCAACACAGAGAGATAGGAGTCCTGTGGCGTGTCTGCTGCTAAAGAAGAGAATAGAGAAGGGAAGATGAGGATTTGAAAGACGATGCTTTCATCGCTAGGAGTTTCAATAATTTTACTCGAAGGACTATAATCTCGTGTATTAAAAAGAGAAAGCACAGATAAGTTTCCAGAAAAAAAAAAAATTAGGTACCTAGCATTTTAATGCTTGAGTTATAGTAAAAAAATCTTTGAACGTTTATTTTTCTTGACGGGTAAAAATCTAAGCTTTTCTGTATGTTTGCGCAGTGGAGGTGATATTCCTGATGTGGGGCATCCGGCTCTGCATAATGGTGCGGAAAGCGCCTTCCGAGTTCAACGAGAGCCGGTTCATTTCCATGGCGATCTACAACGAGTTCCTACTATCTGTCTTCCTAAATATTTCTATGTGAGTATTATAACTATATAAACTGGCTTTTATTTCGGTCAACAAATTAGCATTGCCATTCAACGTGGCAATGCTGGCAGCATTGCATTCTGGGCACTTTGATTTCTGGTGACGACTTAGATTCTTAAAAAATAGATTTAAGTGTAAACATTAGTTGTAATTACTACTGTATTCTGTTCTTATTACTTGCTGCGATAAATACAACTTTAAACTTGATATACATAACATAGTGGCTCACCACCCGCCCGATGACGGTTAGACGCAGGTTAGACGACATTCAAGTCGAGTCAGTGCAATGGAGAAGATAAATGTTTTTTTTCTACATATAAATACCAAACCACAGATTTAATAATACTATACTAGACCAAACTAATGAGGAATAATGAAGAAAATAATTAAAACGAAAATAATTGTGCAAAAGTTATTTATTAACTTTTTTCTTACTACTTCTTTTAAAAAGGCTGAGAAAATTTTATTAAGAACAAAGTTTGCATTTTTGTTCGAAATTTGTTGTAATAAGCGGGCGGCACTCGATGTAAGGTATATTTTAGCGTAATATTTTAACCCTTTTGTGTTCTCCGTTATCACAAAATGGTTGTATAACTTGCGTGATATACTTAGGTATGGGATTGAGAATGACGTCAACTCTCTTGCTGTCCCGCTCAGATCGTACTCGAAATGAGCGGCAGCTTCAGAGTTGACACCGATCTCAATCCAATTCTACAAGTAGCCAAATTTTAGTAAAATGACAGCGGGACTAAAATAAAATCGGTCAAGTGCGAATCGACTTACACACGGAGGGTTCCGTGCCATCTTACTTTATATTAAAATTTTAATTAAAAAAGTACACATTCTGTAAAAATTTCAACTGTCTTCCTTTTACGGCTCATGTGATTCAGCCAGACAGACAGACGAGCGGACAGACAGCGAAGGCTTAGTAGTAGGGTGCCGATACCACCTACGAAAAGCAAAAGTCATCCAAGTCCCTTCACGCGGCAGGTGACCTCGATCACCCGTTTCGCCTCAGCACAAACATTTCATAATATCTTGAAGTGTCTGAAAAGAAAAGGAAAGAAGACAAGAGTGGCGATATAGAAGCAAATCTATTCCCAGCCGTGGGTGCTCATGGGCTGAATAAATAGACAGAGTATTTTCATCCACTAGACACTTTCACGGTGTTGTAGGGAAAGAAATCGGAATCTAAGGCAAATGCAAAGCACACGGCGAACTGCATAATGCAATGGTAAAATTTTATTCAAATTGTATAAGATAAAGTAGTCGATTTTCGTTCATTGTAAGAAGGGTCTGGGATTCCCACTTTTTTGTTTTAGGGGATAAAATTGAACCTGGTAATCAGCTTTATCTCCTAAGACAAAAAGTTGGTAACGAAGTAACACATAAGTAGTAAGTAGGTTGTTTCTTGAGTAGTTTTGTTGAAGGTCATTATTCTCCCCGTGATTCCCCACAGGTAAAGCTGGGGAATCCAGGTAGCATCACTTGCTTTTCTTACATCTTAGTCCAGTTTGTCCAAATTAATTTAATATTTTTATTGTTATTATTTTTATTTCCTTCGCATACCTTCAATCCGTAGTTAGTGTAGGTAGGGTTTGATTCAATATCATTGTTCCGGCCGGTCGTAACTACTTAGTTCCTAACCTAACAAAAGCCTTCGAGTTTCTACAAATCTTTACGGAACACTAAAAAAACAACAAAAGACCAAACTTAAATTAACTTTGCAGACTTTGAATGGTTTCTTTAATTACATAATAACTCGTAAAGTTATAATGATATCCATCAAGACGTAGGGACCTATTTTAGTGAGAATTCTCGAATTTCGTCGAGTCTTGTGAAATTGTGATAGTTATAAAAATATGTTTAATCTAAGAAATTGCGTTGTTATTTCATAATTATGCCGACCAAAAACTGGTCGGCAGCAGCGAATTCGAGCTAATAAAATATGTACGCACGTACGAAACAAGTATGTTACATTATCGGTTAATTTTACTAACGATTGTAATTACATTTTAATTTAATTATTTTACTGAAAATTTACCAAAATATCCGATTAATAACTATAGTAGCATGTTGTTCTTTGCTTTTGCAGTCTTATTACAAGTTTTTATTTCGTACCCTCTGTTTTTCCGCCAAAACCCTTTGACCTAGTTTGGCATAGGCCTCCAGGGGACGCCAAACCTTTCTTCACTGAGAAAAGTTCGGTAGGTATATTTCAAAAACAGAAGATACGTTAAACAAAGAACCTTTTATAAGAACGAAAAGTCTGGAATTCTCTAAGACATTGCCAAATAGCAATCTTGTTCGGTATAAATTGTTATTCGGCGCGCAAAGCCGACGCCGACGTATCGCTCTATAACGTAATTCGGAACACACTAACGCCCTTTATTTATTTACTTCGGATAAACAAACATCTATAAATAATAATAGATCGCAGTAATTTTGCGAAGGAATTGGATTTAGAGGTTAGAAAACATTGGAGAATGCCTGTTAGTTATTATTTTTCGAGTATAGATTTAATGTCTCGATACAACTCGTCAAACTGTAATCTGGTGTCAAGTTATGGAACAGTTTTTGCAGGTCAAAAATCATTTGTCTCTAAGAAATAATATTAAGGGCTCTTGATGGCATTTATATTTTGGCAATTATATTTTACTGATAGAGGAGGCACACCTTATCTATAACTGTGAGGCTAGAAACAGACTAAGCCCACGACGCGCAACGTATGCGGTGAACTGTATGAGCATCAGATGACCTGGCGTGCGTGAACTGTGTTTCTAGGGCCTAGAGACTTACTAAACGCACTCGGCTTGGATCTTATAACGCGGCGGCGGTTGTGTGGCGTGGGCTGTTACTCTGTGTGTGTCTGATAATTAGGTTCTGTTACCCTTAAGTCGTGCAAAGTGAACATAAACGCTAACAATGCAAAGTTCCTTGCAAAAGTCAATTAAAAGTGTCATTTAGCGACAAACTTTATTTGTGTCACCTCTTCGCGTGATCATGAACATTATTAATAAGTCTTTCGTTTTGTAATGAAAGACCTATTAATAATATTGTTTGTAGAACACAGTCTGCATCCTTAGATCACGATAATCTTTATAATTGTACCTACTAGAAACGTGCTTTACCTACCTAATTGATTCAACATTATTGTCAAATAACAAGATAAAGTTAAAAACTACAACCCGACTACGTGATAGTTATAAAAGTTTGAAACATTTACATTGACAAAATAGAATGACGTATCGGTCATATTTGATAGGCATAGAGTTGAAAATGAAAATAGGTCGTAGGTATTGTAGTTTTTCTCTATGGGGCCTGCAGCCTGCGGCTACCTAAACTTTAATACGCGTTTTGAAGGCTTATTCGGGGGCGGAGCCCTAAATCCTATAGCCTATAACCATCGGGGTATTGAGACGAATCAATCGATACATAATTTGTTGAAATCGAACCAGTAGTTTCAGCGCTACGTGGGAACAAAGAAATCGGCCACATACATACAAACATATAAACATACAAACATACAAACATAGGGTGCTAACCTCATAACCCTCCCCTGTTGGTAGTCGGGTAAAAATCTGCAAAAATGACAAACAGTCCCGCAGTAAGTTCGTAGGTAACCAAGAAAATACTTTCTTTTTGTGATTTTAAACACTTTTCTTTAATAAAACTCAATTTAATTCTTCAATTAAAATATGTTCACTAGGTTTCGTTGACAAAATTTGCAGCAATTTTAAAGAACATAGATATTTTCGGTTGAATCGGGACTGAGATTGGATTTTTGACATTTAATAGATTTGCCATCCATGCACATTGCACAAGACCTCGACCGAATTTAAAAAGTATACGAAATGGGATTTTATACGATCTTAAATTCCCTTTTGCTTACTGTTTTATATGGTCTTAGGCTTTCGCGGTCCATCTAAATGCAGGGTACGATTTGTAATTGGACCTGGCCCAGAGTGAAACACCGTATGTCATAGCCGCATTAACATATTATTATGCCAGAATTGATTGAGCTAGTGGTATTGATTTGATTATCATAAATAAATAAATAATGCTGGACGATTCACACAGCATTATCTAGCCACAAGCTAAGCAAATCAATACCGCTAGCTAGTTTGTGTTATGGGTACTAAATAACTAATATAGGTACATAATAGAATACATTACCTACATAAATAGATATATTTTACTATACATAGTAAACTACCAGAACACCCTGAACAAATATTTGCAGATCGTGCAAACATTTTTCCCGAGGCGGGAATCGAACCCATAACCTCCTGCATCGCAGGCAGACCTACGCTCACCACGCCACAGAGGTCGTCGTATGATTTACTTTGTTGCATAAAACCAGAATGCATGAGTTGGTTTTGAATTACATCAAGTAGAGGCTAGGAGAAGAAAACCGCTTACGATTAAATATCTAAAAGGAATATTCATCTTTTCCTGTTGTTTTGAGGTGACCACTAGGGATGTGCGTGCATGCTACTGCCTTGATAATAGCCATCGTATTTAGTGATGACGTTACATCTCATTATTTGATTTTTGGCTTAAGGCTACCGACTTTATATTTCTCATTCTAATCTTTAAAGCTAATACTTTTTTTCACGACTTCTAAACCAACCACAATATGCAATACTTCTTTTAATATTTTTTCGATTATTGAACTTATCGCGGTTTGTCTGCTAGCATTGAGAATGCGGAGAATCGGAGCAGTATAGTGTGCTCAATTCACTTAAGCCCTTTAACTAAAATTCATTTAAGCCGTTTGACTTGCGCGTGCCTTTGAATCGGAGCAGTAGTGTGCTCAATTCACTAGAACCGTTTGACTAGCGTCTGCCTTTGAATCAAAGCAGTAGTGTGCTCAATTCACTAGAACCGTTTGACTAGCGTCTGCCTTTGAATCAAAGCAGTAGTGTGCTTAATTCACTCGAGCCGTTTGACTCGCGTCTGCTTTTAAATCAAAGCAGTAGTGTGCTCAATTCTCTTGATAAGATAATATAATACCTATTTAAAAAGATCCTCTGTAAGAAGTGTTAAGGTCATTGAGCTTATATTTCTACGGGTGCGAAGACTTACTATCAAAAGTGTTTGCTTTTAACCTAGCGCAATTATATTATGAGTTATAATCAAAATAAAACTTAGAAATTTTAATATTTTTGGTCTGACAAACATAACATAAATAAATAAATAGTGCTGGACAATCCACCCCACAGCATTATCTAGCTTGTCCCAAGCTAAGCAGAGCTTTTATTATGGATAAATTGATATACTTAATACATTACACAAGAAAGTTAGGTATTTTCTCACATAGAAAACACCTAGAACACCCGGAACAAATATTTGCAGATTATCCTTAGGCGGGAATCAAACCCGCAACCTCCTACGTCGCATGCAAACCTACGCCAGCTGCACCACTAAGGTCGTCAAAAACAACAATTTCATTCATCCGCGTTACTTACCAGCCACGGATTTTCACACAAGGTTCTTGAGCCCAGCGAAATACGCCTGTCCAAACATTAAAGGCACTCACAGTTATTTTATTGTTTCTCAGATAAATTCCCCAAAACCCGAGTGCCCCGGTCACGTACTCGACCTGACAGCTCTACAGATAAAAACTTACAAAAACTAAAAGGGCAGCGAATATTTGAGTAATATTTCACTTTCTAGTGGAGACTTGAACCGAACTAGAATAATAAATCAAAGTTGTAAGTTGAAGTTAGCAAGTAAGTGATTTAGTATGGGAGGTGGAACAATGCTTCTACATATTGCGTTCTCGAGGCTCGGGTGTAGTTAAGGCTTCGTGGCGTATAAATAGTTAACGCGGCTGTATTCAGGGCAGGCTTTGTTACGTAGCCGATCCTTGGAGCAGATTGGGGACTTGAAAGCCTTTTCACGTCGACTGACCCTAGCCGCGGTATAAAGGCTTAGCTGTAATGTTTCTTTTTTAAGTATTAGAGGTTAATTTTATGCTTAATCACAGAGGTTCTTCATCCATCAAAATTGTTGACAAGTTCAAGGGTTTGTGCTTTCAAAGGTCAACTCAATATCGCCTTAGAGCGTTTTAAGGAAACTTTATTTAATTCCGATTACGGTAGTGAACCGAGAGTTTTTTAATTATTAGGTAACTAAGAAATTAATAAATCCCAAAAATTTACGATCTCGACGGGTAAATATACCTTAGTATTAAGTAAGTAACTTACGGTGACAAAAGTAATTGCCTACTAACGAGTTGGAGCTTTGGCATAAGTTAGAACTTTCCTTTTTGTATAAGGATACTGGTTAAACACGATCGGGCAAACCATTGCCAGAATAAAATAAGGGATTACGACCAGCTCTCTCCATGTTTTGCAGTTCTTGCAGTTTAACATCTGGTTTTTGGTAAAGGAGGCACGATTTACATTCTTTGAGGAAATCTAATTATCGCGGTAAAATTTCAGCATCATACAAGGTAAAAAACTTGTGGAAATGTAATTGGCAGCAAATTACATTCTATTAGATTCGGTATACCATGCCATGATGAAATTAGATTCACTGGTGCTTTTGCTAAAATCAACATACTATCAAATGCTCCAACATTTGATTGTATGATGATTTTAGCTCAAAACATCTTACATTAGGTACTAAATGCTCTAAAAGTTAAATCTAAGTAAGTTTAATTATCGGTTCGGTTCATAGAAGCGCATGTGTAGTGGCAAAAATATAAATATCGCGGGTAATGTAAGCCGAACGTCCAAAAATGCGATTTGTGATCTTTCTAACTAAGTATTTTTCATTGCAGGTTATTTCTTCAGTCTCCGGCCAACCCTGATCTCCTGTACATAATTTTCTTCTGCCACACGCAGTTGACGGTCACTCTGCTTCTGTGCTTTATATTTGGTAGTAAGGTAAGCGAAACAAACTTTGCTCATAATGATGTGCCCTTAGACGAATTTTGGCCAGTTAAAATTGAACGGAGACTAGCCATGTCAGCAGGACATATAAACAGTGCACAAGTGTATGCGCAAACACAGGTGCACTTTTTATTATCTCACTCTCATAATCCAATAGGATGGCAGATGCAGACCGACACGACTGCGGGGAGGGGTCAACCTCAGGCCCGAATCGGCTTTACATACTTTCTGAGGCACGGGGCTGCAACGCCGCTTATTTCTTGACTCCAGCCTGCTACCGTGAATTATTTTTGCTAGTAATATTCTAATAAAAATTTTAGCTCTACCTAAGATTTGAATCCGGGACCAGTGTCAGCTTTTCATGTATTTTATTCTTACGTGTAAAACAGGTCGGGATAATTAAAAGCTTATTTTCTTGTTAAGGTAAAACTAAACTTCACAAACTGTTGTTGTAAACAAAACGTTGAGCAAACTATGTACTTTACTTATTAAATCTTCGTAACGTTAAGTTCTTAACCCGCTTTGCTTGTTCATAAAACTTATTTTACAGAAGCCGGGAATAAATTGATTAAATATTATATTTTTCTACAGTTCTTGTGTTGGATATAATACTAGAGTTTATTCTTGTAAGGATAAAAATGCTTTGAGAATGAACCCCTCATCTCAACAAATGTGCCATGCACATATTTTTGGGTTTTAGCTTTAGATTCGGATTGTGATCCGTGAATATATTTTTACGCGAAACCGTACAGAACAAAGAAAATCATTTCCGCATTAACAGTAACGATAAGGATATTCTCGCCGAAACAAAGAACAAGAAAAAATCCGATACCCAAAGAGGTCAACAAATATCTAGTTGGTAATGTTTGTATCGTGTTCCCGAGGCAAGTGGCTGCCAATGTAATGTAAGTGCCAATGAGCCCTGGCTGTAATGGATGCGTTTGGACGAGGCCCAGCCGGTGCTAATCTGATTATAGCTATGGGCAATGGGCGATGGGCGATAGGCGTTGGGCTTTTGATCTCTAGTGCCAGTGCGTAAACGCTGAGTAGGTTAAAAGGTTCATGCCAAGGAGTTCTATTGAATACTTTAGTTAAAAACTTGTACGTGATTATAATTATTATGTTATTATTAATTTATTATGATTGCTTACGACCACTGTAGCGTAGCGAGTGAGGAGAAGGTTACGGGTTCGATTCCCGCCTCGGGACAAATGTTTGTACGATCGGCAAATGTTTGTGCCGGGTATTCTGGACGTTTTCTATGGATAATAAAATAATTATATCTATCTTAACTGTATATTGCATTATATTCATGTAAATCAGTTATCTATTGTTTTTGAGCAAAAACTAGCTTCAGCCTTTGTCTTTGTACGGTTGCGGTTAAAGTCGAAACATACTTACTAACTAACAGACAAATGTCTGTGCCGCTGAATACCTACACTCGAAATGTCGATGAATAAATAGAACATACAAGAATCCGCCTACCGACACACAAGACTCACAAGAGTTCCATAACTTGAAAGCTAATGGTGGATGCAAATACTACTGCAGAAATTAATTAACTACACAACTGTGAAACCAATATTTAGCAGGTAAACAACTATGGAGCTGTTTCAGGCCAATAATTATCCCAGCTTCAGTTTCCAATATATTGACGTAACAGTTTCATCTCCATCTTGATGTATAACATAATTCTGGAATGTTAAACGCTTGATTTATCTGAAGCAATATTATTTACTCCTTCAGGCGCTATACAAATATGAAAGCATTGAATGCTTGCTTACATTTAATAAAGCGAAGGTATGCAACATTAAACGATACTTTTATGAATCAACTTAAATTTTTATGGCTACAACATAGGACCTTCGTTTTCTGGGATAAAAAGCAGCCTATGTTATTCCGCATCAGATACTTGTACCTACTTGTAAAGTTCCAGTCCGATTGTTTCAAACACATATCTTCATAAACGTTCAGGTAGGTACTATTAAAAATGCGATAGGAACCTTCCTGTAACATACATCCTACATACAATATGTTACACCTTTTTGCCCCAATCTCACCTGAATAAGCGATGACGTTGCCCACGATGGATCACTTCAAAATCAATTGGTCAACACGTCGATTGAGAAAGAGATAAGGGGTCGATGCATAATCAGGCCTTCTTATACGAAAAGTGCTAAAAGTCTGAAACTCACCTTGACTTTTGCCTTTGACTTTGAACCCGGACTAGGACCTTGACATTAGCTGAATTTAGCGAAATGGTGCATGTCTGATAGACGTCTATCAGACATGCACCATTTCGCTAAATTCATTATATTCATTTGGTACCTTCAGCGCTTGACTTATTTCAACCGTTTTATGTTATGATCGGTCCTGAGTTTGAAAGACTTACTTAGATCTTATTTATGACACAATATTTATATAAATAAGAGGTTACCTAGTTTATAAAATAATTGTAGAAAGGGCAGCAAAGGGTGACCAAGCACTGGTGTGGTTCTTGACAAAACTGTTTCATTATTCATAATTTGCGGCGATGATGTACCATTTAAAGATACAAGAAAGTCATTCAAGCTTCCAATTTCGAATCACCCTTACAGTTTTTGACGTCATAAAAAGTGTCATAAAAATGATTCCTATCCTCCTCCTCGCATCGTATATCCTCATGTCTGAGGGTCGTGAGTTTCCCATGAAATGATCTTCTTATCTCTCACGGATATTATCTAGTATAATTTACCTACCTGTACACTGTTTAAACAAAAACATCGCAACAAACTCGGCTTATTAAATGCTTAGTTATTTCTTTCATAGTGCAGCAGTTTCCTTTTTAGATGAACCAAATTTGTTTCCCATACAGGCCTACATGGTATACAAAGGACATGGCAAGGACGAGCGGGAGAAGACGGGCAAGTTCAGATCCCGTCCTGCTGACTCCACGTACACCATGACCACCAATAGGAGCGCGAGGTTCTGCGACAACATGACTGAGAGAGAGCTTGAGGTAAGAGGGACAGCAATAAACGTGACAAGGGAGTTTTTGGGTTGGTATCTATTGGACTATATGTAACTATATCTATCATATCCTCGACAGAAAAAATATATTTTAGATTTTACGTGTGTATCTGATTTTGAGTTGATGAAATTAGTTTGTTTAGTTACTTCATTGGAAGTGTGCTTAGCTATTTTTGATGAAAACGGTACAGCCATTCCAAAGTTATGATGGTTCAAAGTGAAACCGTCGTCGGGATTCATGAATCATTATGAAATTTACATGAAACAGCTTACAAAAAGGGTTACAAAATGCATCCGAAAGGCAATGCATCCGAAAGGCTATTGCCTTTCGGATGCATTTTGTAACCCTTATGTTTCAAACTGTACGTTTCCATGCTGGCCAAGCCTCATTCGTGACGTTAGAGAACTCTTTAAAATGTGATATAAGCTTCCGATGTGTAATTTTTGTCGTCCTGACTTTACCGTTAGATAGAAACTTCACAAATTTGAGTATCAAAAAAAGTATTTAGCACTGTTTTTTTTTTTGTTGTAGTGCTAACCCGCACTTTGAGATCTTATTTCATTTCTTATTTTATATGGCTGATGTTTCGTTATACATATTTATAATACTCTAACTCTACTATTTACTCTTCATGCGAAAAAATAAAAAATATATTATAGAAATAGCTTAGGCAAAAAGTAGCCGCGAAATGTCAGTTTTAGTTTATTAAATCGAAAAATAAATTTTTAATTTGATTCAGTTTTCCATTTTTTAATCTGTTTTCGTGCACGATGAAATAGTTGGCGCTATTTTATTACAACATCAGCGCATTTGTTTAGATATCACCCAGCAAAATGAAGTTATGGCCGCAGAACATTATGGAGTCCACTGCGTCCAGCGTTTTCGTCGCTATATCAAAATATATAGCACTACGTCGAATCTAAATGAAACACTTTTAAAAAATGGGTGTATACTATTATAATGTAAACATTTAAGAGTATAGAAAAGCTCGTTTACCTAGAAAATTTGGAGAGAGTATACTAAGACCCGACTTAGTGCGCTTTATGGACTTAGCCTACTTTGCATACATTTTAATCTACAAGAATTCCAATAACTTTGCTTTGAGAATAAAACTAATCCGTGTTGAGATTAAATTTCCAGAGAAAATCTTATCGAAAATTAAGAATAAATTACAGACATAATTTATCAACAGTGTAAACTGGGCGAGATTTTTCTCGTGCAAATAGAAGAAATGCGCAATTTGTTTAGTTCTAGGAACGCAAACCAATGTAAGCATTCATATACTTTGTTTTATCTCTAGTTTCTTGTTATTTCAAACTTATTATATGAGTAGGTACTTTACTAATTGCTTAGATGCAGATGTAGATGTAGATGCCGGTGATAACCGCCGTTAAAGTAAAACTTGAGTGCACATACACGAGAAAACTAAATAAAATAAACGGGCAATAGTTATGTATGGCATTTTAAGTATAATTTAACCTCTAGCACTCCACTTGGGGGAGGAAATAGGAGTAGTAGGTATATGTCAATGATCCTGGTAGCCTGCATTCTGTAGGTACCTACAATGTTGATGTGAAATCAAAATAACTTAAATTTTTCGATCTGATAATTAGACCTTCAAGTTAAGCATTATAATCATAAAGCACAATATTTTTCTAATAGGAGGAGTTCAAGAAAATCTGCAACCAATTAGACAAGCTGCGCGAGCGTTGCGGCGCCTGCGCAGCCGTCTCCCGGCGAATCACAGCCATGCAGGACGCCGTGAACACCGACCACAGAAAGCCCCCCACCTCTGACTCCGCCCCTCTCAAACTCAACACTGTGTTCAGCGCAGTCGCTGACCGACTGATGTGCACCGTCACTCCAGCTGAGGAATCCAGCAGTAGTGGTCGAGACCTACCTTTCGAAGCTCCTCCAGCCTACAAACACAAACCTTTCAGCCCCAAAAGCGTAGAAAACAGCAACGCAGACCATACAGACTACACAACCGACGTCACAACCGATTCCCCTAAAAAGAAAGAAAAAACAGAAGATGAAAAAAACGGTGTGTTTAAAATATCAGGTGAACCGAACTGCAGTGATGTACGTCCTCCTGAAGTGACTGTTAGGAACGGAGTGAAAAGTGAACAGAAAAGTCCGGGAAGCACTGAAACGATCAAAGGGGTTAGGTCGGGACACGCACGGACTCACGCGATAATCATTAATTTAGATGATAAGAGCCGGTTTACTGAAGAAGTCACTGTATAAAGACTGTACTTAGGTATCTTTTTGCTGAGCGTCCACTGTACTGTACCGCGTTTCCTCATAATCCGATAAAATACCAACTATTGCCCGTAAGGTATAAAGTTAGTTTTTCGTTATCTTCCTATTAGGTTATGAGGTACAGCAGTACCAGTCTTCTACATTAACAGACTTGGTGCAACTATCGGTGTATTCAGCCAAAGCTCAAATGACCAAAAATTATCCAATATATTGGTATTTAGCTTTGGCGCCAAAGTGACTCTCATTAGGGGCCATTACATCCGCCATTGTAGTGTTATAGTGGACGCTGAGCATTCCTCTACGCTAGTCCTTACTGTGATTCTTAGATTAGTTTGATGCATATCAGTGGTGTTGAATTGTTTCGTTTGTTGAGTGTACAAAGTTTATTATTGTTGCCGATTGTAGATAACTTGTAACTTTTGTACGAGCTCTCTTTGTTATTCTACGTTATTATGTTGTTTAATTTCCTTCATTTAATTGCGAAAGTAAAACTAAGTATAACAGTACCTAGTTACTTTTATTTGGGAAGTCCTAAATACAAGATCGCATTTGAAGAAATTTCGGATCTTTCGGTTCTTGGAAGTTTTGCTTGCAATCGTAGTTTGTAGTCTAGAAACTAATGGTAAGTAACGTTATATTATCGTGTCCTGTATTAAATCAATGATTTCCTTATTTTCAATTGAAAAAACTGATCAAGGCGTGCATTAAAAGCAAAGAAAAATATCTCGGAATTATGTGCATGCAAAGTTTTGCTACAAAAGATATAAAAACACAATTACATATATTCATATATCGTTCCTTGATAAGTTAGCTTAAAAAATCAGCTCCAGACTATCTGACGGTGTGTCTGGGAATAGAACGAATATAATATTTTGTGTAGGTAATAACGGTCTAACATTTTATATGATAATTTCATAAATCGTTGAAGAAACAGTCATGTTATTTTATGGCACCCAGTAAGCTTTAAGTAGGTACTAGAAGCGTGCTCTCATACTGTATTCCATTTTTGCATTGCGGACTACTTGGCTTGGTTTTTTGTAGCCTCCTGATTAGCATGGTACCTCGATGCAGAACATTGTTAAGATTCGCGTACTGGCTGTTTGAAATAAAGTTTTTGCTAGTTCCTAACATGCTAATCCTGCACGAATCTACAAATTCAAATTTTAACCCTTGATTGCCATGTTTTGGGTTTGAGTTCCAATAAGTATTCTCAGTTAAAGTTTTGAAAGACCATAGCGGGATATTTACAATGTAATACCTATCAAATTATTTTTCGTAAGGAATTATGGTAAAACAAGGTATTACAAAACACTTAAAAACTCCAATAACGTATGCCATGATTGAATATTGTGGTATATTATCAGAAATACAATAGATTTCGTTACAAGACTAAAAAAATATAATACACACCATCCCTACATTTTTCAGCTTCCGTTTTTAGCCTGTGTACCCATCGGGGTTTCCAGTTTTTCATCAGTTATTCCAGCGCTTTCGGGTTATGAAATTCCTAGTAAATAATATTTCGTGTTCAAAAACAAAGAAAACTGCCAAAGAATGTTGTAGGGTTGTATTGTAGATCAGTTTTAGAGTTATAATTTTGAGCAATAAAGATTGACTTGGGATTTATAGATTTTTGTAAATAATTACTCTCAACACAATCAATAAAATAAGTTTATTGTAAAATTAGGAGTATTCGAAATGATGCTACTTCTATGAACCCAGGTTATAAAATAATACTCAATCTGGTGCAATATTTTTAAGTATCTTAGTTAGTTTGTTGTATTTTTAAATATTTTTTTCGTTAAGGTATTAAATCAAAACTGTTATAAATTAGTATTAGATTATGACTGTAAATAAAACTGAAAGACATTTAGTGATAAAAATCTCTGTAAATATCTTTGTATAAAGTTTAAGAATCTTTATTGTAATAATAACACTTTGAAAACAATCTCTGTATGCTTAAAGGGGGACTCCAAAAAATGTACGCTATAATTATCAGTTATTGAAATAAACATTTATTAAGGCAGATAGCCTTATGTAATATATTACATACCATGATTATAAATAGTAAAATATCATGTATCTCACATTTTGACAACTTTAAAATAAAATCAACATTTTAACATTACATTTTAGGGTTAAGCTATGCCTACCACCTATTTACTTACTTATGAATTGTATAAATTATTTTTGTAAATAGTAAAAAGTGTATAAATCTTTGCGTACTGTTTGCTTGTAAGGTTGAGTTGCAATATCAGTAAAACTATGGTATTGTAATAAAGTAATGCTAGGTATTACTGTGTACTATCTATTGTTGTAATCTGTAAGATTCTAAAACTTCCGAAGAAAAAATAAGACGTTGATTATTATCAGAATAAACTGAATGAATGATTTTTAAAATGTTTATTTTTTCACTGCCTTCATATTGACAAGCAAAGCAAATCCCACTTAGGTATGATATTGTCTACATTTTCTGATGGTTAAAATCATTTAGTAGGTACCGAAAGTGCTAAACATATTGTATTTTGGACATACAATTCTTTTTTTTCAAGCAAGGTTACCAAACCTATAGTAATTTTTTCACTAAACCAATACTGATTGATTGTATATAAAAAACAATAAAATAAATAAATAAAATAATACTGGATAATCCACACAGCATCATTTATCCCCAAGCTTACCTGTACACCTATACTAAAATATATAAACTTTACACAGTATAGTATAAATGCATATATGCGCGCTCCGCTGCATAGAATGACAAAAGTACTTCTCAAAGCCTGATGCCTGTTATTATCCACTGTGCATGAACATTGTATGGTTTGTAAACGATCTATGTATAATTATCGCCATTATGGGGCCTCTTCATTGTTCTTCTATCCCTGCCGATGCTCGGCGATTACTCGCGAGCACGCAAAATACCACCGCCCATTTGCTTAGCCCGAAACAAGCTGCACTTTATAAAAGCGATAAACCTCGGGGACCCATTTGCTCCAAATCGGATCGTAATACTTCAAGCATATTGCGAGGATGATTTGTGGGTCGAACCCTATGCTAAAAGGCGAGAGGTTAGAGTAGACAAACAGATTAGTGCCTGTGGTATCAGAGTATGAACCCTTACTACTTTCTGAAGCTTTTTCAATTTTATGAGGTTTACTGTATTGAGGCATCAGACATTTATATTTTGAAGAATAGTAATTTTTGATGCTATTTAAGTATGAGAACTTTAGAAAAAGGCGTATGCCTTGTACACATTTTTTTATTACCAATACGAGTATACCTTCGTTTGACCACAATCTTACCT
This sequence comes from Eupithecia exiguata, assembly GCA_947086465.1. NCBI lineage: Eukaryota > Metazoa > Arthropoda > Insecta > Lepidoptera > Geometridae > Eupithecia > Eupithecia exiguata. The sequence goes on from OX352228.1 coordinate 849,599, forward strand.
GTTGGAAAGTGGAGATGTGGCCGAATATGTATCTACATTTTTCTCTCGGAGGTCTCGAGGACCTTTAGACAGATTATCGGTCCTCGAGACCTCCGAGAGAAAAATGTAGAGTGAAATGGTACTCGTGTTAACTCTTGTCTTGAAGAGAACCACGTTGTTATTTGCCGGAAAAACGCAGCAGGCAGCGAGGTCCATTCCTTAGCGGAACGAATGATGGAAGAAGGTGGAAGAAAAACAATTAGTACCAGTCAGTGGAGGATACATCCATCAAGTAGGGATGGTATTGCGCCGTGCGTCTGCTGGTCCTGGACTGGAAGGATGCTGGTGGCATCAGGTCATGTAGTTCCTGTGAGCATTCACCGAAAGCATATTTTGGAAATGTTGTTCTCTCCAATGACTTACAAAGGAATAATTCAAAGGATGTAACTAGATTTGGGTATCAAGGCAGCTATGTACAGTGCGCGTCAGAATTAAGTATCCCCCTTGTCTACAAAATATTTTCAACTTGTAACTAATTTTCAATTGCAAAAACTAATCAAGCCGCTTAGGATCGAACCACCGACCCATTTTATGGAGACTCGAATTCTCGACAGTAAATCAACTGAGCTATTTAGCTGTTAGAAAATGCGTCCAATTTTGTCAATCGGTCTAATTAGTCCCTAGTTTTATTTTAATGCCAAGTCTTACCATTTTTTTTTTATTTTATGGATGCGGGTAGTTTTTGATTTTGTCGTTTGTAGTGAACAAGTAATTGTCACTCGTCTTATTTCGTGTGGTTTGTTTTGTGCGTATCTCCGAGAGTTTTGAGTGTTTTTTAGCGATGCATCATATGTGTAACTTTATAAGATCGAAGATTGCTGTTCTTCATGAACAGAGAGTCAGCAATAAAGAAATTGCACGGCAACTTGGCATTACAGTAAGTGTAATTTTCTAATTTAGATAGTGTTTTGTTCGAACAGTTCAATGACAAAAAAATTATTGAGTATAATGTTTTTTTTTAGGTGAAAACAGTACGGTTATGGGTGAAACGGTATTTGTCTACTGGTGATGTGAAACCTAATAAACCCGGCCGCATCTCAACGGTTTTTACCTTACAACGCCTACGAGATATTGTGAATCATCATGCAACGGCACCATTTGCATCAACTGCCATCACTGCTCAGCAGTACAGCATATCTCTGTCAAGAGGAGACACTTGCATGCGGGGAATATACACAATTATCGGCCAGCAAGAAAAATTGAGCTCTCAGAAGACCACCGGAGGGAAAGAATTAATTTTGCAAATGAATACCTTAACTTTGATTGGGAAAATAACATAGTTATTTTCAGTGACGAAAAAACTTTCAGATCTGACACAGACGGTCGAAAAATACTCTGGAGGAAACCAAATGAGCGATACTTGCCTCAAAACATTCAGCCTGTAAGGGTGGTGGTAGTGGTAGAATAACTTTAGGTGAGCTATTACTTATATTTATAACAGTTTCACTTTTTCATCTTCATAATATTAAAACTTAACGATTACCGACGTTATTGTTAAATGTATTGCATAGTAAATTAAATATTTATTTTTAGGTTATTGGGGATGGATGTCGTCAATGGGACCTGGCGAATTGGTGGAAGTAGCTGGCCGCATGAATGGACAGCAATATTTAGAAGTATTGCAAGACATAATGTTGCCGTCTGTCCGTGTCACCTACCCGGAGGGACAAATTTATTTTGTCCATGATAACTGTGCCGTGCATCGCTCAAGAATGGTAAAGGAGTGGTTATCTTCACAATCTGACATAACTGTCATTGCATGGCCATCTAAAATTCCGGATTTGAATCCAATAGAAAATATGTGGGGTCAAATGGTTCTTAATTGGGACTCTAGTGAAGTAAGGTCGAAGTCGAACTTACAAAAAGAAGTTCTGAGGACCTGGGAAATAATGCGTGGTAGTGAGGCAAGCTGGAATATGGTCACTCATATGAAAAGTAGATTGCAGGAAATTATTTTAAACGACGGTCATCCGATCCGTTATTAGAGCAGCGTTTTGATTTTACATAAAAAAGAAACGTAAAAACACGGTATTTGTATAAAAAATATAATTATGAACATTTGGCCCCACATTCCTCCTAAAAATGTTAGTTTACTAACGAGAGATCGAAATTGTTACTAGTTAACATGTCTGTTCTTTCGACGTAAACAAATTATTTCTGAACAAATTACAACTATCTATTATAAAAAACCTTTTTCACTGTTTACAAATATCATTTTTTATTATTTGTTATTAAAACTATTATTTCGTTACTCCATCTACCTTATACCATAGATTTATACTTAGTATTTGTTGTATAATGTTGTAGACGTTTATAAAATATATACTGTTTTTAATAATTTGTGTTTTTATCATTAACTTGTCGTTAAGCCCATAAAGAATAATATCAATAAAAAATCTTACATAATGCAACGAAAATAGATCAAATAGCATTTGATTTAAAAAAAAACAAAACAATGGTCACGAGATTCGAACCCTGTCACTCTCATCGTGTTGTGTTTTTATTTGCCTGTTACTGCCGCAGGGCCAAGATGCTACTTACAAAGCTTATCGAATTTTAAGTAAGGTTACCAAATGAAAATGAAATAAAATTACAATTTCTACAAAAATTGCATTTTAATGACACAGAACCTACAATTTTCGTTGGAAAAGTCAAAAAATATCAAAAGAAAATGGAAAATTATAAAAAAACATGTAGTTTTGATCTCCTAATCTCCAACGATTGGCGGCAGGATTTGAACCCACATACATAGAGATAGGGGGATACTTAATTCTGACGCGCACTGTACCTGTCGTGTTCAATAGCGTAAGAGCTTGATCTTGCAACGTCTCGGTATGACCTAGGTGGGTACAATAACAACTTCAACAGTTTCATTCCCGAATTCACCATCAGGCAAACTCCACTGCTTAGACAAATAAGTTTATGAACACCTTAAATTCTACTTGCCGCATCCATTACCAGCCTGCAGTCTTTCGTAGATCGTGATCCAGGGAGCTTTGCTATACGTGTTCTGTGGCGGATCTAGCAGGTTTGGAAGGTGCACGTGTAATAATAGGAATATGCGGAATATTCCCCCCACGTGTCTGAACCAAGGTGAATCGCCCAGCATCCAGCCCATTGATCTGACAGAACGCTACGTTTACCGATTTTATGAATATATTTCAAACGCAACTCTACATACATAGACATAACTAGCTAAACATCTCTCTTCGCTTTTGATGTATTCCCCTTCGATTATGCAAAGAAGTCGGCCGCACCTTCCGCGAGATGACTTGAGGAGATTGGGAAATTGCTGAGGGAAATTGTGTTACCCCGAAAGCCTCTAATAGGCCTGATATCGAGGACCGTATACCATTAGTCAGGACGAAATTTTATTGCTGGTTGTAAAAATGAAAACTGTGGAAAGGGGTTTGATATACTTGGAAAAAAATACAGGGTGGTAGTTCATTAAAAAAATACTCTACTTTACACTACACTACTTTACACATCCAATATTATAAATGTGAAAGTTTGGAAGGATGGATGTTTGTTACTCAATCAATGAAAAAAAAGTTACGGTTATAAACCGAACTACACACGTTTAGAATAATATTACACACTAGTACGTAATAGAATTATCATCAGCCAGTTCCAAACATTCGTCCTATTCTACTTTTTGGTGTTCCATTTAGAAAGAACATACATTTCATTTGAATTTATTTTTGAACATGGAACTGAAAAGGCCTTCTTGGTCATTGTCGGAGGTTTTATTTGATTCTTCCTCCAGCCCCCCTAGCACGGGGATTGTTTTCTAGGGTAGAATAGGCAATAATGACATTGCATCGCCATACATTGCGTACATTATTGAATTTGATGGAATGCATTTCAAATAATTTACGCATTGTATGACGAAGTGTCGTATTTTTTCTCTATTCTACCCTAGACAACAATCCCCGTTCTACGGCAGCAGTTCCTCCATGGTAGAATGGAGTAGATAGTAAATTTGCGTTGCGATTTAAGCAATACATGTTTGTTTTCCTCACAAGTGTGTTGAAAAAGTGCGTATGAAACTCGTGAGCAACTTGTTCACTAGACACTCTGTTGATTTACGCTTGATCGTCTACGGCTCGGGCTGCACCCCACAGCCCCGTGTACAATGAGCAACTTAGCTCACTTGTATTATAATATACTATTTTATCCCATGGGCCTTGATTTATGGGATAAAAAGCCTATGTTTTATTCCAAGTCTAGAAATACCTGTATGCAAAATTTTAGTGCAGTTTTGGCTTGAAGAGGCAACAAACATGGAAACATCTAAACATCAAAAATTTTGCATTTATCTTATTAGTGTGATGGGATGTGTTTTTGTAAGATCTGTGTAACTTCACCTATTGTATGTACTTACTACATAGTCTAAATCTTACCCAAAAGATACCAAAACGTAACAATATGACCGACAAGTACCACGCTATTGGATTCTTCCTTATACAGCCTTAGCAACTAACATTTACCTTTTGTTACCACCCAAATGCCGTAACAGGTATTAATACCGGTAAATTAATACCGTTATTAATTTCCGGACGATCGTCTTTGCTCGGTATTCCTTTGCTGTTACCATTGTGCGAATATCACCTTTATTGTGGAAACGTAGAGTGGATTGTCTTTTGGAGGTTGTCTACATTTTGCGAAGGTTTATTACTCTCTTTGATTTAGTTGTCAACGATCAAAAGGATGGGTTGAAAAATATCTGTGCTATTATCCTAAGGGAGCTGGACGCGTTTTACTTTGATCTAGTTATTTAAGAATTCGTTTAATGTAATATCGTAGATGGAGGATGTTCTTTTGAACCTTTAGGCATTCTCACTCACTCCGCTCCGCTGAGCTGGTTGCCCCCAGAGCTGTGCTGAGCGAAGCTAGGCAAATGAAGGGATTCCTTAAACGCTGATTCAAGACTATAAGAAAATTATTTTTTTATACAGGGTTATTGGTAAATTAGTGACAATACGTGAACTGCAGGTCCTGCCCATCATCACAAACACGTCCGTGAAGGCGCCAAGTCTAATTCTAAAAAAAATATAAGTCACCTCTGATACTAAATGAAAAAACATCTTTGCCTGGAACCCAACGAGTTACTTAAGACCGATCTTTCACTCTCATATCTTCTGTTCATTCAGGGCAGAGCTATTTTTAAGTTTAGTTTCAAATAAAACCTTTCTAACGAACGATTATTAAATTGCGGGGGGTACCCATTACCAATACCAAAATTAAGAATTAAAACCTGGCGTCTACACAAACGTGTGTGATGATGGGCTGAACTTGCAGTTCACGTATTGTCACTAATTGACCAATAACCCTCTATATAAAAATACATTGATATTTATTGTAACGAAATGTAATTAAATTCTTTCGTACACTACAAAGACATGGCTCTTCGCAAAGCCACATCATACAGAAATTCTTACCAAAGCACACCAACACAATAAGCCGCTTATAATGAGTCTCGAGGGTGCTGCAGACGCCATGCTGAAAATAATACTTGCCAGAGATATTATACAGGGTGTCTGGAAATTATGTTTCTTTGTTTGTTTATCACACAGCGCGCGTGAACGCAACAAATCGCTGATTTGTTGATAGTTGATTTGTTGATAGGTTTTAGAACTCACACGCACAACGCGTGTCACGCTTCCGAGAAGTACACCATGGTGACCGAATTCCGCCACGAGCGAGTTGTCTATGGGAGGACTACCTCCGATAGACAAACAAACCGCTCAAAAAAAAACATGCTCTCATCGGAGTCGCTGTGTCGTGAAGACAACGAATCTGATGAGAGCGGGGTTTTTAGTGAGTATTTTTTATATCGTATTTATTTTAAGGACAATTAAAGGCAAATATATTGTATTGTAAATATAAATTTACAAATTTAACAAAAAATTATAAATACTAGAAAACCTATCGAATGTTTTCACGGTGAAATTAATAAACATTATTTTGAGACACCCTGTACCTATACTAAGCTACAGTCAGACGTCTAAGGAAATATTTCAGCACGTAAAATGCCTCGAACAAAGTAGGTCATCAGTTTTTTGGTTGAATACTGATTTTTAACGGTTCCGTAACCAGGGGCTTGTCTTTCAAAGGTCTCTGTGTAGTTGAAATAGTCATTGATCAGAATAAAACCAGCAACTTCGAATATATATTTCAGTTTCAATATCTTCTAGAAACTAAAATTTTCAATTTCTACACAGTTGAGCTACCTATTTTCTGCCGACGGTTTCGAACGCGTTATCAATCTATGGAAACGTTGATAGGTTATTTCTCGACCATCGGAAAAAAATTTTGGGATAACTGTAGTAGTTTATGTGTTATTCCAGGTCAAGAGCGAAATGTCCAGTCAGCTGCGAAAATATGTATACACACCCATGTTTTGAAATTTGACTGAATAGTAAGTGTATAGTCATTGTGATAATTTATATATCGTATTCTGACAAGAAAGATGACTACTTAGAGTGAAAAATGTGTGCGTAGACTTTTACATGATAAGTCCCGAGTAAAATAAAAGTGAAAACTTGGAAGTGTATATGTCACCGTCAAATATATATAGTCAAATATACATATGTGTAAAGGCGATTGCACTAGAGAATATTACCTACTTCCGCCCAATGCACTCCTCGTATCAGACAATGTACAGTACATTGTAGATTCTCTTAAAACTCCGTAAATTAATCAATTTCAAACTTCAAAGCTACCTGCTGTAATTAATCTTGTCTCAACTTGACATGTGAAAGACGGGCTTGTGTCGGGTCGTGTAGCAACTGGGAATGCCGGAATGGCAACCGTTCTTCTACAGTCTGGGTTTGACTTTTGAGATACCACGTCGACAAGCCGGCATCGGACTCTCGGCGGACGCAAAGTACTGTCGGCAATTCCAGTGATCTGTATAGTGCAGATGACATCATTATTTGTTCGCAAATGGTCGGCAATCCGGTTGTTCTGGCTACAGTGGACGCACCATCCGTCACGCTAGTCATTCATCCTCAGTGCTGATTTTGCAGAGATATCTACAAGTCAATCAAATGTCACGCATTTTTTGGGTGTAAGTCGTAGTCCGAGGATCTAGGCTTAGTGAAGCAAATAATTTATATACATGGCCTACGGCCGTATAAAGTACCTACTTACCATGTCCTTGGGTATAATAAATATTGTTGTGTTTTAAACTATCGAAGCTTTCAGTGCGAATAATGGCGATTTCGCTAGAAATCTTTTTGTGTCGGAATAACTACCCTTTAATCAATCCCTTGATACGTACCTATACCCATATCACTTACATATCAACATGTAAGGTGTATATTGCCTTCAAATAAATAACAAAATCCAAAAATTGCAAATAATGCAAATCAGTCCACGATTCTCTACGGAAACTTCCACGTCGCGATGACAATTCCCAAACCCCAAACTATTAGGCTTTTCTACGCTTGATTCTACTTTCATGTTCGTCAAATGTATCCATTCGACGATGATGATTCAATTTCAAGAAAACACGAACTTGTAGCAAATATTTACGTTTTTCCTGTTACAAAGCATAAGTTTGCACGTCGTTATGGGAAGTTACGACCTGCTTATTAGCTTGTTAAGTTTATGTTTGTTTAGGTTATGGATTTATGTTCGTTTTGGAATTACGACCTTATTGCTTGCGAAGGTCTTAGTTATCAGCTTTTGGGTAGAGCTTTTTGGTAGAGTCAGCAAAAATGGATTGAGGTAGAACCAGATTCGCAATACAGTATCTTGTATAGTATATACGTCTGTTGAACTCTCACGCTTTATTCAATAGGATGGTAAGCATTTGCTGAGCATATTATTATTAGGTTTTGTTAAGTACTGTATTGTATTCAATTCATAAGTAACTTTGTTCGATCTATAAACCTGATTACCTTCGCATTATACCTTTTGAAATTCTATCGGTAACATGATAAACATAGATCTAGGTGAAAATTGAGAACTTAGGCCTTGATAGGAAAAAGTGTCCTTGAGAGGACCTTTCGCCATAATGAAAACGCACCAAAAGATCGATTACAAAACTATTTATTTGTCGCGAAGATAGTCTAAGTTTTCGGGAGAGAGGCACATATTTTGACCTATTGTGACGTTTAATGTTTTCTACATATTTTAACTAGACTGACAATTAAATCTAAATTTTACTTAATTGATTTTTAATCAATACCTGCGACACCACTAAACATGTCAATGTCTGTGTGTTGTCATCTATAGCGATCAGTAATCAGTAGCAGATGTACGAGAGCTGATAGGTATGTAACCAATACTATCCTCTTTTTTGACAAGTAATAACTTCATATCAAAAAGTGGTTCATTCTAAACAGTTAATGTTTGAGAAAATTTTAATGTTATGGACATTAAAAATTCCTCAAATTGTAACTTAAATTTTATTAACAAAACCAAGAAGTGGAAATTGTTTCTTCCAATTAGGAAAGTCATAACAAATTCTGTGAATTCGAGCCAACGACGACATTGGCTAATTGCCGTGACAATTTGACGCATTTCCCTAAAAGGGTCTAAAGCCTTTTAACGTGCCAATGAAGGTGCGAAGGTACTGAGGTAAGTAGGACTACATACCTACGGAATAAATGTTATAGGACAAAAGTAAAAAAAAACATTTTCATACAAAAAAAGAACTGAATTTTACTTACGCAAAATACTACATTTAATATAAAACTAACGAAACCGATAAGTATATTTCATAACTTATCAGATAAGTTATCTTCTATATTTATATTCTATATAAATATAGAAGATAACTATTGCAACGATCCCCGAAAGTATGAAGTTAAAAGAAACAACATCAAAAATATTTAACAACATTGGTATCATCGAAGCAAAGCACAGAAGCTCGAAATTATGTTTGGTTTTGAAGATTTTCATTCATCATATAATATCTCGATCGTTTTTAATTCGAATTTAAAGATTTTTTGCTACACATCTGATTATGCATTAATGAAGTTTTAGTACCTTGTTATTTTCATCAGTTTTTGTAAAATTTTCATTCATAAATGTCAAATCAATTAGTTTATTCAAATGACAATGTCTTTGTTGCCATAAAATATCTTGAATTCTTAATCGGAGTTTATCCGTTACACGACAAACAAACTTAAAAATAAACTTACGACGACATCCCTTAATAATGCAGTCTCACAACCCTTTATTTGATCAAAGAATGTAAGAACCTTTTTCATACGGTTTTTCTACCTCTCAACGACTCGCTGGATTCACCTGCTTTCAAGGAATAGGAAGGCAAATAGATATGTATAGAACGGACACTCTAGGCACCATCAATTCAAGACTTTACCTCAACTTCTACAAATGCAGATGAAGATACTTTTATCATGGCCGAAGAAATGGAAAGGAACACATGTCATGTCTACTTCATATGACTTTAATGACTATGAGAAGGAAAGAGTCGATTGCTTTATAATGTACGAAATATCTTGTCAGAGTGAATACAATGTTCGAGTAATTAAGTTATCCTTGATATGACAAGGTTGTAAAGTGTAACTCAGTGAACCCAATACAATCTGTTAAGCGCATCTTAAATTTTCGTTCAGATTCGATCATTGTTTGAGTGAGTATACATAATCCTATAGTTTTATTTTATTTATTTATCAGGTGTGTATGACAAAAACTTAAGAAAAATCGTTTTATAGTTACCATGAATTGATCAAACAAAACCATGTATTGATCGTGGCATACGATAGTTAAAAGGCTTGATGGCATTTTGAAACATTTATTTACCTACAATGCGCTTGAAGTGCCACGGATTGAGTCTCCATCCCAACTATTCGAGTTCTACAAAAAACTCTAGTTTTCTAAAGGTTCTTTACGTTTATAGAAAGAAGGTTGAAATCCGCTTGTTTTGCTGTACTACTTTAACCGTAACTACATGTATATTTCATTACATGACAAAAAACACTCGGAGATGAGGAAAACGTTCCCCTTTTGTGAGGCCACGGAGTGAGAAATAGTGTGGGCTTTCACATTTCACTATCTCTACAATACCCTCGAGACTAATTATGATCATAAGTAGAAATAACACTTAAATGTTTATATTGAGAAACAAAATTCTTATAATTAGCCCTGTGATCCTACAGCTGGGAAAAAGCCTTCCGCAGTCCCTCATCCGTAGCTGTTTCTCACAAAATGATAGAAATTATTTTATCTTATTTGTACGACGAACATTTTCATAGACTGACTAACTTTTTTTCTAGTAAGGTTGGTATTGAAAAAATTAATTGCTGATACAATGTTTCTGATTCAGTTTTAAAAAAGATTGAAACTTTCACATAATATTTCAAATTGTTCAAAGTATTATCAACATAACACTGGTGACATGAGTCCCTTCAGCGTTTTTGATATCTTGTACCGTTTGGGACTTCTGACCCTTATCAAAGAAACAACCCTGTATTTGACATATCTTGATACTTTCGCGATGAGAACTGCTATTATCGGGTACTTTCTTCTGTTGTGTCAAACGAAGTTAAAATAGGCTACATTAAAGTTGTTTGAATTATTCTATTTTCGAAATAGGTAATGCAATGTTAAGCTCTAAGAATTTCAATTTAAACTGTTGTGTCAGACTGGAGCAAATGTTTGCATGGATGTCAAAGCGATAACTCGTCGTGGTTGGACCATATATTCATGTGACTTTAGAAAACTGATTATTTTTTATCTGTATTCTCTATTGATGTAGAAATACATCTGCATATATTTATTTTTGTATGTTTTTAGTGAGAAATTTAATCATAAGTATTGATAAAAATACTATACTATTAAAAGTAGACTTTAGTACTCAATCGCAAAATTTCTAAACGTGACGTCACCGTTTACTGTGCTGTCAGGAAGTTTTAACGGGGTATAATTATAATATTATTAATGCTGGACAATTCACACAGCATTATCTAGCCCCAACCTAAGCAGAGCAGCAGCTTATGTTATGGGTACTAGATAGCTGATATACATAATATAATACAATACAAAGATAGTTTTTTTTTATATACCGAACTTTGATATTAGACAAACTAACATTTCGAGAGAATGACGAAATAGATCAAGTAAAGCGAATTGAGTATAGGGCTAAAATAGTTCCAAGCACAACAGCAATAAAGTTCATATTGCAGAGTAGTCAGTTCACACAGCTATAGCCTGGTGGAATGAACCGAGCATTCCCGAAGTGCAATGTCGCCTTATTGTGAGCCAAAGAAAGGTTTGTGTTTTTATGACAACATGAAGATATTTTCTGTATGAAAATCTGATTATTGTTCCGTTTACAAAAACTTTTGCTTACTAAAGCTTAATAAATCCATACAAATCCCACGAGAAGCGGGAAATAAAGCCACCCGCCAGCAGAACCCCGCATGCCCACAGGTGGGCTGAAATACTGCTCCGATTCACCCTGTTTTCGGAGAGAAAGCTTAACCGTTCGCCACTGAACAACCATTCCCCAAGGACGAGTCCCCAAAGACAGGAAGCAGTTCAGACTCACGAGGAGGTTATCCGACCACGACAGCCCCAAAACTTTTAAAAACCAAATCCAGCAGAGACAACCTTCGCATCATGTCAAGAGCCCTAACTGAACATTGTCGCATAATTAACAAGCACATGTTCATGTGCTATGTGACACAAAATCCTGTAGATACGCCTCTCCATCTGCTAGGATAGTGCAGAACACTGATGCAAAAACGTAGCACTCGTCTGCGCAAGCACTTGCTCAGACCAGACGAGCTACGAGATATCACTTCGAAGAAAGACCCCCAGTTTTTAGCAGCTGCAAGGGTAAGTGGCGAATTATGAACGCCATAGCTCTAGAAGCTAGACAGAGCTATCTAGAGCTCTAGGGTGAACACAAAAAGTGGCGACCACAATAGGCCTATCATGGTCACAGTGATACAAAATCTACGATGAGAAAATAAAAAGAAACCCTGGATGATGGAATTCGTGGTTTCTTCGGTCGTTTAAAGAAATAAAGTTATTGAGATTTTTGCTATAAAACTAGCAAGTAGTTTTCGTAGCAAAACTTATGACGAAGTAGGTAGTAGCTTTCGTGTCGTGATTTTTCAAAAGTATGATACTTAAAAAAAATCTTGACTACAATTTTGGTGATATCTTCGCCAAAAACAAAAAATAAAAACTCAAAAAATTTTGATGATTCATTGCTGTTTAAAGGTTAATTTTGAGGTTAACTCATAAAAGTTAGTTTTTTTTATATGATTTATTATATTATTATGATTTAGGAATTTATATGAGCGCCATAAAATGTATTTTAAATATCATCTCATGATATTTTTCACTGGTTTTTTTAATGGCTTCCATGGCCACAGGCGTAAACAAGAGGTCTTATAAAATTGACATGACGACCGATCGTGGACTGATAATTTTTTAAGGTTTTTGTACGCAAAGAGCCCCAACATATCCTATTACTAAACCTCCTGCCTATCTGTCTGTCTGTCCGTCCGTCTGTCAGCGGGCTATATTTTACCATTATTCATCAATTTAGAGTCGGTTTAGACTTTTTTAAAACACGCATAAATAAAGTAGTTTACGTTTTAGTAGGATTCCAGTCACGACAGAGTTGACAAAGTTTCATTGAAAACAGTCAAAATATTCAACCAAACCTTGTCAACCAACCTACTGCCGCTTATTTTAACTTATTCTAATAAACCGCGTAACAAACCGAAACTCGTGAATAATGACACCTTACCATTAAGTTTAAGCATTAAGTGCCCCGGTTCGAACAATTTATCAAAACTTCTTTAATCACGGTGTTTGTAAGCGAATAATGGAGGTTGTGCCCAACAGTGGGCAATTTAGTGCTGTGATGATAATAATTAAGATAAAAAAGTGTGTTTATCATCATGAAAGCGCAAGTTTTAGTCTTTTAGGGTTCCGGAAAAACAGAACCCTTATAGGATCACTTGGCTGCCCGTCTGTCAAGCTTCTTTTCTGAGAAACGCGTGGAGGTATCGATTTGAAATTCACATTGAATGCACATTGAATTTTGTGTGCTGGGTGGAAGCTAGATCGGATGACTGAGCGCAGAGTTTTATCCAGATATTTTTTGCACCGATTATTTAGATCTTCAGGGTTTACAAAAGCTTATTTCATTAAACAATTATGAGGTCAGACGAAGATACTCGTGGCTGAAACTCCAGCATGCCCTTTATAGGTTACACTGGAGCTCTGAAAAAGGTGCTATGAAAAACTCTACCCACAGAGGTCTACTCTGAAACGTTTTTTTTTATTTAGCCACCGCTGTTCGCGAGGTGAAGGCATATCAAACACATTCCTGATACCTTGTGACTGGGCCTTTCTGTTTATGATAGAAAAATGTGATTCTTCCGTTGCAAAAATAATTATTTTTGTAATTTTTTGTCATTGACATGTACATAATATTGCGCATAACTGACTAGTGTTCTGGGTTTTTTCTATGTAAGTTTAATATGTTTTAAGTATATCAGTTATCTAGTACCCATAAAACAAGCTCTGCTTACTGCTTTTGGGGCTCTGTTTAAAATCAAAACTAATATTGCTTACGCTCTTCTTCCGTAGCATTGCCTACGCCGTAGCTTCGTAGCTTTGTCTACGCCGTAGCTTCGTAGTTTTGTCTACGCCGTAGCAAGCTACGAGCGATAATGTTACATGGATGAAAAACTACAACAAGGATAATATTAAGCGTTATGGACTAACATTTGCAGATACAAAAAGCACTTGGTTTTGTTTCTGAGTAGCCCCACAGATTATGAGGCGTGAACCGACGCACGGTCGAGAAAACATTTTGAAAGAAGGCTTTTAAGAATATTAGCCGACATTACCTCCGTATCCAACAAATACAACGTACTTTGAGGTTTTTGTTTGGACAGTTCTTAGAAAAAGCAGTGGGTGCGGTAAATACTAGCTTATGTATATTTCCAAAATAATGTACACTAATCTATGTACAATATACTACCAGCACACATTTGCCCAATTCCGAACATGCCTTCCCAAACCTAAGGGGGCTATGCCATAATTGATACGCTTGGCAGGCGGATTGGTGTTTTTAGGGTTCATGTACCTTTACAGAAATGTACGGTTAAACAGATCATAGTAAAATTTGGCAGGGTGATTGTATTCCGGGGAAGGTTTTCGTGTCTAGGACTAACGTGTGCGAAGCCACCGGCACAAACTAGTAGCACATATGAACCAGAATTTCAAGCATGGTTTTCAGCTTTTGTTCTGACAAAGGCTGAAAACCAAACCCCACAAGAGAGATAAACTAAGAAACGTCTCAAATAACAACAACAGAGGTAGAATAATTTATGAATAGAATAATTTCAACTTATGTTATCTTTTGGGGACTAGATTATAATGAGTTTGTTGGATTTCTTGAAATTTGAATCTAAATAACCTAAGTTTTAATAAGGACAAGAGATTCTATAAATAACTGAAATATATTTTGTGGGGTCTCTGACCTGACCTTGGACCGTGTTGGTTGGAGCACTATTTAAATGGGTAAGGGGCGTAAATGACCATTAGTACCACAAAAATAATCGGATACGAATCAAATGAATTCCTACGTGATCCCCAATGATCAGTTGACCAATCAAAATTAGTAAAATTAATGATTTTGTCAACTCATTCCGTGGGATGAGTTTAGAGCGGGATCAGTTAACTAGAAAGCCATAGATACATTTTGAAAGCTGGCATCATCCCCTTTTGTTTTTCGTAACTGCACAAGTCGTAGACTTGTGACGTCAGTGTGGATAAATATATGAAAAATTAAAGACAATTGCGACAGCTTTAAAAATTTACTTATAAAGGGGGTAGGTACTGAGCGGTGTCTTGGGGCGACCATTCGCAGCCGCACGAACGGTCAAAATCCGTCTCGTTGCTCTCGTCTTCTTTCCCCGTACTGAGTGCACGAACGGGTCAATACCCGGTTTCAGACTTGTCACGGACAAGTCTGAAAAGTTCATCGATATAGTGCTTCTACGTGCGTGTTTATATGCATTTTTATTTCCGGGTTCTTTCATACGTGTACTAAATTTTATCCCAATACGTTTAATAGTGTTGTCGTTGTCAATTACAAACACACATCTTCCCTGCTTTAATAACATTAGTAGGATTTCTTACATTACTTTGGCTCTTTTGGCTTGTTTGTCTTAAAATAATAATAATAAAAAATAATAAAACCTCTTTATTAAAGATATCTAGGATCCATATTGGGTTAGTAAGCACACAAATATAAACAATGAAAAAAAGACAGATATGTGTAAAAGGTATAAGTAAAGCTTAGAATTTTTTTACAAGGTAAAATCTATCTGAGTTAAAAAATAAACCGTTGATTCTGTCATGTTTGCAAAGAGGAGTATCAAGTAAATACAAAATCAATGCAATATTCGAGGCCTGTTCCCTCAGGATCAGCATTGGGATGCTTTGCGCGTCTACTAATGACATTATTTAGTATTCAAGCCGAGCTTGTATAGGGTGACCTGGAATTTATGATATCAACGTGTTTTAACAAACAGGTAGGTTTAGCAGTGTATACACTGTTAAACGTATACAAAGTTAGAGTAAAACTTTGATTGATTTTGAGGTTAATTGGATTTCATATTATAAAGGCTATTTGACTACATTGAAAATAAGTTCCAAATTGTTATCACCCTAGTCAGTGATAACGTAAAAAAGCGTATATAAAAATATGTCTATTTTAGGTAAAAAAATGAATTAAAATTACGTTTTTTTTATGTTCGAGCACGTGAACGAAAACGCTCTGCCATTGCTGGTGACGTCACTCCTTGAACTTTAACTTCTTTATGGCGCCGCTTGCCTTTCACCGCGACTCCGCCAGTGTCTGTTTCAGAGTGTCATACATAGAGTTTATATATGTACTATATAAACTCTATGGAGTCATATCATACAGTGTGGTGGGTGTGCAGTGTGAACCATCAAGGGAGGGGTAATTTCTTTCGTCCAAGGTTGACATGGTGTTAGTTGACGAACGGAGTTGTGACGTCATCGAGTCATATCGCCAGAGCCATGAGCGTATTAGGGCACCATTATTTATTCAAACTTTAAAATTAGTTTTCACAGCAATTACGACGGGCCTTGAAGAAATATTAGTAACATTTGCATTATTTTTTTAATCGGACAATACGTAAGAACTAATTCCCAATAGTAGTCAAATAGCCTAGAGGTTTGGTGATTCAGGTATTAAATTAAATTTTCTGATGTTTCCTGTCATTTTCTGACTTTTTTATGATTCCTATCATTTTCTGTCATTATCTAAAAAATTTCATCATTTACTTGTATTTGTGACATTTCCTGTAATTTTAACGTCTTCTGCAATATTTCACTTTTTTATCATTTGTAGTCTTCTGTCATTTTTAACGTTCCGGTAATTTTTGACATTTGTTATCATTTCCTGTCATTTGTAACGTTTCCTGTCATTTTTGACATTTGCTGTCATTTTGACTTTCGCTGAATTACATAGCCTGAAATTTTTGCAATTATAATATATTTTTGGTGCACTGAACTACGGCACAGACCTACTGGGAATAAGCGTTCGATTCTAGTAGACTTCGTAGTTCGACACTCGAAAACTTTGAAAGTGGAACTAAACCTTTTAAGCTCTTTTTAGCACGTTATATTCAAAAACATAATCCATTCAAGGGCACCTTGTACAGCTATCTCAGCATCAGCCTCCGCTCGAGATCTCGCTGCTCGATCGAGGTCAATCTAGATAAGGCTCGTGATATCTCCATGTGAGGGTTTCACAAAGGCGACGAAAATTACCCCTCACAATTTAGCGATCCGTGTTTTGCTCGCGGGTTAACATTCTATTCATATGAATTCCCACCCCACTTAAAAAAGAAATCTATTTTAGTAGAGCGATATAAAACCGAGTTTAATCCAGTAGCACTAGCTTCGTAGGCAACCATTATGATGATAAACAACAGAAAAATGCACATCGATTGAATAAAATCAAAATGTAAGAAAATGAAAAAATACAAGTGTTGGGAAACCCAACACTCCCACTCCCTTCAAATCGCCCAGTCGGATTACAACTCATCGGACGCCAGTTGTAAGATAACCTTGGAAATAATGACATTTAGGAAACGGACCTGTGAGATCTGAGCCTCGAGTTCAGTGTCGATAGTATCAAAACGTCATCGTGGCGAAAAATATTTAAAAATCTTTAGTTTATCCTCAATAATTTACGCATTCTAAAAGATTTTTCTACAATTGACAACCTCTGTGGTGCGGTGGGCAAAGGTCCGCCTGCGACGCAGGAGGTTGCGAGTTCAATTCCCGCCCCGGGACAAATGTTTGTACGATCTGCAAAAATTTTATTTTCCGGGCGTTCTGGTTATTTTCTATGTAAAATAAAAAATATCTATCTATGTTATCTATGGTATTATGTTTATCAGGCATCTAGTACCTAGCACAAGCTCTGCTTAACTTGGGGCTAGATGAAGCTGTGTGGATTCTTTATTTATTTATTTAATTATTGCCTTTGCAAAACTTAGTCAGAATTTGTTTAAATTCATGTTGGAACAGAAGCATAGCATTCGAAATTCACCTAAAACAATAAAATGCTTCATAAATCAACTCTCTTTTACATTCTTTGCTACCATCATTTTAAACGAATCCGAAAAAATCTGGCTCTGATATCCAGACCTTTTCAACACTGACGTCACCCATTCTAGAATTCAAGATGTTCTTTCAGATGATAAATGCCCGTATAAATCTCGGAGGATGAATTCTCTCATCGGAATATGAATCAGAGCCACCTCTAGGCCTGCTTCAACGTTGAGGGCTAGTCTATTCAGCTGAGCCAAAGAAATAACGTAAACAAACCATAAAAAAGCTTCTTTATAGTACAAACTTTCAATTCACGGCCTACGAAATAACTGCATGATAATTACACTAAAAAAAAGAACCTAAAAATACAAGTTCCTCATAATCAATTACCGATTTTAGTGACTAACTAAACAATTATATTTTTACACAATTATATTATTACAATTAATTATATTATTTTATTGTAATAAATTTGATATAAATTCATTGTTTCGTTTATTTAGTACAATTCCTAAAATATCCATACCTATACTTCTACACTAATATGTAAAGAGGTAAAGATTATAATGTATACTTGCTAATAAAAAAATATACGCAAAATCCATACCTACTATATTGCGAAAAAACGTTTGAGAACCATTGATTCTGTGTTTACGTTATTTCTTTTGCTCGGTGAATATAAACGATGAACATAGAGTAAAAACGCGCCCGTCCCAGCGATGAAGTTTGTTATCAACACTATTATTACAAGCTGATGCCCCCGTTTATTAGTATTCATGTATGCTGCTGCCTGTGGCTTTACTCACTTGGTAATTAGATAGGCGTTGCATGTGTAATCGTTGTAACGACCATGCCCGTCCCCTGTTGCATTTTTCTTCCATCTGCTTCGTAATTTTTTTGATTTTTTAAACATTTTCGAACATAGTAAAAATAGTTCAGATTCCAAAGATATTATTGCAATATAGCCGCGTTACTTGATCGTTGAATAAATGAAGCCCTAAAACTACGATGAACTACATTTTTTGCAACAAGACAAAGGGTTTCCCCTTGTCGAATTAAATATTACATGATTTCCAGTCAGAAAATATTTCACAAAGGGAATTTTTGCGGATACCTGCTCTTCATACGTTTTCTCTTCATATGTTTCCCCAGACAAGGTTCCCCAGGCTACATTTTAGCCTTGGACTTCCTAACCCTCACTCTGACTTTGCCCGTAAAATCCTGACCTCATGAAAGTAAAATTCAATTCTACTTGAAGCCCCTTTGTTATGTTTGATACATATCTTAAAACGGAGAATTTGTGGAAGTTTCTCGTGTTTTTATGCCATTATCTTGAATGACGTGAATCCATAAATTTTGCTGCAGCGTATGCAATGCTCTATTTTAAAAGAATTAGAACCGGCCTTGTATTCAAGCGGAGTGGAGCTAAGATGTTAATTAAGATCGCGAGGTAGTCCTATTAAAATATTATTCGCGAGGTATAAGTATTCTAAGTATTGAAATAAGTTCCCAAAAATGATCGATTTTGGCAGGACTCGAACCCACGCTTTCATTTCTTAGATATACCCAGAGTGCGAGTAAGCACTATTACAAAAAAACTTAGGATAAGTATTTGTTCCGAAAAACTTGAAAAATAGAGTAAACTAAGGAATTTGAAATCGGTTCTAAGTTTTTAAAAATTATGTCACTATGTGATTGGTTGATAATATACTTTAATCTACATAAAATATTTTTTTGTCCAATTCGGTCAATAATTGACGAAAATAGATAAAAAAATACAAACAGCCGAACACAGAAAGAAGAAAGAAAGAAGAAAATACATTTATTTTTAACTACAACCAATTACACAGTTAAACAAAATCTTAAAACTAATACATTAGGTAGGAATGTTGTGTATGGGTTGTAAGGGTAGCTACAAGTAAGGCACCGGCTCAGCATGCTTGCTACGTGTACTGGTACACCAAATACACGTAACGCTGATCTTCTGCCGGTTCCTACAATCAGTAGCAGGTACAATGAGATGCATTCCACATTTCGTAACCACAATTGTCTATTTTATTCTATTAAGCGCCATACAATGATACTTATTGTCTCAGAATGAAACATTTTGGCATTTTACCTTTGATAAAAGAAACTAGAGATGGAGGGACGTGTGCCAAAAGAATTAGGGTTGAAACTATTTTATCAAACTCTCCGTCCAAACAGCACGTACTAACTATCTAGAGTGCGTTTCATCTATGGACAGTTCTGCGACGATAACATTGTCATAGTAAAGCGAATGGTTAGCAGAATCGGGTCCCTGTACTCTCTCCTGCTGCAAATGTGAATTTATTCAGATGTAGTTTATTTTTAGAATAGGTACCTATAAATCTCTGCCACCTGTAGAGCTAAAGGTCTTTCATTGAATTTCTTCAAAGTTATTAAATATTATTCCACGAAGTGAATTACTTATCTAAAATATACTTAGGAAAATAAATCTCTTTATCCTTCAAAAGATTCTGCGAATCTACAAGGTGAATCAGTAACTAATAGCTAGAGATCCCTGTTTGGAAAGACAGGTGACCCCAGGGAGAGCTACCGCAGCCCATAAAATCCTTTCGAAAGAGCTTAAAGTCAATTATGGAGTCAAAGGCTTGGCGAGTTCGGTTGTAAATATACAAATAGTTTATTTATTTAGAGAAAGAAAGCTGACAGGACAAAGCTAGGTATGCGAATTTTATATAGTCACCTAATCAACTGGGAATTAAACAATGCAATGCTGTATTATGTACCCAGGCAACATTTCCCCGCAAAATACTCTCACATTAATCACTTTACACACACAAAAACACTAAATAATCGAGATCGATTACGCGTCGACACATGACAAATGACGCAACAGACAAGGTCCGACATTGAAATTTTTTATTTTAAAAATCTTCTTCTTACCTAGCTTGGCAGAATGCCTTAGTATGGCGACATGGGTTTTGTCGACCCATTGGAGCAACTCTAGGTAGAATAGACTAGGAAATAAGTTAAATTTTTTTAAATTACCGACACGAGTCTCAGAAGCCGACTCTCGGCTGCTTGCCACTTATGCTCTTTTTTTGACAGGCCGACTCTCGGCTCGGCGCCACTGTAGGGGTCACAATTAGAAATGACCAATTTTAATAATGACCATATCGAAAAATGTCCAGTTATGGAAACGGCCACTTCTTACAAAAATCACCTCCTCCACAGCGACAGCTACTTACTAAGTCATCTTTTTACAAACAGAACACTGTTTGTATTCGACATGACAAATTTACGAAGTAACAGAACACGGAAGAGATTCGATCACATACTCCTTCAATCACAGCCAGTAACCCGTGAAATTCTCAACGAACTATTTATAGATAGTTGTAATAAAAGATCAAAACCCGCGGGATGGATCCCCGTTCTTGCTCTTCAATACTGAACCCTGTAAAGGAAAACCCATCTAAATCCGATGATAAACATAACCTCGAAGCCGATCACATCGCGGTGGCCATCAAAGAGAAACCACACATAAAACATATGTGATCTTTCATTCCCTTAAATTCTCTAAAAATACATGTACATGTTTATTTGGATGTTGTACTCACAGTACTATGTTTCTCATAATTGTTGAGAACTGTTTAAGTAAAGCCTCAAGCCAGTTCTTAATTTTCTTTCTATTATATTACAAAATCAATTAAATAAACTATAAATTCTGCAACTGGATTTTACCCACTGCTGGTCATCAAAGTTTTTTTTTGGGTTGGAAAATACTATCGTACTTATACTATTACAGGGGGGTGCCAACGGGGGTGTGTGGGGCTTGAACCCACTGAAATACACCCGTGAACAGTTTTTAGCGTTAGTAGAGCAAGATCTATTATAAGCATACCTAAAGATAATGTTTCTCGTTGGTAGATACTTAGTTATTATTGTAAAGTGACGTAAAATGAGAAGCCTAGGATTCCAAACACAGTACACCACCGGCTATTTCCATTACAACTGGCACTGATCCCACGAACTGATAACGGAGTAGGTTCATTATTTGTTAACTGCGTATTTAGGTAATGCCAGATGGAAATAAAGCTCTGAAACACAGACCCAAGCCTAGGGGCTCTGACTACACCAATCGCGAGACAATTTCAATAAAAAAAAAGAAAAAACTAAACTTACTTATTAATTTCTTAAAAAAAAAGAAAATACTGAATCCTTCCATTCCTTCTCTGTCATTCTCCTGTCGAATTGGTCCGACGTCAAATGCCTATAATATGCACCGGTCCGAATCAGTCAGGTAAGATTTAATTGGAAATCCCAAATTCCCTATACCTACCCAATCGAAATTATAATCAAGCACTCACAAACAAGTGATTGTCGTAAATTCGGCACATGAATTACCCACTCAACAGCTGAGGGTTGTCTGGTGTCTATGAAATTACACCAAATGCGGGTTTTTAAAGTTTTTCAGAAACTGATTTCCGGTAACTAACAACTGTATCGCACCGGAGGCGATCATCTGAATACATAATAGTAGTTTATGCAACTGTGCATAATGGAGGGCATTACAACACAAGTGTGGGTTTAATAGCATCACACGAGTGTTGTAATGCCTAATTATGTACAGTTGCATACACTACTTTATCTACCCAAATATCATAAGGGCTCTATGATGGGTTCAGGAACCATAGGGAAATGACCAGCATTGTTACCAGTGTAATGCAATAAAAAATAAATTGAACACATACAGAAGCAAATTATTTATTATAGTAATGGTAGTTAACATTGACAGTGGTTCTGAGTCACTATCACTCATTTTCGACAGAAATAAAGAACTTATTCAACTTATCAGAAAAGTCTACTCGTAACTGGAAATAAAAAGCTAACGAACAAATGACAGCTTGAAATGGCGGCGGCGTTTCGAATATCTGTATTTTTTTTTAAATCAACAAACGAACAAAGTCACTATTCTTGTGTCACTCGAGATCAAAATGTCGTGCGATTTATAGTTAGAATGTAGATACTAGTATAGCACACTCACTTGAATTTGACACCTATTCCAAATTTAAACTCCATAACCTACGGTTTTCAGTAGGTTATGAGTTCATTACAGTTCCGTTTATTTCTGTTGGTTGGTAATACTGGTCATTGCCTATGGTTTTTGAACGCATTAGAGAGGGTTTATGATATTTGGGTAGATAAAAGTAATATAATTATGTCTATTACACTCATAAAATGTTGTAAGGACGTAACCAATATCCCAGGGATGGACATAGGATACTCCACAAAAGCGTGCAAAGCCGCAGACATAGCTAGTTTATAGTTCAGGTGGTACCAAGTGTGAAATGTATGAATGTGAAATGTATATGTACGTTATACGTGCTATGCCCATTGTTGGGTTGAAGTGGTTCAAATTAATAAATAAAAAAGTTTAAAGTTGTCAAAATATTCCTGAAGGTTGAGGTTAATAAGTGTTTTCTACCGATCTATTGCTCAACCTATTAAAGTGACTGCACGCCTGGGCCAGTGCCAGTAAGTGCCAGCCTACGGCATAAACTCAGCATAATCGGTTAAGTAGATAGGTTTATGCTTGTTTTTATACCGTTAGTTAATTTAACCACCTCGTTAACTACGAATGGCTCGTTCAAACACTCGTGCTTTGGGCCCCTATTCGCTAGCTTCTGCTAGTTTCGACCCGTGGCTTCGCTCGACGTTTTCCGGGATAGGTAGTTATCTCTGCAAAAATTTTGACCAGATCGTTCAGTAGTTTTGAGGAGGTCCACAATATCCCAAAATTGTCATATTGTGATGTCATGAATAAGGAGATTTATCACGCGTGAAAAAATGGTTTTACTTTTTTTCAGGTTTAGCAAAGATTCATAGCAGATAGTTTCCAATGAGCGCAAAACTTCTTATTTGCCTTTACTTACAAGTAATTTAACTTGTGGAACCAAGAATATAGCAGAAACCAAATTTATTCACACATCACCAACCTTTATATGTTTTCAAAATCAACATTACCGTGTAAACAACACCCTGGGTGCCCACGAAGCACATTTTTGGTGTACACCGAACACACGTCACGTGCGGTATGCACGTGGTGTGCTAACGACTCGATGCACATAGAATAAAACGACTATCAAAACCCATCTCGCTGTTTATAACACTAACAGCCTATGAGTTTGTTTTATCCGAAATCATTACCACAGCGTTTTTATTGATTCCTTGGGACTTGGGAGACAATTGCCTGTGAAAATATGTTGTAGCTTATACACTTTGTGCTTAAAAATTTAAAACGTAGTACTAGCGCTGGCGGCCTCTTGTACTGTTTATTTTTTATTTAGATACAAGATTTTTTATTCATCTTAATTTTAAGTGCAATAAAGTGTTCATTCATTCATTCATACTTTGCGTGGTTTTTTCTCATAAAGACTGCCTTTGTGAGAACAAACCAGCAAGACAGATTCTTAAAACGACAGATTCTTAAACTGACAGGAGATACAGGTACACACTGAAATTGTTTTACATTCAAATGTTGTTACCGAGTGTAGGTCTGAATAAGGGCCCCACGAGGTTTATTCAGATTGACTTTTTATCGTGCTGCGTCGATTTAATTTTATGTTTTGCAATTTATTTAAACCTTCTCATAGGTATTTGCATTCGGGTCACCAAAGGGTATGTCAAGGTCACAGTAATACACTAGTTTCTGCCCTCGGCTTCGCACACGGTGTTACCTGGACATTAAGAAGGCTATAGTTATTTACCTAGATAAAAAGATCTTTCTACGAAAAATTAATGCCCCAAATTTTTTTGATTTTGGTAGGATTAGAACTCGCGCCTCACCCTCAGTACGGGTGCGCTCTAACCAACTAAGCTACGAGATCGAAAACGTGCCTCGTCGAAAATCTCTGGGTCAACTTACGACTAGCGTCTTAGTAGTGCCCCAGTGCGAGTTACACACTTTAAAGCAAAAACCTAAAAAGATCTTTGTTGAATTGAAATAATGGTAATATCTGTAGCTACAGTGGGAGACAATTTGTAACAAATATATTTAAAAGTAAATGATTTTGTATCTCTTTCAATAATATCTTTTTAATCGAAAAAGCTTATTAATCCTAATTCCGTTGTTAGAAGAAGTCGGTACTTCTTTCTGTGCATGCGATTAACCAAATATTATTAACCAACTTATCAAAATTGAACTTATCAATGACAAGTCTATGATTAACGTCCGAAACAATTTCCTTAAAATATTCAATAAAAGTCCACGGAACTTCATAATCATCTATAAGCACCTTACTTTTCCGCACTCCGAAACCATCGCTTCAAACTGGATTAAACTTTGCCGAAACTTCGTGAAAAGTTTAAATTATTTTACATTTTCACTCAGATTGAAAACAATGGATACTTATCGGAGGCTTTAGTTGTTTCTATGACACAAGTTGATCTTTTCGGGGCCATTAATAAAGGCGACTGACACAGCGTGAGAAGGTCCGCCTGGCAACGCAGGAGTTTGCGAGTTCGATTCCCGCCTCGGGACAAATGTTTGTAAAATCAGATATTTGTTCTAGGTGTTTATGGTAGTTTGTTTGATATAAAATACATGCATGTATGTAATGTATTAAGTTATCTAGTACCCATATTACAAACTCTGCTTGCTTTGGGGCTAGATGATGCTGACGACGCTGTGTCTATTGTCCAGCATTATGTATATACTTTTGTCTGTCTCTTAAGGTACTTAGTAATGAAATTGTTTTGATGACATCACGCAAGCAACAGTGCCCAACTATAGGGAAACTCATACCCTGCTCAAACCGTATTAATAAACAATTTTATATCATGGGTCAGTTACACTTTGATAAGTAGCAGGTGCGAGAGACAAGTGTAAGTTATCAGTGATTAGTAAAATCCATCCAAGACTGAGCTGATTTTACTAAACATTTCCGTTTACATGTTAATTTTACTAATCACTTATCCCAATATATTAATCACTTAACAAAGTATAAACCAGGTATTATAAAGACAAATTGGGCGAAGCCAACGCCAAAACAACTGAACAATTTATGTAATTTTACAGAGACTTTATGTTGTTTTAGATCTGGATTAACATATATTTATAGGCATAGGATATCTTGTCTTGTTAAAAAGCATACAAAGCCGCAGGCAGAAGCTACTGGTAAATATCCTAACCCAAATGTAATTAACTTATTACTGAAATATACCGTTTAGTGTTGAAAACCATACTATAAAAGTTTTTAGAGTTTATATCAATAGAGAAAATGAGAAATATAAAAGTCTCTCAAACAATAGAGCGCATCAAGCTCAACAGTAGGTAGTCAATTTAAGAAATGGCTGAAAACAAAGAAGACCTCAGAGGGGCAGAGACCCCTCTGAGGGTTCTATTATAAATGCCCTTCTTAATTCATCAGCTGGATATTTGTCTTCCCGAAGGTTTCATGGTAGATACGTGACTCAAAAAATCATCCCTTATCTGAAAATAAGGGCGCTTCCTCATTTTTGTGGTGGAATGAAACGTGCCAAATGATACCACCTATTTAGTTTGTTGCAGAATGATTTATTGTTTTTGCTATCCTCTTTTGAAGCACTCCGATCTAGCCAAGCTTTAGCGATGCCGTTGCTGCTGTATGTGAGTCGAGAACGTCGGTGGTACAGGTGTTAAAAAAGATACCTTAGTGTATCAGGCTTGCGTAATACAAACCTACTATTAACATTTCAGTTCAGGATACTGTTTTTTTTTGCTTTGTTGTGGTTTTAATTTATAGTTATTTGAACAAAAAGATTTTTGTTTAACGTGTCCATCTTAAATTCCGAGCTAGCCAAGTACCTACTCTAGAGTCGAGTCACGAGCGTAACGAGTCGCTCTAAAGTAGACTTTTGAGCTAGCGAGGGATTTAAAAGACATGAAACAAAAAAATCATTTGCTCTCGAGTTAAACATAAGTACAACTTTTCTCCAAGACTAGCGAGAAAATATTTTGTCATCTAAAAGAGGCCGAATGTCA
Organism: Eupithecia exiguata; assembly: GCA_947086465.1. NCBI lineage: Eukaryota > Metazoa > Arthropoda > Insecta > Lepidoptera > Geometridae > Eupithecia > Eupithecia exiguata. The sequence continues at coordinate 876,246 of OX352228.1, forward strand.
GAAACTCATTTTGGTCAACCACAATGAAGGGTTAGACTGCTATAAACCTCTTTCAAACCGCGAGCGACCGAAAACTTATTCTTTTCTATGAAGGTTGAATGCAGTTCGACCTTCTTCACTTCAATAATCTAAAATAAAGTCTATATTATGTACCTGTTGTTTGGAACTCTATGATGTCACGTGTATCTGTCTTGTTTTAATAAACGAATTGAACTGAAAAAACTCACCCTCACACTACTCCGTTAAGCGTCAATATAAACGCACCCTACAAGGGCTCACGGTGCGCGGCTCCGCACGTGATCCTATGAGGGTAGTTTCCTCTCAAATCGATAGTGACACTGTGAGATGGATATGCCTCTGCTTATTGGTTGACAGTTGTCTTTTTGCAGGAGGAAAATGTAGCACAGAAATATACAACGCGGCTTTGTAATCCATTGTATCATGCTCGTTATTATCGGATAAAAAACAAGGGTGAAGGTTTGTATGTAGAGATCCAAGTTAGGGGAAAATAAAAAAAAGTGTTTCGAGGTCCACCCGAAAAGTCCATCCGTCTAGTATTGGTTGATTATGGCACACCTTCATTTCGCTATGATGAAAACCGGCCTCGAATTGGTTCTCTGAAGTAACTCCACCGTGTATCTCGTCCCCTATTATAGGTATAATCCATTATTTGCATTTATTTTTGTTTGCCTATTTTTATGACAGAAGTAATAATTATTTGTTACGCGTAGGCCCTCGTACTAGGGGTAATCTCTTCGATAAAAGTAAAAAAGGAAGATACGGTACGTTCTACCAGCGCTCACTCAAAAACTGTACCGTGTTACAGGTGTAATAATGATATGGTATCGGATTATCAGAAAATTTTAAGTTTGGTGTATCTAAATTATGCTCACACGTAATTTAGTACGTGGAGATCGACCACAATTCTATAAAAGACCTTTATATCAACGCATTTTACGATCAAATTTACTACTTCATTTTGTACCTTATCTCAGTATAATGACGGAGTAAACTTGAGCTCACAAGAAGATATTGCTTGGATAATATTTTATAATAAACATTTTATAGGACTTTTGATAACATTAGTTCGCTGTTTAGATGTAGTTACCATACCTACCTACTTATCAGCTTAGTTAAATGGGGTAAACATTGTAAGCGGTTGGCAATCTTCGGAACAACGGGTTCGTTTATAAAAATTCCACGAAACTCATTTTCACACTGCACAATGTCACATATTTAATAATCAACCTGCATGACCCCCGAGTGCTATAGGCTAGTTGACCGTGGCGGTTGTGACGTAACAATCTACCCCTCCAACTCAGCCTGTGGATGTCGTAAGAGTCAACGGGAACTTACCAGAGGCAGGGCATCAGCTTCCATAATAATAATATTATTTTAGTTTAGACCATAGTAAAGTAACAGATCTTATTTGGCTTATGCTACGGTCCATAGTAATAATACCTTAAAACTAATAATAAATAATAATAATAATAAAATGTTTATTTATTTTTCTTCACAAAGGGTTTGTCCACTAGTATGGTTACAGGATTAATAGGTACTATAATAGGTAGGTGTTGGCAAAACCTGTTTTGTGAAGACTGGTGCCTGGAGTAGGTTCGAAGAACCTGTATTACAGGTCACCAGGTATTCACTTGACGGATTTAGGCAACGGAACTACAAGGTAGGTATCTAAGTCTATAATTATATGTATAGCAACACACATATAGTACATAGTTATATATATCAGTGAACAGGTAAGAAAAGCAAACTAACTGATTTATTATCTAATATTAATGCTAATTTGGTACAAACATTACCCTACAACAAGCCAACACATGAAAAAATTAAGAGAATATCAATAACACTTTATTTACTATTTAATATTAAATTCCATTTTACAAAGTTTGTTAATTTATATATATATATATATATACTTCTGACTTGTCTATGTACTTTTTTGAGCTTAAAGAAATGTAGTTATAGAGATCTGAATGTATTTAAGAGTATAGTGGTCCTGGGTCACCCGAGGACACCAGCCTCATAAGAGTCTGGGCAACGGGCGACCTGGATATAATAAGTACATATATGTAAATGTGAATAAGAAACAACTGGTTGTAAAACGAGCACCTAAGCCTGACATATAACTTGATGATTTGTATGGGTAAGAATGAAGAAGATTAGTGAAGTAATTTAATATTAGTACATTGTACTTGTGATATGTAATGTCTTTTTGTAATGTTCTTTTTGTGGTGTACAATAAAGTGTTTTGTATTGTATTGTATTGTAATATGAATGTAATTACCCTAAGGGTTTAAGAAAGGCTTCAGTAACGTTATAGTCTTGCTTTTTTAACCAGTCTGTTACGATTTTTTTAACTCTATATTTGGGGAGATGGTATATATTTAGTAATTTATTAAGTTTGTTGTACGTAAAAGGCCCCATAAATCCAAAGAATTTGTGTGAGTGGGAGTTATGAAAGATTGAGGTTTCACAAACCTTACCCTTTCTACGCTTATTTTTTAGCCGCACTGGGTCATAGTCCTGTCGTGTATGTTGTTTAAGAACAGTAAGTAGTATGAATGTTTGTCTTACGGTGAGTACATCCCACTTTTTATAGAGATCAGTGGTTGGAAATCGATAGGGAAGACAAGCACCAACCTTCAAAATAGCCCGCTGCGCTCTCTCCACCTCCAATAAATGAGTTTTAGCAGATCCACCCCACGTTATGAGGCAATATTCAGTTATTGATTTACATAGTGCACTGTAAACGGTTTTAATGGTTTTATGATCAGCTACATGTCTAAGTCCTTTAAATATGTAGATAAGTTTACGCATTCGACTTGCTAGAATCTCCATGTGTGGTTTAAAGCTGAGAGTATGATCAATAGTGACACCTAGGTACTTTATTTTGTCCGTCTTGCTTAGTGGTAGACAGCTGCAGTTGGTGGCGCAATCTACACTTTCATGTGCAGTTATAGAAAAAGAACTGGATGGGAGAAGATTGCATTTAAGAGCAAAGGTCATATATTTGGATTTAGAGACATTTAGAGTAAGAATGTTGCTTTTTAGCCAATAGGACACAGTATCAAGACCCCTCTGTGCTGAGAAGAATACCTCATCCCAGGAGTTACCATGGAAGAATAGTGCAGTGTCATCAGCAAATGTAACGATCTTTCCGTTATGGAGATTTAGGTTGCAAAGTCCGTTTATGTAAATGAGAAAAAGCGTTGGACCCAAGACACTACCCTGCGGCACCCCATAAGATACTGGCTGTTCATCACTAGTCCACGTGTCAATCTTGACACGCTGTCGGCGGTTAGAGAGGTAGTCCTTAAAGAGGTTCAGCGCGGTTCCCCTTATGCCACACTCTTCCAGCTTTAAGAGCAGTAAGGGGATAGAGACTGTGTCAAACGCCTTGGCGAGGTCTAGAAAGATTGTAATACATTTCCTCCTAATGTCCAGGTTATTGACAATTGATTCTACTAAAGCGTGGACAGCATCACTGGTAGACAAACTTGCACGGAAACCAAATTGCGCAGATGAAATTATGTTATTTTTCTCCAGAAAATTTGTAAGCCGTTTATTTAACAACCTTTCAAGTATTTTGGAAAGTGTTGGAAGTATTGATATTGGCCTAAAGTTGTTGACACAGTCTCTATCTCCTGCTTTGTGTATTGGTTTAATTAGAGCTACTTTTAGTGCAAGAGGGAAGATACCGGAGGAGAAAGACAGATTGCATATGTGTGTGATGGGTCCTATCAGAAATGGTAAGTATCTCTTAATAAATGTCGCTGAGATTTGGTCCAATCCAGTCGCACATTTGTCCTTTAGACGATGAATCACATGAGTAACCTCCTCAACATCAGTAGGTAGAAGCACAAAAGACTTGCAAGGGGATGCTTGGGATAGGTATGTAAAAGACATACTTTCTCTGTGTGACTCTGCTAAATTTTTACCCACATTACTAAAGAAATAATTAACGGCGTTCACATCGTCTAACGGATTCACTGATTTAATTAGGCTAGCAGAGTGATCAATAGGCTTTTTTTGTCCAGTTATATTTTTGATAGCTTCCCATAGTTTCCTGCTATCGCCTATAGACTTATCAATTAGTTGCCTCTCATAGGTTCTCTTAGCTAGTTTAAGTTTGGATGTGCAGAAATTTCGGTACCGTTTGTAGCTTAAGAGTAGATTTTCATTCTTAGGGTCTTTTTTAATCTTTTTGTGCAAGTTGTCCCTATTACGCATACAACGCAACAGATCCTTTGTAACCCAAGGCTTAAAGACACGTTTCCTGCAGGGTGTGTGTATAAATTTAGAGTTTTCATTGATAGTGGAATTGAGAAGAGAAATAAGGAGATTCGTTGCAATATTGACGTCTTGGCTACCAATTACACTCTGAAAATTTAATTGTTTAACATCATTGTCAAGTTTGTTGTAATCGATTTTTAGGCAGGGCTTGTACTGATAATTTAGTTTGGTGTTTAAGCTAAGTGAGAGGGCAACACATTCATGATCAGTAATTGAAGATTCAATAACAAAGCAAGATGCATCAAGTTTAGTTTTTATTATCATGTGGTCAAGACAAGCCAAGCCATGTGTTTTACTAGTATGACCAGGGAGCAAACCGTGACTAGCCAGAACCGTAAGGTATTCAGGATAGCGTTTATCATGGGAATCAGGTGATATATCTATGTTCAGGTCACCACACACAAAAATGTTTTTAATGTGTTTTAATCTACTTAAGATTCGGTCCAAAGAATCTAGGAATGTTGTGATATTTAAATAGCTTGGGGGGCGATAGATTGCAACTATACAGGTTTCAAGATTGGGATAAAATAACAAGCAATTACCATCAGCTATATCCGGCTGCTCAAATGATATAACAAGATTTTTATGGTAATATATGACTACTCCCTCGTTTTGTGTGAGGTGATTACTTGTAGCGCAATAGTTATAGTTATCAAGTTCTGGGATATGGTTACTACCCTTTAGCCAGCATTCCGTCAATACCAGTATGTGCCAGTCAACTGAGGACCTAGCCAAAAGTGTACAGAAATTGGGTAAGTTGCAGTTTACACTACGTATGTTCTGTGTGATTATGTTTAGAATTTTGCCATCTTTAGATATATAGTCTTCCACATTTTCAATGTCACAACAAAATGTTTTAGCCACCAATAAGGAGTCCAGGCCTGAGTGAATGGATTCTATATTGTTATTAATCATTATTGAAGACTGTGTGGAAGCAACCATTGTTCAACCACTCAATCATCAACATATAATTTTTATATTTTTTAGATTTAAAGTTTGTAGAGCTTAGGCCTGGGCTACACATCTGAATTATTGGATTATTAGAAAGGCTATATGAGGACAAGTCATTGAAACACTGTTTATGTTTATAGGCTGGAGTATTGTGTACAGTTAGTGTGTAAAAAGATAAATGTGTGAGTAGGTATAGGGCTTTGAGTGTAATGTTTGAATGCAAGTTGAAACTTAAGAAATAAGTAATAATATCTAGTTGATAAGTGTAACTTAGGTGATAACTTAACATATAAGCAGGTTTATCTAGTTTATAAATAAATGTGCTAACATTAGGTAAGTAAATTACTAGAAACCTAAGAAGATAGGCTACACAGCAAAAGGTCCAAAATAGCACTGTTTTTAGTCACTTGAATAGACTTCGCAGGTCATCCTCATTGACTATAAGTTTAGGCACCGCTCCCTCTGCAGTCTTTACTAAAAGTTTTCCAAACGATGTCCATGCTGCCACAAGCTGTTTGTTCTTTACTCCTTCCCGGGCAAGAAAGAACAAGTGGCGAGTCTTGGAGGTTAACGATTCGGAAATGAATATGTCATGAGTCTGACCTTTTATTTGGATGTCAGTTGTATTGAACTGTCGCTGCTTTGTATCACGACGTGACTTGTTGATGCATTTATATTCCTGGACTACAGATTCCTTCCTGCTTGTGCTAGTGAAGCTCACGATGATAGCTTCGGACTTGGCCCGGAATATGTTGCTGATCTCAGACGACAACAAGGGAACTTCCAGCTTCAGAGCTGAGCCAACATCCATCACAATTTTCAAGAGGACTGACTTGGTTTCGTTCGTTTGCTTCGGAATGTTTCGTATTTCAACTGTGGAGCTGCGAGAGCTCTTATCACATTTGTCGAACTGATTTTCGAGTACCGCAACTCTTTTCTTGAGTTCAGAGTTTTCTTTCTCCAATACAGTTGTTTTGGCCATGAGATCATCGTACTGATTAGATATGGTTTCTACGGACTTTTGTATGCTAGAATTTTGTGTAATAATCACATTTATCGCACTAGCTAGGTCTTCAAATCTTTGGTCCTGCTGGGTTTTGATTTCGGAAATCATGGACTTCATATCCGAATCAAACGTGGCTAGATGCGGTGTATGATCAAGCATTGTACGCTTTTTACGCTTTGTGATGTTCTGCAGACTTTCCGTAGCGCCGAATACGAATTTATTCAGTGCACCATCTGAGTTTGCATGGCTCAGCGTTGACATTTTCGGCGGTAGCTCCTTGGCACATTGCGGCGGCGGCGACTCTGTTTCCGACATACTTCGCGTAGGCGGGATTGTATTGTGATGATTTTTGAGGAGAGAGCCACAGCGAGAACAAATGATTGCCACAAATCGATACTTGCACACAATCGGTACAAGATTAGAGGTTATTTGAGGTTATGTACGGATACAAAGTTTTTAGCACTGTAAAAGTTGAATTTCAGTTCTTTGCACAAACAGTTGATATGTTTCACAACAATCGATCACTATTAAGGGCCTTTAAACTGTAATTAAATGATATTTTCGACAATAAATTATCTAACCAACATTTTGCTTAGTGTTGCCAGCTGGAGATGGGGATGGAATGTGACTAACATACATATGTACAATAATATACCTAAACTAAATTATTGACCCGTCTTTATGGTAACGGAGACGACATGTAGATGACGGAATCACGGTGTCAGTTGATTTGATCATCAACCACTGTGATCAGATCTGCGAAGCGTGGTCATTATGACTAAGTCCCTCTAGTTTGAGGAAGGCACGTTTAGCAGTGGACAGGTACCAAATACAAGTTCACACACGAAAGCCACGGAAGACAAGCCACTGGCAGAAACAAATATGTAGACATTATGTTTAATATTCTAGTTAAATCAATAATAGGGTGTGCGAATAACTCACGTAGGTATACCTTCTTCACACCCGGAACTATTCATGAGGCCATCCAACAAAAGAACCACAATTTGTGAGAAAATTTATCATTGTCCAACGGTCGGCCTTTGTACCTGTTCGAGCGTGAATTTCGGAAGCCGAGGGTGTTTCTCAATGGAATAGTTTGTAGGATGTTATCAACACCAAAATAGTTTATTTTTTAACAAGGGCCAAAACCACCCACTATGACTTGGTCTTGTCATCCTCCCTCGCTACACTCGGGAGTATAACAACCTCGTATAAAATGGGTGGTTATGGCTCGAGTGAAAACTCTAATTTTCACTTCGATTGCGAGAAAATAAAACAATAAGATTTTTGTGAACTCGGTGTTACTCCTTATCTGTTTTTTTCCAAAGTGTTTATGATTCCTACTGACGTGTGTAAGTCTGTGTGTTAAATTTACTACTAATTTTACTATTGTATACATGTGCCTAGGGACTTTTATTAATTTTGCACGCACTTTGAGGCAGTATGTAGTGAGCCTATTTACAAATCTAAGCTACTGTACCTACATTACAGCAAATAAAGAATTATAAATATGGTAAGAATCAAAACTAACGTTCAATAAAAATATTGCACACTTTTTTATTTCTCTACTTCACGAATTTGTCGTAAGTAAATATATTTTACGTTATTTCGACCGCAACAGATAGAATCATATTCATTATTTTTTTGATGCCATTTTCAATTAAATAAGCTACGTTCGCTTTCAGTTCAATTTGCAGTAAACAAAAAATTCAAAGATTTTCAACTTTTTTGTGTAGTTGTTACGCGTAACTCAAAGTAGGTACCTATTTACGCATTCATCATGGAGCCTACGAATTATACTTACGCATTCTACCAATCAATAACCCAAAGAAGGTTAGTTAACCAACAATCACCAAAGGCACTTTGAGTTCCTATAAAAAATCAATTAAACATAATAAAATTAATATTTAAGGGTCAGGTTTTTGCTCGATATTGATAACGGCAACAGGTAGACGCTTGAGATATTCACTAGCACCACAAAATAAAAAAAGAGAAGAAGAAATCATTAACAGTACAAGACATTATCAGCTGGATTTTCATCCGCTTGTCGTGTGTTTGTCAACAATTTGTCATTTGCTACCAAATTGTCTACCCGGCTCTTGCCAACGATGTGTTAAATTAAACTATTGTCCGTCAATAAGAAACAGATGAAAATCCTGGTTACTTTTCCAATTAATCCTAAAAAGTTGGTCAGCTACCTATCACTTAAATATAGCTAGCACTAAAACAATCTCAAATACTTCGTATTAAAAACGAATTTTATTCTGATTTCACGGAGATTTGCACTTTTTATTAAGTACGTTATTTTCACTGCTATGGTTTCGGAATGTTCTCTGCTAGTTTTGACAGAATAGATTTGAGCATGTTTGCCAAGGCGGGGTAATTCTGGCCCAGCAGTGGCCCGCGCAGCTGGGGGACACACATCTGGAAGGAAACCAGTCACGTGTTAATTCTGCCACCAATCAGTTTTGCGGTTTGAAGGGATTTTTTTTTGGTGGAATTACAGGTTCACAGAAAGCGTGCTGCATGGTATTGAAATTAAAAATTATTTAGTTGTATAATAGTAGTTTATGCAACCGTGCATAATGGAGGGCATTACAACACAAGGGTGGGTTTAAGAAACGAGCCGAAGGCGAGTTTCTTAATAGCATCACACGAGTGTTGTAATGCCTAATTATGTACAGTTGCATACACTACTTTATCTACCCAAATATCATAAGGGCTCTATGATGGGTTCAGGAACCATAGGGAAATGACCAGCATTATTACCAGTGTAATGCAATAAAAAATAAATTGAACACAAGAAAATTATTTATTATAGTAATGGTAGTTAACATTGACAGTTGTTCTGAGTCACTATCACTCATTTTCGACAGAAATAAAGAACTTATTCAACTTATCAGAAAATTTGTCTACTCGTAACTGGAAATAAAAAGCTAACGAACAAATGACAGCTCGAAATGGCGGCGTTTCGAATATCTGTATTTTTTTTTAATCATAGACAAACGAACAAAGTCACTATTCTTGTGTCACTCGAGATCAAAATGTCGTGCGATTTATAGTTAGAATGTAGATACTAGTATAGCACACTCACTTGAATTTGACACCTATTCCAAATTTAAACTCTATAACCTACGGTTTTCAGTAGGTTATGAGTTCATTACAGTTCCGTTTATTTCTGATGGTTGGTAATGCTGGTCATTGCCTATGGTTTTTGAACGCATTAGAGAGGGTTTATGATATTTGGGTAGATAAAATTATGTTACATGCTCGACAGTTGTTAGGGCATCCTATAAAGTACCTATAGAAAAAGTTGTGACATGAAGTCCGGTATTGCCTAGGCAACATTACATCTTGTAGGACTGTACGGTTTCACCTTTACTTTACTATAGCTAATTTATTATATTTTTTTTAATTCGTTAATCTAACTTCAGTACGTGAACTACCCTAGAGCAAGAAACACTATCAAAGGAAGATCTGCCATCCTAACCTTGTATTAGCTTAACTTTCCTAAGAAGTTCACTTAGGAAAGTTAAGCTAATACAAGCCTTAACCGTTAATTATGTGTTCTTGCTCATTTTAACACTTACATGGCCCAAGACGCACAGTGCACACCTCCCCCGCAGCGCGTGAGGCTGGGCAGTGAAGGCGCTAACTGGCATAAAATATACTTTTATGCACTACCATAAATACTTATCAGTGAAATCAGTGATAGATAGATAGCGTGACGCCATACAACTTTTGGTACCTTCTTCTACATCTCCATGTACAGTCAACCACCATCCATATTCTACAGGACAGAAAGTTTCAATAGCCAATCCATGCCCGTTACATTAATACATAGGAACCTCGAGTTGACGATTGTGGGCCAGTGCATTACACATTGGAGAGGTTTCCTACCGTGCGAGTGCTTTGCCAGGTTGTACTTATCTATACTATCAGATGAGAGTAGATTCAGACTCACCACGGCCAGCAAAACGACCAACATCGGACAGAGAAGGTTGATCAGCAGTGTGAGTATTGTCCTCACAAGCCACCACAGCCCTACCACTACCAGGATACTAGCTATCATCACCTGTGAATAACGAATACACATACATTTTTGAGTATACACTTTTTACGATTTTTTTTTTAGGGTGAGTATCCCGCGCGACACATGCAAGAATAATGAAATATTCTTGCATGTGTCGCGTGTGATACTCACTCTGAAAGATATATTTCAAAGAATTTAAAACCAACGTCTTCAACGAAATACATTTATGCGCGAGTAGGTAAAACCCGTCTATAATTTGCATTTATACCGGTCCTAATAGGTATCTTCAATTTTGAGAGCTATGACCACCGCTATAACCAGATAGTAAGAAACCGGTTAAAGAATTATGAATTTTTCTTTCAAAAAAATCACAGTGGCAGCCCGGAGTCAGGAAATTTGCGATGGTACACCCCGTGCCTCAGAAAGTACGTTAAAGTGTTGGTCCTACGCCAGACCTCTCCTCGGTCGTGACGGTGTGCCATCACATGAGATGATGAAAATGAAGGAATAGTGCGTGTTTGCGCACACACGTTGTGCCGGAAATCGTGTAGGCACACAACAAATCGGTAAAATGTACTAGATTTATGAAAAGATTGACCTGGGCATCTTCGTGAGCTCGCATCCATGTTTTGAACACGTTCATAAGTGAGGCGGGATCGCCGCACCCGCCTTGACCTTGTGTTCTGGTGAACTGAAACAATTTTTTTTTAAATCAATGAAATATCAATAAGTATTGTTAAATGAGTTTAGAAGTACCCCGTAACCTTTGTGTACCAACAAGGATGTTCAAAAGTTGCATACAAAAGAAAGAATAATGCGAAAGTGCTAGCAGCTAGCAGCAGTAAGCATTCTTAAATTTCAATGAGAGTATAGGGAACAAGCCTTTTCTAAAAAATATTCTTAAAAACAAGATGCAACATAAAATTTCTCTTGAATTAAGAAATCAATTGCAAAATACTACTCGTACAATCTTAAATAGTTAGTGAGGAGTAAGGTACTCCAATATCTCGTATCCCAAGCCAACTTAACCTGCACGTGGTAGGTACACCAGGACGAACTAGGTTCTGGTGAAAATATCAAACCAAACAATCTTCATAATTCGATAACTCAGTTATTTACAATTATTCTCCATTACTTGACACTGACAGAATTGTCTAACCAGACACATATTGCCATCGAAGAATCATCATCATCGTCATCAAAATATTAAGTAACGATTGTGATTGGCATGTCAATTTGTCGGAAGACGGGCGGTGCACGCGAATCGCATTTTGTTGGATCTTAACAGAGAAGTTTTTGAGCGGAATTGTTACTACATTATTTTAGATCCTATTATTTTGTTCTCTTGCACTTTTTCCTTGCAGGTTTTTCAGTTATATAGTCGTTACGATACTAGCCATTCGTCCCACCATTCACGTAAACCCTCGCAGAGACATTAAACCTTTTCGAACGTACATCGTGTCCTAGGTTAGCCCTCCGCCATGAGTGCTGGTCGGAGTATATGTCTGCAATGTCCTCCATCATTAGCACCGAACAATAGATTGAGATGAAGAGTTTTCTTACACGTGCAGTGCGTTCTGCAACGAAAGAACCAGGTTTAACATCTCCGCAAGACGTTTGAGGCCTTACAATCATCAAATAGTCAGTGCGCGGAGTTATTGCTTTTTTGCTATCCCGCAGCACACGCTGTGCTGTGTGTTGTAAGTTGTAACCTAACTTTTAATTTCTGCTATTTGCTTTCGAGCGTTGTTATATCAAAACTATTGCACTTGTTGTCCAATCTGTATGTTTTCTTGTCAGCTTATTCTATTTTTTGTGTCAAACGTTCGTAAACGTGTCATTAGATACATTATAAACTGTGTTTCAAAAACAAATAAATGATATGCATCTTCAAAAACCATCAAGGAAAACGAGTAGATAGTATGTATTCGAGGGAATTGGTAAAGTCAATAGTCCGTAGGTACTCACTTCCATGGCTTCGGGTTACACGTGGGCGGGTCATTGGAACCATGTTACGAAATTGGCATCAACCACTATAAAAAAAATAAGTTATTTTTTTTAGCAGTTGATGTCCCACTGCTGAGCAAGTCCCTTCTCCTATTCACAATTTAACGTTGCAGCATGCCACGAAAGTCACTATTTATTTGCTGAAACGTCGGCGTCGTCAATTTACGCAAAGAATTTTTTTTTTATTCAAACTGTCAAATATGAGACCTACTCTGCCGCAAGTCTGAATTATGCTTTGGTTTACTGTACAATAACCGTACCGCAGGGCGCACCAGTTTCTACGATGTTTTGTTGCTCACTAACGTAATAGATTGTCATCATAACTAATTTCAAAACAACAACCAGTAAACTCGCTAGGTCGTTATCATATCCAGATTCTTTTTGCACTTCCACTCTATCAGCCGTTTCACCGAACTCAAAACTTTCTTACCCGAGGCCTCTTTCACACAACATCCATCTTTCCTTTGATCTTCTTCTCCTTATCTACATACGTACTTATTGTACTGAAAGCTCATGGCCTGGTTGACATCTCTTCTAGAAAATGACTTTCTACACCATTTACAAGCCAAGTTGGGGGCATAAACAAGTTGTTATATCTACTAAATAATAGCTAGTTATGCTTACTACTGCATCTAACTGCCGTCGGATCATTTGCGAATGATTGATAATACACACAATAATTTAGAACAAAAACCACCTTCAAACGGCCATGTCTGATGACCGTCACAAGATCTAAATGGCCATGGTCATGACATCTTATACAGACAGCTTACCAGAGCAGACATACACGATGGGACCCATGTTAAAGGTTTCTCCCCCATTTTTATTATGTACCGGCTTCTATACATTCATTACAAAATTTCATTTAGTTTAAAGTTTTTTGGCAATTTTTGTGTGTCAAGTTATGACAGGCATGAATTTAATATGTTTTGACATGCAAAATAAAAATGTATAGGTCGATATCAATTTTTTCTCTATGAAATTGATAAAGAAAGCATTGGGGCATGTTGCACAGTCATTCATATCACGATACCTATACTACGATTTAGAATCCGAGATATTTTATGTCAACAAAGACATTTATGAATGAAAATTTAACAAAATCTGATAACAATAACATAAAACAAGGTAACAGTGACGTTATCACTAAAAACTAAAACATAAACTTCGACTACGGATAATCTCACATGTGCAGCGAAAAATGTTAAATTTGAATGTGAAAACGAACGAGATATCAATTAAATGATGAATGAAAGCATTCAAAACGAAAAACTGTTTCGAGCTTCTGTGCTTTGCATCGGTGATACCAATGTCCTTAAATATTTGCCATCAATATTCCTTGGGTTTTGTTATCACTTTGTATACAAAAAATAACCAGGTTTTTGAATATTTTTTTGAATATAGTATCGCAAGATCACAAGTGTTGAAATTCGTGTGATAATGTCATCATCACTTTGTCTTTGAATTTACTAGAGTAAAGTTGTGTTTATGATTTCGTACAAGAATAAATCATTGATTTATGGTCTTTGGATGGGCTTCTTCCTTAACCGACGAGCATCTCTTTTATTTATTAATTTAATATTATTTAATTTTATATTTTTTAATTATATTTGTTTCAATATTATCGCCTATCATATGGCTAAATTCAAGATTTCTGGATAATCTCTGATATTATCACGATACTGCGATACGGCCTGATATACTATCAATATGATTATGGTATCGTTATAATATTGACTGTGTAGCATATCCCATTCAGTAATGCAGCTTAGTAGGGCGCATTCACACAACATCCAATACACAGGATCCGTTTTTTTCCTTGATGGCGTATACGTTGTAGGCATAGAGTTATTATAGTACGTTGTAGGAGTGAATTCACACAAGGGGATCTCTTTTTTCATTGGGTTAGTAGGTAGGTACTATAGTTTTTAATAGCACAAACTCACACTAGCAACATAAATTATTTTATGGTTAACGGGTCGTAATTGTTAGCAGGGAGATAGATGGTAGGTAGGTACCAGTGCTTTCATGGGTATGTGCGTAACGTGAAAACGCGTGCAAAGTTGCAGACAGAAGCAAGCCGAAATAGAAACATTACAATAAAGAGAATACAACAACAGAACCCACAGAAGTGTGGAACAGAATACCAAACTGAAAGTACGTACAGTTGTACTTAGCATAAGTAAACATACAGAACACAAGATAAAGTTAAAAACTACAACCCGACTACGTGAAAGTTATAAAAGTTTGAAACATTTACATTGACAAAATAGAATGACGTATCGGTCATATTTGATAGGCATAGAGTTGAAAATGAAAATAGGTCGTAGGTATTGTAATTTTTCTCTATGGGGCCTGCAGCCTGCGGCTACCTAAATTTTAATACGCGTTTTGAAGGCTTATTCGGGGTCGGAGCCCTAAATCCTATAGCCTATAACCATCGGGGTATTGAGACGAATCAATCGATACATAATTTGTTGAAATCGAACCAGTAGTTTCAGCGCTACGTGGGAACAAAGAAATCGGCCACATACATACAAATATACAAACATACAAACATAGGGTGCTAACCTCATAACCCTCCCCTGTCGGTAGTCGGGTAATAAAATAGGTTGTACTCTTGTAACATCAGAGCTACAAAAAACCTCTGTAAGCCTCAGTCAGAGCAAGTACCGTTAAAAAATGAAATTCTCTGTTACCATTTATTTCTCTAGATTAAATCAGTGACTTTATACATTGTGAGGGCGCTTCAGCTGCTGTGAGCATTACTCACTGGTAACTGGAGACTTTTGTTAATATCGGACAAAACACTTTTCATTATTTTTTTGTGAATAAACAAAAAATCTACAGCTGCATGCAATAATCATGCGCGATTTTATTGCGTCCTAGTGGTTCGTTAGATAAGGATTCTCTTTGTTCACCAGTCATCCTTATAACCATCTATGAAAATTTTGGCTTAAACTAGTTTTAATCCAAGCTATCCACCAATTTTTTTACTTTTAAACAGAAAAAATATGTGCAGATCATAAAAAAACATCAAAAAAAATCTGTCTAAGTACGTGGCAGGTGGATCTTCGTCCTGTGTTTGGTTGTGGTTTAAATTTTCGTATTTGGTTTTTTATCTATTGTTCATTTACTTGTCATGTTAAAACCTCGTGTGATGATTGGTCCGAGGTTAAAACCTTTTTTCTCCATTATCCATTATAAAGATAGAGGTTGGGCCGATATCAGAAATAATTGTGCAAAGTACCATCTGTTCTTTTAGTTATTACCGTTTTTCTCATTATGACTATATACTAATCACAAGATTTTTTAGTGTTATCACCGTATTTAATATGTATAATAAAAAATATCTATCTAAAATTTAGAGAGCGCCCTACTAAGCTGCATACATCTCACTAATATTATAAACGTGAAAGTTTAGATGGATGGATGGATGGATGGATAGATAGATGGATGGATGTTTGTTCCTTTATCACGCCAGAACGGCAAAACGGACCGGGGTGAAATTTGGCACAGAGATAGATTATAGTCTGGAATAGATATATTATAGTCTGGTATATATAGTCTGGAATAGGACATAGGCTACTTTTTATCCCGAAATTCCTACGAGAACGGGAACTACGCGGGTGAAACCGCGAGGCGCTGCTAGTATTTAATATGTATTGTATTATAATTATGTATATCACTTATCTAGTACCTACCCATTGCACAAGCTCTGCCAAGGTTAGATAATGCTGTGTGAATTTGACCAGCATTGTCATTATTATAGTTTTAATTTTTTTATCATTTACTCGCTCTATCTAAAAGTTGTTAATAGAAAAGCAACTCAGTAAATAATATACCGGATACCTACCTCGAAGTTGTGGTCACAGCACAGAACACAGAGTGATAAATTAAAGTAAAGGAGGGCATGACGGCCCCGGCCAGTATATTTGTATTTGAAAGCAACGCGATTTACGTGTTTCATTTTAAATTTAAGATAGCTTTGATAGATATACAGATTTAGATTTATACAACTTTGCCATTCTTGTTTCCTATTTTCAACTAAGTGGAATACTTGTACGAATCCATTAGTCTTTTAATTTGAAACGAAATACGTGGTACCTATGATTACCCACATTTCGAATTATTTTTTGCAAACATCAAACTAACTTTTCGTTTTCTTTTCACCCTTTCGGGAATAAAAGAAATAAATTGAAATGGATAACTACTTTAGTACGTTACGTAGGTATAAGTAGAGCAGTAGTTTGGAAACTCGATTACCAACACTCTTAATTGTTCAGTAAAACCACGAAACACATTCCCAACCTGAGAACGTGCCCCTAATTTTAAAAATAAGATTAAAACGTACCGGATTATATAAATATTCAACGGGCATCGCAATCTCCGAATCTTATTTTAAGTGAAATGAGAATTAAATATTAGTTGCTAAGTGAGCACCATCACGTCCCGAGGCGCATTCGAAACTAATTCTGAAGAGATGGTCTACAGATGGACTTATTTTCTCAGATTTTTATCAGTCCAGTCAGGATATCTTAGTCGAATTTATCAGAAATAATTTCTCACTAGAGTTAAATCCGAATAGGATATTTTAATATATATGAGAAAAAATCTAAAAATATATTCAGATAGCTCAAAAAGCAGTCGGAAAATGTTCGTTAAATAAAAAACATTTTTTTTAAATTTAATTCAAAGTTTCGAAATAGTAGGCGAAATGTTATTATGTCATACGGCTGTTTAGGCAAACTAAAAAGTATCAAGTGTCATTATAGTATCCCCCACTCTGCCAGCCCTTGTTGTTGTATTGTATTTAATAAATAATGCTGGACGATTCACACAGCATTATCTAGTCCCAAGCTAAGCAGAGCTTGTGTTATTTATTGGTTATTAGATCGTGGGGTGGAGCTACAAAACTCATTTGCTCACACCGGAAAGAGCCCAGAAAGCAGTAGGTACTAACAGTGGCTTATTCCAGATCATATAGATACTCAACTACTCAACTTTTCAATGAATGCAATATTTTTTAACTAGGAAACTATTTATATTGCAAATTATCCTTAAACAACACAAGAAGCCAATAAATTTAGATACTTCCAATAAAAGAAGAAAAAACAAAGTATTCCAATTAAATTCGTACAAAATATGTTTTGCGCACCATCATGCGCAATTTTCGGCACCCTACATTTATAATAAAATCTATAAAATAATAACCATACATAAAAAGACTTATATTGAATGTAATCAAACAGTAACGCACTACTTGCCAAGTATCGACTACGAACAGGCAGAGAACCTGCTGACCTGCTATCATAGTATTTGGCTACATTATTTTATATTAGTATAATACATGTAGTATTTTGGTTATTAATTATTATTAATAAATAGGTTTATTCTTTATCTCATAGTTTAAAATAGACACATAAATAAAACTTGTACTCAATATCCCAGAAGAAGCCGCAGGTATGAGCCCTCCCGTCTAAAGACAAGTGTAAACTTAGTTAGAGCGAGGAGTCTCTTTGACTTTGAAAGGTTAAGTTCAAGTATTACCTAATTTTAGAGTATTTTAACTGTACGATAGCTTTTAATACCTACTTGTTAACCTTTTTTATCAATAAATATTTTTATTATTTTATTATTATTTTGGCTTTAGATATTTATCTTGTCGGCTTTTGGAGAAAAACCGGTAATAACTGAAGCACACGGGCCTAGGCCAAGTGGGCTTCAGTTCGTAGCCTGCGGTAACCGCTTCCCATCACGTGGGCCGCATGTCGCAACACTAATGTGGCGGTATACCCGAAATATAGTGCTTCAGATTTATCACCACAGGCTTATTAAAACCTGCGGCGAGCCTGTTATACTATGACCAGCGTATAATTTTCTTCGTAGTTTGAAATGATGACGGTGTGTTTTAAGGCGCATACCGATTTTGTTATTCCGTTTAACAAAGGAAAGTTTGTGATACTTAACTGTGCGATGGATTATAAGATTTATAAGCCTATTTTTAATGCCTCTGCAATAGTTTATTCTATTTAGTTTAGGCAGTGAATCGAAGTTGCCCTTGGTGTTCACAAAAATCTATTTTTGATATAAAATATAAAATAAAATCCCTTCGGATGCAAAAAACCCTAAACAGAGTAAAAACACGCTGCTGTCATAGCAGAGGGTTAGTGTCATTAAACAATTTTGTTGGTTTTGTAGCCAAAAACTAATCATTGCGTGAGAGTAATACAACTTCAGTGCTCACAAGCGCACATATACGAATATATTGAGACTAATGTGTCGCAATATTTTGGCTACACCTTGTTTGTGTCTACTATCATTCTAAGCATTCTTCTTCTGTGGCCCTAAATAAAATCCGTATACCTCAGATGTAGGGTTTCATTTACAAGTAAGACTACCCACCGTGCTACCCACTATCTTAAATCTCCGACAATTTGTCTGTCTAGTTCTTCACCCATTATTCTAACTCAGATTCTTTGATTAGCCAGTTCTTAGGTGATTAAGCGAACTTTTATTTTTTATCTTGGGCACAATTTGGCCGAAGTTTCGGCTCTTTGTCACAAACAAGACGAGTATTCTTTCTCATTTTTCTTTGTGATAGGTTCCTATTTTTTACCAGTTTATGTTTGTATAAAGCTACTCTTTAATAAAGCTACACTTTGGAAACAAAATAAAAACTGCTGGCGCATTCATCGATTTCCTTCAAATATTATGAAGGCGAAAGTTTGTGATGTTATGTGAAGTTGAGGGATAATAATAATAATAATCCTTTTGTGCCAAAAGAGGTACAAACATAATCTCATTCTTATGGAATTAAAACAATGCGTGTGCCTGAACTAGGTGACAACCTGTTTCTCAGGTAAAAAGAGTGCTAAAAACAAATAAAATAATCAAATATAATCTTCAGGTGACGGCTTAGATTTTTAGAAAATAGTTTTAAGTGTAAATATTAGTTGTAATTATTATTGTATTCTGTGCTTATATTTTTAATAATACGTACCTATTAATTATATAAGACAACGATGGTGTGTACTTACGTAACTTAGAGGTTCGCCCTCTTATATTTTATAAAGCCAAAATTGCTGAACAGAACGGACTGAAATATTGCACAAATGTTGTTCTAGACTGTGTGTGGTGGCCGACTTGTCCCGCGGCCGCGCGGGTGTCGTAAGAGGCGATTATCCCGGGATATCCAACGGTGGGCGGGCAGCAGTGCCTCCTGTGAAACAACTCTACCGCCGAACTGCGATCCTCAACCTTCAGCGTAGGGACTATGGATGAGCACCCATATGATAAAATCCTGCAGATGATCAATTGCCCATACAAACGTTCTACCA
Organism: Eupithecia exiguata; assembly: GCA_947086465.1. NCBI lineage: Eukaryota > Metazoa > Arthropoda > Insecta > Lepidoptera > Geometridae > Eupithecia > Eupithecia exiguata. The sequence continues at coordinate 895,894 of OX352228.1, forward strand.
AAATGATTTTTAATTCGAGATTATTTCCACCATATCATGTTATTTTTTGTGTTCGAATAGTATTATATCTAGGTCCCTGATTGTTTGTTTTTTGTCATGAAATTTAAGCAAATCGCATTTTGCATATTTTTACTTCGAAAATGATATGTTTTCGCTATATTTCTTTTGTAACAAAAACAACAATATCTTACGTTTTTCTGTTGAGAAGTTGTAAGTGTAAATCTAGTTACAGAATAACAACACTGGAAAATAAAAAAAAATGCAGTCACCATTTTTGGTATTACGAAAGATAAAAAATATAACGAATTGAACTTGCTAGAAGCTATCGCTGAATCCTTACCGGAGAGACTTGCGTCCAGCAGTGGACCAGTATAGGCTGTATTTACCGGCTGATTATGTAGGTGAGGTGTATTTAATAACGTGTTCTAGATCAGGGGTTCTTTTTATCTCAGATAAATGTGAAGTGTTTTTTTTTAAATAGATATATTTTAGTAATTTTAAACTAATTTGACTAGGTACCTGCCAATATTGTAAGAAGATTATCGAACTTAGCTCAGTCTTGTATACTTGTAGTACACAAAATAAACTCCTTAGAAATTGCACAAACTTTTCTCGTAATTAAAGTCGTTCAAAGTAAAGAGTTTTATATGAAAATGTTTCGCAACAAACATCATAAACTTCGCGCAAGTAATTTCGAATCCGTCTCGCACATCAAGTACTGTTTGCCTACGGAACGTAGGCAAACCTTCGCACAAACTATGTAGCGTCAGCAAAATGAGGCGTTTAATGTCAAAAAAGTGCGACTGTACTTAGATGATGGCGCTTGAGTTTGGGCCCGCAAAATTAATGACATTGATCTAGGTAAGGTATATTGAAAAAAATCAAAAGTCAATAACTTAATTTCTTTAGGCTTACAAAAAAGCACTTAGACAAGTCAAATTTTATACATAAATAACAAGTTTATAAATAGTAATTATCAAACAAGAAACAAAATGCTATTGATTTTGTTCGCTTCAATTTTTTGTCTCTGTCTTTGAAGAAGCGAAAAATAAACCACTAGTTAGTTTGTATAATCCTTAAAATGTAATACAATATTATTTGCCTATCTAAGTCTAAATATAATGTGATTTAAATATATTCTACGGCCTACGCGGCGTACGAGTATACTTACCATGTCTCTGGATATGTTCTTGGTCTATGCATAGACCCAAATATCGCAGCAGCCTACATTCCCATACATCCTGTATAGATATTGGATAGTTTAAAGTGACCTCCCAGTGACAACACGAAAGATCCCGGTCCCCAATTTAGTTATAAAGTAAATCAAATAGGTGATTTCTTATGTATTGAAACATGCCTCATTAAGTAAATTTTCATTTTACACCGACAAAAGTTAAAGTTTTTTGAGAAATGCATAAACTTTTGCAGATAGAAGTTACAAATTTGTTTTAGTTTCAGTGGTTGCACATGAGTATCGTTATAAGGAGTCTTGTAAGTGTTACTCAGGTCTTTAATTACTTTTTGAAACTTTATGTCATTTTGATAACAGGCAGTCTCGGGTATAATCAGCAACAAAAGTAGTTCACATAGTTCATAGCACGCCTACAACAATGTCGCAAAAAGGAACGCACCGCATATTATAAATTGTAACTTGTCTATAAAGAGCGTAGCACGTCTACAATCGTTGTAGCAAAAAGAAGCGTAGCACGCCTACAAAAAGCTAAGCATCTACTATTTAAAGCTGTAGCACATAAAAACGTAGCACGTCTACAAAGGGCGTAGCACTTCTGCAATATAGTAAATATAGAAGCGTAGCACATAAAAGCGTAGTTTACGAACTTTCCTAATTTAATTTATTTGTATTATACATTTGGCTTTCTTTATTATAATTTAGATAAAGGTAAGCCTTTCCAAGCCTTGATGTAAATTAGATTTATCTCTTACAAAAAGCTATAGTAGGTTAGGTACTGTGGTATTCTCAATTAAACAAGTCGTTGCGGCACCCATTTTCGATAACTACTGGTTGTGGCGGTGAACAAATATTTAATGGCACGTTTAGCGTGGCAAGCATCATAAAAGTTGATGGCACACCTTTTGTGCCGTCAAAGACATGCGCCATCTAGCTCAAAGCTAAGCACGCATTAGCCATATAATAAAATAGTATTATTCGTAATCGACCTCCATTATGTTAATTTAATAATTGTTACTTAGTAGATATTATGTTATGCCTAGTGTTGATTATTTTATGTGCATGCCGTGACGTCCTATTCTAAAGAGACACATAGACATAAGACCCCTTTAATGTTAATAGAAACTAGCTTTGTGATCTCATGTTGGATGTCTTTATTATAAACTAGCAGCGCCTCGCGGTTTCACCCGCGTAGTTCCCGTTCCCGTGGGAATTCCGGTATAAAAAGTATGCCTATTCCAGACTATAATCTATCTCTGTGCCAAATTTCATTCAGATCCGTTCAGCCGTTCTGGCGTGATAAAGGAACAAACATCCATCCATCCATCCATCTAAACTTTCACGTTTATAATATTAGTGAGATGAGATTATTATTTCTTCCGTTTACATAATAATTAATCTAAGGGCGCGAAAGAGTAAAATGATGTATTATTGTTTGTTTCTAGCGATAGCGCTGGCACATAATCGATTAAATATATACATATTTAAGATAAAAGCCTGAGATAGAAAATTTACAGATAATTTTGTTGTAAAAAGGGTTGAGAATCCTATCCATCCTTGAGATTGTTTTAATTGAGTTAAACACACTTCTCGTGTCATACGCCACATGTTTAAAAAGTTGATGACAAGCCTGTCATGCCGTCCGCAACGATCGGTTAATATGACTGTGTTAGTCGAATTTGGCATATGCCTGCTGACTCTACCTGCAGAGATGAACACCTCTATAAGCCGTGTTTGCGCACACTTTGAGACAGTCAAACACTACGCAGAGTCTAGGCGCTACTTCATCTAGATTTTACGTGATAAATGTAACTTGTGCACTATATTGTGTCCCGAAAATATGGCAAGTTTCCGTTGAGACTAGCTGTTGTAATCGCGAATTCGGGTAGGACATAGAATAATTACATAAAATTACTACGTTAGGAGCATCCTCCGATCCGAGTCAACGCAAGCGATTTATGCGAGATGGATATAAAATGCTAGTCAAGGCAAAACTTATCATTATTAGATGCCCTCAACAGTAGTGGCGCAGCGCATAAGAGTCCGCCTGCAACGCAGGAGATTGCAAGTTCGATTCCCACCTCGAGACAATGTATCTTCATCATCATCATCAGCCTATGTTAGGCTCACTCATAAAATTATAGGAAGGTACCAACGAAAGTCGCTTAACGTTTTCTATTTTTTAAACCAAAAAACTTTGGAACTTCTGGTTTTTTTCATATTATAAGTTAAAACTTGAAGTGCACCATAACTTTGCATCATAATTATTATGAGCAGACCAAACATGTAGTTTTCGCATTTGATTCGGTTTAAGAAAGCTTTGAAAAACTGCAACTATCCGTACACCTTGGTTGCCTGGAAGAAATCGCTTTAAGCGATAAGGCCGCCAATTTCATTGCCTTTCTTTAGCTTAAGTTTTTATAATGTACTGTATATTTAGGTTTATGTAATAAAGAATTGTCTGTCTATCTATCTAACTGTTAATAGACTTTCGTTGCTGACAGTATACTGTCAGCAACGAAAGTCTTTCAAAAAGTTTTACAAAAGCTTAGGATAGCTTTTTGGAGTACCTAGGTAATTTGCCAAGAAGGTCGCTAGACATTGACTGTGTGATCTGCTAGTATTTTATCTATGATCTGGATATTTTATTTTACATAAATTTGATATACTAATATAAATAAAGTTCAACCACTCTTATTAGCTCAAAAGTGTCTTCATTTTAGAACAAGCTAGTGCCAGTGTTAGTATACTTCGTTCACTACTGTATCATCATCACTACCCTTGTGCACTCATGCACTCAGAAACTTTCAGCAACTTTTCTTATAAGTAATAACTTTAGAACCGTAAAAGCCTTTTTGAGATGCCTTATTAAAATCCTTTTGTTTAACAAAGATTCTTCGAGCTTTTGTGCGTAAGAGGTTCAAAGAAATACTTTGAGTAGGTATTTTGTGTGATATTCATAAGTTAAGAGGATTCTGTGCAGGGTCGACAACATCGCGAAGTAATTCTTTTTTTTGACCTTCGTTTTACATGTCAGTGCTTTTCCATAACTTGCATTTCGTAGAATTATGCACCTGAATATTTTAGAAAATATACCCAAGAACCTAGAGCACGTCTTAATTTTTGTAAAAAACTGTAACTACCAAAGGGTTTAGTGATCACGGCAGCCACCACAAACTAAAGTTCTCTTGATCCTTCAATTCATTGCCACAATAATTCTAAAGACTTTATTACACGATTAATTCCAAACTTTGTCCACCATCTTCAGCCCTATTGCCCTGAATGGGAATCCTTACCATTCCAACTTTCTGAAGTCCACTTTTCGACCATTTAAACGGCAGTAGAAATAAATATCGCGTTAGCTTCTAAAAGCCAAAAGCGATTTAACAATCAAAGAACTAATAATCATTGGAAAAGTTCAAAGTTGCGCAGAATCTACAATATTGTTCGGTTCGGACACACTGGTACCGAAATCGGGCAGGATTGTGTCCCAAAAATACATACGAATATAGAACCTCCTATTTAATGAATTTTTAAAGTCGGTTAAAAAACTAAAAGGTTCCTTCGTATTCCTATTATTTACACTGTTTTTTTTTACTTATAATACATAAACATCACACAAATTTTATAAATGCTAAAAGTAGATGCGATGGTGAAATGGGTGGACGTTTGTTACTTCCATACGCCTAAATTACTGAACGGATCGGGCGAAATTTGCATAAAAGTATTTCTAGGCATTGAATAAAACATTATGTTTACTTTACTTGTTATCGCAAAAATCAGTTCCCATGGGATAGAAATAAACATAAATCGTTTCTATACAAACAGCGCGAGCGAAGTCGCAAGCAAAATCTAATATTTCAATCCGCCAATTCCAAATGGAATTGGCGGTGAAAACTTATGCTATAGAAAGGATTTCCTTTCTATAGCATAAGTTTAATAATGTACTGAATGTTTTGGTTTATGAAATAAAGCATTATCTATCTATTATATAATACACCCGACTGCTTGTCGGCTAACCGGTGCTCCAAGGAAAGTCCATTTCGCAGCCCTATCCTCGTTAATTCGTAGCACGTGGCCGCTAGCGCAGCCTGTGTCAAACACACTTAGTATATACTTATAGAACAATAAACTGCAGGAAGTTAACTAAAGCTCTATTTTCAAAAAGACTTGCTAAATTTTAAGCCCCTGTGTATGTCTCTAACCTCAAGCCGTAAGGTTTTATTCAACTTTTCAACTCCTTAAAACATACGTGTTCGGCGAGAGACCGCCAACATTTTGTATCACGATCCATTGTTATAGTCTTCTTGTTCTTCTAATATCTTAAAAAGACCTAATATAGGTCTTTTATATATCTATATCTCTAGGTCTATAATAATAGACAGAAGTAGTGTGGGTGGTAGTGCACAGTATTACATTACTTTGATATTTGGCTGTTTTCATAATTGAGTTATGAACGAGGGTGTTTTACATTTTGCATCTGTTTAGCAGCGTCAGACTGATAAGCTGTGATGGATTACGTTACATTTTAAACTTTTATTTAGAGCCTAGATTTTAAGGCCTTAATTCATCATTAAAAATGGCTTCTTCATACACGAGGGATCGTTTATGTAGTGTTCGTTTGGTGACACTTACGTAGATGACTTGTAAGGCCATTACGGGTAAGACAGCTGCGGCCGAAGTAAGCGACAAATTACGAAGCATATTAAGTACCTATGTTATGGCTTTTTCAGATAATAATGTTTAGTTACTCGGCTGTTTATCCAAAAGCAAGGAATATCGTTATTATGTAAAAGATGTTGATAGTTGAAATTCAATTAGTCAGTGAGTTCACTATTGAGTTTGGAGTGTCCAAAATTTTATAATACTAGGTACAGGTAGGGAGGATCCTTTCTATTAGGCAGACCTACCGGAATTTAAATGAGAATCTGACATTAATTTCAACAAATCATTAAAGGAAATTCTTAATAAAAAATGTTATTATACGCTTAATGAATTTTTTGACGATAAGACTAATTAATGTGATATAATGTAAACTACCATCTTTTACCCTTACTACCCTGACTGGGTATAATTATAAACTACCCACTGGGAGTGTAAGAATAGTAAAAAAATATTTATGTACCTACCTAAATGAATGATAGCAATAAATGAAATATGAGGCATTCCGAAAATCGTTTTAAAATTTGTGAACTTTGTAAGTTTTTCATATTTCAATATTATACGCATAAACAAATTGCAAAATAAAACATTAATTCAATTATGACAGCGTGACCACCATCACTAAACACACATTATCATGAAAGTAACAAGAAATGTGAATAGTCCGTCTGTCCGTCACATAAACACGTCACGTATTTGACCGTACATACCCGGGACCTCTTCGTGTACTTATAACGTTGTGGTTTTCTAGGGCTGTGCTTCGTACTAGTCAAAAACATAAATATGAAAACTGAAACTGAAGAAAACTGCTTTAACAAAAAGCAGTATTTTCTTTTTTATAACATAATTGCGAACTTATTCGTTGCTTTTTTGGTTGGAGATTGACTGCAGTACATATTATCTATAGAAGTGGCAGATGTTAGGCTTACTCTAGTAGGATCATTAAAGAGACGTTGTAAACTAAAATATAGTTCAATCTCTAGTCTGGTCTCTGGTTGCTCAACTGATCCATATCAATAAGAATTGAAAGCGCCCGAAGACGGTGCTAGCAGCAATGCCCCACTGTACAGCAATATTGATGCTTTGCGCCAGATGCTCCCCAGCTCTCGTGTTGATTCGCCAGAAGGTAGCAACCCTATTCCACCAGAAGATATAAAAATAATTCACACCACCACCGTCCGTCACGTTTTAATAAATGACAGCTCGCAACACACCACGGATTACCACGAAAACTGCAACGGACTAAAATAAACTAAATAAATAAGGCTGGACTGTTTTAGTTTGTGAAATAGTACATTGTACACTTAAGCAGCCTATGCTGCGTACTTGCAAAGTATGCAACATAGGCTTGCTGTACAAAAATCTTTGTTGAAAGGAATTATTACATACCAGCTTTAGTAAAATTACATCTAAAAAGTCAGAAAACATAATAAACATTACCCACATGGGCCACGCGCTCTGTCCACCGGTGGGTATTGTGAAGGTTTACTACCTACAAGACGCAAAAAGTTGCGGTTGTGTTCCAAGAAAATAAAGAACATAGCCAAATCTCAAAGCGCATTATCTGTTATAGCATCTACTTTTAGGGAGGCTAAGCTACACAAAGCAAAACGGTACGGTAGGTACATGGTCGAAAAGTCGTGGAGGTCAAATAACTTAAATGTTGAAACATACTCGCGCGCGGTAGAAGGCGTCGACGGCGGTAGGAAAACGTAATCATTTAAATACATTTAAAATTTCATGGTCTTCCTTTTATTTAAGATGCTATGTTACTTAGAAAAAAATAATACTTACAATTGAGCCTTTTGATCGGTATCGTTAAATTAGGTGTTTTTTTTTACAATTTGGCGGGTTCGATTTTCGGTTCAGAGAGGCGATTATTCAAAAATCTTTGAATGCAGTTTAAATTGGTTTTAAAATCAAACTAAAGTCTTCTTTCAGTAAAATTTTCTATCTACAATATTTAAGGTACTTTCCCTCCACGCGGCATGACTGTAGGACGCCCTATAATCACAAAGATGATATCTGAAACACAAATTGGTGATACGGAAGCACCGTGTATTCGAAGCCTAATGGTAAAACTTCCTCCCCCGCGGGACATCACACGTAATGGCCCAGGTGGGACATCGCAATTTCACAAATTTTATACGACTTGAACAATGTTGCCGGATTCTTGGCATACCGAGGTTTATATGCGGGTTTTGACTTATGCCTTTACTTGTTTACGCCCGCGGCCTTACACGTGTGGGAATAGAACTATCGATTTATTTTGAAATCGTCACTTGAGATCACGCGGTCCCAAATCACGAGGTCCAAAGTAGGACTCACTGTTTAAGGGATAAATGTTAGACTATCTTTCCCTGACTGTGTCTCATACGATCCGTACGGTGGAGCATCCGTCACGGGACATTAAACATAAATTATTATAATTATGCTTGCTATGCCTTGTATTATATACATCCTTGCATTTAAGTAAGATTTTATCAAAAATTAGACAATCTTAATATTTTGATTGATGGTTCTTGTTACTACAGAAATTAAAAAAGCAAATATAATAGTGACGTTAAGTAGAACTATTTAGCCGATGTTGAGGAAGTTATCACTAAGTTACCACTTACCTGTAGATACAGCCAGCTATAGTTGGCGATTCGACCACCAAACTAGGATATCAGATATCTCCGAGATCCAGCTTGCTTGACTGTTTGGGAGTCACACACAATACTCAGGGGCACTAGCAGAACTACACAGTTTGTTGATAGGATGTCTATCTTTACACTGATTTTGAAAAAGCATCCGATCGTGTAGACCACCCTATACTGTTGCTTAAGTTTATAATATTATTAGTATAGATTATACCTTCACCAATAATATAATTCATTTACAATAGGTCAGCCTTTGACGTGTGAAATGGTAACAGACTTACTGACAGAGTTTCTTTCGCATTTTTAATATTAGTCCACGGGCCTCGAGTGAGGCTTTAATTAAATGTCGTAAACAGGGTGTTTGTATATGTTGTTTTACGATTACGACTTCTGTTGTTCAATATAAGTCACGACTTTGAAATTTTAAATTGGATTGGGTCAGTGTTTTAAGCTGGTTTGCAAAAAGGTGCGTCCTTGTAGTTCCCACCTCTAACGCTTGTCTGTCAACGCTTAAAGTAACAAATAAAACAGTCTGTGCAAACAATGCTTAAATGTATAGCCTAGTTTTCTTCTCTGTAGTGTTCTTCATAATTCATGGTCGTGCCTGTTTTCCACTAGAGTGGACAAAAAATTTAAGCGAACAAAATCAATAACATTTTGTTTCTTGTTTGATAATAATTACTATTTATTAAGCTGTTTATGTATAAAATTTGACTTGTCTAAGTGCTTATAGTGCTTATATTAGTGGGGTTGCGGGTTCGATTCCCGCCTCGGGACAAATGTGTGTATGATCTGCAGACATTTGTTCAGGGTGTTCTGGTCGTTTTCTATGTATAATAAAAAAATATCTATCTATGTATTGTATTGTATTATGTATATCAGTTATCTAGTACCCGTAACACAAGTTCTGCTTACCTTGGGGCTAGATAATGCTGTGTAAATTGTCCAGCATTATTATTATTATTTTGTAAGCCTAAAGAAATAAAGTTATTGACTTTTAGAAAGCTTACACGGAGACGCTGGGGTCTCCGGGCTAATAAACTGCTACCACACTGTTTTGTCTACGGCCTGCCTGAGGGCTGCAGGCTAAGTGAGCCCCTCCGTATCCTTAATTTGTTATGGCTTACCCGAGTATGTAATAGGTTTTGTAAGAGAGTAACAGCTCATCTACGAGCATGGGCATCGGTATTTGGACATCTATCGGGACGACGTCGATTGGACGGACCACCAGTCTGATTTACTGGGCTCACACACGCAGAGGCCTCTCGTTTTATCGCAAGTTGCCCTACGTAACTTTTCTCTGACTTTGAAAAAAGGTAGGAGGTTATTTAACATGCACACGTAATATGTTTTTTAATGTATTTTGGCCAATGTCTCTGTCAATTGTTGATCGGTTTTAATGATTCGTTTGCAATTATATGGCAAATGATCCCGAAATAGGTACTTACAATACTTATTTACTGTCGTGGCGCAGTGACCGGAACTGGATCTTGGCCTCGGACCCCAGAGATTGCCAAGTGTCCCGGTTCTGATGATTTTTGTTGCATTTCCTATTTTTTATTTTTAAATGTTGTGTGTCATCTTTTACTTTTAAAGGAATAAATGAGAATAATTCTAAGTCGACAAGGTAACGCAAGTAGCAAAAAGACATAATGTCGTATCTCCGATCAAAAAGCTCAACGTTCCACAAAAAGCGTTCAGCGATTAAGCTATGGCGAAACAGCGCCATCTGTGCCGTAATGGCCGTTTTTGTGGTTCCACGTGCGAGTCATAACGACACAAAAAGTTGCCCAAAACAACCACTAAGTGGTGGAGATAACCTTCGGCTGTCGGTTACTTTCGTCGATTAATAACTGCTGAACTTCAATTTGAAGGGTTACACTGTACATGATCGTACAATTATGGGCATGAAATAAGACATCAGTGTGTCGTGTCAAATAAATGTTTTGGTTTTTAACTAAGGTTTTAAATCAAGACATGATAACTATAACATCCGCCCCGGTCATGTTGCGTTAAATAGGTTCTAATACCTATACACTACTGTTGGTACCTTGTACCAAATTCAAAACTTTGACAAGCCTTTGGCCTTAGGCAAGCAGCCTGCGCTTTCTCATTAATTATTAAGAGAAAGGTGGAGATCGAGACTAATATTTTAAATTTCCTCGAGTTTTGTAGATTATTTTTTTCAGTTCGAGTTTTGCCGTCGTTTTATATATGGTCTCTCACCCAATTTAAAACCTGATATCTAATAAATAGGTAGGTAGGTACTAAAGATAAGTTAGGAGGACAGGGAATGCGAGCATTTAACATTTTTTCAACATATTCGTCGGCACTAAAATTTGTCGACAAAACTGCATACATTTCTCCCGCTATCAAAGTTTGCAAAAGCTCACGTACTGACAGTAAAACTAATAAACCTACTGAAATAATCGTAACTGTCAGCCCAAAAGCAATACGTTGTGTTTCTATCTACAATAGTTTTTTTTAATCACATTTGACAGCGCCCCGCTCCGGCCGCCGCGCAGTGTGCATTTTACAACGGAACGTTACCTAGGCAGTTATTGTTTCATACTCGTTTGAATATGGAATTTGTTTTTTAAATCGGAATAGAAAAATAATCGAACTATAGCAAAAATTCCATTCAAAATAAACTGAGCCATCGATAATGGGAAAGGTATAACAGTTTCCAATAGCGAGGTGATCAAACTGATAAGAAATATTTTAAATAGTATGCTATTTCTTATCTAACTCTACATCTCGTAGGTAATACTTCCGCTGTAAAAAGTAGAGATCACGAGAAGAACCAAGTCAGTCATTTTATAACCTTCGACTATGAAGTTAGCAAATTACCTAACTATAATTAGTTTAGGATATTTGTCGAGTAGGTATGTATATAATTTTCAAATTCAAATCAAATCAAAAACTCTTTATTTCCATAAATACAAAAATGTACACTAAGAAAAGGTCAAATTCTTAAAATAAAAGACTGATGGAAATAAAGTGGTACTTTTGATTTCTGTCGCTTCGGTATGTAGACTAAAGTAAAGAAACGACTAAGAAACCTTTAGCCTGTTAGTTGTTTTTGTTTCGAGTTGGAGCAAAACCCGTCTTAAGCTTTTTTATCTTCTAAATAATTTGTGATAAGCCTTTTTGCACAGAAAGGTTTTGACAATTTGTTTGAATTGAATTGGTCAATGAATGAGTGATGAGGAAACAGCGATACTTTCTGGGTAGTTATTTCCTAAACGAATTTGATTAAGAACTTGTAATTTTAATAGTCAATTAACTATGTTATGTAGAGTATTTAACATTTTTGGAAACCTGGGTCCAAAAGAGTTTAATTTTTCATACACACGTTTTCAATCTTTCAGTTCGATAAATATTGGCTCTCGTTAGTCCCGATATTTTTAGCCGATGGACGCGCATCACTAACACACTTATTAAAAAGAAGCATGAAAATTACCTTCTGTCATTCAATCAAAGAAAATAAATGCTTGGACGGAACATAAATACTTATTATCACTCTGCCAGCTGCCTGATCCATAAGGAACTACATAACTCATCGTGTTTAAATTCTGATCCACTAGATCGCTTTTTGAGCCGGTCTCTTTCAAAAATATCTTCCATTTTCCACAGAACTTTTGATTGCGAGTGTTGGATTCGCGTCGCGCTCTTGGATTCATATTCAGTGAGCAGCCCGAGCCGGGTGATTCAATATAATCGCGAGATCCGATTCTGATTGGTTGAATTGTAACATTAGAATTTAGGATTCTTGGTAGGTACTTTACGTTTCAAGTTACCTATTTGAGCCGTTTGGGGTGGAAACCCTTGATCCTTGGGGTCCAGTGGCACGCGCAATTTAAATATAAAGATCTTACCAAACTTCTATAAAAGTCTACAGGTGATCGGAATGCCGGCTTCTGTTTCGGGCAACTTAACCATTCAACGTGACAATGCTCCCAGTAGGTATTCTTGGAATTTGTCTTTTTGATGACGGATTACGTTTTTAAGAAACTTATTTACGTATAATTGTGATTGTGATCTATTGTGTTAGGCATCGCAGTAACGTACTGGTTCCTTGCCGCATAGCACTAGGCAGAATAAAAAAACGCATTTTTTGGGACTCGGAGTGTAGCAATTCTTGCAAAATTTTGGTAATGTGTTAGGTCTAAACCCTCCTTTTTAGGTACAAAATTAAAATAAATGATATTTTTCTGAATCTTTCTACAAGTTTTTCCTTCAAATTCTATGCGTTTGGTCCGTGATCTGTCATACTCATGTCGACCCCATATTAATGGATGCAAAGCAATCCTGATGCAGTCCGTATTATGTAAGTTTTCGATGAAAGGAGCAGAAGTTTATTATTACTTAATTTGTCAAATGGCGCGCGTTGTGTGTAAAACGTATGAAAATTATAATCCCTTCGAGTTTTTCTCACACAAAACACCATGTTATTTAATATATCAGCTTGGAGCTGACGACACAGCCTCGGCCTAGTGTGAGAGCCATCGGTGAAATCACTTTAAGTCCTCAGCAATAACTTTTTATCAGTTTTATAGGCCACAATATAACGTATGGTCATAATAATGATAACTCTACCTATCTATTAAGTGCCTAATTCGCTGTAACATAATTATTTTCGGTTTAAAGATGTTTATTCTCATAAAAACAAAAATGTTTACATAAAATGAGATACAAAATTTCTTATAACTAATGCATTTTGCATTTTTGCTGTAAATAAATATCTTATGTCATTTATATTATCTTATGATATGTATTTCTGCCTTAATTCAATGAAACGAGATGTCTCAGTGAAAAGCAAGCGATTCATATCTCTCTAGATAGGACCGAGAGAGGAGTTACTTTAAAACGAGCCACTTTACAAAAAAATCCCCTATTTTCCTGGTACGTGCGGGGGCACAAGGAAATGTTGACTTTTTAGGGTTCCACGGTGAGTTCATAACCGTGATCTAAATTGCATGGAATTTTACCAATGGAATTATACATCAAAAATGCTACCATTAACTATGAAAACGTACTTCTGAGGATTTTAGAGCTTTAAAACAACGGTGAAATTACCACTCTAACACTCTAGATAGGCGAAGGTTTGTATGTAGTTTATGTGTGTATTATAATAATTATGTTTGTTAATTTTTACCATATCGCTGAAACGGCTGAACGGCTTTCGATGACATTTGGCACCAGGAAAACTTATATCCTGGATTGACTTATAACATGACATGACTATTGATCCCGAAAAAGAGTAGCGTTGAGGGATCAATAGCCTTGGGATGATTAAATAATTCAAATAATAATGTTCGTTACATAATAACACGGGTAGCACCACGGAGCGCAACTAATTACTAGGTAAAAAAACGGGATTAAAATTACACATATTTGATATATGATCACGTGATCGAAAACGCTCTGCGTTTGGTAGGATCGCTGGTGACGTCACACTATTACAGATGTCAATGAGTTCTTCTTTGAACCAATATTCCCTGACGCAGCACATTATGATTTACATTCGCATAAAATCAAAATGCATGAATGGAAGGTCCCATTTGTAAGAATGCGAAAAGCAAAGAAAAGGACTCAGTAGATTTAAGAACATAAATTCAGCTCAAACGCAAGCCAAGTGATTTAAGCACAAATTACACTCTCTTATTCCATTCAGAGAATATTTTTTTGGTATTTTATCACTTACTTTATCGCAAAAGGTCCCTCGTTTGGCCACCATCCTTTTGACCGGCGATTAAGCTATGGCGATTTAGACCGTATTCTGGAACGGTTGATTCGTAAATGTATGCATTGATGGATCAAGACAAGTCCATTATGAATGTACGCGGGTTAACTACGAACCTTATCTGTGTTAGAAGAACACCAGGTAAACGTTTCATCCCTTATCGAAGGACTTCTTCAAGACATTTCAATTCGTTTGTAGTTATGAACCTGGTTGGAAGAGTTTTTTATTCTCAATATTTCAAACAAATCGAGCCAATGGTTCTAGTTACAAAATACACCGAAAAACTTCGACCCTGCTTTTACCCTTTAGGGGTGAATTTTCCAAAATCCCTCCTTAATGGGAAGTGTTTTAATAGGTACGACGCAAATGTTCCTCAGGACTCGGGACTTTAATTGAAAATGATCATCAAGCGAAATAGTTATTTGTTATACAAGAGTGAAAAGTTGCTTTTTAACCGCGTGCTTATAATTTTGATAACCGAGCAAGCGAAGAATCCTAAAATTGAATCACGAACGCAGCGAGTGTTTCAAAAATTAGAATCCTGAGCGTTACCGAGGGAATCAAAAGAGCACGAGGTAAAAAATCTTTGCACTCGAGTGCAACACGTAACTTTTCATCCCACTACAGCGAAGAAAGTAAATATTTTTAACCAAATTCAGTTTCATCTAGCAAATAAAAACGCTTTTGCACTCAGATATCGAAGAGCAAAAATTCTCTTTCCCAGATAGGGGGATGAAAATTAATTTAATAATATGCAAATGGGACAGAATGGCAAAGAAATTATCGATATGATTCTAATTGTTGTGGTCAATCACGTGAAATATGATTATTTTAAGACTTACGACAAATTCGTGAAGTTGAGAAGTGAAATTGGCGTGGAATATTTACTGAAGGTAAGTTTTAATTGCTCTATTTTCTCAAACTCGAAGTGAAAAGTCGCTTATGCCGCGTACAGACTTAAATTCCGCGTACATGTTACATTACACAAGTGTGGACGCAAATTCTTTCATTTCATGGTACATTTCATGTTCGTTGCGTAAGTATGTACGTGGCGTAAGAATCTAAAACGTTTTGTTTATTAGAAAAGAATACGTTGGCCACACGGAAAGTTAAGCGACAGACATTTATTTAATACCAACAAAGCGAATCTCCGTCAGGATTATTTTTCTTTCCTAGAAATAATCTTAGTTCACGTCAGAAACATTTTCACATGTACGTCTGGAGCGAGTGGTGTGACATTCAGTTAGCGGGCCACTGGCCGTCTTGGACACATTCACACTGTACACATTTCTATTTTACTATAATCATTACGACCTCTGTGGTGCGGTGGGCGAAGGTCCGCCTGCGACGCAGGAGGTGGCGGGTTCGTTTCCCGCCTTGGGACAAATGTTTGTACGATCTACAGGTATTTGTTCCGGATGTTCTGGTTGTTTTCTATTTATAATTAAAAATATATATCTATCTATGTAGGTATTGTGCTGTATTATTATATCAGTTTTCTAGTACCCATAACACAAGCTCTGCTTAACTTGAGACTAGATAATGCTGTATGAATTGTTCAGCATTATTTATTTATCATTAAGTATTCTAAATTTTAATGAATAATTGTCAATTTACATTTTTTTGTTTGCCGCCATAATTATGAAAGATACCTATGCAATGCGAAATAGGTGTTGGAGTAACTAGTTGTCCCTACTAGCTTACTACTTAACTTACATCTCAGGTTATAACTGCGTTCCTCCGTAGTGGGGCAATAATCCGATTATGCAAAGTTACACCTAAAAGACGTGCCTTATATTATGTACGCCATACACGCTACGGTCTACCGGAGAGGTCACCTGTGCAGGTTTGCTCGTGAGAATCGGTAACGTATCTGGAAACATTCCGGTGTTCAGGAGCGACTTTAGACACACTTTTCAGTGGTAGCCTATAATACCGCAGGTAACACTTAGTTCTATTTATATTACATTTATCTATTTACTTACTGCTAATGTGTGTAACAACACAAATTAAAGCGCCAAGCACGCTCGCAAGATTCACATCAACAACGTCTTGTTATAATCATTATCTACACATTTCCCTCACAGGGTCACACACAGGGGGCGCCGTGACGTTTAATATAATTAAGAAGTACCTTTCGTTAAGCCGAGTGCTCACCATCACTTCAGAAAATCTGCTAAATATTATCTTTTTTCGGTAAATGAACACACCGTTTTCTCTTTTAAAAAAGGGACGAACAAACTTAAAAAACAAAATAAATATCGGTTAGGTTGAAAATACTTTACGACACGGGCTCCTACCATCATCGGAGCAAGTAACAGAAGTTTGTTACCATTTTGGGTTTTGACAGTTTGCAATCCTCATTTCATCTTGTCTCTAGTCTTGGAACACAAATTGTACTTAATTCGTAGCGTGATTAATTGTTGTAGATTTTTCATACATTATCAAAAACGTGTGTTCATAATATGCGGTTGAACTGATGTGCCAAGTACAATATTTTCAATCGGCAGTCTAGTGAAAACCTAGCTTTACACGAACATATTATGGTAATAACGCACGGAGGTAACGAAAATTAGCTTTTCCTGAAAATTACCTGAACGCTGTCACAAGTGAAATAATATAGCCATTGTCTTAACGTTCCGAAAATACCGCGATTATTTATGTTGTTAGCTACCTCCATTACAGGAACATACAATAGGGTGAATATGGAAATTTGGAGAACTCTCGTGTTCAAATTTATGGACAAACTGGCTTCCGCCCGCCGCTTCGCAGGCGATTTCCGGGATACAATAGCCTATGTCCTTTCTCTGAATACTATCTCTTTGCCAAATATTAAATAATTTCATTCCTGCCGTTCAGTTAACAAAATGCAACAGAGTTACTTCCGCTTTTTTATACAGGTAAGTAGGTTTTTATCTAGGACAAAATGGTTACTATTTTCCGGCATTATTTTGTTATGGGAGTATTTTAGAATTATTCCCAATGCAAAAGCAAAAAGATAATCGAAATCGATCCACAATTGACGGAGAAATCGATAAAACAAACATAACATAAAGCTATACATAGAACCGCCTCCTTTTTTCAAGTTCGATTTAAAATGCAAATGCCCTTCAAAAGTGGCATTCCAATGTTATTTATGTTAGAATGACACCTTTTCAAGAGCAGGTAATATGCATAATAATATATTAATGAAAATGTTTCCATGGTAGGTATCGGTTGAAAATGTTCTTCAGATTAATTAAACCAAATTGTGCTTCTGTTTAAAATTGTATATTTATATAAATTTATTGTGTGTCCGTAGTAACAAATAAATGTTTATGTATCTATCGGTGCAAGTTCATCCAGCTGTGTTCAAAACCTGATCGCCGCGACGACGACGGCCGCGCAAGCCGGCTCCACGCGATCCAGGTCGCAGGATCCAGGGAACATACCGGCTTGTGACATTTATTTATAGCTACAGCAGATACATACATAATAATACTAACGTGGCTATAGTCTGCAATATGGATGTAATATTTTCTAAACTTGAATGTAGAATTGAAGTTTTCTTAACTTTTTTATTTCGCCTAAATGTGATTAAAAGATTATGATTTTTACTCAAATATTGAGCTCTAAGCTAAGATTATGAAGGTGGCCTTTATAATCATAATTTTATGATCTACTTTACTACTATTATCAAAAAACGTGTGTTCATAATATTCGGTCACTAAACAGTGGAACCCGGAACACGGCACATTACAATAATATGTATAATAGAACCGCATTCACCCTGAAGAAGTCCCTCGTTAAGAGATGAAACGTTGGTGTTCTTCCAACACAAATAAGGTTCGTAGCTAACCCGCTTACATCCGTAAGGAATGCGTCAAACAACGATAGTTTTTATAGTAAAATATGTATAATAGGAACAAAAAACAAATATATTTATGAACACAACAAAATATGATAACATTAAAACACAAAAACAATCAGACAAAATGTGTACAAAACGGCCTCTACTGGGTCAAAAATTGTCCCTGTATGTACAGAACTACATCACAAAATTACTGGGAATATGCGGTCTTGTACACAGAACTACTAGGAATAAGCGAGCATTATGCCGCTTCAAGCCAAAGCTAGGTGCGGGGCTAGTTAGGTAGAAGACTGTGCGCTATGGCGCTCATTAGTGTAGGCCTATTTCTAGCCTTGGACTAGATTAATACTGACGATGATAATGATGAGGCAGTGTCGACGCTACGATAGTCTGTTCACAAATGTGCATTAGTTATTGACTACTAAAACAATGCCATAAACGCTTTATAGGCGGGGTAGAGGTTTAACTACCCCATTAGGTGTCGAACCGTAAGTTTCACTCGCTAGAGGCACCTTCGTTTCCGCACCATTGCTCAGTTCAATCGCTCATACGGTTAGTTGATATAAAATTTTATGAGTTGCCTACCTGGTATGCTTAGATACAGCTAGGTGTACATGTACGAGACTATTGTGTGCGGAAGAAATACTTGCCTATGGCACGTTTGTGAAATAGCAAAAAACCTTCAAAATCGGTTAAAAATTGACGGAAAAATCAGCAAACATACGTTAATATAGCTAAATATAGGACCTCCTCTCTTTTCAGAATTCGGTAAAAAACATAAAATTCATCGTTGTTCGTGAAAAATTCTATGAAACAACTAAAAGGTTACATTGTTGTTGCAATAACGGAAACAGGTTTGTTTTCACAAATTGCCTGAACAGAGGGGAGAGTGGGTCACAGTGTAAGCGAGTGCAGAGTCACAGTAACAAACAACATGCTCAGGCAAGGATCTATTTTACACTTGATTACTTGCTTTAACCATTTTGTCATCTTTTTATGTTATTATACACTCGAGAGCAATGAATCCGGGTCACTCAAAGAATCCAAAAAATCTCGGAAAGTAAGAATGCTAGGTTAATGCAATAAATTGTATTTAATAGACAATTTAATACTCCTTAAATGAAAGTTAAAAAAATATGAGTCACCATACATTTTATTTACACAAAATTACATAAAGAAAAAAAACTGCTGATCTCTCCTTAAAACAAAAATAGGAAACATGAAATTTTTGAACTTTATGACGATTTTCTTGAATTTCAATACTTCGTATTACCTCCTCGTGCTTCCATTACTGCGTTTACGCGGTTTGGCATGCTGTACACCAAGTTCCTTATACGATTTTGGGGAATATTCTCCCATTCCTCTGTGAGAGCAATTTTGAGCTCAGGAAGCGTGATTGGGGGAGGGTTTCGTTGTTTTACGCATCTCCCTAGCTCGTCCCAAGCATGCTCGATCGGGTTGATATCCGGGCTGCGCGCTGGCCACTCCATACAAGTAATGTTCATCTCTTGAAGGTAGTCATTCACAATCCTACCTGTATGAGGTCGGGCATTGTCATGCATAAATATAGCATCCTCACCCAAATTGACCATAAATGGACCAACGTGTTCGTTGAGGATTTCTTCCACATATCTTACGCTAGTTAAAGAGCCGTTTTCTATGATCACCAGCTCTGTGCGACTTTCAGAGGAAATTCCGGCCCACACAAGTACAGACCCACCACCGTAGGCTACTTTTTCTTCGATGCATGCTTGCTTGAATCTTTCCCCTGGTCTTCTATACACTCTGTGTCTTCCATCGTGCTTGTAGAGCATAAATTTTGATTCGTCGGAGAACATAACTTTCGACCAATCTTCAATACTCCAATTTACGTGGACGTACGTTGACCCGGATTCATTGCTCTCGAGTGTATTTAAGTTCCAGAGTTTTTTTTTTGGTAAAAGCATATTATTTCACGAGGGACTAAACAACCCCATTGGTGTGTCGTGGTTGTTTTACAATATGGAGGATGACAAGACCGAGTCACAATGGGTGGTTTTCGCCTGAGTGAAAAACGATACTCTTCACTTCGATTGCGAGAAAATAAAACAATCAAAACATACCTTCAGAATATATTTCACACAGTTTTCACTTCTCTAGTTCACGAATTTGTCGAATCATTTTCTTTATTTCTTTGCTATTCTGTCCCATTTGCATATTATAAACTTAATTGTCGCTTGATGGCATTTTCAATTAAATAATCCAAGTTCATCTTTATTTACATTTGTAGTAACCAAAAATTCCAGAGATTTCGCGGTGTTACCGCATAGTGAGTATGCCTCTTCCAAACCCTCCTTGGGTTTTGGGATAAGAATACAAGAATTTATTAATAAAAATAATATTTTACACGTCACGTCACTGGGAATCATATAAGCGAATTGGTGATCGGGGTAGGGGGTGTTAAAATACGCAGAAGAAGGCGTCTGCGATTTTATGAAACAACAACTTATATTGAAAGATTAAATAAAAGAGAATAGAAATCTGGGTGACACATCAAGAGAACTCTGAAACTACAAGACCTACGAAGCTGAAATTTTGCATGGAGTTTCCTTTTAGGACGTAGGCATTCGCTAAGAGCGAATTATTGGAAATTCGTTTTCTAATGTAGTTAAAATGGTGTCAAATGACATTTTTAGATATTTTTGAACAAGGGTGTGGAGTCAAAGTTAAGCCAATCACTCACTTATCAAGAAATTTCAGGAACTAGTAAAGCTACGAGGTTGTTGCATGAAAATTTCGATGATTTAAAATAACTATTTTTAGCCGGTGCTTACGTCCACCTGCTAAAACAGTTTTTTTAGAAATTCACATTCTTCCGTTGTTATGTACCTACCTCATTAAATTTCTAATAAGACTATATCACAGAGATCTTTTACTAAAAAAGGGAGATAATTTACATATACAAAAAATAAAAAGGAACCTAAAAATGATCCTTGTGGGACACCTAATTAAAATTTTGAGCATCTAGATCTTTCTCTCCCAATATCTACTTTTTGAACTCTATCTGAAAAATAAGATTGCATAAGGTCCAGTGCCTTGTTGCCGATACCATAGTGTTTCAATTTTCTAGTTCCATGATCTGTACCATGATCTAAACAATCAAAAGCCATAGAAAGGACACAAAGTATGCCAATAGCGTTTGTCGCTTAATCCCAGGCATCTACTATATTTTTTATTAGAGCTGTGTACCTCCTTACATTTTTCAACAGATGATTGTAATAATTTAACCGCCGTTGAAGGTGAGGAGTTTACAGTTTAGAGTAAAAACTTTAATACGTAACAAAACCTACCTTCTGATAACTTGTACTACCAACACAAACAAACAAAACACTATCGACACTATCGACTCATTAACATCCTCTTATCATACCTAATCTGGTTTAGAACATTCGGGTTTTACCCAATTTTAAGTACAGGACGCGACTTTTGACTGCTCTTTGGAAGACTATCACACTAATATTAAAAATGCGAAAGCTTGGATGAATAAAATGTTTGTTAATTCTTCACGGCAAAACTACAGAACGGATCGGGCTGAAATTGCATTGATGATCAGCTGGAATCAAAGTTCTTGTTATCCCATAAATGTACCCCTGATATAAAAATAACCTTGAAACGCTCCCATATGAAAAAACGCATGCGAAGGTAGAATCTAGTGGGGAATAAGGTTCATAAGGGGACTTCTTAATTTACGTGACTATCTCACTAATATTATAAACGTGAAAGTTTAGATGGATGGATAGATGGATGGATGTTTGTTCCTTTATCACGCCAGAACGGCTGAAAGGATCTGGATGAAATTTGGCACAGAGATAGATTATAGTCTGGAATAGAACATAGGCTACTTTTTATCCCGGAATTCCCACGGGAACGGGAATTACGTGGGTGAAACCGCGAGGCGCTGCTAGTTAAGAAATAACGATGGGTTAACCTACTCATAAAATAGAAACTGTTTTTTTTAAGTAAGTATAATTAAATATATTCTAGTGAGTGAAATCAATTACTTACCTTTTGTTTAAGGTATACAGAAATTTAGAATCAAGAATTATTTTGTAAACAATAAAGTTACTGAACAATCATTACGGATTTTACCCTCAAAAGTCGCAACAAAAAGTCGCCTCTCAGACTACCTCCATTAGAAATTAGCATCGCTGACCTGCACAAACAGCATTGCTTATTGTCCTCAACTAAATCACAGAACTGTGTAAACAGCAGATTAGTAGTTGTGATTGATATAATTGTCGGCGCTCCAACTACGAAACTTGACTGTGCTACCAGTAAAATCAAATCCAATTAGATATATATTGTTTTCCGTTGGAATAGCTAGTTCTTTCTGAACTCGAAAATTTAAGTCATTATCATCACAAAAAAATGGTTTATTGTCAAGCTCGGCTTTCTAATGTTATTTTGAGGTCGATTCATTTGATATCGTTTTGCAGAGTAGGCGCCTTGATTTATCTGAATTATCTAATTTGGGATAATGAGTGAGCCACGGCAGTGAACACAGGGTCAATTGGAACGGAACGTTAATGTTTACTGATCATTGACATTTGATACGAGAGTTGTTTGTGTGTACCAACCTTAAATATAGAGTGACAGTGGAATGTGGGCTGCCTCGGCTGGAAAAATATAGCGACTATACATATAGAAAGCAGAAACTGTAAGATGACATGATCCTGGCTAAAAACAGTCAGAGCCCACAGCGGGGTAGATGATACATCCACCCCGTTAAACGACGGTGTCGGCACCACCGGGGACGATCAAACGGGGCAGGACGACCGGGGTGGATGGGATCGACTCAGCACTGCGATCAAATGTTAGAAACATCGGCAGCGTGGACAAACATTACCTAATCAGTGGTGTACCAATAAGTGTGTCTCTACATACGACATCTGTTCTCGTTCAAACGATGCATTACTTACTTTGCAATTGTTGAGTTTGTTGAGAGCTTTACGGAGTAAAGAAATGGACCTACTGGATTTATTCACACAACATCATCTAGCCCCAAGCTAAGCAGAGCTTGTGTCATGGGTACCTTCCAGATAACATTTTTTTTTGTAAGAAAATACCCAGTTCTCCCGCAACAAATATCTGCAGATAGTACCAACATTAGTGGCGAGGCGAAAATCGAACCCGCAACGAATAATAATAAGAACCGAGACGATACGGTTAGCCGGAATACGGTGTGCCGTTGCTGCAGACATGAGTATACTGCGACCTGCCGCGACGGCACGCCGCATAACGGCCAACCGCTACGCTACTGCGTTTTTGGCCTTACAGTAATGATGGTGACTGTATTAGTCTATAAATGAAGTCTATAAGAATTTGACCTTTTCTAAGTGTACATTTTTTTTGACGGAAATAAAGAATATTTGGATTTTTGAATTTGAATGCATTTGTTACCGTCAAATATCCAGGAACCTTACCAACATGAAATATGCAAAAAAATCAAACTAATCGTTATTTTTGTCACATTACGACGAGGGTATACTTTAGCATATGAAAAGTAGAGGGTGATCCAATAAATCACCGCACGACAGACCATCAGTCTTGCTATTGAGCTCGCTAAACGATGCCTTTCATTTGAAGAGTACAGGGTAAGCCAGAATATGTGTCTGAACACATAGGTACCAAGTGCAGCGAGAGAGGATTTTTTTTATATCTTGATTGTAATTTTCTTTTTTAATAAAGAGTTACCTACGTCATATTTATATATATATATATACATACATATAGATGGAGCTAAAGAAGTTTTACTTCAGTCACTTTCAGTAACTTGGTTCCTAATACGCGTGTACCACGATACTCTAGCTACACCGGTATCGCTTTAGGTTTGTATGGAAAGCGACAGAATAGCGATAAATTTCAATGAATTTTGTGATTTCGTGGAGGAGGTGAACGACTTGTATTGCCGCCGTATTTGGCTCTTACCTTGGCATATGTAGATTACAATAATTAAATCACAGCAACCTAGTTTTCAAATGTTATAAGAGTTAGAGTATATTTAATTAGGTAGAATCGTCAGCCGATGCGGTCGTAAGCCGCGTCCGCCGCATCATGAGCCTGTAATTAATTAAGCATGCAATGCAGGTTATTGCAGGTCATTTGTACTGAGCTGAAGTGGTACTTCTACTAGACCACCAAACCAGTGCAGTAAACCAATTATTATTATTATTCACTTCATTTATTTATGTGCTGTGGTATAGGTCAAACTTGCGCCGCCACCTATTTTATCTTATTATTACGTTGAACAAAAGAAATTTAGAAAATCCATCGTACCGTTTGTAATACCCGTTAAAAGCTTTTTTTTAATGCCTCTGTAATAGTTTTACTCTATTTAGTTTAGCCAGAAAATCGAAAATAGATATTGGTGACCATCAAGGGCAACTTCGATATTCTGCCTAAACCTAATAGAATAAAACTATTAAAGAGGCATTAAACAAAGATTTTAACAGGTATCACAAACTATGCGATGGACTTTTGAAATATTCTTTATTCGGTGGTGGCGCTAGTTTGACCCATACCACAGCCTTGATATCTCGTTAAACATACATTTTTAATATAGAAAACACAATCAAATATTATGAAACTATTCTACAGTAAAAAACATATCAAAACGGTAGAACACCGGCCGCGAAGCTAGGCTCAAGCAGCCGGTGACTAAGGCTGCAAAGAGAGGAACTTCCTGACGATGCGCGTGATAGATTTGAAGGCTTTTCCTACCTAATAAATTATCTTATTTGGATAGGATCATAGAATATCCTAGATCAAATTACAACCTAATATTTTGGGGAGTTGAGAACAATAAAATCAGGAGTCAGAAACTAATAACTTTATTTCTTTAGGCTTGCAAAATAAGCACATAGGTAGAAAAGCCAGATTCCATACCATAAATTACTATCAAATAGGAAATAAAGTGATATTGAATTTCTCTTCACTTCAATCTTTTGTCCACTGATGGAAGAAGTGAACAAGAAACCACCAGCACATTTACATAATCACTTATACTTCTATTACAAGTTCATTTTATATAAAAGCATTAAATCATAGAAATATTAACATTCTGAAAGAATAGACAACCTTATAATTTAAATTTGACCTTCCACAATGTCGATGCTAAAACAAGCTTGGATGTAGAAGAAAGTGCTACAATATAAAATAGATTTCCATAATCAGAGATATATTATGCTTACAGGGTCAAAGACTAGTCACAAGATATATATCTAAATAATACTTAGCTTTTAGCTCCGTCTGGTTAGGCTGCCGATCCAAAAGTGGGGCCTACTGCCATTTTTGGATCGTTTATAAACACTCCGTTATCGAAAACAAGCTTCAACTAAACGGCGCGGCTATCACACAGCGCCGCCACCACCGATTTGGCGGCAAAAGTCGTTACAACAATTTATTTAGTTTCTTGTTACTAAAAATACTTTCAGAACATATCAATTATATCAAAAACTGTACAAATAATATTCCACGTATTTTAAATCTTGTGGCATTTCATAAAGTAAATAAACCAATAATTATCAACGCCGCTATACAGATCAAAGTAATGTGAGAAAGAGATTTGATTAAATTAAAATACCTATAAAATCCGAAAACTATTTTAGAGACACATTCCACATTTCGTAACCACAATTGTGTACATTATTCTATTACGGCCAATCGTGACCTATACTTCGTCCACGAAGTAGCTCTCTCTAGGTACTTAGTTTAGGTAGGTACTCTATTTTACATAATTTCAACTTACGAAACTAATACAATTTTATTTTAAAATAAGAACTTATTTAATTACAAAAAGACTATTTACTGGTACATTTACACCATACTTTATATGATAAAACAATAACAAGATAGATGATAATATTACCAAGTAGATACTAAGAGTAGGTACATTTTTATTTGGCTTTATTAGATGAGACATAAACAAGTTAGATTAAAACTCTAGGTAATATACTACTATAACTATTTCTAAAGAAGCAACATAGGTATAATAAGTAAGTATGTATGTATGTATGTAGACGTTTCGTGAGACTAGTTTTAATGTTGGTTATTTTGCATTACATGATGTCTGATTATCTCATAACTTGTTTATTTTAATTATTTGGCCAATTACTCTGTATGTACTGCCGTAACCTCCACCTGCTGCCAGTGAAGCGTCAGTACCCGGAATTGGAGGCTAGAGCAGCTAGGGCAACTACTACTGTTCATGCTGATCACATCCATCCGCTGCCAATGGGAAATCAGCAGAGCCTCGAAGCCCACAGCGTTAGCCAACTACCGACTGTGCTTCTCACGTCCATCCGCTGCCGATGGGATGATTGCACCCAGCAAGAGGCCACACAGCGATATATAAATATAAATAACACAACATTTGTTTTCGCCGTAAACATGGCCCGGATCATGTGCCCGCTGAGATTTAAGCATCATTTTACATTTACCAACTGTAGGAAAGTATTATTTATAATTTTACATTCATTACATACTTATTTATGTCCAGTTTGAATATTAAATAAAGACGAATAATATACTACAACGATAACAGAAGGTACTTATTTACCCTACTTAATTGTAGTCTTAAGTCTGAACATACCTACAATATTTTTTTTTCACTATATTATATTACATAGCAATGTATCTAGTATTATCCACACATGGCATTTACAATAACAGTGTTTCTTTCACCCATTCTCCCGGCCCGAATAATAAATTTTATTGGTTATGAGAATAAATTAGAAACGCCTATGGTCCAACTAATAATACTGATTCACGTAAATACATTAAACTTTTTATTTGTCTTTTCTTTTTATTTTAACTACGTCTAAATCAAAACCGAACGTACCTTCCTACATTTCTATTCCAAGCTTTTATCGTCTAAAACAACATTTATACGGATTCACACAACTTTACTTTTTTTTTTTCATCGTTTGGCCAATCTGACAATACATTAAGTATTCCATACTTAAAAATGTTTGTAACACGAATATTATTATCGTGAATTAGTGTTGCATAAGAATCCATCTACATAAACAACGATAATTTAAATCTAATTTTGATTTATTTAAATTAAGGATTGTACGAGTCAGCAAAATTTGTAGGTACCTATCAAAAGAAAAATCTCCTTGAAATTCTAAGTTATAATGAGCCAGGCAGGACTAAGTAATACGTACCTACTACTACTTCTTTTTATGCAATGGTTAATCAACATAACAACAACGTAAGTACCAAAGACTTACTTTTTTTTTATTTAAATTATGTATTATTAAGAAACATAATTCATTTTATCATCAAATTGCCTTGATTTGATTTACTTTGTCCGTACTGTCAAAGTATAGTCAAAGTTATAGTCAAGTCTGTTTTCCTCTGACCGATGGACCTCAATATGTATACTCGCTATACCCGCTGCAAATATCCAAAGTATACACCAAGCCTACGGTCGCCAGCGGAAGGACCTATTACTTTTAGCTTTTGTTTACCTCTGGCCCATGGACCTTGATTTGTATACTCGCTATACCCGCTGTATTGCAAAGAATATCAAAAGCATACACCAAGTCTACGGCCGCCAGCGGAAGGATTTTACCGTACCATCTTGTCTTATTTTCTCAAGTATTAATGTCAGTTGCAATGTTCTTATTAAACACAAGCCTTTTTTTTTACTTTTACACGTAGATAGAAAGGTAGATCTTAAGAGTTTTATTCACTACAAAATACTGACGATTCCGTCACAGCAAAAACTACTCACGAGTTATCTTGTACGGTAGACAGTAAGATAGACAGAGGGCTTTTATGTATATATTTTGCCATATTATCACTGCACATTATATTAGTACAGTCACTTTTTTTTTTGTCGTTTGTAGTAATATAAATTGAACAATAAATAATGCGGGACAATACCTACACACAGCAAAACATAGCAACAATCTAAAAATTGCAGATCGTACAAACATTTGTCCCAAGGCGAGAATCGAACCCGCAACCTCCTGTGCGGACCTTCGGCCACCGCGCCACATCAGTCGCCAAAATCAAGTTAGTTAGAAATTTGTACAAACTACCTTCATAAATTTATTTATTTGTTTCAACCACTAACGCTGTTAGGTACTTAAACGAGACTTGCACTTAGACAATCGGTTTATTTATAACTTCTAGCCAAGTTTGTGTGTGGCTTCGCGATGCGACCGCCGACAATAGGCAAACTCTTTCTGGTTTTTAATGTCTTATAAATAAGAATAGTTAAAGTTATTGGTGAATACAGAAATACAATACGAAAATAGTGCGGAGTAACGTTGTAACCAATAAGTTTTGTTAAAGACTAACAATAATTATTTATGCTATAATTGGCGTCTGTGCCAATAAGTGAATTAATGTGCCCGTCGTTACTGTACACTTTAGTATGTTTGTGGTGGTTTAAATTCAGTTTTTATTTTCTAATGGCCTGTTTCATTGGCGACTGGAGGTTTGTGCTACCATATTGAATTATTACGTCCGGCCCTTTTGCAAAAGATAACTACAAACAAATATTGGTGTATATTATACATATATTCAAGGCTAACCGTGTTTGTGATCTCAAAGCTGCTGTGGTTCGCTTGAGTACATGTTCCCCTCAGTGATTTAAAAACACCTTGTGTGTTCTAGTACGTATATTACAATTTTCCATAGTATTTAGACGAGTGTTTTGAGTATTATTTTAGCACTTTTGGACCATAACGATCCTTAAAATCCCTACCGCCTTGCTCCAAAGGATGTTTTCCAATATTTATGAAAGACGTGAAAAAGAAAATACCTTCATTTCGAACTGGTTCCTACACTGCTATTACAGTAGGTATGCCATTTCAACATTACAGACGTTATACTACATACTTATTCGACTTATGTCCACTCGTTTAAGCAACTTTATGTAATGTAAAAACTAGAACTGCTTCTCATTTAGAATATTAATTTGCAGAAATCGAGGGTACAAAACTAACAACCCGTTGCGGAAATTTTGCCTTGAAAATCTCTGTGTAGAATCCCATGTCTTAAAACAATTGAGCAGAGGGTCTGCTTCAGAGCTTTACCTGCCTTTGTGGCATCTACCGCGCTGCTCTTCGTCCAAATTTCGTTCGATAGTTTCGACGAGCATATCGATGTGGTCGTTTCAGCAAGCAGCGCTGTCGTGGGATCGGACATTGGTAGCGCCACGTCACCATTTTAGCTGTTGCCGATTGAAAAACACTGCGTCCGTCACAAATCGCCTTGAGCACACCGTTGTCCTCGAGGGATACTGCAGGATCCAACCTGAAACTTATACAAGAATGTATTAGAATTTGAAGCAGTTCCAGGGTATCCCACTTCTGATGATAGATTTGAAGGCTTTTCCTACCTAATAAATTATCTTATTTGGATAGGATCATAGAATATCCTAGATCAAATTACAACCTAATATTTTGGGGAGTTGAGAACAATAAAATCAGGAGTCAGAAACTAATAACTTTATTTCTTTAGGCTTGCAAAATAAGCACATAGGTAGAAAAGCCAGATTCCATACCATAAATTACTATCAAATAGGAAATAAAGTGATATTGAATTTCTCTTCACTTCAATCTTTTGTCCACTGATGGAAGAAGTGAACAAGAAACCACCAGCACATTTACATAATCACTTATACTTCTATTACAAGTTCATTTTATATAAAAGCATTAAATCATAGAAATATTAACATTCTGAAAGAATAGACAACCTTATAATTTAAATTTGACCTTCCACAATGTCGATGCTAAAACAAGCTTGGATGTAGAAGAAAGTGCTACAATATAAAATAGATTTCCATAATCAGAGATATATTATGCTTACAGGGTCAAAGACTAGTCACAAGATATATATCTAAATAATACTTAGCTTTTAGCTCCGTCTGGTTAGGCTGCCGATCCAAAAGTGGGGCCTACTGCCATTTTTGGATCGTTTATAAACACTCCGTTATCGAAAACAAGCTTCAACTAAACGGCGCGGCTATCACACAGCGCCGCCACCACCGATTTGGCGGCAAAAGTCGTTACAACAATTTATTTAGTTTCTTGTTACTAAAAATACTTTCAGAACATATCAATTATATCAAAAACTGTACAAATAATATTCCACGTATTTTAAATCTTGTGGCATTTCATAAAGTAAATAAACCAATAATTATCAACGCCGCTATACAGATCAAAGTAATGTGAGAAAGAGATTTGATTAAATTAAAATACCTATAAAATCCGAAAACTATTTTAGAGACACATTCCACATTTCGTAACCACAATTGTGTACATTATTCTATTACGCGCAGAGTCCAGGAGTACCGCTTTTTGGATCTTTTTATTATTATTATTATTAAATATGGCAACTCTCTATGTTTCCATGGCTATGTCGTCCACTTAATTTTTTGTTTCTTGTTTATATTTCTTGTTGTTTTCCTTCTAAAGTCTAAATGGTTGAAAGGATTTTAAAGAAAATTGGCTGAGGCACAAATGGTATTTTTATTTTTTGAAGCTCGGAAATACGTGTGCTAAGTCACCGAAAGAATCTAGTTTTTTATTTAAAAAAATATACATTAAAAAGAAGTATATTGGTGGTACACGCGCATAAATAACGTAGCACGATATACTATATGTATAGAAAGGATATGGCTCCCCAAAACAACCCTAAAATTCGAAACAAAGGTCTCTTGAGGGACAAAACAGTGGAAAGTATTTTTCTTCAGCTTAACGGCTTTGAATTCATAGGTGGTACTCACATGAATGTGAAGCCTTATGATTTTTGCGCGGAAAAAGGTAGCTAACGTCCAATGTATGTTGATTTATGTCGGAACAATGAGCGTTCTAAGTCTTCTGGGATGAAAGGATTCCAAGCTCATCTTTGTTTTGTGATGGCAAAGAGTGAGAATCCGAAAAAACTCCTCGCAAACGCAGTTTTTACGTACTTCATCCAATTAGAATATAAATCTCATTAGGAATTTAAAATGAAATCAAAATAACTTAAAAAATATAAAATTTCCAGTTTTAGTTCCATAAAGTTTGTTCTGCTACCGGAAATTTTAGTTAAATTTCCGATTTTTCACTGAGCAAAAGCATAAAAGTTCTCGAGTGTTGTACCTGTTTAGTATCTAGTAGGTAAATAAGCGGGCAATAATTAGTTCTATTAGTGTTTAACTGTATTGGAAAAATGTTAATTATGAGCAGTCACTAATCGCTTTCGCTTGATACGCGAAATAATGGCTTCACCAGCTTACTGAATTGTTTATTGGGGATTACAACCAAATTTAAATTGTATTCTGGTGTCATTTTGTTGCTGGCAAGTTATTATAAGCTTTAGGTTTTTATTCAACGAGTTTCGGTTTTGGCCCTTTTTCAGACGAATGAAGGTAGGGTTTAATTTGTGTTTTTTTTTTGTAAAAAAGCTTTGTGCACAAGTTCGTTTAGACGCACATTGACTAATACGCATAATGACCAATGAAAAAACATAATGAATACGCAAAATAATCAATCGCAAAATAACCAATACGTGAAATGACCAATGGAAATAACATCATGAATACGCAAAATGACCAATCACAAAATAACCAATACGTGAAATGGCCAATACCTACGTGAAATCACCAATACGCCAAATGACCATATAATTTTTTAACCTCGACGACGCAAAAAGATGGAAAATGAATCAGAAAATGTCAATTATGTCAGATATTATGACGGAAAAATCAAAAACAAATACGTCATAAAGACTAAAAATTTCAAAAAACACAAATGTCACAGCAAATTTCAAATATTTCACTATTTACTTACGAGTATATATTTGCTGTGTTTATTCTGTATTCGTAAATAGTTAGTCGTAAAAGGTTTCACAAGAATTTGTTGCATTTTATTTGAAATAATTTATTCCAGCCTGAGGGGTACATGAGATCATTATGTGTGTCAAAGAATGTGTGACAAGGTGTAGACTGTACTATTCAAAGTATTTTTTTTTTCACATAATGTTTTTTTTCATCAATTAAGTAGTTCATCTTATCAAGAGAGTCTCACATCTTTGAGCAGTATTATCTGTGGATGCACAGGACGAAAAGATACCTACACGCACAATAGGAAGCGATTATACCAACCAAAATTGGAATACCTTTTATTACATGCTCATGAAAATTACTTTTCTCATAAACTGGGTAGGCTACCCTGTTTCATTCGCATCGCCGAATCGGCTACCGTTTCGTTTCATGAAACCGATGTTTGGTGCTTTATTCTTTGATGTTGAAATAAATGTTTTTTGAAGCGAAAAATCATTGCTTTCGTTGTTTTTCACTCTGGCTACGGGGCGGGTGGATAATATAGATATTGGAAAAGTATTAAACCTACTTCATCATTCATTGTTTTTTTATTCTTTGTAAGTGATGACGTGTGATGGAGCACGCTTTCCCAGAAGGAACTTATTCACCCTGGATTTGAAGACTCCAATATTGTACTCTGGCGGGAAAACAGACACTGGAAGCTCATGCCACATTTGGCAGTGCTTATTATTTATTTATTAAATTTTTGGTATGACACCTTCTATGACACATAACACAACCTCTGCTTAGTTTGGGGCTAGATAATGCTGTGTGGGTTGTCCAGCATTATTATTTTTTATAATTTTTTTACGTATTTCTAATCATTGTCTAGATAAGAGCTCCGAAAAACGTTCATCATCTTAAAACACTTTGACAACGACCATTGTTCCGATGTAAATCAACATACAACATTGGAGGTAAAAAAATAATCGGTAAATTACCACGGACCGCGTGAAACCCCGATCTGAATTGGCTTTATGGCTACCGCTCTGGGTAACGAATACCGCATAGGTGTGAACAGGCCTTTAGCTAAGCCTAATGCCACCCTATGCGTGCCAAGCTTAAAGCTACGCAATTTGGTCACAATGCATTATACGCGTTTGTTTGCGTAGTGACTCGCTTGGTGACTAACCAGGCACCTAGCTAAGCGCATCACTCACAGTGTGGCCAACATGATGCAATACGAATTTTCGCTAGAATCAGTCACTAAACTTAGCGAGTCACTAAAGTACACTAAATGCTTACGTGTTAGTGACTTATTGCTAAGAAGTAATAAGCGAGACTTTAGTAGTTTGGCATTAGCCTCAAGTGCCTCGGGGGATTTCTTAATTCACTATTGGCTGCACCAAGCAATTGTGTCACGAGGACAAACGGTTCCTTAAAGTCCAAGCTCCCATCGCGCCAATAATGGCGTTTAATTAGTTCTCTTCGAGATACTGAAACATTATTCAGAACAAAACACCAGAACTATCAACAAAGGAAAATAAACCTAATTATAAGAAAGGCACAGTTGAAATCCGTTAGTCGGAGATATCTATAATAGCGAAGTCTTCAAAGCCGTTGCAGCTGGCGAAAACCACACCGATTCAACTGTCTGTTCAGCTACGGAACTGGGGCATAGTACAGCCAGAGGCAGTGTCATAAGTTGCCGAAAGATTATGAGTTCAGTATATGTACATACTTCTTAATCTTAATAGAAGCAGTATTATTTCTCACTCTGACTAAGCTATGTCTATAGAAGAAGTCAGAGGTATACTAATTAGTCTGTGAGTCAGAGTGAGAAGTAACACTTGCACGGCAAGCACGGCGGCAAGCCGTCGACAGGGCCCTATGGCGGTCATAAGGGTGGCCTATGTCCAGCAGTTGACTATTAAAAACAAAATACTACAAAACTTGTTTTTACCATAGTTTTGATTTCCATTTTTTCAGTAGCTGTAGTATCAATAGCTATGTGATTGCCTGACCATTGTACAATTTGAATTACTGCATTATCTGCACAATGTTTGAGGTCAATAAAAGCGAAGGAGCGCTAAGGGTCAATATTGGTAGTTTACGGTCTCACGGTTCCAAACTTGGAGCACTAATGAATTAACTCCATTCTAAATATAACTGAAACTGTTAGGAAGCTTCTCTTATCTTATTTAAGGCTATTCTGATCGTCCAATGGAATTTGTTTTCTGATAAAAAGTAAGTTCGTTTTTGGCCGTAAGTTTTGATATGTAGAATAAATAAATAAATAAAAGATTTTAATTTCATGCAGTCTACACACTAAAGTCAGGAAAGCCGCCGACAGACCGGGGGATTGATGTCAGCAACTTTATTTTATCGAATCATGTAAGCAACAGTGCCCGTCGACAATGCCGACTTGCCAGAAGTTACTGATTCCTTGCCGCCGACAATGATTACCAACCCGGCGACACAACCCAGCGGCGGTTTCGGTGTTTTGACTCCTTTTAGTAAAGTAGCCAACATCGAACCCACCGGGTTGTATCGATGCCATTGGCGACTTCAGTCTAAAGTTTCATAAGAACTGTTTTCAAAAACTAGTTTCTGCTCGCGGCTTCTCCCGCGTTGTTTCTATAGAACCGTTCTAAGGTTATTTTTATCCCATCGGAACTGATTTATGGGATAAAAAGTAGCTTATGTTTTTTTCCAGGCCTAGAACTACCTGTATGAAAACTTTCAGCCCCGTCCCGTCAGTAGTTTTGACGCGAAGAAGTAACAAACCTCCATCCATCCATCCAAACTCTCGCAGTTTTCAAATAAGTGTGATAGTTTGCTGTGTTGAATGCGGCGGCGACGTGGATAGCTGAACGAAGACATTGACGGATTAAGCAGGGTTATGTTTATTATGTTGTGTTTTTTCTTAAACTCCATTGAGTAGGTATCTTCAAGGCTCATTGAGTCAAAAGTAAATGGGCCGGAATAATTTGTGGAATAACGAACTTACTTTTATCTCTATTTAGAGGAAGGAAAATTAATGTATGGCTCCTGACAAGACTATTCTTATTGCCTACATTTTAATACCAAATTAAGGTTAGAGAATGAAGGTAGAACTCAAAACCAAACCGAGTGCCGGCTCCCGTTATTCAGACGTTTAATTAGATTATCAAGGCACTTTGATTTTCTACCGGAACAATTCTCAAGGACTTTGAATATCTCACTCGCAATACCTACTCGAATTCATTTGATTGACGGTAATAATGAACTCACGGTAGGGCTTGTCCACCAGTTTAAAAAGTCGACCAGCGAGTTATGGAGAGGGCTATGCTCGAAATTTCTCTAAAATGTAGGATTCGCAACGAATACATCCGACAGAGAACCTATGGCACTCATTAGGGTAGCCTATGTCCAGTTGTAAACTAGTATAGGCTGATTAACCGACCAGGTGAGATGCCGAACTCGAACAATCACCATACCTACATATTCAGAATTCGGGTTCGGGTTCGGGATCGGGTTCCTAAGGAAAGTGTGGGCGGTCCAGTTCCAGCTTCGGCTGGTCTCGCCTATACCCTGATTATTGATAAGCCATTATCTCCGCAGGCACGCCGCCAGCCTCGTTATCTAAACTGCAGATTGTGCATTCATTTATGTAAAACGAGTCTTCGATAACGGCTCATTATCAGAGCCTTATTACCTACTGATAGGATCTCATTTTGTTAATTAGCTGCTTCGTTAGCAAAGCCTTTTAATTTAGACGTGTTGGCTTAGTTTTCACTAAACGTAAAAGTTTAGTCGAACTAGGTTAAAAGTTTCAACACGATTTGAAGTAAGTAGGAGCACTCAACGCTCCGTAGTTTGGTAAGAACGGACCTGTTTCGTAAAGTTCTTATTTGAGTTGACATCGATTAGGTTGTGTAAAATAAATGTAAAATAAAAAGTATCTTTTTACTCGTCACAGAATTACACACTCTAGCAGTGTTGGCTACTAGAATCTTTGTACAAACCAAATTGAAAAAAAAACAAACAAACAAATAATTATATTAAGTTACCTACAACAACTGTGACATCAAAAAGGTCATCGCTCAGCATGGTGCACAGTAGCGATGTCGCTACATTATCATTTCGATACAGTCATGAGTTAATATTATATATAAGTGCTAAATTAAGAAACCTTGGTTTGGTACCTATTTATAAGCATCTAAGGGAGCCCCCTTAAATATTTATTTTATTCTATTTATTGTTATAGCGGCAACGATCGCGCGATACGATAGCTCGAGGAAATAAAACTGAAACTGAACTGAAAACTAAACAAGAGCTGCTGTGAATATTATTCGGTTTTATTGAAGACCCGTTGCCAACGAAGTTCCAGAAACTTCAGGCAGCTTAGTATTTGATGGTCTGAAAATAGCGAATACCTACATAATAAGCTGTTTGGAAAGAGCAACGGGCGTTAACTGTTTTGGTAACTATAATACGTGCGCGAACAGATTGGGACGGTACCATAACAAAGTATATATTATTGTAATACATTATATTTCTCGTACAATCCGCGCGTTGGATGGAACAATAAAGGTTGTCGCAGATAAAAGGCGCATACAAATATGGGCTCCAACTAGTAACATTTAGATGCATTTCATATTGACGGCATCAGGTGAGAGGCAGCTCGCGGACCACTCGTTTTAAGTGGGCTTGCGGGAAGCCATTTTGCTACTGTAGGTAAATTATAGGTACCGAAATGTCACTAGTGTACTAAGCCCTTACTTGAATGCATATTTTGTGGTGCGTGACACCGGCGGCGTTGGATTAATGTGTGCAGAGCTTAAGGCACCACATTGTATTTTTTTTTACATAGAATTTAGTTTGTTTGTTCAAATACGGGACTGATAAATGAAAAAATAAGTCTCTATTTTCGTTTCACTTCAAAGTGGTTTAATTCAATTTTGAACTCACTCGAAACGAATATGTGTCATTTCCAGTTGAGAATTTTTTTAAGATTTAGCATTTTAATGAAACTGCCATCCCAGAGTCATTTCGACGCTTGTTCGTAAACACACGAGTAACTATTACCATCAGTGACATTCAGTTCAATTTTCTGTACCCACTGCAGTTATCGCATTGAGACGTTGTAACATTCATTTTGAGTGTTACTACCTATCTAAAACTAGGCTGCATTTACACCGTAGTTGTGTGAAGAGAGGAATTTGTACTACATGTACTAGTTTACGTAAAAAGTACTTAACTATGGTTCATCATCATCATTTCATTATCATGAAGTGGAAGCCAGATTACGCGAACTCAAATAATATATAATATTATACATATAATGGCTATTTTACTAGGGTGAAACCGAGGAGAACAGATAGCTCTCCTCGGTTTCACTGTACAATTTTGAATATTCCTGTAACTTTCCCATGGGAATTTCAATGTTTCACCAGGACTAAAAGTTGCCTATGTTACTACATCCTTTCAACCAACTATGCCAATATTCAAGTTGATTGGTTGCTTAGTTAGGGCGTGAAGGAACGACAAACAAACACATTTTCGCATTTATAATATTAGTTAGGATCAGGATAGTTAGGACTAGCGAAAGTGATAGGAAAGAACATCAATGTCACTCAACTTTTTTCATCATCATCATATCCGCAAGTGTACGCCCACTGCTGGACATAGGCCTTCATAATACCACGCCACAAATAGCAATTCTTAGCCCCTTCCATCGATAAATTTCTCGATTTGTATAAAAAGGCAGATACTGCAAGCTAAAGATAAAACGCTATGGCGCTCATTGAATTGTAAACATGATTAGGTTTTGCATAAATAATCACGCCCTTGTTCCTGCATCGACTTTCCCTGGTAAAAGACCCTCTTAAACTTTGTCGTAAGCTCGAGACCAGCGCTTTCCATGCAGGTGTTACACGGATGGCAAATTGCATTCGAAATGTCCTGGCGGAGCAGTCGCTTCGCTTTATATTGAGATCGTGTATTTTTATTATTAGAACTGTTTGTTCTCTTTTTCTAAATGGTTTTTTTAAGGCCAACAAGCTTTTATTTGCGCTGATCTAATCTACGTAACTTAAGCGTGAGCTGTAGAGTCTTGGAATTATTTAGTAGGCTCAATCAAAATTGGTTTTGTCTCTACCAAACAGTTTTCAAAAATTATATACGTAAGCCTCTCAGATAAGACAATACGATTTTGTGTTTGAAAGGACACCAACGTTTTATACCGCTTAACCCTATCATGTTCATATGAAATGGTCAAAATACAATATAGTTTTTTATAATAAAGCTAGCGGCCCACCCCGGCTTCGCACGGGTAGATTCTATCGCCTATTTTCATCAGGGCTAATGTAGGATTCTAATGATGAAATAATTTTTGAAATCGGTCCACTAGTTTCGGAGCCTATTCAAACAAACAAAGAAACAAATCTCCTCCTCCTTCCTCTTTATAATATTGGTTAAGATAACGATGCCTTTAGTAAACCGTCCATAGTGCGTTCGCTCGCCTTCGTTTGCTAGAGCCTGATCAACATTAGAATTACGCCAACACCTGTAAAAAAAAAATAGCATCCTGCAAACATTGCTACGTTTAAACAGCAGGAGAACTATCAATCAGAGACATTTACATTCAAAGTAGGGTCGTGCATAATTCAACGAGTTATTAAAGGGATGGTCCCATAAAGCGGGTTTATGACCCGCTTTAATAAAATACGGATTTGGTCTTCTGATTGAAACATAAATATCTGGCCGCCATGTTTGTTTACAATGATTGTTATAAAAATCTTTACAAAAGAAGTAGGACTTCTGTTATATTTTGAAGCTCCGATTAAAATGAGCTTCTCAGATTAATTGCTAGAACCTAAACCCGTAATTTTCAAAATAGCTATCGCGGCCTAATTCTTCCCTTAATCCTCGTGAAGTGAAAAACGCTTGATTGGCAACCCTAATAACGCTACGAAGTTTGGAAGGGTAATTTATTTTAGTATATTTTTAGGACGAGGAAAATTCTTTCGCACGAAATTCCATGGGATAAAACTGTCGATATAAAAACCCTTTTGCATTGTAATAATTTGACGTTAATCTTTATGTTTGCTAATGAATACGGGTAGGTATGGAATTTAAATCCGGTCTCCAATATGCTTTCATAAATATGAAAACGAACGAACTTATTTGTACACAGAAGCAAAATAACAATGAATAACAATTGATATACAGGGTGAACCAAAGAGTGACGTCAAAAAAAATGCCTCACCCCCGGGGGTACCTGAAAATATCTCATGTTCTCCGAGTTTAATACTGCATTCAAATTTTTTTTTTTAAATTCTTTGAATGCAGTATTACTAACTTTTAAAAATAAAATAAAGTCTCCATTCAGCAAAATATCCTATCTACAATATTTAAGGCACTTTCCCTTCATGTCGCATATATAGTCTTGGGACGCCCTGTAGATATAAAATTCATAAAAAAGGGACTCCTGTTCCACGCAGCACTAGGCCCTAGCTCTAAAGGTTCCCCGGTGCTCCCGGCATAGATACTGGCTTTTATTTTGGTCAACGAATTAGAATTGCCATTGAACGTGGCAAAAAGCTAAAGACGGTTTAGATTTTTAGAAAATAGATTTAATTGTAAGTAGGTATTAGTTGTAATTATTTCTGTTATTGAAATTTTCTACATAAATGCTTTTCGATTCCTTTTGATTTCATAAGTATTAAAAATTAAAAAAGTATAAGAAGAAAAATTATGTAAGTAGGCATAACAAACGGTAATTAAAATTCTGATAGGAATGGGTTAATCCAAAATCCTTTTCCAAACAAGAAAGGTGATTTGGAAAAATGGGGTCCACCCTTCCTACCCAGGTTATTTAGATGCCCCATAAAATATGTAGGCATTACGTAAGTGCTCCTGTTCCACGCTTGGATTATCCGCTGGCCATTATTTCGGCCATTGCGCCAATACTCTGTAATATGAAACGGTCAGTAACATGCCTCTGACCATTCCGAAAACAGACAAAATATCCTTAAATCCGGAAGACTTTATTTTTATACACCGGTTTAGTTAGAAATGTAAAGATTACAGATGTGTCTAAAAGACTATTGTATTTATGATCTAAGCAGAGAAGTGGCACTTCTGGAATATGATATTATTACAGAAAAAGCTAAATGATACTCATTGACTTTACAAGTAGAGGATCGCGTTTGACGATGAGTTAAGTAAGTACAGTTAACGAGTCTGCAAAAAAAAAAACAATCGCCATAAAAAATATAACAATGCACACTGTATGTATAAGTAAAAAGACATTGCCATTACGTTTTTTAAATCATCTTTATAATTATGAAGGCATGTTCGATAGCTAACATCAGAAAACCGGATATCTCATGTGAAAATCCTTTAAACTAACCCTGTAATAACTCCAGTCCAGTGTAATTCATCCCGCGCCGTTCCCGTCACCTCTCCGGACGTGGAGACGCTCTAATCCCGTCCGAGCCCACCGGCTGTCAATCACATGCCATGAAATAATGGTTATTCATGAATAACGTGTTTGTTTTAATAATAATAAAACACGTCAGAGTATTTTTGATGTAGGTGTGGATCTACGACGTAAATAAGTATTCGTATTATTTAACGAGTATTTATTACGTTTATTTTAGTTCCTGAAACGTTGAGAAAAATAGGTAAATAAACGCTATAAATACCCGTTATGAAACCAATAATCATGCGATCAGATTGCGTAAGTTTAAAAAAATCCATATCGTCGGGGCCCTAGCCGGAAGACTCTGATCTCAGAGTGTCCTCGATGAGCGCCCATTGAAATACGTAAGGGAATAAACCCAATTGTCAAGGAACTGTGATAATGATTCAATATTGTTTTAGACATTGAATTACACTAAATATTTAATTATAATTACAAACAATGAAACATTACTATAAAAGTAAAGGATTTTTAATTTCAAACTTCTTCAAGGAGTAACCATTAGCTACAAAACAAAATGAAGGTCTATTAACCAAAAAAAAACTCGTGATTCTGTTTCACTGTTGAATTTCGTCTCTTCAGTGAAAACAGTAGGTAGTTCTTTCAAGGACGTTAGAAACACATACTTATTTAAGGTGACGCATTGATAAACAATAATTTGAAATCAGGCGCCACGCCCCCATGAGCTCCCCGCAAGCAGCTCATACCCCGGTAATTTTACGCGGTTTGCTCGGCCCGCGCCGCCGTCTATTTCGCGCGCTTTTCGGTCGTGCGTAGCCGCGCTGGAGCATAGACGTCATGGAGTCGCATTACCTTTATTTATATTTTATGTCCATTTGAATATTATACATTTTTATAGGCAAGCTGAATTATTTTTGCCGGTACTTTAAGTATAAAATACATAATTTAACGGCATGGATGTTCAAGAGGTTAGAATTTTTGTAATATTAAACCTAAATTGAAAAATTGTCTTCTCGATCGTGCGCTTCCCTACCACGCTGGGACCGGACATAGATGTCATGGAGTCACCTTACCTTTATTTATTTTCCATTTAAATACTTTAATTTTTTAAAGTCGTCGCGCCAAGCCTCGACGGTTACCACCTACCTACCATTTACCTACTACCTACTATATAGGTTGTCTGTGCTACCACTGGCTTTTAATTAAACTTATGAATAATCGAGCGCAGAACCACCAAGGGTGATGAAGAGTTTGCTGCCCCTGTTTGTAGACTTCCTGTTTTTTGCTACTTTAAGCCGTAACTTTGAGAGGATGTGTGTGAAAGTGAAGCAATCTTCTTGAAGGATCCAGCTGTGTACGTATATAACTCTATCATTATCAAACGGCTGAACCGATGGTAACGAAGTTTGGTACCAAGATTAATTCTGAATTAAAACAAAGGCTAATTTTGATCACGGAAAAGAGAAGTGTTCCCGTGGGATGGTCAAATATTTGAAATATGTGTTTGCGCGGTTGACACCACAGGGCGCAGCTAGTATTTTCAACCGACGAAAAAACGTAGGAGGTTCTCAATTCGACGCGTATATTTTATGTTTTTTTTATGTTTGACCGCGCATAACTTTTTACAAAGTAGTTCGATTATGATAATTCTTTCACTATTTAAAAAAAAAAAAATTTATTTTATTTATTATATTTTAAAATTTAAAGTCGGTTTATAGTTTTTAAATCGGGCCAAATTATTCCGAAAAACTGTTTTCAGCCTGAGGTAATAATAATAATAAGCTTTAGGTAGAGCTCGCATGGATTTCTGTAATAGTTAAATTGTAAATGATTTGCATCTCATGTATTTATACTTTTAAACCTCTAGCACTCTACTTGAGGTCCACAGATGAAAGGCCTCACGTGCCTGAGATATCGGCACCCAATTACGTGTAGATTGCTTCTTGCGATGGGATGGCTCTTGTATCTATTTGTACAATTCGGCTCCGATTTTCTTGCTTATGTTGTTATAGTGCGTAGAAATGATTTCTATACTTCTCTATCTCCTTAATAAGCTACGGTTCATAAAAGGATTCAATATTCTAATAATAGATACTAAAGCTATGAGTCTACCGCATCGGTATAGGAGCGTACGCAACTTACGCGGTAGGGTTTCGTCCTGGGAATTCCCAGTTCTAAATTTCCCGGAATTCTCTGTTCTAAAATGCTCTGTTCTAAACATCCCAAAATGTTAGGTCAATTTGATCAGCGAAATCGTTAAAACATTTCCAAAATCAATTAAAACTTTGAATACAAACTGGTTTAGTTATTTATGATTGTTTTCCTCAAAAATCTTACACACTTTATCACATAATAGCATGAATGCATTGAAATAATATTTTTTATTTATTCATATTCTTAAATCGGTTAGAACTTTCGGGAGATTCCGGGAACTGGGAGACCATACCCTAAAGCGTAAGCTCCGATTCCGATGCGGTGGGCGCACAGCATAATGGACTCTTCTATATGCAATTGTACCGTCGGCGAGAGTGTCATCATCATCATCAGTATATGAA
Source organism: Eupithecia exiguata (assembly GCA_947086465.1). Classification (NCBI taxonomy): domain Eukaryota; kingdom Metazoa; phylum Arthropoda; class Insecta; order Lepidoptera; family Geometridae; genus Eupithecia; species Eupithecia exiguata. The sequence goes on from OX352228.1 coordinate 938,773, forward strand.
AAGCATCTTCCAGCATTCTTCCGTAGATCGGTTAGCGTCACGTTAAGCTGTAAAAATACACAGTTCCCTTAGACGTCTCTTTCGATCTAGGGTTTAGTTGGAGGGGTCGATTCTAACGCCGCAACCGCCATGGCTGTATAACTAGGGTTTAGGTAAATTATACCAGTACATAGTAATACCTACACGAGACGCTTGTCTCGTCACCTGATAAGGGAATTATCCGCTTCTAACTAGACGATAGATACCTACCCCGCTCTGGCAGCGGCCCAGTAGCGACTAACGCGATTATCAGGTCGGTATAACACGGAGGAATTAAGGAAAATGTAGGGTTCTATCTGGTTAGAACGGAAATAGGGTTAGATTCGATCTAAAGTGGGGTGCTGAAGTACCTACTCTACAACATGAAACCGTAACTAGAATTCATATTTTTTGGTACTTTAATTTTACTGTAGCACCTTCGCAGTTAGTGTTTTTTTTATGAAACTAGAAACTAACTTCAAACACCTTAGTATTTACCACAAGACAAATACGTATCCCTTGGTAATAAAATATTTTATGGGCATACTTTGGGATTATTTGGCGACAATAGCCAGATAAATTTTCAAATCGGTCTTTAATTGACAGAGATATCGACGATATCTAAAAAAAAAACGTACAGCCGAACATAAGTCCCCTCCTTTTTTATTTTTCGTGGGCTAAAAATAACAGAATGGTTCTGTTAACAAGTTTGCTCTTACTTTGGGCCCTGCTTTGGGGCTATATGATGCATTAAGTGTATAACAGACTACGAAGATGCTATAATATTTCATCTTAAGATAAAAAATCGCTCGCAATCACTATGAGCACCATCACACACGGTTAATATAATATATCTTTTCATATTATGGTATCTTAAAATACTGCGCGATAGGGCGACATCATCATGCCTTGCTATATTATTTTTACATAAAAAAAAATAAGTGTACACCTTCGCCGTTTATCAAGAAAATGAGACCATAATATAATTATTGTATCATAACATAACAGTGTGTGATACCTTAAGATGCTATAATGTTTTATCGCAAGGTATCTTAAGATAAAATGATATAGAATCTTCACCGTGTGTGACGACCTTAAATAGTACTTACGTACTTACAATACTATGGTGCCATTTTTACCTGACTACGAAAGAGTGTTATTATTTATTTCATTGTACAGTCAGACTCACAAACATTTTAAAATTAAATTAATAAAATCCTACTCAGATGGTATTTTTCTTACTCAACCACATCAAAATGTAGGCAGGTATTGGTTCTTAGAAGGACAAACGCCTCCCGTAACCTACTGTATTAAATAATGATAAAGAAAACCCCATAATGATCCTTCAGGGAAAAAACACCTTATTTCATATTATCTCAGTGATAAACTACAGTCTTTATTTGAGGGCAAATTATGTAAGTAGGCAATTTATATTTTGCTTGTATGGAATTTATGAAATGTTTGTGTAGGCAGGCGTTTAGGACACCTTATTTCGAGGGTGATAAAGATGCTTTTAACATGCTTTTATGAGAAATAGGCTCACTGGTTCATCGTTCATCGGTTTGAGTGAGAGGGTACTTTATTCTTAGATTTAGTTCAGAATATTGTGTACTTACTTGAAATATGCTGAACGGAGCGGGTCCTATCGTCACGGGAGTCCATTTTTGTTCTACGATTTATTAACTAACAGCGTCTCAATTATATTCTCCGGTGGTTTTGAAACATTGTGATTTTTCTTTTGTGATATGGGTTTTTTTGCCTGAAATAAACGAATTTATTTTATCATATTTATTTAAAATTGATAAAAAAACTGAAAACTTTGAATTGTATTAATAAATAATTTTATTAGTTATTTGTTATACAAGAGTGCAAAGTTGCTTTTTAACCGCTTGCTCAATTTTGATGACCGAGCAAGCGAAGGATTCGGAATCACGCGCGCAGCGAGTGATTCCTTAGAGTCTTTTCAAAAATTAGAATCCTGAGCGTTAGCGAGGGTATCAAAAGAGCACGAGGTAAAAATATTGGCACTCGAGTGCAACACGTAACTTATCATCCCACCTCAGCGAGGAAAGAGTATTTTTGCTCTTCGATATTTGAGTGCAAAAGCCGTTTTTATCTATATATATCCGCATCGTGCACGATGTTCTAAATTCAATTTACTAACAAAAGTACCCTTTCCGAGATGGAGGGATGAAAAAAATATTTTTCACTTCTCTTGCTCGAAAAGTGTATCATAATAGTGTAGCTTAGCAGGCCTAAAACTCGAGTTTAATCCCTCGGGCTAAAAAGTAATTTTTCTTTTTAATTTTTGTCTAAAATCATCAGCCAGTACAAAGCATTCGTTCTCTTACATAAAAACTCGACTTCTTGGTGCTCCGTCAACCTTTTTTTTGAAAATAGAACCGTCTTGGTGATGTTTTATGAAGGTTGATTCTTCCCTTCACGGTAGAATGCGAACTCTTTCGTTGCGGGTTAAATAGAGATTTAAAAAAAAAGATGGTATTGGCGCTAAATCTCTAGAATTTTCTTCATTCCAAATCACAAACTTTTACGTTTAACTTCCTGACTTTTACTTCCAAATTGTGAACGTGAAAAATGTCATCAAGTGATAGTGAAGATGCTAATATGCAAATGGAAGAAAAGGGCAAAGAAATAATTATGAATCTGTTGCCGACAAAATCACGTGGAATATATTTAAAGAGTTACGAAAATTTTATGAAATGGAGAGATGAGAAACGTGTGGATTCTTTTACAGAAGGGGTTTTTCTCACTTATTTTGATGAATTATCGAAAAAATTCAAATCGTCGACTCTTTGGAGCACATATTCAATGTTAAAAATGACCTTACAAACGAGACACGACGTCGATATTAAAAAATATGTAAATTTAACGGCTTTACTGAAGAAATTGTCCACTGGATACAAGGCAAAAAAATCTAAAGTCTTGACGACACAAAAAATCGAAACATTTTTAAATAACGCTCCAAATAAACAATACTTGGCAACAAAGGTAACCTACTACTTATGAACTCAACTCAAACTAAATAAATAGATACCTACCTACATACCTAAATTATGTACCTAGGTTATTACGATTAATAACACACTTATTTTTTTGTTCAACAGGTTGCTTTAATTTATGGAATCAGCGGTGCATGCAGAGGAATAGAGCTTGCTAATATAACGCTAGAAGACGTAGAAACGGATACAAACCTACAAGCTGTGAGTCTGCCGAACACGAAAACAAACAAAGAGCGTAAATTTGTCATCAGTGGAGAATACCTTAATATAGTTAAAGCCTATCAGGAGTTACGTCCCACTAATGTTTCAACGTTTGGATGAATATGTCAACTCAGCTGAAGCCGCACTCAGATCTTAATAATGCACGAAACTCAAGCATGAGTCGAGTCTCTCCAACTTTTACTCCACAACAATCAACTCAAAATATTACACACACATCCCAATCACAGAGAACCGAAATAAAATTGCCCGGGAAAAACATATCACTAAACATTCAAAATTGCTCTAACTGCACATTTAATTTTTAATAAAATTTCTGAAAATTGTCTAATTTTGAATTGTTTTATTTTCTCGCAATCGAAGTGAAAAGTAGAGTGTTTTACTCGGGCCAAAACCACCCATTATAACTCGGTCTTGTCATCCTCCCTCGCTACGCTCGGGAGTATAACAACCTCGTATATAATGGGATGGTTTAGTCCCTTGTAAAACAATCTACTATTTCACTTCTCTTGCTCGAAAAGTGTATCATAATAGTGTAGCTTAGCAGGCCTAAAACTCGAGTTTAATCCCTCGGGCTAAAAAGTAATTTTTCTTTTTAATTTTTGTCTAAAATCATCAGCCAGTACAAAGCATTCGTTCTCTTACATAAAAACTCGACTTCTTGGTGCTCCGTCAACCTTTTTTTTGAAAATAGAACCGTCTTGGTGATGTTTTATGAAGGTTGATTCTTCCCTTCACGGTAGAATGCGAACTCTTTCGTTGCGGGTTAAATAGAGATTTAAAAAAAAAGATGGTATTGGCGCTAAATCTCTAGAATTTTCTTCATTCCAAATCACAAACTTTTACGTTTAACTTCCTGACTTTTACTTCCAAATTGTGAACGTGAAAAATGTCATCAAGTGATAGTGAAGATGCTAATATGCAAATGGAAGAAAAGGGCAAAGAAATAATTATGAATCTGTTGCCGACAAAATCACGTGGAATATATTTAAAGAGTTACGAAAATTTTATGAAATGGAGAGATGAGAAACGTGTGGATTCTTTTACAGAAGGGGTTTTTCTCACTTATTTTGATGAATTATCGAAAAAATTCAAATCGTCGACTCTTTGGAGCACATATTCAATGTTAAAAATGACCTTACAAACGAGACACGACGTCGATATTAAAAAATATGTAAATTTAACGGCTTTACTGAAGAAATTGTCCACTGGATACAAGGCAAAAAAATCTAAAGTCTTGACGACACAAAAAATCGAAACATTTTTAAATAACGCTCCAAATAAACAATACTTGGCAACAAAGGTAACCTACTACTTATGAACTCAACTCAAACTAAATAAATAGATACCTACCTACATACCTAAATTATGTACCTAGGTTATTACGATTAATAACACACTTATTTTTTTGTTCAACAGGTTGCTTTAATTTATGGAATCAGCGGTGCATGCAGAGGAATAGAGCTTGCTAATATAACGCTAGAAGACGTAGAAACGGATACAAACCTACAAGCTGTGAGTCTGCCGAACACGAAAACAAACAAAGAGCGTAAATTTGTCATCAGTGGAGAATACCTTAATATAGTTAAAGCCTATCAGGAGTTACGTCCCACTAATGTTTCAACGAGAAGATTTTTTCTAAATTATCAAAATGGTAAATGCACAAGGCAAGTCATAGGCAAAAATAAATTTGGTAACATGCCTAAAGATATTGCCACTTATCTAAATTTACCAAATCCGGAACTCTACACGGGCCATTGTTTCCGCAGAACATCCGCGACTCTGTTGGCGGACTCGGGTGCGAATATAACGACATTAAAACGGCACGGTGGATGGAGGTCCGATCAAGTGGCTGAAGGTTATATAGAGGACTCTATACAAAACAAGTATCACGTCACGCAGCGGATTACGGAAGGAATCAATATTCTACCAAACATTACAGAACCCCAAGCATCTACATCGCGGGATTGGATGAATATGTCAACTCAGCTGAAGCCGCACTCAGATCTTAATAATGCACGAAACTCAAGCATGAGTCGAGTCTCTCCAACTTTTACTCCACAACAATCAACTCAAAATATTACACACACATCCCAATCACAGAGAACCGAAATAAAATTGCCCGGGAAAAACATATCACTAAACATTCAAAATTGCTCTAACTGCACATTTAATTTTTAATAAAATTTCTGAAAATTGTCTAATTTTGAATTGTTTTATTTTCTCGCAATCGAAGTGAAAAGTAGAGTGTTTTACTCGGGCCAAAACCACCCATTATAACTCGGTCTTCTCATCCTCCCTCGCTACGCTCGGGAGTATAACAACCTCGTATATAATGGGATGGTTTAGTCCCTTGTAAAACAATCTACTATTATGATATTATATACTAAAACTAATATTTTGAATTAATTTCAAGCCTGAGTAAACAACAAAGTGCCAATCAGAAGCCACACAATAGCCTCTCGACGGCTGCGTGCGCGCAATTGTCATGACGACGACGCTGCAACCTACTTTTAATACAAATCCATAGCACTTTTAATGCAGGTAATAACAGAGTCACGTTCTTGAATCAGATCATTGCAATCATGGATTTTTCCACAAGGATCTAGCTAGTGTGTTCCACAAATTAACTAGATTCTTTATTAACAAAAGGGAGGAGAACGAGTATATCAAACCCTTTCATATAACCACTCGATCATGGAAATCATTCATCATATACAGTTTCTTTGCTATTTTCCAAAAAAAAGGTAAAATGGCCTTTATGCGCTCCGTAGTAATCAATCTACGTTTATTCTTCAATATTTATGTCACGGTTGACCAAACCATTGAACAAAAAATTTAATTAAACCTTTTCATCGTCAGTGAATACCGTAACCAAATCCGTGGTTCACAACACGGATAACTTCCTCAGTAGAGCATACACGATCACTCCGATCCAGGCACTCCTCGCCAAAAATTTTCAAAAAAGATCATAGGGTCTCTAAATATTATTATTTTTCAAATCAAACATTCTTTATTGTACACCACAAAATAAAGCAAAAGAAACATAGACATAAACATTAAACATAAACAGTACAATGGGCGGCTTATCGCTTAGCAGCGATGTCTTTCAGGCAACCTTTGGATGGATAGAAATTTGAAATTTAAGAAAGGCAGGGGTGTATACAACTTAATAAATATTCATAGGCAAGAAGAAAAATATAAAAATAACATAAAAAATACTTCATGAAATAGAGAACATAATACGGAATGAATAAATACCAAGAACAAAGAAAAATATAAAATAGTACCAATATTCACTTTTGTGACAGATATAAGTCTTTAACGCGAGCTTTGAATACGGGTAGAGATCCAGCTTTCCTTATGGACTCAGGCAGTGCGTTCCACAGCTTTACGGCCTGGATGGAAAAGGATTTATCATAAAAACTGGTTCGGTGAAGAGGCATGTTCAATACCAGATTTTCTGATGATCGAAGGATGCGAGAAAGATGAGCATGGAAATAATGGAGAAATTCAAAACGCTCCTTTAAATAGAGTGGAGTGTAAGAGTTGAAGAGTATGTTATACAGAAGAGAAAGGATGTGATAGTCCTGGCGAAGACGGACAGGGTGGCTCCCTGTCCGTGCCTTGAGCTTTGTGCGGAACTCCGAAATATGATCGTATTTGCGAAACCCAAAAACAAACCGTATACAGACGAAGTCTTTCGAGCTAATTGAGTTGCTCCTCAGTGAGGTCAAGGTAACAGAAGTCAGCATAGTCAAGGACAGGAAGCATAAGAGATTAGGATAGCACAATTTTCGTGGCAGTAGGCAGAAAATTTCAAGGTCTTCTCAACGAGGCACATAATATAAAACATAGACCGATAAAGACATTGCTAAAAGAAATGAAGCATTGAAACGAATCAATTGACACGTTTCACTTTTTTACTCTCTTTTTATTTCATACATCGTGGATCAGACTGATCATGTATAAATATTAGCAAGCTTAATACGGAACAAATTGCATTATATTTATTGCTAAGTGGACAAAATTGAAAACATTGTACAAAATGCATATTTGATAGCAGTTTTCAGTAACAAAATGTTTTCATTATCTCATGGGAGTTGGGGAGGCCTATTGTGTGGGACGCTACATGCGTCTACACACTTGCGCCTTCCCATCTTCCTGGCACTTCCGTGAGGGCTTGTGCGGCAGCAGATTTGGCCTAAGATCTCAAGAGGCGCAAATTTGCAGGTATCGACAGAGCCTACGCATTTGCTCCCCTTGGAGTCGAGACCTAGGTCCGTAGGGTATCGAGGCTCTCCTGGTTTTAAAAAAAAACTTATATTTATTATTAATTCGTTTTTATAGTTCATGTCTTTTCCAGAAACGTTAGTGTTCTTCCAACACATAAATACGGTTCGTTGTTGACCCGCGTACATACGTAATGAACTGCCTTTGTCATTAAACGGATAGTACAGGATCGTGGTCGATGACAGAAATTTCAGGAGACCTATCATACCCAGCAGTAAGTTAAATTCGGCTGTGGATGATTCATATCGGTAAACACAGTTTATAGAGGTCATCATAGTAGGTACCACAGGAGACAGTGCTCAAACTCTTTTGTAAAACCTATATTTTATCGAAATAAACGTTTTTATCATCATCATCAGCCTATAAAAGTCCACGACTGGACATAGCCCTCCCCTAATGAGCGCCTTAGCGCCCTGTCCTCAGCTTGACGCATCCAGCATCTGCCAGCAGTATTTCGTAAATCGTCATCCCCCGGTCGGAGGGCGTCCTACACTACGTTTGCCGTGACGCGGTCTCCACTCAAGAACGCGTTTACCCCAGCGATTTTCGGTTCTTCTCCAGATATAACCAGCCAGTGGGCTGGTTATATCTGGAGAATTATCTGGGATTAGCAAGCTAAAGTGGCAGTGGCCACTTTAGCTTGCTAATCTTTTGAGCTATGTCGATAACCTTGATTCTCTGTCGGATGTATTCGTTGATAATCCTTCCTTCAGAGAAACTGCTAAACTATAGAGCTAAATAGCTCTATAGTTTATAGAGGTAATTGTTTGATTTATGTAACTGTAACACTTAACAGAGTCACTGCGTGAGTCGTCATGCGTCATGTCAATTCAAAACACAAGTGACTCACTCATGTTTCGTTCATTATCGGACATTTCCGGTGATTATTACCGCCGAGGAGCCATCAACGTTGACCAAGGCCTTGTTGTTCTGTAACTTTAACTATTTGCCAAAATCGTGACGAATTGTCATGACGGGGCAGCCAGACCAGACTATGCCGCTGTACCACCGCCACGCACGTTTGTTTAGCTTCACTTTGCAAAAATGTATGTAATAAAGTCCATATAATACGAGGTTTAAGACGTCATTATAATATGTATTCTAATAATCAATTGACATGTGGTAGGTAGTACGTAGCAAATTTATTGCGAGTTTGTGAACTTTTAATGTAAAGACTATAAATAAATGTTCAACACTATCAACGCTTTGCGTGTGGTACACGTGAACCGACAACGTAGACCCACGTTGTCAAACAAACGAACCCACGCAGCTAGCTGGCCCCGTGGCCGTGCACAACGTGCGTTGCGTTGATTAAACCGGCATAATCTATCGTAAGCAATGCTGCAATGATTTTAAGATAATCAGCCAAAAAAAATGTTGTCTACCTATAGCTAGATGAAGCAATATTTCTTGGTAAGATTTTTTTGCTTTAAACGTTGTCGAGAATCAAAACATTGAGGAAAATAGAATGTAGATATTGTATGGAACTTATTTATGGAATCTCCCCACACGCAAACAAATAATAATTATTTTACGAGTATTTTGCTCCAGGCTCCAACTTTACTGGCAATAAAACGACAATGGGGATTTTACAACAGAAGGGCTATTCTCCCTATTAATGAAACAATTGGCAATAATATTTAAATTAATGAAATTTCGGATGATGAATGCATTGTTAGAATCAGTGAGCTGAAAAAAAAAACACATATTTTAATCTGGTGCCTGTGGTTGCAAAACTCAATTACCCAGGGCAAGGATCAAAAAGACACGTCACTGTGCCACAAGTAATTGAAATACCTACTAATATACAAATACAAAATAATTTATTTCAAATAAGGTACATAATAAATAAACTACAAATGTTTTTTTGTTAAACTGCAAACCCGCACTTTCGGTAGCAATAAAACTCTACATTTTTTTATATTTTTTTAGGATTCTAGTTAGTAGGTCGTCGTCGTCATCGTTTTTCGATTCCCCTAGAACCGAAAAACGATGGACTCATTCACTCGATACAAAAATCACAACCACAGTGGTTGTCGGTTCTTGAGCGAGAGCTTGCCGGCCCACTGCCACTTCAGCTTGCTAATTCTTTGAGCTAATTGATCTCCGAATGCGGGCTTCACCTTACACATGTCTGTCACCGCCTTAAGATGGACCTGATAATAAATCATCGAAATATAACATAGGCTCTGCCCATCTAGGCCTAGGTTATTAATTTTCTTAAAATAACCCTAAGTGTGAGAGCTTATGCACTTTAATATCAAAAACCTTACAATAGTATATTATTAATTAGATATTTTCTGAACTGATTTGCTGGTTCACAATTTTTTTTTCAATGTTGTTTCCCTTATTGTGAATATTTAACAATTATTACAACAATTTCAGGAATAATGATTTTTAAAACTGTATTTATTAATTGAAACGACCATAAATATTAATAAACTAGCAGCGCCTCGCAGTTTCACCTGCGTAGTTCCCGTTCCTGTAGGAATTTCGGGATACAAAGTAGCCTATGTCCTATTCCAGACTATAATCTATCTCCGTGTCAAATTTCATCCAGATCCGTTTTGCCGTTCTGGCGTGATAAAGGAACAAACATCCATCCATCCATCCATCTAAACTTTCACGTTTATAATATTAGTGAGATTATAATTACAGGTTAATTAATTACAGGTGCCTTTCGGTGGCGTCGCCCCACAGTCAAGTTTTTTTTCACTGTTTCACAAGTATTGTAAACTTTTAATAAATTATTCAAACATACTTGCTCTATTTAACATAAGGATCGGTTATTTTAGTATTCTAATTTTAGTTCTTTAGTTCAGTTATTATTAATATTAGTTTTCATGATGCTAATTACTTGTACCTACATACCATCCAAATTGGTCACTGAATGTTTGTTTCTAAGTAATACCAAATTAAGAGTGCGCCTCGCTTATAACTTGTGCCATAGCATCTTATTACACCCGCGGAGTGGGGGCACTGGTGTCTTGTAATACAGGCTTTTATAAGCCTATCTCAAGCTCCAGCTCCTCACAAAACAGGTTAATAGCTTAAGTCCTTAATTTCATTTTACTCAAATATCTTAAGAAAACCTTTTTGTGAGTGGAAAATAAATATATTATTATTATTATTATTATAATTTGTCTAATTACTCAAATTATAATTATGTACAGTCAAGTATTTCATAACCGATTAATTATCCCTAAACGTTATACACAATCCTATAATTAGTAAATAAAGTCAAAATCAGCTAATTATTAAATAATAATAATGCTAATTTATTGCCAACATATTTTTTTTATTACTTACACTAACGTATGAGTATGACGCAGTAATTTGAACTTACCTACGAGAATATCTCAGTTTTTATGATCCAACTATCGTAGCTCGTAAATGGCTCGTTATACAACTATCATAAACACGACAAGTACCTATTCACGAATGGGATTTCCCCATCAACATGGCTGATGAGTAGGATCAACAAAATAAACCTACTTGTTAATTTTTTTGCTCTACGACGATTTTGATGTTCACCCTGATCACTCTAAATATAGAATTGTGGGTAATTTTGACAAAATTATGATAACCAACAAGTCTTAGTAGAATATGCAGCTTGGGCGTGAAGCAGTGTCTTACATCACGGGCATCATTGAATCCCGAGCGTAACTCAGGATCATACAATAACTCACAAGCGAAGCGAGGGAGTTTCTAGAATCCTGAGTACGAGAGGTATGTAATCACGCCCAAGTCAAAGACAGCTTCATGCACGGGTTGAATACTTTACTTTTCACACTTTCTGCACGTAAATAGAAAAAAAGTTTGGATACGTGAGTTTTCGGCATTACTTTTTTATACCGCCTTTTGAACAGAGGTTCTAATTTCGAAGAAGATTTCTTTGTACGGATATCCTTGGCAAACATTTGATACTTATTTAATAGAAAAACTATCGTAGTTTGACGAATTCATTACGGATGTAAGCGAGTTAACTACGAACCTTATTTGTGTTGGAAGAACACCAATGTTTCATCCCTTGACGAGGAAGAAGTCTCTCGTTAAGGGATGAAACGATGGTGTTCTTCCAACACAAATAAGGTTCGTAGTTAACCCGCTTACATCCGTAATGGACTTATTTAATACTCCAAATTCAATCTCATTAATCATCATTCCCTTGGGAGTAATGTTCATATTTAAAACCTTCACTTATCTAGATAGTTACCAGGGATAGGTATAATCATTAATCACTGATTTCGATTACGGTTAGATGACGTCTAGTGTTTTTTACGAGCATAGAGTGTGAAAAAGTGATTTTATACCGTTTAAAAATTTGAAAGAGATCTATATCTGTTAGCAATAAGACCGACTATGGTACAATTTTATCTAACCTGTATTTAATTTAGCTTATTCCTGTTCTTTTATTTTTTCACTACCTAAACGAAAAGTATCTATTTTATAATTAATTTTACCCAATTTAAACATGAGGTACCTGTGTGTAATGTACCCACCCATTAGGTACATTATAATAAGTCAATTGTTGATGATCATGACGTCATCCTAGCCCAATCACGACCTCACGGCGCCGAGTCTCAACCAACAGAGACTACATAATTAAGTCTAGTCTCATAAATGTGCTATAATGGCTAACGCAGGACATTATAATTAGTGCACAGGTGTGCGTGCTATCTGGTCCACTAAAAATAGCCTTACTTTTATCCGATTATCATAATAGCCGAGGGCAGAACATAATAAGGATGATGTATAAAATATAATCGACCAAGCAGATCATTATTTATTATATAATACGCAGCCAAATAGTGTTTGGTTTGGGGCAAAATAAAACATACGTAAAATATGGATACATAATGTATTTATAATGTACCTGGTACCAATTAACTTTGCAAAAAAAATGGTATATAATGTAGTACCTTTTTTCTGTAAAAAATTACCAGCGAGAAAGGAGTATTTTCAATTCGTTTTTATCTTCCATCACTTTGTTTTTGTTCTTCATAAGCATAAGGTTGCTGTTATTATAGTGCGTAAGCCCTCGCACGCGGAGTAATCTCTAAGGCTGAGCGCAGACTTGAGTCCCGATAGTTTTAAAACAGGCAGACTTGAGTCACGATAGTCATATGACAGGTTATTGTTTAACAAAAATTATGAAGACGCGCATACTTCAAGGGAGGAACGTCTGTCATAAAACTATCGTGACTCAAGTCTGCGCTCAGCCTAAGAAGGAGGTATTTCTATAAAAGCTAGTTTTAAAACAAACTAAACTGTGTCTTGTATGATTTGAATGCATGCAAGTTCACACATTTTCATGCTGCTGGTACCTATGCCACGCACGACTCGATCCACATGTTGGCGTGTGGATCCTCTATCACAATCTTTGCTAAATTTGTACTTAGTTCACATTCTCTCAACTCAAAACTTATGTATTTATGTAATCAGATTGTATTGAAAAAAAACTAAGAAGCGACTTCAAATCCATTGCTGAGTAGATAAGTTGGATTACCTACTCAGCGCTGACATTATGTTGACCCTCGTGAGGTTAGTTACGTTACCAACGACAAATTCCCACTGCTTTTTGTATGCTCAGGCTCAGTCAAAAACTAGTGATACTCTAACCATTATAAACATTTATAATTTATTAACTTTATCCTGATCTTTGCAGACTTGCTTAAAATTCTATGTTAACGATTTTTAAAGTTTGATTATTATATTTAAGTAAGTTACTACATATAAATGATGATGAGTGTATACTCATCATCATTTATATACCTATTGGTATGTATATACCTAACCAGAGTGTATTGAGTACCAGTGTTTTGATACAAGATATAAAAAAACAAAGAGTTAATAAGTACGAGTACTACAAACCAAACTATTCCTCACCGAACTAGCTTCTATGACAAATCCTTTTCCATCCAGGCCATAAGGTTGTGGAATGCACTACCAGAGTCTATTAGAAAAGTCCGATCCTTGCCAGTATTTAAAGCTCGTGTCAAGGAGTTTTTCCTTTCAGAAAAGTGAATAATGGTACTTTACTTTATCTATTTATTTATTTACTTAGTAGTAAGTATATTAATGTTATTTATTTATGTATACTTTTAGTTATTTATTTATTTTGATTTTATTGGATGTCTTTAATGTAGGTATCCATTGGTCTTTGTAGTTTATGTATTTTAGATGATCATTGGTACACCCCCTGCCTTTCTTAAATTCACAATTCTTTCCATCCAAAGGTTGCCTGGAAGAGATCGCTTCTTAACGATAAGGCCGCCCATTGTACTTATCTTATGTGATGTCTCTTTGTAATGTTATTTTATGGTGTACATAAAGCATTTTTGTATTTGTATTTTTGTATTCCTCAATGCCTACAAGTGCAGATGGTATGTTTATAATAATTCTAGATAACTTCAGACTATTGTAAGCCATTTGTAGCTCAATTGTTTCAATTGTAAATACTATTTTAAGTTAAATTCTATTATTTGACTACAATTTTCTTTGATAATAATTCTAGATTATATAAGAGCAATTAATTATTATAAAATGCTGATTAATGAATTATAGAGAAACATTTTATTAGACCCTCAAATTATAGATGCATCATTATTATTGAAGCCATCCCGCCTTCCTTGTTCCTGAATTAGAAACCGCTTCCGCTAATTCACTCTCAAAACCATAAATGCTAGTGCAATTTCTGATCTCATCATTTCCTGTACAATAGCAAAAGAATTTTCAAAATCGGTCCAAAACGACGGAGAAATCGACGAACATTTGTACATAAAAAACATACAAACAGCCGAATAAGTAGTACCTCCTCCTTTTTTTGAAGTCAATTAAATATACCAAACATTAGTAGCAGAAAAATGAATGTCAACTTCATCATCACTCGTTTTGCTGAGAACAATTAATGATATTACTTAATTAATGAAGTGGTTCTAGCTGCCATGTTACAGATTTAATGCAATTACATTGACACATAAAAAGTTGATGTGGTTTAATTGTGGGAAAATACACCGGTACCTACATAACATACAATTGAATAATACATAAGTGTAACATAAGTGGTGGACAGAAGTGCTAGCAACAGTGCTGAAATGTAAGAAAGCTCTGGTGACTATCAGTGTCCAGGCTGTTAGTGATGGCCTGGACGATCACTTACTGCGGCCCTGGGTATGTATACTTATGGTATACCATTCCTGGCACTGAGTGCATAACTGTGCTTTTCACCAAAGTTTGTTAGTTATTTCTGTTCTAAACTCTGTGTAGATCTTTGAATCAACTGAAATAAACAGTTTTTTTATTAACTCGTTGCAATTGATTTTGATGTAAAAAACCAAGACAGTTTCAATGTTATTGATCCAGTTAGCCGTCAATATTCGGAGGATTGAAATACTATATTTACTAGGTATGTATTGTGACGTGAATTTGACTTACATATTTGGAGACGTCGCCGCCGCCGGTCCTACGCACGGGGTCTATCCACTTAAAAATTTAAATTTACTTACTTTCTTTATTAAATTATTATAAATACAAAGGGAACTCCTATCAAAAACATCTAAAACCGTTAAAATAACAAACCGTTGGTTCAGAACTTGGTAGTCATAGCTAGGAACTAGACAGAAATTTGAAAAAATCGCTCGAAATTTTATTCGACGTGCGTGTAAATTAAGGTTCTTCTTGTCTAAGTGCTTATTTTGTAAGCCTAAATAAATAAAGTTATTGAATTTTTTTAGAACTTTTGTTCAGTACGCGGATTACAAACCGCCAGATAAAATATCGCGCGGCGAGATTTCACAACGCGGAATTAGCCTAAGTACTTTACTTCCCAATAGCTAACACGCTTGTACTAATTTCAATTCTGATAGAAACACAATGGCGTAGCGTCATAAACTCAACGCCTTACTCAAACAATGCTCGCGACGTGATCCCTGGCTCGTAGTTCAACGACTTGTAAGCACAGGCCTTGCCAGATTAGTATTTGGTACTCATTTGTCAATGTCTTTGGAGGGTTCTTGTGTTTGGTTCCTTGTCTTAGTTGAAAATTAAGTAGAAATATTCATCATTATACGTCTTTGAGAAAACCACCTGCCTGAGGTCGAATGATATCGTCGGACAACTGTCAACAGTTGTCATGGTGTAGCCCGATGTCGGCAGAGCTTTTCTGTTGGACACCAGATTACTTTTATATCACATTATTTGATTGTTTTGAAAAACTTAAAACCGATATCGAATCTCTTTGTTTTAATATTTTTAAGTTTTTTAATATTTTCGGGATAAATACTAATCCCTCTGAAATTAAATCTTTATGGAACCAACTCGGAATCACCTTCTGCTGCAAAAGAATAATCAAAATCGGTCCATAAATGACGGATAAATTGACGAATAAGTTATAATTATACATAAAAAATATGCATACAGCTGAACATAACTCATCCTGTTTTCGAAGTCGCTAAAAATAGGAAAATAAACGGGGTAAATGTGATCTTGAGTGGAAACCAAGACTCGGTAAACCCATTGTAGGATGCCCTCCGGCCAGGTAGGATGATGAGCTGTGAAAAACTGCAGGCGGATGCTGGATGCGTCAAGATGAAGAAATGGCGCTATGGCGCTCATTAGGGGAGGCCTATGTCTGTTAAAAACATTCTAATCCATAAAAAATATATAGCTCCTTAAAAATAAACCTTATTTTTGGGCATGTGTTGCTCTGCCCTGTCCCGCTCCTATGAACGCCTATACCTATCCTTTTCACAAAATGGCGTCGTAGTATGGAAGCCTAAATCAAGTCCTACTCACCTCATCCCCCACAAAGAACAATTCCCAACTACTTATCCGCGCCCGATGACCCTGGGGTCTTAACGACCCGTTAATTACTGTAACAAGTTAACGGGAGTTGTAAACACCACAAATGGACGGCTATAGGTTAAGTTTTAATTAAATTTACTTTGTAGTGGCCGGTGAGGTTTGTTGTTAATCCTGATACTAGATAAATCTAGAGCTTTCTTTTCCCTTTCTATGGGAATAGAGATGAGAAATTGATAATATAAAAATGAGTATCATGTCTATTAGTTTATTTAAGAGAGCGTAATGCACGCCATTTCGTGAAAAGGAAAGTCATAGGATTTCGCATTCATAGGAGCCGGACAGAGCATGCGTTTTTGGAACGGCTCAAGTGCAAAAATGGAGGTTTTACTTATTTACAAAAAAATTACACAACTTATGAAAAAACTATCTGAAGGAACCAAGTATTAAGTAATAACCTACGAATCAAAACATAAGGCATTTCAATAGACCGCAAGGTTCCTAAGATCTCGACCAAATTATGTGCAAAACAGTGCAATTTCATTTTTTTTTTCATAATAGTGTTTTCACTTTGAAGGAACTAAAGAAAAAAATGTAGAATTTTATGTAATTCGAGTTTTTAACCACGGGAATCCCGTCAGTTCCGAGATCTAGTCCTAGTTTGACAAGCCAAAACGCTAGGTTCGCCTCTTAATACCAAAAACAATAAGAGAAAACAGAAAAACTTCATACAATCAGATACTTTCATAGCGGCTGCAGAGAATAAACAGATTTTACGAAAGAAGCCAAAAGGGGATGCACTATTTAACAGCAGAAGAGAGTTTGCGAAACCATTGTTTTAGTTATAAGAAGGTACTTCGAGCACCACTTTTTTTAAATAGAAAGAAC
This sequence comes from Eupithecia exiguata, assembly GCA_947086465.1. Lineage (NCBI taxonomy): Eukaryota > Metazoa > Arthropoda > Insecta > Lepidoptera > Geometridae > Eupithecia > Eupithecia exiguata. The sequence goes on from OX352228.1 coordinate 956,013, forward strand.
CCTCTTTGTTATAGGTAGAATGTATACTTAAATAACAGATGTAAAATTAGCTAGCATGGTGCTAATCGTCCGAAAATGCCCTGCGGGAACTGCTTTCGCGGACGAGTCTCTCTTTTATTTAGGACAAAGTCCTGAGTGTAGGTTAACCTCATCGGTAACAAGCAACCGGGAAATAGACCTTTGACAAGCTATCCTGACCGATAGATAGATAGCAACCACTGGTTGAGCTGCAAATTCTACTGGAGGTCAAAACATTAGTTGGATTTGACGCTTCACTGGAGTTACCGGTCAAATAGTTTCACATCTGGTTATATACTAATAATTTAATAGACTACGAGTTACTGTCTGTGCATTACTCCCTATTTTATCTTGATTAATTCATGTATTATAATAAAATAGAATACTTTATTAGTTCCCAAATAATACGTAATAATGTGTGAAGTAGCTACAATAAAGAATAACAGAATTGATACGACTCTTCTATCTCCCCTATCTCACCGCTGCACGCTCGACGCTCCTTATTCCGACCTTATTCCTGAGATTCATTCAATCATCAAGCTGAAGTATTTTTCTACATTCCATCATCATTAACAGCGTAATATAATGGTCTGGACAAGAGCCTCCCCTAATGAGCGCAATAGTGTTCCGTCTTCAGCTTGCTGCAGCATCGTTTGCAGTAGTCTTCAGAGCGAGTCTCGATCTTCATCTGTTTAAATTAATTAGTCTCGGATCAACTATATTTATCAGTAACAAGCCAAAGCTTTTGTTTGCGGTCCTGATCGAAATAATTCGGTTCTGCGGCGGGGCGCCAAGGCTTGTACCAATCGCTGTTATTGGTGAGACCGCAACCGCAAGCAACTGGAAGCGGAATCGTTCTCGACGACGTGATTTATGGGAAAAGAAGGGAAATTATTGTCTTTGGATCTTAGCTAGTCGATTTGAAGTGACTGAACATAATTTTATTGTTGTAAAATACCTAACAAAAAAAATCCTAGTATTTATTTACTAAGCCAGTAGTATTAGTTAAATACTAAACCCTCAGGAACATTTTTATGGCGCGAAATCGACAAAAATTACATTTAAAAAAATACATACAGCCGAACGTAGAACTTCCTCCTTTTTTCGAAGTCGGTGAGAAATAAATATAATCTGTTGTGCATCTAACTTATAAACTGTAAATTTTTACCTCCAAAATCCCAGACTCAGACCCGGAACAAACATTTGCAGGTTACACTAAAATTTAACCTACCTGCGGCGGGAATCACATCCACGACTTGCTCCATCTCAGCCGGCAATACACACTCGACGAGAAGTCTCGTCGTCCGAAGGCGAACCTATGCGCGTCCAAGCGCAACCCCGAGGCGTGACGACCACACCAAGTACACACTCGTGCTCGGCTTGTTTCGGGTTGCCTTGGCGAGTCTATACTGCCGGCAGCAGGTAAAACTTCCAATAAACGAAACCTGTTGTTGATAATTTGATTTTTATGACGGAGATATTCGAGCATACTCGGGAGTAAGAATTTTCCGTGAAGAAGTTACTCACAGAGATAATTCTACAAAATCAAAAGCAACCCTTTCTAAGAAAAGAAAATGTCGATTACTCTCGTATAACAAGTTTCCATAATCCGTTTGCGACCCGCTTCCGAGTAAAAGGAGTAAGTAAGGTTTCAGGAACGGATCTATGCCACAATGAGGCTTTTTATATGTCCTCTGGTTGATGCTAAGCTGATTGATGTCTTTACAAATGACCAAATTCTTCAGCGTTGAAATGCTTCAGAACTCCAACATAAGTGTAATTTTTTATACTTCTTGCTTTTGCTTTCAGAGTCGAGAGGCGATCATCAATCCGTCTGATGAGCCTCGTGAATGATTCCAAGAGAGATGTGTTGGTGCTTATTTTTGAAAGCAGAATAAATCCTATCTCGATCCTAATTCCAATTTTATTCGATAACGAAATATTTGATTGTCCTCGATTCCAAATATTACTCAAGTTAGAACCTACTTTCTAGGGTAGAGATAGTTTAGTCGGGAACTAAGCAGACTCCGTCTATTGTTTATGGGCCATTTTTTGTAATGAGATTTCGGTGGAGATCGTGATCATTTTGAATGTCGAATCCCAATGAATTCAAATTAACAAAGTAATTTTGAATTCCTAGCATTTGAAACTACCTTATTCACGTAGATTTCTTACGGAAGGTTATTTTTTCTCTATTTTTAGTAGACTTTTGTGAGAGAGTTCGGATCCTTTCTAGAATGTGATCATAAACCGATAAAACTGTAGTCTAGAGCCAATGTAGTCAATTAACAACTCGCGTTCGAGTCAAATAGTCAAAAACAAACTGGAATAATTTATTTAAACTGTCCAGTCAGATTGTTTTCCGCCGAAGCGGTGAAATTTCAATAAGCAATTATTTCCAAAACACTGAACTGACAACAAAGGCTCGGTACCTATCTGCAAGCCTATAGGTATGGCTACCAATCTGTTGTTGGTAACAATAACAATTTCCGGCGAGGCGATCAGGATCGTCCAAAGGATTGCGTGGCAGGATATTAGCCAGCCCGTATTGTCCACCATTGTCGAGATAAATGATTGAATTGATTTATGATTGGATGCGTATTGATTTGCTAAGTGTATTTTATAATGGGTATTTTAATGCCTGTGTGAGTGATATCAGCGTGGTAATGCTGGACAATTCACACAGTATTGTTTAACCCGTTCGTTTGAGTTTTAACGCGGAACGGTTAAAAATGTTATATAACTTTTTTGGGAAGTTAAATGGGTTGCTTTTTGTAATATAACCCCTATGAATCGTACTTTCTTGCATAAAATGATAAGCTTTCTAATAATAACACGAGTCACACAATTTTTGATCGAAAGTGAAGAATTTACCTTACACAGACAAAGTACACTGCTCCAGACCTCATAAAGCTTGTCTATCGTAATCCCACCGCTCGGAGTAGACGTTCCACACTATGTTTGACGCTAAATTTCTTCCACAAGTGGACAAAATAAATAATTGAAGTGAAAATCAATCAACTTGCATTAATTTCCCTGTCTCCACGGAAAAAGTTTACCCCTGCGGTTATTTGTCCTGTGGGAGATATGGATAAGATTCTACCACTTCAGCTTAATTCTAATAATTCAATAATAATTAAAAATAAATATTCTTTTTTTTGTGAGAGGTTATGTCATAATGTTTTGTCTGTCATAATATCTCACCGGTTATTTAACAAACGCCCTTTATAGCACTCTTTTTCTGTTCTTGCTTAGACAAACCAAGATATGGTGAGATTTCATCCTCTGAAGAAGAATCCTCTGAAGTTTCTGTAATTCACAAACGTTCCTCCCGGATCCTTTAACCTTTGACAAGACCCAAGATTAATGGCACCTATGTTCAAGAGGTTTGTGGTAATACATATTGACAGTGAAGCAAATGCGAGAGGCTGCGTGAAATACGTTATGTAAATTAGGGTTAAGCTCAAAGGTGAATCGGAATCGGCTCTGATTTGGTCTTTCTCTGGATCTTGGGATGCCACGTCGCCTTCTCGCCTGGTCAGGCCGCCAATCGGTGGCTACTTTTGCCCACAGCTGTCTTGGCATGCGACAGACGTGACCAGCCCAGCCAGTATGGTTTATAATTTAATTTTAAGACAATAGAGGCCAGATTATTTATTTTCATTATTATTTTGATTATATTTATTTTATTATAAAAGCTACAAATCTCTCAGAGTAACCTTTGTCTTGTGTGTGGTTGTGTTTTTTTATATTGTAATGTTAATGTATATTTTTGAGTTAATTAATTTCCAAGAATTCTCTTGGAATTTAATAAACTTAGAACACTGAAGAACTTGCCAAGTTACACGAAAAACATTTCATTTTGATTTGATATGTTGTTTATTTTACTAATTAACGGATTGATCAAGGCTGCACAGTGCACGTAATTATCTGGTCCACTGGGCATTAACGTGGCCACTTGGCCAACATCCCATCGTTTGATTCAGACCAACGACCAACCTGTTATTGTAATCCGCGATCTGATTCTCAGCCAAGGACAATGCGAAAGGAGCCGGTTTTGCGTTACATAATGGAATCATGTATTATTTTTATTATTTTACATATTATTATAATGTATTAGATGAATTTAAAGAACCAGAGACATGACTAAGCTTACCTACCCTTTGTCAAAATAAAATATATCACACTAAGTTGAAAAATATCACGTTGAAGTGAAATAAAGCTGGTCAAGTGCGAGTTGGCTCGCACACGGAGGGTACATTATTATTTCGCAAAAGGAACCCTAAAAAACAAATCAAAAATAAATTATGACTAAACTACAATTTTAGGGTATTTGTATTTTTTTCCTTTACTGGTGCTTTAAAAAACCTTGCTTCTTTTAATACACTATTTTAAAAAGTACGCACAGCGTCGCGTCGCGTCTTGGTGTGAGCTACCCTAAAACGTGCTTTAATTTGAGATGCGTTTAAGTAGTCGGGGTGAGAGTCCTGCTCCCGTACTTCAAGGAGCTGGGCTGGCTACGGCCTGATTAGGCGGGGGACAATGCACAATAAGCCCCCATGCGAGATGTTAGTACAGATCCTAGATCCCCCACTTAAAATTAGGGGTAAGTATCCCGAGCCCTTCCTCGGCTCTTTGCCGTATTTAAAGTATGTCCTTACATACTTTAAATACAGTAAAGACAGGCGTGTGAGGTCGCTATTTAGCTATAGCACCGACTAATTAGGAAGTGGACTAATATTACATAAACCCGCATAAGATAGGGCCCTCATTCACGCAACTGTGAAAATAATGATAAGGTTCGAATTGTATTGTATTGTTCGTAGATGAAACAATGGAAAATTACTACTCAAAACTCTGTGTGCATTATTTAACAAAGACCTGACAGGGTTCTTGGACTCACGTACGCATGTAGTTAGTTGTTGGTATGTTTTTGGAGGAAGGTTACCCTCCATGTAATGGGTTAGTTTAATTTTAATCGACCTAGTTTAATTAATCGACCTGCAACATATAAACCACTGTTATATTTGTGTTGAGCGGAGTTATCGACTTGTATTTAGACGTATTTATATTTATTCAAAAACATTAAGCCTATTCTTACCATAAACAATAGAGTTGTCAACATAATAAATCACGAGCAAAATAGTTCAATATAAATGTCAATGAGCAATCTAAAAAAACGATGTAATTTGTCAATAAGCATACCTAATAAACTAGTCTTCAAGCAAAATAATGTCAAAGATCAATGAGCAAAATAGATTCCATTTAAAATCAGGCAATTACAAAAAAAAATTACAGTAACACAAATGAAACAGCCCTTGGGAACTTGCTCTGCGAACAGTGGAATACGTCAACGGTGGCCGATACCAGATTTAGTGCATGTATTGTGCGCGTCAGTAGTGCTTTGTTCCCGAGGTAAGTATTTCTGCGAGGCACTGCAAACGGAGGTGGCCATCTGTGCCGCCCTACGTACTTGTCCGGTACGCACAGCTTCGTCATCTCCAAGATGGTCGGGTTGGATATCATCCCCCGGAACACCCTAACCACTTGTCTCAGTGACAACTTCGGGCACATCGTTGATCTACTTCTACAGTTACATTAGGGTAAGGAGAAAAAAGGGAGGGAGGGAGATGAGGGAAAAGGGAGTTTGAATTTAAATATCTTACTTACTGAATGGAACCTATATGGTGTAAACATGTTGTAATCTATAATAATCTTTACTTTTACTTTAAGATGCATAATGAAGTATTCAGTGGCATCGTAGTCAAGTGTAAGTAGTCATCGTCTAATCTTTTTCTTTACGCCAAGTGCACAAGTCAGATTGCAATGTTTATGCTCTGCTTTATCTGCAGACCAAACAAACATTGATAGGCTATTGATGAGTAAACAACCCAGTAACCCAGTTACACATACTCACTAGCTGTCTGCACGTTGCAGTCTATTTACAAGCATTGTTGCGCCCGCGCACGGCTCGTTCAGTATATGTAAAGGCGGATGTTAGACAATGTGGTTTCCCGTGTAAACTACCGCTGAGGGACCACTGTTATGGCAATGACAACTTTCAACAGTCAACAAAGTAGGTACTTAATTTTTTTTAAATCTTGTTTATATTGTCCCACAGCTGGGCAAAAGGTCTCCTCCAAACATTATTCACTTAAGTAATCACTTCATCTTTTTTTACAAATACCGACTTCCAAATCCTGAATTTTTATAAATTTTTTACCATGACTAATACAGTACACAATAGTAATAAAAAAAATTAAGAGACCACATCATTGGGATCGAAAAATGATCAAAACCTGAGAACAATTAGTAAAAAAATCCTTTTTGAAGTCGGTTGAAAAAATAAAAAAAACTAATGTTTTTCAGCAAAATGACCTACAAAGCCTAAATATACGACCGCACTGAGCGGAACTGCACTCGAATGTGTTATTTGTATGTAATCGTATGTGATAGTACGCACTACGTGACAGTGGGACTGCGCGACTTTTTTGGTGAGTTGGTCAAATTTCACGCGCAATGCCGCAAAGGCTTAGCCGCTTCAATCCTACGAGGAAACAAAAAGTGTCAGTATTTCAATAGTCACTAAGTACTGACCATAAACGACTGCAAGACGGTAAAAACTAGATACAAACGAAATAAGCTACATAAATATTCAAAGTTAACATATAAATAACCACGGATACAGCTAGCTCTTGCATCCAGCAGCGGGTAAAATAAAAAAAACGATTAATTATAATGTTACTGTAATCACTTTAGCTGATGCTTCAAAAATAATGCTCCATGTCACGTTCTTTTCGGTTCTATTAGGCACGTAGCAGGGCGATAGCCAAGTACCGTGATTTTTGAACGGACGTGTTTGATGCTACTTATCTACCATGTGATATTCTGCTTGCATTCAGAAATACAAAACCAAGGCCGTAATATGAACACTCGATTCGATTATTTCGATCAAGGTAACAAAGAGCAGTAAAACACAGAAGGAACCCGGAGTCAAAAGCGATGTTACACTCACGTGCCTTGAAAAATCACGTTAAAGATTGTCGCAGATCAGAGGAACCCAGCTACCACCCAGCACAGAAATTTGCATACAAATATATATGGGTTTAAACTCATCCATAATTAGATACATTTCACAGAGATAAAAAACTTTCCACAAGTTTTAAACGAGTGGTCCGCGCTACCTCAGAGGCCGTTGAATATAACCAGAAGTTCAGGAAAAGCTTATGAATTATAAGCGCTTAATAATTTCCCAAAACTCCCACAAAGGTAGCATCGTGGGCAGAGCACACAAAAACTCACTCAAGCCACTCAGCCTTATGGAAGCACACAAACAATTCATACAGCAAACAAGACCCTCACATATTACCTACAGAAAAGCCACTATTTAGGGTTCCTTGTTCACAACTAAACCATAGAACTTAGGCCCGTATTATGAAAACTTGTTCAGTCATCGATCTATGCTTGAGTGACGATTTTCTATGGCATGGAAACGGTTTCAGCAAAAATTTATGACTAAGCGTCATAGATTTTTGCTTGATTAATTATATACTTTATAGTTTATTTATACCGAGTTTTGAATGCATCGAACCAAGGAATAATAATTTTCCATAGACACCTTACCATCCTTTTTAACCCCGTCAGAGGTTTATTAGGAAACTAGTTTGCTGTTACCGTCTTGCTTTCTGTTAATATCATCAGTTTTGGTGAAGTTATCATTAAATGCCCCTGTTGTCATAAAATATTTTGGATTCTAGACGCTTGTAATACGTAACGTATCACGTTCACAAAACTATTGCGCGACAAAAACAAAATTAGCCTACACGAGTCAGGAACCAATCACACCAATCAGAAACTAAACAAACTATTAACACGGAACTCCTTCGCTCAAGACCTTTTCCCACTTTTCCGATAAATTGTAACCCACTCAACTTTTATATTCCAAAACAGAATAGGTACGTTTAGGATCAACTTTCGACCCCCAAACAAGAAAAGTAGTTTGCAAATTTGCCGTACCAACAAGAACGAGGACAGAAACGAGCACCTCTCATACGATATTCGACCCAATTTAGACGACAAACAAAGCTGAAAGTTGTAAATTCCGGGTTTTACTAAGTAAAGGTAGTGGTAGTAAATATAGGGTTAAGGATCGAGCAGACGAGCCACCTCTGAGTGGTTTTGTAACAGTGGTGTCCTCTCGCTGCTCTGCCTGTCACCCTGCCGATTCTTTAAACAAAGATAAAGATACATATTTATTTTCTTCACAAGAACAGCACATACATATACATAGGTAAGTATAAGCTATTTGAATAGATGGTAGGTAGAGTTACACAGGGGGAGTAGTTAGATAGATGACAGATGCAGCAAGTAGAAGAAATGATGTAGATTATGCAGAAAAGGGAACAGAAACTATTCCAAACTTCTTAAAGAACATAAATTTTATATACAAATACTTAGAATCTACTTACGTAGGTAACTAATTGCATACCTACTTAATAAACACAGTGCTAAAACATTGAAGGTATCTATAACTGTATAAAAATATTAAGTTTGACAATAATCCGATTCAAAAACTTGGACATTTTTGTATACATAGGATATACAAATCCCACGGAATATTGGTTGCAAATGTTTATCATCATTGGTATCATCACAGCAAAGCACAGAATCTCGAAACAGTTTTGGTTTCGAAAAGTTTCATTTTTCATATAATCAATCTCTAGTTCGGTTACGAATTGAAATTTAAACATTTTTCGCTGCGCATGTGGGATTATGCGTTGTTGGAGTTTGTGTTTTACTTTTTAGTGATGACATTGTTGTTTTCTGTTACTGTTATCAGTTTTTATTAAGTTTTAATTCATAAAATGTCTTTCTTGGCATAAATCTTGGATTCTAAATCGGAGTATAGGTAACTTATGTTCCTGAATCTGAATATTGTATTAGGATTGCAAAATAATTACTTGAATATTACTATTTATAAAACTATAAGTATATAAGCCTAAAGAAATAAAGTTATTGAATTTTGAATACATTTCCATTCCCTGACTGAAGTGGCTGTCACAGAAGAAGATACGATTTCTATTCACAACTAGAGAAAGTAGGAAAGTAGCTCGTCTGCTCCGCGCCCCGGTCAAATTCAATAGGTTCTGTGGTACCCTTAGCATCTTTGTATCTTAGGACTTCGGGAGGTTGAAAGGAGATCAGATGTTTATTTTGGAAAGTAAACAACTCCTCACACTTATTAGGAGGAAGTAAATGGTAACACAGAATAGGTACGTAGTTAATTATTTTGTAGAGACGATGGTTTAGTAAAATCAATCACACTAAAAGTATTTTGATAACTCATTTATTAAAATTTCTTCAGCCGTGTTGATGCTTGGAGCCTTGGAGCTAAAACAGTGTCCGCCTACATGGAAACACTCGAAAAACATAATCCACGCCACGTAAATAGGGCGAAGTGAATGTTTAGGGAAGAAGTTAAAACATAAAGTAAGATATAATACCTTCTGGAAAATTCAACTTCTTTACACGTTACTTATAAAGGTAAATATTTATGGACGTTACTTTAAACACACTTAAAACTTTTATCAAAAGGTATTTGAGTACCTAGATATTTACCTTCGTTCTTACGTTACTCATTCAAGTTCAACGTAAATACAGTCGTTTTACTGGCCAAGAAATGAATCACGCAATGTTAGTAATTCGTGTTTAACAACAACAATTTCACGATAATGCAGGCCTTCTGACTGTTTCTTACTAAATGCACAGCTTCAATAACAGTTCGGAAATTTAGCGGAAAACAAGTGGATATAAATTATGGATGAATCATAAAAATATGAACGAAAATTGCAATTCAAAGACAGAAAACATCAACTCTACTTTTGATAAAAACTAAATCTGTTATTATTAAAAGTATAACGATAAGTCATCAATCACTTATATAATATTCACTAGAATAATGTTGCCTACAAATTCTCCAAGGTAAGTTCTAGCAAGCAATAAAATTATGTTGATGAATTGATGACTCAACCATCACGACGGACCGACAATGTTTACAAAATAAATCCGCGTTGAACTTGCGACAGTGTTCCGTAGCTTCCGTACCTACATGTTTACCAAAAGTCATCCCTCGCCGAATTTTCGCCAGCAGCGGCCGTGGTAAATCTCAACGGAGACTTGGCAATGTGCGCAGGACATGTTGAACTGTACAAGTGTGTGCACAAACACAGTTGCAGAGTGCACTGTTATTCTATTCCCTCACTCTCATAATCCGATGAGCCGGTATGGCAGACCGACTTCACTGGTGATAGGTCAAGCGGAGGACCAACATCATAATATAGGTCATCCAAGGCCTTTAGGTATATCCACAAAGGAAGGTTTATAATCTAGTGTTCGTTTGGCGGCACTTACCTACCTAGATAATTTATAAGGCCTATACGGGAACGACAACTGCGGGCGGCCATATACCCATATTGGTGGTTAGGGAAAACCCCCTTGCTTGGTGAGGCACGTTCAATTCAACGGTGGACGTTTGAAGAAAATAGGACACATGGATAGGAAAAATGTTATCAAGGTCCGTTTTATTATATTACTAAGGAACCATAAAACTGACAGAGAACTTTGTCAGACACCCCAGTCAAGGGCACACTAATAAATTATCATCATTAATGTATAATATTAAACTCTAGGTTTTACGTAGGTATACATATACCTAAACAAAACAATGTTATACATAGGTAAGTAGGTAACTAGGTACCAACAAAGTGGAGCATCGCTCCTCTACAAGGTCCTTCTCTTCTTCTCAATATTAGCGTCATAAATTGCATCTTGAGGTCTGACTGTCTGACACATCAAGACTTGTCGTATCATCTGAGCTGTCACCGGACTGGTACCATCGAGTTTACGGAGGGGCGTGAATAGTTCCCGATTTCACCAGGCTCAGAGAAAAACTTGTACTACGTCCAATAATCTGCATACAGAACATAATTTTACGATCAGCTGTAACAGAGTTCTTTGTCTCGCTAGAGTTGAGTTTAGTCACGTTCCTATAAAAATTAAGATAACCACGTAATTCAGATAAAAACATTCATTTTCCCAGAAAAATAGCGAGGAAGCAAGGACATCGTTTAAAAGTAGTCCGATTTGATAATCAGAACAAATGAGTTTAGTATGCAAATTAGGAGTTGGTTTCCTCGTTGAGCATAAATGAAGCAATGACGCATTCTGCAGACATAAATCCACACAAAAATGTTTGTGTGGTAAGTGTGCGTGTTAGCTGTTCTGCCATGGGCAGCAATGGGTGATCTCAGAAGATGCCCGGAGTTCTATTTGCTCTCAAGACAAGAGGTACCTTGATCTGACGTACATGTGTGACGAATACCTTCATCAATAGTCGATGCAAACAACAACTAAATACTTTACAAAACGGGATTATTCAAAAAGTGTCTCGGAAAACATGGACTTTTGTCCTGTCATGTGGGTTTCCGCTCGCGTGCGGACCTGACCCGCGTGTGGGCCACCCGAAACGTATAATTTCTAATAGCTTTTTCCTATCACGCGGACGCGAGATCCGTGTGACAGGAAAAGGGTCCCAACAGGTTCGGCAACGAACGGGTAATTTCTGTAATCGTTGTCGAGCACTTTATGCACTTACTAATATTGTATAGGCGAAAGTTTTGATGAAGATAACTCCAAAAGTACTGAAATAATCGAGCATAATTTTTTTTTACCTCCCTACCTAATAGTAAGATTATTACAAAAACAATGTTACACATTCAGGTTAATAGCAATTTGTTAATCTCTAATTGGGATATATTTAACTGAAGTTAATGGATTAGAAACTAAAGTTTTTGTAACAATAAAGTTAACGCAAAAGTAACGGATATTATAATAAAACACTTAACTTTAGTTACACCAAACAAGACCTACATTATAGTACTACGTTAAACTGTTTTCATTAGCTTGTTTCTAAGAAATCCTTTTACAAGAAGGACCGAACATATAAAGCACACCATTTATATAATGTTGATCCGGTTCAGTAGTTTTAGCATAAACTATAAATGCTGAACCGGATCGAACTGAAATTTTACACTAAATAAAGTTTTTTTTCAAGCTTTGGCATAAGCTAGTTATTAAAAATAAAAATGTAAAGGCTAAAGAAAATCAGCACATAGAATCTTTAAGTCTTCCAAGTTCTGCCTTAAATCAAATGAAATGAGCATCAAAGTCACAAAACATTCTGAGAGGTCTTTGTCTCAAAGACAAAGATTTTGTCTTAAAAGTTTCCAATCAATACCTCACTCAAAAAGTGTAGAATCTGCCCACGGTTTCGCTCGTGTGCTAACAACAATCGCAAACAAGCTTGACATATTGTGTCCATTAGACGTATGCCGTACGTGAAGTGAATATATCCATAGAAGATGGATGACCTGGTTCATAGTCGGGGAAGACAAGCTCAAAGTTTTTTCAAGCGTTTTAATTCAAACAAACTCTACCATTGTATTTGATAGATACGCCATTACAGGCGACAAATTAAGATCCTGTCAAGTTTTTGTGTAGATCACCTTGAAGACGAATGTCAGATGTGCTGTGCATTAAGCATCATCTCTACAGGAGTGGATCCCGCGGCTGTTCAATATAAAATGATCGCTATGTGAAGTCATAATCATAGAGTTTTTTTACATAACACCATAGAGTTAACATCTACCTCGGTACCGGCTAGGTTAATTTTAGAAATTTCTTTAAAGAATAATCTAAAAACTGAAAGTTAAAACTTAATGCATCCAAAAACACGATCCAGTTCAGAAATCACTTTTGACAGGTTATTTTGAAAAGTTTTTATGCTCGTGATACTTTCGCCTGTGGATTGGTCCCTTAAAATGTAGACAAGATTAGATTTCAAATAACCAAGTGCCATAATACCGATATCCTTATTGACTTCGAAACTTGTTACTGTTTTTTGCAATCTAATTTATGTTGATCTGAACTTTGTCCGTGAGGTGTTATATTTTCCTACTTAATTATCGATACCTATCTAAGCGCTTTTTACGTGAAATCGCATGAGGAAATTGAGTAGGTGCTAATAATATTCGTTATAATAGTATCATAACGAATATTATTAGTGGCTCAATACATAAATTCAATTCAATACAATAGGTACCTTTACTAGGGCTATTCACGTGGATGTGAAGATGGTATAGGAATCGGACTCTTTATAACCTCCAGGGGGTCCTTTTGCAACTCATTTCAACGTAATTGGAACCATACGACCGATTGTCAAATGTATGACGTAGTCGTCATCATAAAAGTAATGCTGAAAAGATGGCTACTCCATCTTTTCATTTTTCACGAGAGCATCAGCCTATATTAGTCCACAGCTGGACATAGGCCTCCTTCAGCTTGCCGCATCCACGAAAGAATGAATATTTAATTACCATTGAATTTTATTGACTTTTATAGGAAGTGTCACACATTGTCCCGTATCGAAAACTGAATCAATTTGATTAATATATCAGGTTTGTTCAGAAATTCATGTAATTTTATTTCTTTTTCTCGGTTGTGGACTGTGGAATAGATCAGTGCATGGCTGATGCTAATAAAAACAAAAGGTTGATTTGATACTTACCTATGGCAATTTTAAATTCCTAGCTAAGTCACAAAATACTATAGGTATAAAACCAGGTGTCACCTATAACACCGTAGCAATGTCCCGCAAAATTAAACAATCGAAACCATTTTATGTTTCATTTTTGAATTACGAAACCATTGTATTGTTCACTTAGGTACCAACGTCAGATAAAAACATTCTATTGAAACATGTCCATGGAATTATGTCTATGTGGTTCTATATACCAGAATGTTCCATTGTCTGCTCTAGGTACATGCATCAGTATTCATCTCACTACACGCCATTTTAACCGCATCACTAAACGCATACCAAACAAAAACTTCGACATTTAATAAAAAAATATTTATTACAATACTGATTAAATACTTAACCTATATCACTTTAGGGTGTAACTTCGTTTAGCGCGTTGTCGCCTTGGGGGATCACGTTTGAGTTTCCCGTGATCTCCTCTCGGTCTGTCTGCGGGGTCGTCGGCTCTCTTCGGTCTTCTTCGGATACGATTTCGGGTTCGGTGGTACCAGACGGTGACGACACGTCTAGTTTCTCGGTAACCTCTGTCTTCTCTGTGATTGGAGTCTGCTTCTCCGTGATCTCAGGCAGCCTTTCCGCTATTTCCACAAACTCAGGGGTAACAGGAGCTGCAATTTCCTTCTTGAGAGGAGCGCCAGTTTCGACGATGGCGACTTCTTTATCTGTTTCCTTCGCTCGGTTGACTTTGCCGCTAATTGGAGCGTTGACGATAAGATACCCATCGTTGGTCAGCTCGGCGGTCACGTCGGATCCGCTCGAGTTGTTCGGCAGTGTGTATGTGTGGAAGAACTGGCTCGCGAACAGATCGTGATCAACCTCCTTCGCCTCGTGCGTTCCTTGCACAAATATGAAGTCTCCCTTGACCTTGACCTTCAGGTCCTTCTTAGTGTAGTCCTTGACTTGCACGATCACTTGGAACTTGTTGTCATCGCTGATGATCCTTGGGCCTAGATCCTCGAAACTCGGAAACAGCTTCCAAAGTGGTGCAAATATCTTCGTGATATCCCCGAAGTATGGCACGCTGAACCAGGGGGCGGGCATGACAGGGATGAACTCATCGTTCGTGATTGTTGTGATGGGCTTAGGTATCGGTTTCTCTGAGGCTGGCAGCGCTACGGCTGCAGCAATAAGGGCGAAGATCGCCAAGCAATGCGTTGTGTACATGGTTCCGTCTGAACTGTCCGGTGATGCAATACGAACTGAAGCGGGCGCGGGCGGCAGACGCTATATACCGGCGCGGGGGCAGGGGTGCGTAAGCGCATGGCTGGACGTGCAGATCGCATTAAGAGAAAAGACTAGTCACAAACAGATATGACAAAACGATCTTTAATATTTAGTGCTGCTTAGATTACAAAATCTTTAAGGCTGTGATGGCTAATTTGACACTTTTGTAGCATACAGAAAGCAAGTCTCAATATGAAAATGAGACATCATATAACTTTATCCAACTAATTTATTATTCAGAGCTCGTAACCTTCGCTTGATTTTGATTAACGTTGAATATGATTATTAAAATTCGAAGACAAACTGATGAAAGTTCTCTAATGAAGAAAATTCGGGGAATGTAGTTCATTACTCGTACTAGCATTGTGCTCATTAAATGCTCTGGGATTGTTATAAGACGGACTTTTTGACATTGAAAGTCTCTTTCATCCAACACAGAGTACAATTACATCGGCATTTCTATTAGAGAATTTAAATTGTTTTAATTCTTAGAAATAAAATATTTTAATATTGAAATTCTGAGTTGGAAATGGTTCAAAATTCTTCAGTGAACATGCAATCAGAGTATAAGCTCATTTTTTGGCATCGTTTAACAAACAAAGGTTCTGATTACGCATCGCTTCTTTTTAATTAACGGATTTTAATTAATGTTGAAGAAAGAAAAAATGTTTTAAATAATTTATTATGGAAATTTTCAAAATGTGCGGCTTTATTGAAACCTTTTAGGTTTTAATGTTATGCAGTTTGCTTTGTTTATCTTTTCATATATTTTTTTTCACTTCTCTTGCTCGAAAAGTGTATCATAATAGTGTAGCTTAGCAGGCCTAAAACTCGAGTTTAATCCCTCGGGCTAAAAAGTAATTTTTCTTTTTAATTTTTGTCTAAAATCATCAGCCAGTACAAAGCATTCGTTCTCTTACATAAAAACTCGACTTCTTGGTGCTCCGTCAACCTTTTTTTTGAAAATAGAACCGTCTTGGTGATGTTTTATGAAGGTTGATTCTTCCCTTCACGGTAGAATGCGAACTCTTTCGTTGCGGGTTAAATAGAGATTTAAAAAAAAAGATGGTATTGGCGCTAAATCTCTAGAATTTTCTTCATTCCAAATCACAAACTTTTACGTTTAACTTCCTGACTTTTACTTCCAAATTGTGAACGTGAAAAATGTCATCAAGTGATAGTGAAGATGCTAATATGCAAATGGAAGAAAAGGGCAAAGAAATAATTATGAATCTGTTGCCGACAACACGACACAAGAAATCGAAACATTTTTAAATAACGCTCCAAATAAACAATACTTGGCAACAAAGGTAACCTACTACTTATGTACTCAACTCAAACTAAATAAATAGATACCTACCTACATACCTAAATTATGTACCTAGGTTATTACGATTAATAACACACTTATTTTTTTGTTCAACAGGTTGCTTTAATTTATGGAATCAGCGGTGCATGCAGAGGAATAGAGCTTGCTAATATAACGCTAGAAGACGTAGAAACGGATACAAACCTACAAGCTGTGAGTCTGCCGAACACGAAAACAAACAAAGAGCGTAAATTTGTCATCAGTGGAGAATACCTTAATATAGTTAAAGCCTATCAGGAGTTACGTCCCACTAATGTTTCAACGAGAAGATTTTTTCTAAATTATCAAAATGGTAAATGCACAAGGCAAGTCATAGGCAAAAATAAATTTGGTAACATGCCTAAAGATATTGCCACTTATCTAAATTTACCAAATCCGGAACTCTACACGGGCCATTGTTTCCGCAGAACATCCGCGACTCTGTTGGCGGACTCGGGTGCGAATATAACGACATTAAAACGGCACGGTGGATGGAGGTCCGATCAAGTGGCTGAAGGTTATATAGAGGACTCTATACAAAACAAGTATCACGTCACGCAGCGGATTACGGAAGGAATCAATATTCTACCAAACATTACAGAACCCCAAGCATCTACATCGCGGGATTGGATGAATATGTCAACTCAGCTGAAGCCGCACTCAGATCTTAATAATGCACGAAACTCAAGCATGAGTCGAGTCTCTCCAACTTTTACTCCACAACAATCAACTCAAAATATTACACACACATCCCAATCACAGAGAACCGAAATAAAATTGCCCGGGAAAAACATATCACTAAACATTCAAAATTGCTCTAACTGCACATTTAATTTTTAATAAAATTTCTGAAAATTGTCTAATTTTGAATTGTTTTATTTTCTCGCAATCGAAGTGAAAAGTAGAGTGTTTTACTCGGGCCAAAACCACCCATTATAACTCGGTCTTCTCATCCTCCCTCGCTACGCTCGGGAGTATAACAACCTCGTATATAATGGGATGGTTTAGTCCCTTGTAAAACAATCTACTATTAATATCATTGAATGGCAAGGGCAAGTAATGAACTAGTTTATCATACATGAAATATTAATAGCCGGCTGATCTAAACCAAAACGAAAAATTAATTCATATCAGGTCAGGTCATGCATGTCATCATGACTCATGACCAGACCTGATATGAATTTATTTTTCGTTTTGGTTTAGATCAGCCGGCTATTAATATTTCATGAATGATAAACTAGTTCATTACTTGCCCTGATATGTTTTTAATAGCAACAAGGTTCTAGTAGGCACATTTCACTGCCACACAACGAAGTGCCCGCTCTACGCCTAAGCCAAAGCACCCGCTCTATGTGATTGTGGTAACCTTGGAAGGCCATTCTAGAGCTCTCCAAACAGCTCATTTCTTTCGCATGACTCCAATTTCCTGCATTTTCCTTCGTTTGTTTCAACAATTGTACCTTTCTTCGTGACAATTGATGTTTTGTAAATTGCCTCGTTCGGTTACGGACGTGTTAGTTAAAGATAGTAGTACTTCATCAGCAGCACCTTCGTAGGTACTTTGAACTCAGATCATGTCAAATTTTAATGATCGAATACATCAAAATTTTAAACTTTTGTATTTAAATTTTAACTCAATCCAACATCGATTAGTGTAATTGACAACCGCGTGCGAAGCTGCTGGCAACCGCTAGTTATAATATAAATGGACATATATAATTCGTACTTAGTTAACCCGCTTAGTTTTTTTAGTTCTTATTGCTACGAGTACATAATATTAATTTTCAGAGAAACGTGAACGATGCTGCGAACGAAAGCTAGTCATGAGAATTTTTGTGAGCAGGGTCGCGTAATATTCTGCGCTTCTTTACCAATTACTAAACTGAGTTTTCGTAGTGATTTATATCTGGTATCAGAATTTTCATAGTGATTTGGGGACGAATGTGAAGTAGGCCCCGGAAAGATCTCTAGAGGTCTTTCTGGGGCCTAAAGAAAGCTCATAGAGATCTTTCTGGGGCCTACTTCACATTCATCAATGTTTGTATCTAAAAAGATGATAAGATACATTTCATACGTTTCTTTGCATTTGTAAATCTCCTCAAATAAAATGTTAGCAGTGGGCGTTTATTCCATCAGCCGTGCAAACCTGAAAAAAAAAAAACCTGCAAACCAAAATCATCTCCTAGACTAACTGGGCTGTGTATGTTGACTGTGCATCGGTAAATTGCTTTAAAAAAATACTAACATACTATAATAAAAAAGGGATATAGGCAATATAAGAAATTCACGAGCCAATCTTTCCTTATCCGTAGATATTTTTGGAAATATAAATAAAGCTTGTAAAAATTCCTCTCAACCTTCGCTTTCATCCATAAACCATTTTGAACCTGGTCCATGACCATCCTGGGACAAATGCAATAAATAACGAACATTACCGAACATTGCCGAAGAACCAGTCATGTGGAGTGCTTTTAGGTTCAAGGGCCTCAACTAAAGGGTCACCAACCTATGCTTCAAACAAAAATGAACTTTACTCATAAAAATATAGTGTTATTAATACATTTTCTGCTTCAGTATTATCAATGAATATGTTACTGAGATATGACGTAAATTATAAACCGTATGTTGGGGTTGTAGAGTTTAAATTGGATTGTATTTTTATGCAAAGATTGCATGTCTTGCGAAGGTTTTTGGCACTCTTTGGAGGTATCATTTTCGTTTGATTTTATCTGACTTCTAATTTACATTGCATTTATAAGAAATTTAGATACTTTAGTGCTTACACCGAGTTCACAGAATCGGTGGCTGTAGTGACACCGATGTGGCATTTATGTAACTAGCTGTTGCCCGCGGCCAAGCACGCGCTTTTCATGTCCTATATGTCCGTCCTTGGGATACTATTTATCTTCTTGCCAAATTTCATTAAGATCCGTTCAGTCGTTTAGGCGTGAATAGATAAAAGACAGTAAGCTTACAATAATATGCATAAGCACTTTTTTTTAAATTCATGTTGTGTTTTTGTATTTCGACGACTGATGTGGCGCGGCGGGCGAAGGTCCGCCTGCGACGCAGGAGGTTGCGGGTTCGATTCCCGCCTCGGGACAAATGTCTGTACGATCTGCAGACATTTGTTCAGGGTGTTCTGGTCGTTTTTCTATGTATAGTAAAAATATCTATCTATGTATTATATTATGCATATCAGTTATCAAGTACCCATAACACAAGCTCTGCGTAGCTTGGAGCTAGATAATGCTGTGTGAATTGTCCAGCATTATGTATTTATTATTTATTTATGTTAGTTAGCAGGAACTTATAATTTGATTTAGGTATCCCTTTATTCTATTTAAAAAAAATGAATTTTAAATTGGTTGCTCCACATGTTTTACTTATATGATTCTCTGTATGCAGATAAGTGAAATGATCAAGTTCTAAACCCATATTATTTAAGTTTTGTTATTATTCTGTGATTATTTTATGTTATACAATACAAAATACAATACAAAAATTCTTTATTGTACACGAGAAAATAACATAACAAAGAGACATCACATAAGATAAGTACAATGGGCGGCCTTATCGCTTAGAAGCGATCTCTTCCAGGCAACCTTGGGATGGAAAGAATTGTGCATATAAGAAAGGCAGGGGGTGTACCTAAGATTATCTAAAATACATATGTATTTAATACTAAAAAGACCTAACTTAGATAAATAACATAATATACTAACTACTTACATAAATAAATAAATACTTACATAAATAAATAAATAGTCAAAGTAAAGTACCATTGTTCACTTTTCTGAAAGGAAAAACTCCTTGACACGAGCTTTAAAAACTGGCAAGGATTGGACTTTTCTAGTAGAGTTATATGCGTCTTTAGAAATTAAAATAAAAAGACAGACAGAATTACCTTCGAATTTATATTATTAATATAGAATGGATTATGAGACCAATAATCATCATCATCTTCAGCCCGTATACGTCCACGGCTGAACATAGGCCGCCCCCAAATGACGCCACGAATAGCGGTCCTGAGGCGTCTCCATCCATCGACTCCCTGCGACCGCTGCAATATCGTCGGTCCATCGAGTGGGAAGTCTTCCCACACTCCGTTTCGCATTGCGTCGCGGTCGCCACTCCACTCGAGAACCTGTACTCCCCAGATCAGAGATCTCAAATACTAGGTACTACAAATGAGGTGCATTCCGACGTAATCTACTTATACCTTGATTCGTTATGAATTGCTATAGCGATTGTTAAATTGACACTTTTGTGATTTAAACCTAACCTAAAGGCTTTTTTTTTATTATTGTTTGTTCCGCCTTTTTTTTCCTCCGATATGGATCGGAGACATTTTTAGGCTAACATTTTGCATAATCGGCTGTTTACTTTAATACAAATAAGCGATCAGTGCAATTTCGCAACTGTTCGTGTCCATATTTAGGTAGCTACATGCTTGTTTTTTTTTATCTTTTTTTTTTCTCTTCTTTTCACTCACTTTTTTTTTAAATATTTTTATTACATGCTTGTTCTTAATATAAGTTATTATTTAATAGATGTAATCCTATTCTTCGTGTATGTTTACATTAGTATACCTATTTATTTTCATGCGAACAATATGTAATTATTTATATATTGCGCTCATGACAGTTCTTTCTTTATGTTAGTTTACTACTTTTTGTTTTATTCCTAAAGGCTTAGGTCATCCTAATGAGTCTGGATTATTTATAATGTCGATGACTATTAAAATTTTCACTAAACGACCTCAAAGTTAGCAAAGCATTGCAGGAATCCGACAACTATTTCGCCATGAAATTATTTTTGGTAGCTACGGCAACACCTATATAAAATACATGAAAAACACCCAAATCTGTAATAAATGTACGTAGTTCAAAGCGGCAATGGGAATCGAAACCCGCAACTGGCGGCTCTTTGTCCACTGCGCAATCGAGGTCGTCAAAAATCATCTTCATGAGTACCTACGTATTTTATAGAAAACAAAATATCAGTTTGTATTTTTATTTTTTTTAGAAAATCAAACGGCTACAAATAGCAACGCAGGACTTGATCGTAACTAATAAAAGTTTGTAACATGTCATGGCAAAGATGTTGTTGAAAATTGTGGTTGATTGCAAAATGTACTGAACTTTACTCCTAGTCGTAAACTCAATATGTCAGTGTCAAACTCAAACTA
Organism: Eupithecia exiguata; assembly: GCA_947086465.1. Classification (NCBI taxonomy): domain Eukaryota; kingdom Metazoa; phylum Arthropoda; class Insecta; order Lepidoptera; family Geometridae; genus Eupithecia; species Eupithecia exiguata. Next base: position 977,451 of record OX352228.1, read on the forward strand.
AACTGTCCATGAGTATTCGAACTTCAAATCACAAATAATTACAAGGTGACTCAGAATAAATCTATAAAGCGGAAAAGAGGGGTGACGTAATTTTTTTACTATGTTTTAATTACTAGCTCGTATCCGTAGCTTTCGACGCGTTTTTGTATATCTACACTTCATTATCTTAACGGGACCTCAGTAACCTATTTTTTTCCAGGTATAGAACTGCAATTTATTTATATAAATAGTTATTAATATCTGATTATTTAAATAGCTGTAATGCAAAATTTTGTTTGACCATTCTGTAGCTTTGGCATGGAACACCCTTAAATGTTTTATCTTTTTATGAGTCCCATCTTTTTCAACTTGTCCATGCTAATTTTATAAATTCAAAAGTAACTTGGTCTGTCTGTCTGTCACCTTTTAACGAGCAAACGGCTGATGGATATTAAATAAAATTTGGCAGAGAGGTAGACGGTATCCCAGGGACGGACTTTTTATCCCGTTAATGTGCGTACAAAGCCGGGGATAGGAGCTAGTGTTGTACATTATGAAATGCTTACGATGTTGATCTTGTAAAAAGCAATCATAGTCCCTCGCGTTTTGAAGCATCTCGTTCAAGGCACATATGAACAAACAGAACCATTCTAACTTTGTTATATTAATTAATTTTATCCTATTGTTTGTGATGCGAGTACAGTCGGCGACAGAATGCAGTATTGTTAGTAAAAACGAAAGTTAAAAGTGAATAGACAAACTTTACAATAAAAAAATTATATATATCTTGAAGCCAAAGTGTGATTATAAATTATTTTAAAATTATTTCGTACTTTATTTCATGACATGAAAAAGTAAACCAGTTCATTAATTTTGAAAAAACACCTCGTTAACTTAAAATTGTTTTACACATAACTCTAGTTACAATAAATACAAATTAAATTAAATTCTTTTTGACATGCAGTTAAAAATTAACTTAGCTTGTATTAAAATAAAATATGTTTTATGAACAAGTTTTTTTTAATCTACATAAAACAAACTTTGAATATAATTATATGTTATCGTCTTCGCAAGTATATTTTTTTAGCAAAACAGCCTTGGCACATGCACGTACAGTGGTCATGGCACAGTAGCTTTTAGAAAATTATAATACACAGTTTTTGGTAGTAGGTGAATTAACAATGTTCAAGGACGCATAGCTTATGCTGTTGATGCAGACACCATCAATGTAACGACCGACACGAGTAATGCCGAGCTCATCCATCAGCGCGTCTACATACAGGTAGAAGAGTTTTGGAGACGTCAGCCCGCCCTGTCTTACGCCGCACGCAAGCCTGCATGTCACCGAGTAAACGCCTGACCATCGCACCACATTGACCAGGTTTTAGGTCATAGCTAACCGGGTCGAACGTTATAGATAGGTCGAGGAAACAGGCAATATCACGTGATAAAAGCATATTTTTCTGTCTGCGACAGTACAAGCCTGGAATTGTTCGATTCAGAATTAATCAGAACTTGCTAACCTTCGAACTTTGAAGGAAACACTCATATTTCTGGAACTCTGTCCCCAAACATACAGGGTGTAACAGGACAGCTTTTATAAAGGAGACTACTTCCTTTTCGTCCTAATACCTCAGCACTCAATGCAATTTCTATATTAAATAAACTAATATTATAAACGTGAAAGTTTAGATGGATGGATGGATGGATGGATAGATAGATGGATGGATGTTTGTTCCTTTATCACGCCAGAACGGCTGAACGGATCTGAATGAAATTTGGCACAGAGATAGATTATAGTCTGGAATAGGACATAGGCTACTTTTTATCCCGGAATTCCCACGGGAACGGGAACTACGCGGGTGAAACCGCGAGGCGCTGCTAGTATTAAATAAATCTTCCTCGACCTACCTACGTAATATGTAATCGTAAATACGTTTTTTAATCAAAATAATCTTAAATATCTGCAATTTTACGTATTAGAGCGATTTGCAAAATCTAGAACTCGAATACTTATTGCGAGAGTAAACAGATAATAAAACGGTTTTCTAGAATTTTACCGAAGCTTATTGAAATAACTTGTTATCGTTCTTCAAATACCTACCATCAACGCTACGATTGTAATAGATATAAATATACGAGTAACTATGTTATAGTGAATACCTACGTGCCGTTCTAGAAGTTTGTTTTACCTACGCCGTGATTCACACCAATATCATAAATACAATAGTTGGCATGTATGGGTGAATGTTCGTTAGGTAGTTATTCACGCCAAAACTATTAAACGTATTGGCCTGAAATTTTGCATAGATGTAAGGGTAGATCTGGAATCACACATAAACTACTTTTTATCCTTTAAATGAGTTCACATGGGATATAAATAACCTGGATATATTTCCACAACGACAATGACACCATTAGATTAAGAATTATGTCTTCCCTGAAGCGAACAAAATCAATTACATTTAGTTTCTTATTTGATAATAATTACAATTTATTAAGCTGTTTATGTCTAAAATTTTACTTGTCAAAGTGCTTATTTTGTAAGCCTAAAGAAATAAAGTTATTGACTTTTGACATACGTAATCGCGGGGATCTTAATTCTTGTCTTTCCTTTGTTTTATCCTTTTTAATCCTCTCTCCCCTTCTTATCTTCGTGATCGCTTCGAGTTTCTTGTCCCCCGTGGCAAGCCCTGTAGAACTATAATATCCCTTCGTCTAAAAATCCCAAAAACATAGAACCAGCCGCTATCATGACTCTTTCACCGTGCTGGCACCCAGACCCTGGAATGCCCTTCCCCACTCAATAGAAGCCAGTCTATAGAAATGAATGACTATCTATGGGAATTAATGAATGAACACATTATTGTACAACATATATAAACAAAAATGTGCTGCAAGCTGCTTTTTCTCCCGGTTCAACAATGCGAGCGAAGCCGCGAGCAAACAATAGTAATATTATACGTGGAAAAACCGATGAGTATGTAGGAATTTACTTATCACTTAACACGTTCAATTGGTCTGCATTTGTGAAGGTACGCTCTTTTGTATTCTGTGGCTAAAGACAGTTCGTTAACCCATCAAGTGTAACTTCGCTCTTGATTTCATTTTCTCCTTTTTCAAGGAATCAAGTAGGAAGTTTTTTTATTATCTAAATTTTATAAGAATAATGTTAAGAGGCCCGACGCCCGTCGCGTCGGGCCTCTTAACATTCTATGACTCTAGTTCCATGGGAGCTGGGAAGCCTATTGTGTGGGACGCTACATGCGTCGACACACTCGCACCTTCCCATCTTTTAGGACTTCCGTGAGGGCTGGTGCGGCGGCAGATTTGGCCGAAAATCTCAAGAGGCGCAAACATGCAGGTCTTGACAGAGCCTACGTATTTGCTCTCCTTGGAGTCGAGACTCTAGGTCCGTGGGGTAAAGAGGCTCTACGGGTTTTCAAAAAATGATCTGAGCATCTGGTCGAAGCGTAGCGTGACCTGAGAGCTGGTGAGTATCTGGCACAGCGCATCAGCATTGCTATACAGCGGGGCAATGCAGCTAGCGTCTTGGGCACGCTTCCGACTGGTATTGATATGGACCAGTTGTTTGCAACAGTCTGCAGTTAGCTCAATTGTTTTCTATAATTTTATTGAAATTTTCTTTGTTAATAAAGAGCTTCGTTGAGATTTATTAGATTTGAACTCTAATTTATAACCTTCAAAGAAAAGAGTATGACATGACAAACGCGTTGAAATCTTTTGTACGAAATTTTAAGTTATTCAGAGGTTTTAAAGACACTGCAGAAGTGGTTGCAAAACATTATAATATTACATATCTTTCGCTGATCTACGTCATTGCCTCCATTGAAAAAAATATTAATTTTACTTGCTACTTCAATAAAAAAGTCACAACGAGCAATAATATCGTGAAATAATCTAAATATCACATCACACTAATATTATAAATGCGAAAGTTTGGCTGTTTGTGACCTCCTCGCGCCAAAACTACAGAACAGATCGGGCTAAAACTTTGCATACTGGTAGTTCTAGGCCTAGAATAAAATTAACTTATTAATCCATAAATCAGTTCCCATGGGATAGAAATAACTGCGAAGCCGCGTGAAGAAACTAGTATTGACATAATCTGCATGGCACCTTTGCATATACATAAAATATGAATGTATAACAAGCCAAGTGGATACCTAGGTAATAAAGTGCTACTACAAATGGGTGTAAAACTTAATACCTAGCTCTAGGAATCGCCTCGTTTCTACCCACCTAATTCAAGCTAGGTAATTATCTCTGATCTTTCAATGCTATAAAATATGGTTGCATATAATCGCGGAATAAAAATAAATCTAGTAATATGGGTAATATAATAGGCTGCTTGACTACTATTGGGAAATAATTTAAACGTATGATAAAAATAATGCAGTATTATTAATATTTCTTCAAGGCCAGTCGTATTAGTTAAAAAAACGAATTTTAAAGTTTGAATAAAATAATGACGCGCCAAAACGATAATCTCTGTCACGGCTCTGGTGACATGACTCGATGACGTCATGCCTCACGTCACACCTAACAAGAACAACAACACACACTGTTGTATATGATAACTGTGACGTCACCAGCGATGCAACCAAACGCAGAGCGTTTGAGGTCACAATGTGTAATTTTAATCCCGTTTTTTTACCTAAAATCATCCTAAAATGGGCATATTTTTATATTATACGTATAGTAAAATAGGTATATTATTTATTTTTGATTTGAATTGAATTTACTAAAATAATAAGTAGTTAGAAACTGAACAAGAGCATAGCTTACAAAGACCCATAGAGTAGAGACTGACCCACAACCCCCATTGTAATATTCAACCTAATCTTGGGAGCCACAGTCTTGCCAAACAAAATTATTACATTTTTCCACAGACCCAATGGATGTGTGTTACAAAGTCTTCAACTTGAATCGAACATGCATATTTATGTTGCTTGCGAATCTTTTTTTGTTCCCGTAATGAAATAAGTCGCGAAAAATAGAAGATCAATAGATTAAACAAGGTATTTCAGCACAAATTATATGGATCGTTCACGTAGATTTATTATGGCTAGTAACTTATAATATTTTATTATAAGTTACTACTACTTTAATACTTGATAAAGTATTTTCTGACACGACAGCGCCTAGTTATAACTTTAGGGCAGTGTAACTTGTTTGCAAACTGTAACATCTCAGGCGTTCCGGTACTTTCTAAAAGCAATCTATTGGATTTTGTACCTTATGCATAGAATAACTGCGCCCCACTATGTTACCCACGGTGATCCAAAGGGAAAGCTTAATTTTTCTAGGATTAAAAGTAGCTTATGTGCAATATCCATGATTATACCAAATTTTGATCCCAATTCGATTAGTTGCTTTAGCGTGAAGGAATGACAAGCATAGACAGAAGGTTTGTATGTATGTATACAAACTATCGCCTTTTAATTATATTAGTGTGAAGCCGTTGAAGATTGTTCATCTTCATGATAAATTTATTTTGGTCAATCGGTTAGAAAAACACGTCTAGAGGTGAAAAGTTACGAAAACTTTTACATTTGTTTACCTATCTACTCTAATTTGATCCAGAAAACTGTCGTCTGAGAAGTTTGAACGTTGTTCGGGATAAGTTTGAAAAACGAGCCGTCTTGTCCCTTGTATTGTAGGAGCTCGTAGGTATGTGGTTGAATTTAAGTTTCTTTATTGAGGTCCGAGTTGTATTAATATTGTTTACTTTATGAAGTCTGAATTTAATTTGAGGTTTACTTGATGGGTCAACTATTAGAAAACTGGAAAGTTCGAAAACTTTTATTATGTCTCATATCGTATCATATCGTTGAAAAAAGCTAGTTTCTGTGAAGTTTTCATTCATAGATCTTTGATGATATTAAATATCTTGGATTATATAAACTAACATCTTATCTGATAATCAATATGAAATTCTTTTACTTTAGCTTAGTAAGTATACCTAGTAGGTATAATATTACTAACTTTGACAACGTTCTAGGTATTTCATTATGGATGTAAGTGGGTTATCTACGAACCTTATTTGTGTATAATGAACACAATGAACACCAACGTCTCACCACCAAGGGTCACAGTAACCAACTTACATCCAAAATGAATTTGTCAAATTACTAGGTACCTATAGCTTTTCATAGTAAAATACATTCTTTGTGTAGGTGAATACACGAAGTACATGAATCTCCACATAATCTCTAGCAAATAGATCTTATAATATAATGTAGGTACGTCTACCTTGTACTATTCTGGCAACCGGGTGAGGTCCTGCGTAGTCAGCCATTTTTAAAAAGTTTAACAATTATTTTTTCGAGTATATACCTAGCTGTTTTTGTTTTTTAGTTTCTGAGGTTTTTTAAAAAAAACTGCACGAGCCCATTTCAAGAACGGCAATTAAGGCGATTTCTGGGAAAGGGGATCCTCCTATCTGAATAATCGCCTTAGCTAAGTACTAAATGTACTTAATTTCTGAAGTTTCTTTGTGTGTTTTCTGTGCGCTTCTTATGTCACCACTGCTGGACATAGAAGCGGAGTGAGAGTGATAGCGATCTTTGTGTGACAAGGATGGCAAAGAGCCCTCTCCACTTCTTCTAAAATGAAAAGTTTAAATTGGCTCATAACATCCGCCTTTCACCAGTTGGAGGGTAGCGTCTGCCTACGGGATGTAAACGTTACTTCGGAACGTGACTCGTTTGTAGCCTTAAATAAACAAAATCTACGTTTTGTCGAATCTTAGGAAATCGACACGCACAGAGAAGGTACCTACACAAATAAAGTAAGCCTTATAGGTTCTGACTTTAGGCCTAAATCTAGATAAGGCTATCAGATAAGGCCTTGGTTTTTATTAAATTTAGACATTTACTTATTAAAACTCACAGTTTTCACTAAAATGCGTACTATCTAGGGTACAAACTAATTTAAAATAAGGTACAATCTAAGAGACATATACATATGTATGACCCCAATTTTCAATTTTTTTTTGCTTCAATTTCTTTCATGAGTTTGTTCGGATGATTGATGAAATATAGGAACGTTTTTGTCTTTTACTCAATAATATTTACATAACAGTCAAAAGTCAAAAACGTTGGCATTTAAAAATTACTATCACACTAGGAATCGTCACATGGTGTGACGATGCCTATTTTTTATCGTGACGCGAAGGAGAAGGGAAGCATTTACGTTGTTATCGCTCATTTTTGCGATCCTTTTTACCAGTGTTATGTCTTTTTATAACATGTTCATTATTAATGATGTTAACTTACAAGATTTTCAAAATAATTTCTTAATTTCTTTCATTCGCAAACTCAATTTTGTAAGTTTTGCGTACTAGGTACCTTACCTTACAATAACCCAAACAAGGCACGGCTTATCATGCCACTATCGCTCCTGTTTCAAAGGGAGAGGACATAAATTACGGTAATGCTATTTCGGATAGTGGTCAGCCTGCTGGTATCTTGCTTTACTTACATGCTAGATTTATTACTAAGTGCTGAGGTATAAGCTTATAGCGACAATTTTTTCAGCCTATGCACTGCACGCGGCATGTTTTTCTCTAAAATATTTATTTGACATGACATACCTTTTTTGTAATAGCTACACTGGCCAATATTGGTATTGGCCAATTTTGGGGTATTTTATAGTTACTAATAAATATTATATTTATTAAGTTATTAATATAATTGCCAGTGGCAGTCTGACGGAATCGCGGTCAAGAGAATACGGAGAGACAGAAACATAACAAAAGCCACGAAAATGCGACTGGTCAGGCTGGACAATCTACCCACCTTTAGAGTAAGGACTCACGAAGAGGTCCCGTGAGTTTTGAAAATAAAACTCCATTCCGCCACCGCGGCGGGCACGGGTGAAAACCGCTTCGTGAGTCCTTAGCCTTAGAGCGGTAACAAAAGCTCAGCAGAAATTGTACAGTTTAATGGAACTTTAATAAATTTTTTGTAAATGGAATGTGCCGAGTTGAAACTCTCATTGGGCTTCAAAATCTACATAACACTATATAATTTTACTAATATTATTGTATTATAACGTGGAACGATTTGTTTGTTTGTTATTTTGAATTGAATAGGCTTCGAAACTACTGGACCGATTTGAAAAACTCTTTACCATTAGGATCCTGCATTATCCTTGATGAACATAGGTGGCAGAAAATTGTCAAAACAGTTAGGGATCCGTATGAAAACTTCGATAGTGTATCCCAAGGTGTGAAAAAAACTATTGGCAATAGAGCAGAATGATCTACTACAGTTTTATAGAAAACATCAATATCTACAAAAATATCCGCAATACCATGTCTAAGTGTTATAGTTATGTCACAATAACTTCTTTTTCATGTCATAATATACAATAGTAAATTTAGAAAAATCCTTATGATCGCGTACGCTGCGGAAACGCTACCGTCCATGACTCGTCCGCCTTCGTTATTGATACATTGGCGCTGGTGTAAACCAAACCCAAATTTCATGACCTTTGGCTTTGAGCAAATAGTTTCCAATGAATATGCAAACGAACGCGCACTGCAAAATAAATGTCTTTCCGATCTCTGATAAATTGTCGGAAAAACGATTCTGTTCGGATTCTCCGGTGCGGATAGCGCGGATTTATCAAAGGGATATGGGATTTTCGGTTGAACGGTGGTATTTATAACGATCGAATTTCTGACGGACTTTTCGCGCTGTTTTATAATAAGAATACATAGAGACAAGCCAATCATAATAAATAAAAACGGTTTCAGACATTCTAACAGCGAGATTATTTTTTTTACGAAATATACCGACGGCTCTTTGTAAGAAATTTAATAAAGTCCCAAAAATGTTTCGACTTCGACGGAACTTGTAACCGCAGCCCTCCCTCAGTAAGAGATGCGCTGCCAATTGCGCAATTTAATTTATTAGAAGTTCAAACATTATCAAAATTCTTAGAAGATTGCCCCAGTGCGCGGCTTACGCATTATATACTAGCAAAAACCTCCGATTAATTTGTAGATTATTAAAAGAACTTTGTCCTGCGACAGGACTTGCAAACTATTTTACTTCCAGTAGTGGACCGTCACAGCACAGCGCCAGAAAGGGCGTCATAATGTTTCGCTTCGAATCCTCTTCTTACTTTTTGGTTTTTCAGTAAGTCTATTTTATTCTGACGGACACGGAAATAAAACTTGATGGACATCTCGTGGTCCAGGGCAGAATGGAGGGTAATAGATCCCGTGGTCGTTCTCCGACTCGATGGTCGGACCTGATCACCTCTCTGACACAGTCCATCATGACCACTTGCTCCCACAATGCAGCCAATAGGGAATTAAAGCGGCGCATTGCACGAACAGCCGTTCATCAACACCCCGTCATGCGTCTTAACCACGATCACTCAGCCAGGAGTTGATGAATGATAATCTTCTACTTAGTCGCCGACTAAGTAGAAGATTTTCATTCTCCGCCTGTAGATATGTAGGTCTTCACCTAAACTGTATATACCTACTAAGGCACAGACTAGAGTCCCAGTACACATATGGATCCATATGTGTACTGTGCTAACAGTTAAGGCACTTAGGGTAGGTACAACAACAAATCAGAAAGTGGCTCACTAATTTGGTACTCGTATTATATGATATCATCGAATTTTTTAATTTGCCTGTGTTATAAGTGTATAATTATTTTTTTTATATTTAAGTGACATGTATTAACGGTATTATAAATAAATTCTGTATTCTGTACATGCACGAGAAGGTACCTATGTACTCCGTTGAGCTGGGTTGTTCCCACGCGAAGACAACACAACAAAGCAGAGAGCTCGCCGTGCATTCCGACTAATTCCTCCATTATAGCTAAAACAATAGACTTAGTACTCTACCTGGTGTTTTGCATTCGTCCTACACGAACCTACTTAGTGCTTTCTCGTTCATAAAGCCTTTGAAAACGAAACATAATGTATGTTTTAGCTCTAGACATTACAATTATAGGTTACTTTAGCTATCCCGGAAAACGCGTACAAAGCCTCGGGAAGACCCAGTTTACACTAAATTATAAAAACTATCAAAGCCGGAAGCAATATTTTTCCCTCTTGTTGGTCGCGACGTAACAATGCACGTAACGTAACGATTCACCTTGTCAGATATCGCGTACGAGAAAGGGCTTAGAGCAGCTCTAAGCCTGGGGATTCCCTGACACAAAGCATCCGAGATATCTTCAATTTGTCTTCTGTAGGTTTGCTAAATCCACGTCATTAGTACTCACGAGATTATCCCTCAAAATAATGTGATTTATCTCTTTATACTTACAACAAAGGCGTTGGTTTACCCGCGGATGTGTGGAGGACAAATGTGGGTCTACCGCGGATTACTGGCTCTTTATCACTGAGTTAAGTTTGAATCAGCTTCTTGGTAAGTACTAGTATTAGCTTTTAAGATATTTTACTATAGTTACGTACATACTTGGGTTTGTAGTTTTAGAGAAAAAATCGTGCTTATTTGTGATTTTTAACCGACTTAAAAAAAAGTACGATGTTCTATGTTCGCCTGTACAGTACGTAAGTATGTTTTTAACCAATTTCGAAAAAGGGAGCAGTTTCTACATTTGGCTGTATGTATGTTTTTTTATGTATGTTCGTCGATTTCTCCGTCATTTATGCACCGGTATATCGGTTCAATTCCCGCCGAAACCGTTTTTTTTGGGATTTATTCAATTTCTTACAGATTACACCGAGTGCGAGGCCTTCACACTATAATAACAAAGCCGTAGATACGAAGTCAGTTTTCAGGTCTTTCTAAACGATCAAATTATTTTGTACTTGTACTTTAATGAATTATTAGCTATCGTTGCAAAATTTTACTGTTACTGTGTATAACATTTAACCCTTTCATTGTCCATGACTCACACGGCCACATGGAGCTCCATGTAGCGGCGCGGCGCGGTGGCGAAGGCCGGATATTATAATAATGTAGAATGTAAAAAAAAACACATAAACTTGAGAACTCAGAACTCTAACATTAATTTGGGCAACATTTAAATACGTAGGAAGTTAAATAAAATCGGTAACCAAAACGTAAACTACTATAAGTGAACCATGGTTAGCTAAATTATTTAATACAAATGTAGTATTATCAATTTAATGTTCCGAGCAGTATTGTTACACTCACAGAAAGGGAATAATTATTTCAATGCAAATAATTAATTAGAAATTTGATACTAACGGAAACCTTATTAGTTATTAGTATTATTAGTTTAGTATCTACTTCGTGCTTTCGGTAAAATTTTCATTAATCTGGTTATTTTTCGTGTAACTTTAGTTATCTAAAATTATTCATAAAACTTCCAAAAGAATTGAATTGTTACCCAAGTTTCAACTGAAAGGTAACGTAACTAAAACTTTAGTAGTATAAGTTAAATTGAATTCGATGTGTGATTTGTTTCGATAAACAACTGAAACTTCAATCATTCAAACGTAAAGCTTGTCGCACACTTGGATAGCATCGCTCTTGTACCTCCTGAACGAGGCATGTTCACTTGTGGTTGGATACTATCTTCGCAGTTTAGCTTGAAAGTTTGTATTCTGTACGTCATTTTGATAGGCAGTATTACAAAGTGCAAAATTAGGTGCTAATGTACACCAGTAGTTAAGTTAGTACAGTAAGCCAAGACAGCGATTTTGTCTAGGGTAAAATAAATTTTGGATCAAAATTAGCAGAAATTTCTGCGTTTTCTCGCAGAATAGCTCGTGTGTCAACTTTGTTTGGTGTATCTGTTGCCTATCTTTTAAAGTAATTTTTTTTTTCAATTTTAAATAGAGATTTTAATTCCCTATTGTTATTATTAATTATGGCATAAAACCACACACATGCAGATATTTGATTATGTAATTTGTATTTTGTGATGTGTCCAAGAGTCCTGTAAGGTCTACAGGAAATAAAGCACTGATATTTGATATTCTTTGATATTTGATAACTCTTTATTGTAGCACACAAAGACAAAATACAATACAAAAAAAATGCAAAGAATCGTGGAAGTACAAAGGGCAACAGTTATCGCAATGAGCGATCTCTTCTAGGCAACCTTAGGATAGACTGATAGTCATAAGAGAACAACATAGACGCTGGCGTTTAAATAAACAATCGTCTCCGACAGACCTTACTACCATTCTTTTCTTTTCAATATTTACTTTATTGTTCCTATGAGTAGTTTTCTTTTAGTTTATGACATTGACAGCAGCTTTTATGTAATTTCTTGCCATGTATTATTTTAATTAAAAAAAAATTACATTATTACAATTAATTTTTGTAAACACTAGGCATTCAATACCTACGGTAGAAATGAATGAAATGAAACCACTTTTCAGAGCACATACATTGAAAATGTATTCTACACCGTATATTCCTTTGTTTCCAATAGTAATTCACGTCGGGGGCCCTATTCTGCTAAATCGCTTCCCCATGACAATGAAGAACGTCACAGAATAACACACTTTGGCATTCTACCTTTGATGAAACAGACTACAGATAGAGAGGCGCGCGTCAAAAGTGTCAAAGCTAAAGCCGTTCTATGAATTTTCTCATGCAAATAGCACCGCACGCATTATCTTGAATCTTTCAAATATAGAATTTGCGACGATACCACTGTCACAGAATCGTCACGTAGAATACTGAAAAGCGATTAGTTTACCTGAACAACCAGAACAACCCTGGTTATTGACATGTCACGATTGTTCCAGTTTACTTACCCCACACCCACATCAAAACAGACAGACGGGAAACTTTATCAATATTGTAGTACCAAACATTCCGCCACCTCAGACTTTGCAACAACCGGGGAACTGAACCGGGGAAACTAATCCTCGAACTGGCACACATGACCGTACTAATGAGAAACTAGTTCTGTCTGTTTCCAAGACTGACAGCTACACTGATCATCTAGACTCTTTATTTAGCTATTCAAATCGATGATCAAATCTCTTGTGAACATGAATTCGGCAAGAGAAAGAACTGTTTGCCAAAGTATTTTAATCATTGATTAGTTAATAACGAACAACCAGCCGCAAACGGTTGCTAAGCGAGAATTTTTTTCTTCTGGGGAAGGGTATACTAATCGTCAAGCTTCTTGTCCTCTGGCGAACCACGTGACAAAGAAGCGCAGAACGCAATTCTTACGCAAAATTTGTGTACCTGCACCCTACTTTCGCTGCCTGTCGCCGAACAAGTTGTTTGGCGGCTACAATACCTACCTTTTTTTCAAAACAATAACTGAACCGACAAAAATCTCTTTTATTGTAGAGATTCTTGTTGTGTAGATGTGAGAGGTTAAAATAAATATCTTATGAAGGAACAAGAACGGTTCTATCCTTTCTTGTTCCTTCATATTCTATATTAACTTTATTAATTTTGTCTTGTATTTTTAAAACAAGAACTCATTTATTTGCTTTTACCTAAATAATTTACTATTAGCAATCTGAAGCTCATTTATTTAAGAAAACACAATTTTCAGAACCTTGTAGGATTTTACTCAAACAATCGAAAATGAATTACTCAACACCATGACAATTTTTATTAATCAACTACACTTAGGTATTTATCGCAACGATACAACATTACACAAGAAAGTGAACGTCCGTTCAGCACGACGACTCGCAGCGGAATAAGCCCCGAGCGCTGGTTTGCGCCCGCTTTTATAGTGTTGCCGTGTTTTCATGTCTCCTAACACGTCCACCACGTCCGACCGTCCGACAAGAAGTGAAGTGAGGCTCCGGCCGCGCCGCGCCACCTCGCCGCGTGTTACCGCTGACGTCACAGCATCAGGCGACGCTTGGCCCCGCCCCTATTTCTGGGTTTATCTCTAACACGGCTTCTCCTGACCTTGCGGCGACCTCGACCGCTTCACCAGCAGAAGCTTCTTCCAGGCTATCTAAGACACCATCATCAGACAGATCGTTATCTGAAAAGAGCATCACTTTAGCAAAGTCGAAAACCAGCTTTCAAGTTACGACGATTTCGCATAACGATAACAAGCGAGCTCTCAAGCCATCGTACACGAAACCGCTTTCACTCAGATTGTGAAAGGACCTGTCTACTGCTAAGCTCCTAATATTTTCGACAGCCCTATCAAATCGAACTAAGAAGAACTTCAATATTATTCAAATCGAAATACGAACGACAGGTTCCGGATTCCCGTCGCCGTATCGCATGGCAAGAGCATTAGGTTTTTAAATGCATTTGCTATGCCCCGTGGCACGAAGCATCCAATTCGCTTGCCACGATTGCCTTGACCATACCAGAGGCATCCCATTCGCATAGTATGGCCACTACTCGCATAGAGAAAGCATTAGATCTATAAATGCAATCAATATGCCCCGAGAGCTCTAACACGCCAAAAGCGTCTGCGAGGCAAGGCCCCTACGCGTCCGAGACACGTCTGCGAGGCAAGGCCCCTACGCGTCAGAGACACGTCTGCGAGGCAAGGCCCCTACGCGTCAGAGACACGTCTGCGAGGCAAGGCCCCTACGCGTCAGAGACACGTCTGCGAGGCAAGGCCCCTACGCGTCAGAGACACGTCTGCGAGGCAAGGCCCCTACGCGTCAGAGACACGTCTGCAAGGCAAGGCCCCTACGCGTCAGAGACACGTCTGCGAGGCAAGGCCCCTACGCGTCAGAGACACGTCTGCGAGGCAAGGCCCCTACGCGTCAGAGACACGTCTGCGAGGCAAGGCCTCCACGCGCCGGAGACACGTCCGTGAGGCAGGACCTCCACGCGCCGGGGACACGTCCGTGAGGCAGGACCTCCACGCGCCGGGGACACGTCTGTGAGGCAGGACCTCCACGCGCCGGGGACACGTCCGTGAGGCACGCCTCTCACGCCAGGCACCCAAGCAGGCCGCGCTGACTTGACCAGGCCGCACAACAGACATGAAAATAAAAATCAACGGTTAAGGAGATATTCTAGTGCGCACAGATCGCGCCAAACACTGCACAGATCACGCCACAAAGCGAGTAAATCGCGCCATGCCGTCGCAGTAGACAGCACGTGGATCGCACCACGCAGCACGCAGGTCGCACCAGACAAGCACGCGGGTCACGCCAGACAGCGTGCAGATCGCGCCACAATGTGTGCAGATCGCGCCGTACAGCCGTAGCAGACAGCACGTGGATCGCACCATACGCCGCGCAGATCACACCTGACAGCGCGCAGGCTGCGCTAGATAGAGCGCAGACCACGCAGGAACGCGCAAGTCGTACTGGACAGCGAGCACACCTCGCTGAAGTTCGCAGGCCGCGCTAGACAGAGCGTAGGCCACGCAGGAGCGCGCAAGCCGCGCTGGACAGCGAGCACACCTCGCTGGAGTGCGCTGGCCACGCTAGACAGAGCGTAGGCCACACAGGAGCGCGCAAGCCGCGCTGGACAGCGAGCACACCTCGCTGGAGTGCGCTGGCCGCACTAGACAGAGTGCAGGCCACGCAGGAGCGCGCAAGCAGCGCTGGACAGCGAGCACTCCTCGCTGGTGCGCGCAGACCACACATGAGCGCGCAAGCCGTGCCGACACGCGAAGGCCATCTTGCCGACTGTCGCAAGCCGCACAGGCCGTGCCGACACAGGAAGGCTGCGCCGAACAGCACGCAAGTCGCGCAGGCCACGCCCGAGGCGTATGCCGTAGTTGCAGACATGAAAAAATAAAAAACGACATATTTGGAACATAAATCAACAACCGGGCTCGGCCCCACCTGACTATGTTCAATCACCAGTCCCAAATAATCACATCTGCCCAAAGTCAAAGCTACCAGAGTCGAAGATGTAAACTCGAACTTGTTTGATACAACCATACTGTATCGAAGCCATTTTTAATGGTGTTAACAACTCGCAACACAAAATCATCATCTTTTGCATTGTACCCAGGAATAAACTCAAATCGATACTACATATCGCTTTGTCAAAAATTTATAACAAAATGATTATTAGGCTAAACACGCGTCCGATCATAGAGCTGGCGTCCGTGTGCAGCTCTGTAAACAGCTAAGGTTGCTAGGCCAGTCAAAGATCGCGAGCACTGGCTCACTCGTGAAACACTTGATGAGGCAGGTCCGTACACACACTCTCGTGCGAGTGAAGCCATTGGAACTCCACATTGCTGCTCGTTAGCCTGCCTATAAGTGCAGTCCTTAGCTCGTAATCAGGCGTGTAATGTACCTACGAAAATATCCAGCAAAACATAACAATAGGCAAACCTGTTTGTCATTCGTGGGCACAACAGAGTTATCACAAAACTTATTTCACTCTCGCTCGGTCTGACCTGACCTTACGAAAAAGTGCGACCCCATTGAGACCTTCTTCGATTCTTACTTTACTTCTGTGGCCACGAAGGTGCCCTTCTTCAGGTTTATCAAAACTCGACTCGCAGACCTTTGCCCGACACTGTTATACAATTTTCAAGCACAACAAAACAAAACGACTTATATGGATCATTACGGACGTAAGCGGGTCAACTATGAACCTTGTGAATTGGAAGAACTCCGAACTCCAACGTGTCATCCCTTATAGTAAACCTTGATGTAAATATCACTAAGCTCGATTACCAAAGTGATATAGCTAGTCCTATACACAGACACAATCACCATGTGTGATTTGTTTTAGGCAAACCTAGAGAGTAGGTTTAGAAATAAACCAGATGCGTGACCCGCTGTCCAGTAATACAACAATCCCTACACACCGTGTAGGTACTACACTTGTACTACCGCGGACATAACGTTACTATCACAACACTATAGGCAGAAGTGCCTTTCAACTCTCCACAAAACTTTACATCAAATAAACAAAACATTTAAGTACATCAAATAACGACCCGTGTACATTGATCTTTTTCGGTTTGGAAAAACACATTCATTCTAAGTTTTACCGGCAATGCTACAATGCCAAAAAGTTGATTTCAGTTTGTACTTGTCCGTCAGATCAAGTAGCACATCCTTCTGCATTGCGATTGAGAACATCTCTTTGTACACTGTGCAAACTGAGCGAAACTTGGAGTCTAGTGTAACAACGTTACACATAACACTAACTTACGTACTCAATGGTATGAAACCATTCTAACACACGAATGTTTAAAATATTTGTTACGCGAACAGTCACTCGTCAACAATGAGGATAGGTAACGATTTCTTTTTTCTCGTTACTATCACCAAAAACTATGGGTAACGCTTACAAACATTGTAGCCAGAGTTCGGCTGGAGTATAGGTACAACATTAACATAAAAGAAATCTTCAATTCGTAGCTTTAATTAAGGTAGGTACGAATTCTTCACTAACAAGAAAGAACTCACAATTGTTTAACCATCGTTTGTCCTTCGTTCGTGTCCATGACCTTCGCTTGTCGATAGCGATAAATCATAACGCAGCTGTTTTCAAACTGTTAAAATGTTATAGAAACTACCTCACGCGACGCGTAAGAACTGTCACACATACATTATACGACGCACATTACTTTACTACCCTTGCTTGAGCTATGGGATTGATCACAATCTCGACAGCGGTAACTGCGTTTCAACTATGGTTACTGCGCAGAGGGGGTGGTTCTAAATAGGCAAATACCTAGCTGCCACTATATCTGCCACGATGACGACGTCAATCGTAACTGCCACTACCTACCTACGAGTTTGTTCTCGCCTATTCACAGTCACGCACATTAGCAATCTTGTTTACCAAAAATACATGTAGGTAGGGAACTTAAGTAGGTACGGCTTATACCGACATAAAAATTACCCAAATCACAATTCTATGAACGTTTCCTACCGTGGAAAAATAGCAACAACAAAACACGTGGCACATCGAACCACTGCAATGCACTATACATCACCAAAAACACAGACGGTCTACGCGACCGTTAACTGATGCGTCGAGCGATCTGCGACCAGCTACGCAGATAGCTACGCGATCGCCGACCACGAAGACGTCGATGTGGAGATCGGTCACGCGTGTGACTGCGGGATCGCCAGCCACGAGACTTCCTGTCTCGCGAACATTCGCTCCACAACCCAGACGGCGTCTTCTATGACGAGACCGAGAAAGGCTCGTCCTCATGTCCTTGTTTTACTGCAAAAACACAATAAAGGTGCCGCAACGCACCAAAATTAAATAACTTCGTCAAACAACACAAAGCGTGGAATTAAACAAACTACCCGCACAACTTTAAACAAGAAAGTTACTTATAAACTGTGGGCAATGAGAACTTTATCCCCAGTTCTGATATTAGCAATCTGAAGCTCATTTATTTAAGAAAACACAATTTTCAGAACCTTGTAGGATTTTACTCAAACAATCGAAAATGAATTACTCAACACCATGACAATTTTTATTAATCAACTACACTTAGGTATTTATCGCAACGATACAACATTACACAAGAAAGTGAACGTCCGTTCAGCACGACGACTCGCAGCGGAATAAGCCCCGAGCGCTGGTTTGCGCCCGCTTTTATAGTGTTGCCGTGTTTTCATGTCTCCTAACACGTCCACCACGTCCGACCGTCCGACAAGAAGTGAAGTGAGGCTCCGGCCGCGCCGCGCCACCTCGCCGCGTGTTACCGCTGACGTCACAGCATCAGGCGACGCTTGGCCCCGCCCCTATTTCTGGGTTTATCTCTAACATTACATTATCACCTTTTTATACCTAAATTCAAGTACATTATTTTAGTTACTATAATACTTCATTGCATTCTTTTAATTCAATGTATATCTACTAAACAACCCAAGCCTTTGTTTGTTCTCGGTTTGCCCGACTCTTGCGAAACTGGTGCCTCAGGAGAGCAAATACTGACAGACAAACTCTCTCACACACACAAACACCATAGTTGGACGCACCATTCTTGGTATAATAGAGCACGCAAAAAAATAATAGTATGATAGTAATTGCTTACTTTAATTACTTAGTTCTTTTAGTATATTGTATACCTTGCATGCAAGTTTATATGTATACATAAGCTGTTGAATTATTCAAGCAATAAATGATTTTTATACTTTTTTCTACTTTAAATTAAAATTATAACATTTTTTTACTTATACTATTTAATTCTCAATTTTATATTGCATACATCTCTATTAACATTTATATCTCTATCTAACACTAGAAAATTTCTAATGATAAATTTAATTAAGCTTGATTATTTGACATATTACGCATAATCTTTTTTCTTGTATAATTGACCTAAGGCCGTTCTAATTACATCAATAAATAAATAAAAATTACAATGAGGATGATGCTGTTTCCGATCTTCTTTGAAATGAAAAATTCAATTATCGCCGTTGACAAAATCCACTTATTCGGGATTTTTCCTCAGGTTTTCCTTATTCACTTTTAACGACATCCACCAAATAAAATAAATCTCCAAGGGTGCCTCGAATAAAAGTAGGTAATTAAAATCTTTATTTATGCGGGTAATTTGGAAGGTTCCCAAAGCCTTATTAGGTTTAAATTAATTTCCTAATGACTCATTTCACTCATTTGTTAGGATTTCACGCGAGGGCATAAGTTTTACCAAATTTGTCTTTTTTTTAACACCGAAAATTAAATAAATATTGTTTCAGTAGGTAGCTTATTCTTAAATTATGCGAAAATGGGGATGCACATGGACGTCCTTTTAAAAATCGTGGGATTTTCGCGTAATCCAGCCATTTGCTTCAAAAACTTAGTGAACCTGCACGGACCATCTATTGAATAGGATAGGAATAGGATTTTGCATTTATAAGAGCAGGACATAGCATACTTTTTTGGAAAGACGTAAAGCGCAAAAATTCAAATTATTGTTATTATAGTATTTTCTTGCATATCAGTCAACCTAAGAAATCAAACGAACCTTCGCAAAAGCATGAATGTTCATTATAATAGAATCAAGTTTGGAAAGGTAAATAACAGGGAGTAATAATGTTAACATTGCAGTTCCATCTTCCTATAAACCCCGGATCTGTGCATAAAACCAAGGTGGCAGTACATTCCACCGATTAGTGTATGTATGTACAGTATACTTTATGGCCACGTACAAAGCCGGACAGCTGATCGCACCGCTCTGCTAGTAAAACGGAGCATTAGCACAAAGTGCACGTCTAGGTGGAGCCACCGGGTTATGGCCATCCATTTGGGTAGCTGTGACTTTGAAACTGGACTAAAGTATACCTACTATTATTAAGCTTCTTAAAAGTACTTTACCTATTTGGCCCACGTACGAACAAAATTAATTTCCCGTATCGAGTTATGAACCGAAGTTGTTGGCAATTGATGATCTTAATTTCGCAGTGGGTAAAGGTCCGCCTGAAACACAGATTGCGTGTTCGATTCTTTGGGATAAATATATGTGTTATCTGCCAATATTTCTTCCGGACTTCGGTTTCGATGCGTAGGTCATTTCGCACAGAAATCAGTCGAATATCAATTACAAAGTGATATATTTTCTTTATACCATACATTCAACCTTACTCGACTCAACACGTGACAAAATTCAAATAACGTAAGTAGAACTACTTAGGAAATAAAGTGATCTCTTTGATTTTTAGATCACTTCAATCTTTTTAAGTCTTCTGGTATGGTCATTATGGTATTCCTAATGCAAACTTTGCTCCCTACTTTGAGGTCAGCTGATGATGTGTTCCACCAATCTAATCAAACCAATCTTTTTCCACTTAGAAGTCCTAGTTTATAAGTTAGTTCTGTATAAAGTAGAAGGTATATAGGTATCTTATACAGCGGTCAACAAGGCTAGAATGTAGGTATAGTTTAGTTGTAAATAGTTTCTATTAGATTTAAGTGTGCAATAAAGTATTTTCTATTCTATTCTACAGCATCTTCAATGACTTGTAATTTTCTAGCAAAAGGTTCTAAAAAAGAAAATTCATTTTGAAAAGCGGCTTAGCCCTTTCTTCTGACTGAGTATAGGATTAAATCAGTACAGGGCAAGTCTCGCCTTTCTAAATTGTCTGATCTAAGCCAGCCGCTTGCTATTACGTTTCTTTGTGCATTTAATGGAACCGGTAAGTACTATTGGATATTTAGATTAGCCGGAAATACGTGAAGTAGGGAAGGAAGAGGGTCCAGTTATGGCTTAGCTATTATAGCCCTAATGGTTGCGGTAATAGGTGCCTTTAAGCACTTTGAATATTGCTTATTGATGTGAGCTTAATCTAGTCAACATAAAACTTTTCAAATTTCAAACAAAGCGTTACGGTGCGTAATGTAATGAGTTACACAGCAAGCATTCGTGACGTTAGTACAGGGAAAGCAGGCGAGAGCAACAAGCAACGAGACGTATTTTACCACTCGGTGTAACGCATCAAGCCCACAATAGACGGAACTATAATATACATAATATATCAATATAATTCGTAGCAAGGTATATTTCGGTTTATTTTCTATCGTAATCGGCGAGTGACCACAGACGCAGTTGTAACGGATTTTTTTATTACGTTACCACCGTCTGCGGCAGCTTGTTTCTAATAGTATACATTCGCAACGAGCATGAAGCCCACAACAGACGGAGCTACTACTGCTAGATATCTATAATTATATAATTCAGCTATATAGCTGACTATATAAATTATATATTGTAGCTCCGTAATTATATAATTACGGTATAACAAGCTGCCGCAGACGGTGGCTATGATGCCACAATATATATTTCCGTCATGTCTTATTTTACCAAAATATATCGTTTAATAAGCCCCGTTAAACCGGTCAGTACTCAAACCCACCTATAGAGTTTTGGAAGTATTTACGATGTTCGTGCGCGCATATACTTAAAGGCTGCTTATGGGTACTTAGTTAAGATATAACCTATTGTTGCAAGGTTTAAGCTAGCACCTATTTTTTCCCCTAAAAATAAAACTTGTAAAAGTTTTATTAACACAACGAATACTGGAATTTTTACCCGACTACCGACAGGGGAGGGTTATGAGGTTAGCACCCTATGTTTGTTGAGTTTTTGAACTCTCTTGTAGCCACTATCTTAAATGCCTTTAGCTTTCTCTAAGCCGATCCTCAAAATGGATCTCATTGATTCTCTTTTGGTCATAAGAAACTTCATTTCAAAGAGTAATCGTCGGATAACTTTTTGAAATGTCTGAATGGGATCTTTTTCTTGATTGGTGTCAACATAGATGACAGGAAAATAAAAATAAAAATAGACAGTTACTTTAAGGCAAAGAGTATACAATAACTTTTTATACCGAAGGGGATCTCTTTTTTCATTGTAATTTTTAGGCCCAAAGACTAGAAACACAAAACACAATTTGAATTTTAAAAATAAAGATATTAAATTATAATGGAAGACGCTTTCAACCTGGATTTCGAATACAAACGGTATTTGCAGATCTTGAGACCATACCTTGGGCAGCTGACGAACGAGAATGTTATAAACATTTGCAACGCTTGGATCCAGAGGCTCTCTGAATGCAGCGAGGCAGAGAAGGTAATGCGCAACAAGTATGTATTCTCCATGTGCTATCAACTCGCGAAGGGCGTTCTCGAAGACCCCTTCCTCAGGCCACCGCCGCTCAACATCCTCGACCCGATATCGGAGAGCGCTAACAGTGACGACTCCTCGACAGAAATAGAATGCGCCGTAGTAAACCCCGACGATAGCCTCAATGAAATCGTTTATAACAGAAAAACACAATTAAAATCAGCTACTGAAATCATCTCGCAAGAAAAGGAATACAATAAAGCAGAGAGCGTGTCTGGCAGTGATAACAGCTTTGCGAAGAGCGGCCGTTCTCGGAAACAATCAGTTCTATGCTACGCGTGCCCAACGGTAGCCAACTACAGCAGTAAATGTGAAGATTTGTTCGGGTATAAAGCAAAGAACTTAATAAAAAAGCTTAGAGACATCAAAAATGAGAATTTTATGTTACAATGTGAGCTTTTGTCATTGAGAGGTCAATCTAAAGTGAAAAATGAAAGTTTTATTGATGACAACGATAAAGAAGACAGTGCTACTAGAATTCTATGTAGAAAAGAAAGTAATGCAACAATAAAATCTCTTAAATGTAAACTCTATGAAGTGCAAGAAGCTAGAAATGATCTCATAGAAAAAATATCAACATTACAAGAGCAGCTTGACAACTACGACAGCGTTAAAGCTCATGAGATTGAAGAAATTGAAGCCAAACATAAACTGGAAATAATAGAAGCCGAAACGTTAAGCAAAGATGAAGTCAAGGATGTTTATGAAAAGAAAATCGATACCATGAAAACAAACTTTGAGTTAAAAATCAAAGAGATCGAAGATAATTCAGTATCTAATATTGAAGAACTTAAACTTTCCAAAGAGAAAGATGTAACAGTTATGCAAAACACAATATCTGCCAAAAACGCAGAAATAGAACGCCTAAAGGTTCAGATTAATGACCTGAAAAAACATCTTCACAGTGTTTTAGAAAGATATATAGACAAGCCTCTAGATTGCTACAGCGAAGACAATGCAAGATTTAAAACACAGCAGCTAGAAAAACGTCTTGCCAAAATGGAAAAGACCAAAATAAAGAGTACTCGAGTATACGAAGCTAAGATAGCGCAGTTACAAAGAGAAAAACACATGGCAGAATGCACGCTTCAGCTACAGATGGTCAAGCAAAGAGCTCACATAGTGAACGAAGTGACCGATGAGAACCAAGCCGAGCTCACCACGGCACTAGACAAGCTGGAAGTCAAATACAAAGACATCGTCGCAAACGTGCAAGCGACCGCCATACAACGGCGTATTCAAGACCAGAAAGCCATTGAGTCCATACTCCAAGCCGCATGTGCGCTCCCACAAGAAAATACACAAACCAACAGGCAATTTCCCAAAACTATGCGCCACAACCAGATTTATGATAACGAAATTTCACCTCTACTGCACTGTAATAACGGTAATAAATCTTTCGGCGAGGATAGTCTCGCAGGAGGATACTGCTTGAGCGGGGAAAGAATGGGCGAACTATTTGAGCGACTGTACATTCCGCAGAGAGACAACTCAGAGGGAGCGAAGTAGTACCAACAACTATTCGAATACCTATCGATAACACTGTGCTTAACTTGTGTGAATAAATTTTTAAATACTAATTCTCCGTTTCATTTGAAAGCTTATTTCACAAGGAATAAGTGTTTAGTAAATCTAGTTTAAAAGCCGTAGTTACCGTACTTGGCATTTTAAAGTGTTGCAAATGTAAAGTTTTCAGCGAAACGAATGTAGTTTCACAAAGAATTACACGGAAGAGGATTTTCTTTAACTTATTTCTTTAGAACAGTAAGAAAGTAGTTAGTTTAGCTTTCTGTAATGCTTTCTTTTCTGGTCTTAACTCGAATAACTCGGAAGTTCTAGAGACAATTAAACTAAAATAATACAAGTACGTTCATTTATATGGCTTGAAATACGGAGTTCCAAATTTTTTACGCCTAAAACTAGCACATATCTACGAGGTTTGAGATGATTTTTTACTGAGCAACAGAAGCGAAAGCGATATCTAAAGCGGAATTATTACAGACCTAATAGAACATTTTCCCGCTGCCCGCAATATTGCATTCTAAAAGCAACTAAAACTCCCTGAAATCCGCTGCTAGTTCCTGCTGAAAATGCAGCCTTGTTTAGTAAGTCAACTATTCAATTCAATCCAGGTTTATAGTTTGGTTCATTTCGTTTCGGAATTCAGACATGAAAGGGGTCGAATGAACTGTTCATCTGACTGGAACGTTGGACCTCTCAATGGAATAGTTGACTGTGTATACCTACTTAACTAATTGTAAAAGGTTCCTTTGCGTGAATTTAACCAATTCAAATAAACTGTTTCCGAAGTAGCTACACACAAGGTTGATCAATGAAAGATTGAGATTGTTACTACTAAAATAATAATATAATAATAATAATTGTAAGGTAATAAGAAACCATAATGCAGGCACCTAAATAGTCCGTAACTTTAAAATCACTTTTCCACAAAACAAATCATACACTTCGAAAGGTTAGCAGGTCAAATCAAGTCAGTTTTGTTAGGCTGGTAATATTAATAATGAGCCTTTGCATCTGAGAAAGATGATTTAAGCAGCATCGTGACGGCACTTGCGCTCGTAACTGTACAGACCGTTAAGAAAGAGGATTCTCATGGGTTATAGATATCTACGTAAATATCGTCACAAGGCAGCCTGA
Source organism: Eupithecia exiguata (assembly GCA_947086465.1). NCBI lineage: Eukaryota > Metazoa > Arthropoda > Insecta > Lepidoptera > Geometridae > Eupithecia > Eupithecia exiguata. The sequence continues at coordinate 1,002,608 of OX352228.1, forward strand.
TAAATGTGAATCAGGGCGTTGAACCGCCCGGCTGCCTTGCACGGTCCTCGTCCAGTCTGGATCGGGCCAATAAGGCATTACAAATTACATTACCTTAACCTATGGCGTTACTAAGCCAAATGATAACTACGAGGCATTTTAATGATTCGCAGTAACACACTTCGCATTTCGGGTCCTTCGAAGCCTTGGGCTTTCGCAGTAAGATGCGTTGCAATACTATAACACCGGCGGTTTATACTTCGAAATTTCGAACAACCGCAATAACGTTATTCGCAGTCCGTTTTTCGCAATAACTTAGTAGACTAACTTTAGACTAGACTAGATAGACTACTTTGCCTTGGTTGCTGCTATCATTTTTATGAGGTACTAAACGCTCCTCGATAAATATATCACGACAAAACAATTCGCGTAAATCTACAGCGAGTTGACCAACTTATTCGTGCGTTTAAAATGTCGCTTCAAAGACATTAAGGAAAAATCCTGAGACTGTCTATTATATGGAAGCAATTATGGTGGAATGCTACCATACCAATAGGCTGTGCACATAAACATCAAACTCTTAACTGAATAAAACCCCATAAAATGTGCATAGAAACAGAAGTCTTTGTTCTCCTCCTAAAAGTTTTTGTAGCAAATTGATTTCATCAATTGCAATTCTTGCAGTCAACCATTTTTAAACGGAGGGCTTTACATTTCAGCTAGGTCCTTAGGTTAGGCCACTGAAGGCCAATATCAATGATATGGAAGCGAACTAGTTAACTGTTTCTCAGAACAATAGTAACCGTTCCACCTTAGGGGTCGAATGTCGGACCCGTGGCCGAGTCCTGCGACTAATTGAACCGCCTTATCGGACCTCTTGTAATGGGAAGGGGAATCGAGGTAGGTAACGATTTGTGGAGAAACGATCCTAAGGACTTCGGGGCTTCAAGCTGAGTGGACGTTATGCCTATCTTCATTAGAAGCCCGCTCAGGGCAAAAGTGGTACAAGGACAATGTGCAGATTGACGCTGATTAAAAACGTAGCCTAAGTCAGATAAAAAAGATTGAAGTGAAGAAATTCAATTATAATATTTTATTTAAAATTAAAACAAGTATTAACAATTGAACTAACTGCAGACTGTTGCAGATAATCTAGAGGTAGCTGAACTGATCTCTAGTACCTAATACCAGTCGGAGCCGTCCCCAAGACGCTGCACGCTGGCTGCATTGCCCCGCTGTATGGCAATTCTGATGCGCTGCGCTAGATACTCACCAGCTCTCGGGTCATGCATCGCTTCGACCAGGCGCTTAAACTAGTATTTTAAGGATCAGTTGAGTTACCTGTAGATTGTTAGCAACAATCTGCTGTTAGCTCAACTGTTTCCTGTGAGCCCTCTATACTATTTTGTCGGTAATTATTAAATAACTAAGTGTCTAACCGGTACCTATAGTACTTAATTGTATTAATGGCAAATGTTCGAAACCCTCGGCGCGCGAGTTACACTCGCACTTGACGGATCTCGTTTATTTTAGCTCTTAGAATGTTGATAGATGCAGTAATTTTCTTGCCATCTCTGTTTTTCTGAATATCCATTTTTTGCACAATCAGTGGGAAAAGCTCGCCACAAGACTAACTCATAGAGTGTTGCCATAAAAAACAGGCCAGGGTTCAATATCTATGCCTATTTCAATAGAAAAACTAATATCCTGAGCTTTGCAATGGACCGGAAGACAATCATGTTAGACCGTTGTCGGATATTAACGGCTTTCGATAGAAGTGGGGCGACCGGAGTCGGCGTTTTCGGATTAACCTTTCAGAGGCTAACCGAGCTATTCGGGAAATAGGTATACGTACCGCACCTCGGTAAAGCAGCGGGCGAAAGTTCACCAGCGACGACGCAAGGGGTTGCGGGTTCGATTCCCGCCTCGGAACAAATATTTGTACAATCTGCAATGTTTTTTCCGAGTGTTCTGGGTGTTTTCTATGTATAATAATATTATCTATTTAAGTATGCAGGTAATGTTTTTGTTATAAGTTTCCATTTTCTAGCACCCTTCACACAAGCTCTGATTACTTTGCGGCTAAAGATACTGTTTTGTAGATATTCCAGCATTATTCATTATTATCATTTCTTTCAGTCTATACACCGACTTGATGTGGCTTCGAGTCAATTTATGTAGATAGTCGTCATAATCATAATCTAGACAAAGTCAAATTACAATGCACTTCGTCCAGAGTTCGAAAAAGCGGGAAAGCCAATCGCTCGAAAAAGCTCCAAAAGCCCCTAAAATTGTTGGATTCTTGAATAGTAACCACTTTGTAAAACGTTCGATACTTCGAATAGTCTGAGGTGTTATGAATTTAGAGGAAGTCTATTTACATTTACAAAGTTTTATTTCTGGTGGTCTAAAAGTTTATGTATTTAATTCCTCAAAGTCCAAAATGTTCAATGTCGTGACTTATATCTATCTAAAACTTTAATGCACTAGGCTCGTGGAAATTACCCCCCCCCCCCCCCCCAATTAATCGTTGACTAGGGTACAAAGAGTGGGCTTAATGCCGAGGCATTTTAGGAAACTACCTGTCAACCAAACTTTACCTGACGACTTTTGACGTTGACATTTCACCGGGAACCAGACCTTCCAATCTGAAACACTTGGCCGATTGCCTGTACTCTGCTTGGTGGCAGAAACAGGCAGACGACTCCCACCGACAAGTACCTAAGTACAGGCAGACGTACTGCTGTAACATGTTCTAGACTAGACGAATCAATCCTTTTTGCAGCGCACCTGCAACGTAGATCGGTTGATGCGAATTAAACGGATTAGTGAGGTGATGAATGGAACCAATTTGGAAGGTAGCCAGTTCAGTACCTGCCGGGATTGAAGTTCGCGATTCGTTTTCTATGTGACTGATTGTGCTTAGAGGAATGGTTCAGTTGAAGAAAGAAAGGTTTTGTTTAAGAGTGACCTAAATGCTGCCCCTGGTTACATTTACAAAGATAGTGGCGTGACATATAAGTATATATATATATATATGTAGTATATAAGTATGGAATCCACTACATCCAGCATTTTTGTCAAATTACGCGGAAACTGAAATTGTAATTTTAAATGCATTTTTATAGATTTAATTAAAAAAATGTATTATTTAGTACTAAAGAATCTAATTGAGAAACTGCAAAAATAGATGTTATACCCAACAAAGAAAAGATTATATAAATACATTAATATTCACTGGAGTTATTTTTACAACGAAAATCTCGAAACGCTCTCTTAAAACAATATAGGTAGGTACTTGTAAATCTTCAAAGTTTCTTTTCGTCTCAAAGGAATAAAAAGTTCGTAATATACTGTAATTAGTGAGCCCAGTGAGCCATAAGTTATCTCGAATCATTCATTGTATTAATTTCAGTGCGGTTGCACGGGTAATTAAATGGTTACCCAAGCCGTTACTCACCAACAACAATTACTCCGCTCGGGTAACCAATCCGCCGGGTAAATGGATAACTGTTCTACTATATTATATCTTTTAGACAGGTGAATAGTTAGTATACTATTACTAGACATTTTCACGAATCACAATCTATATATGCTCATATGTACTGTAAAAACTTGAAAAGCACCGCTGCCACGCAGCACAAAAATGTACATTCAAATAATTCATCATCATCATCATCAGCCTATGTTAGTCCATTGCTTGACATAGGCCTCCGCTAATGAGCGCCATAGCGCCCTGTATTCAGTTTGACACATCCAGCATTTGCCTGCAGTATTACGCAGGTTGACTTCCCACCTGGCTGGAGGGCGTCCTACACTACGTTTACTTAGCCGTGATCTCCACTCAAGAACACGTTTACCCCAAAAATTGTAAAAAAATACTATTCTTTCAAATAATTATGAAGCTTTAACTCGTAACATTTAGATGAATTTTGTTGAATGTGATGAAATTTGATGAAACTCATATGCTGCACATATTTGAATACATGATTTAATAATTAGCATTAAGCAGAGCTTAATGCTCCTGCTTGCTAATGGTATGAGAGGTTCCTGCACTAGCTGGTTCGACGAAGTTACAGGTAACTAAGAGTAGAGAGGGGCCGGTTTACCAGAGAGGCCGGTGTCCAGTAGATTACACTTACTGCTTGAGCCAAGTCTCCCCTGATTAGTAAAAACAGGCTGATGATGTGTGTGTGCAATGTGAAGCCGTTTAGTTTAGTCTAGGAAAAGTAAGAGACAGAAATACTTACTTTCATTTTTTTTAAACTTCTTTACCTCTCTGTACAATAGCATGAAAGAGTTCATCTAAAGTTTCGCTTACGATGGTACTTGTACCCGCACCGCAGCCTGGAGCCGCCAGTGAAGGCTGAGGGTTCAGCTCATCAAAACTTTCGAGCCGATGTTCCACGCTCTTAAAAGTTGAACTGGCACTTCCAAACTTTCAAATATCGTCGAAGTCGTTACCTGTACAAATGTAGCCAGCACTATTTCTTGGTTCTTGAATCCAACATATTTTATGTCAACAATGATAAAAAACATACAAACATAGGGTGCCAACCTCATAACCCTCCCCTGTCGGTAGTCGAGTAAAAACTACAAGAATGCGTATTGCAGACAAGCAGCGAAAAAGCTACAAATACAAGTTGGAAACGGACAAAAGACATGTCATAATGAATGAAAGCGATCGAAAGAAAACTTCACGTCTCAGCCTGCATGCACTGCGCTGGAGAGATCGTTGCTGTTTGTATAATATTTCATAGTTAACTTGACTTCAAACATAACATAGGGGCTAGCTATCGATCGAGCTCTGTACCTTTACAGTGCAAATGCATCCATGCAGTGTAATCAAAGAGATGAGTCGTAGGACGCTGCAGGCGGCGCCACAATTAATTGGATACCAGCTCAGCTGGCCGACTAACAATGCAGATCTCGTAGTAGGATACAGCTGCACTTGGTTATATAGGATGTTTATTTTCTGAGAAATGTTGTGGATATGAATATCGTTTGCAGGTAACTGCTCTGTTTTTAATCAAAGCATGTTTTGTTGTGAAAATGAAGTGTATAGTTTGGGCTTATTATTAGGTTTCACCCCATGTTCAATTATTTCGACGACCTCGGTGGGCGAAGGTCCGCCTGCGACTGCGTTGCGGTATCGATTCCCGCCTTGGGACAAAATATTTGCACGATCTGCGGTATTTATTCCGGGTGTTCTGGACGTTTTCTATAAATAATAAAAAATATCTATCTATGTAATGTATTGTAATATGTATATCAGTTATCTAGTACCCATATCACAAGCTCTGCTTAGCTTGGGGCTAGATAATGCTGTGTGAATTGTCATGCATTATTATAATTATTCTGATTGGATTAAATATCGGTTGCATAAGATGTACAGTAGCCACCGGTCGCGCCACCCCGTGGTGTCTTAAGCTACCAAGCGAGAAACACCAAAACAAACACCAGTGGAGTGAGTGAGACGCTAAATAGTTCTAATATATATGTATACAGCAGCGGGTGATGGTTGCCAGCGAAAAAATTGGTGGCGGTGAGGTACCCTCCATACAACTGTAAACATTTTGGCGCGACCGGTGGCGCCACCATGGTGTCCGCATGAGATAGGGCCCTAATATCCAATAGTGTAACCATCCAAGATTTCACGTATATGGTGTTAGCGTGATGAGTAGTGATTGGTCGTCTGTTATTGAGGCCTAATAATTATTCCACAGTCGTTTTGCTAAGTCGTAACTAAATTGCAACTTGACCACAAGCATGTGGGCGGAAGCTCGGCGAGGTGGAGGACTTCCGACGGAAGTGCGCTAATGCGGGCCATACCGGAAGCCACGTCACTGGACATGGCGGAAAGTGTGAAAGCCTTAATGTAACTTCTAAACATTGTTTTAGAAAGAGAAGATTCTGACAAATGAATTGAAACTCACTGTGAGTTTCAATTCAATAATTCTGGGCACATAGACCAAGCGATGCAAGCGACCAAACCAGAGAATCAGTTCAAAACTCTCAAAAAAACATATCCTTCCAGTAGAATGTCGTCTCCTTCAAAGTTTTCTTTGGTTGCCAAAAATCTCCAGCCCTCTTGATCCCAATGCTTCAGATTTAAAAACAAAATGGATGGCCTCCGAGCGCAATAAAAACAATCTCTCACTCTTTTCGCTGTTATTAACGATATACTATCACTTTTTTTACTTTGAGCACCAACGTGTATATTTATGGTATTCAATGCAGCCCGAAAGTCCCAAGCTATATTTTATTCTAGGCCTAGAACCTTTAGGGAAAATTTCAGCCTTATCCGTTCAGTAATTATTGCGTGAAGAGATATTAAAATATTGATGATAGAATTTGGAATACGGAAATCCGTAAAAAACCAAAGTCACCGTCATCGCGCTTCGAATTAGTAAGCTGAAGTGGGCAGGTCACATAGTTCACAGAACTGATAACCCCTGAGAAGGTTCTCGAGTGGCGGCTGCGATGCAACGCGAAACGGAGTGTTGGGAGACCATCAACTCGATGGACCGACGACATCGTAGCGGTCGCAGGGAGTCGATGGATGGAGGCGGCTCAGGACCGCTCTGTGGCGTCGTATAGGAGAGGCCTATGTCCAGCAGTGGGCTGATATGATGATAACAAACATTCAAAATTTTCAAACTTTCACATTTATAATTTGGTGTGATGTGATTATAATTTGATTTGATAATAATTTGTAGTTCAAAATTAACTTATCTTAGAGCCTATTTTCTAAACGTAAAGAAATAAATAGTATTGATTTTTCATGTAAGAAATAATTCTTATAAATAAAGAACTGAACTGAACTGAACTGAACATTTTCTGACACTTGACCAAAATGTGCTTGCCCCTTCGATCAAAAATAAGGAGTTCGCGGCCTCCCCCGTAGATACCTAGAGCCTTACAAAAATGTCACTCAAAATTGGGTTCGTTTTGTTTTGACGCAGACAGTTTGCGCAGAGCCTGACAAGTTTTTTCCATACGGAACAAGAGATTGGTGGAGTCGAATTCATTTTATTTTATTTTGTAAGTAGGTAGGTACCTACCTGAGAATTATATACCTACCTACTCAGTTTATTTTCTATAAGGATTAATTAACAGAATTCAGGTAAAGATAACGAATCATTTATTGATGAAACTATAAATTGGTGTCTCAACAGTAGGTATTTATACAAAAGGGTCATTTCAGACATACAATAATTTAAACTTACAATACAATTTCAGGCAGGCACTCTAGATTAAAAAGAACTGGTTCCTGTCTGCGGCTTTGCACGAGTTTTTTTTACGGGAAAAACATAAACGTTTTATAAATTCATACTTCTGGTAGGTAGGTAAGAACCTAGTCTTTCTTTTATTAGAGAGTCTACGCAAATGAAATTTTAGGGCGGGCCAACTAATTATTTTAAAAATCATCAACTAGTAATATTAAACTTATTTTTATGAAAAATATATTAATGCATACTATAAATGAAAAAATTTTTTAGAAGAAATAGCCTCTCCATTTATCAATTTAGAACAAAATTAATATTTTAACATAGGCAAACCAAACAACAATATTTTATGCTGATTTCACAAGTATATGACTCACATCTCAATATACGGGTAAAAAATATATATAAACTTACTGAAAATAAGAAATTCCATCCTTTTTCAGCACTTTGGACGAGTGATTCTTGCATTTTTTGTACCCATGCTTTTTGTCTGAACGCTAAAATGACACTAGTTGAAAAGCTTTCCTAACATGTCAAAATGTCTCTCTTTTGCTACTGAAGGTTGTGGCGTGCGCATTGTGAATCTAAGGGGGGCCGGCAAAGCCGGACATTTTTGATCGATGGCTTGCCCATACATTTTTAGCCCGAACATTTTTTTACGAATAACACAATTATGTGACAAGTTACTAAACTGGCGCCTTATGTCTGTCGACTGCCCCAAAGTAGTTCCGTTCCTTGACCCTTGAAGGTCAATGGCTCACTAACCGGCTGCACTGGCAGTGTTCTGAATGTCGAGAGAAGGTCAACCTTATTGGTATACCTCAGCACCGGCGGGGGCAAGCACAATTTGGATATGGCAAATAGCAAACTTTAGAGAGGTCATTTGATTTTTTTGGTCTTGATAAAAAAATAATTTAGGGGAGGTTTATGTCCAGCAGTGGACTAAAATAGGCTGATGAAGATGATGATGAAACAAATAACCCTTTTCTCCTTGAATTGGATAAGATTTAAACATTGATTTCAGAGCAAATGCAAAGTTTAAAAAATCGGGCATCTTAACTTGTTTCATTAAAATTACTGGACTAAATATCAAAAAAGTAGTAGTTATATATTTTAAGTATAAAAAGCTGAAATATTGGTATTTCAGCTTTTTATGCTTTTTATTCCCTTGCTTACATTTAGTGTCCTATGTCCAGCAGTGGACTGATATAGGCTGATGATGATGATGATGCGTTTAGTCCAGTTTTCATACTACTTGAAAAGTACAGTAATCTGCAATTACATATGCACTTTAGCACCATGAGAAATAAAATTAATAGCGACGCAGTGACATGGTGCTATGGTAAAGTCACCTCAAGGTGTCATCAAGTCATCCTATGTTTTTACGTGGAGTCGTCGTGTATTATTCCCATCTCCCGGTCCCTATAACTGTGCACAGATGGCTCCCGCACTCCGCGAGCTCGTAAACAATTATATCTCTCGACGTTTGTCAGCTTTATGGCGAATCTCTTTGCAATTTAGCACTAAAATGGGTTTGTTGGTGGTTTGTTGATAACCTGAACTTCTAGGTTGGTTAACAAAATATTGATTTTAGACGTCATGATTTTTTAAAGTTTAAAACGTAAACTAGCAATTAACTAAAAGGTACCCCACTCAATAGGGTAGGTGAATGAATTATAGACACATTCGTTCAATTTTGGCGCATCATAATATGTATAAGCTGACGGACAAAAAGAAATCACAATTGTTATTATTGCACATTTGACACCGGTTATAAATAGTATATTTTTAACTAGGGACTAAAACACCCAGTTGTATACGAGGTTTGTTTACATAGAATGAGTTATAATAAGGGTTTATTTTGGCTCAAAAATTTTTACGCCCGCTAAACTACGATACACTATTATATTGATAAACTTTTTGAGAAAAATTAATTGTACATCAAAGATCTAGCAAAACTCCTAATAGAGTCCACAGGTGATCGGAATGCTGGCTTTTATTTCGGTCAACGAATTAGCATTGCCATTCAACGTGGCAATGCTGCCAGCATTCTGGGCCTTCTGGTGACGGCTTAGATTTTTAGAAAATAGATTAAAGTGTAAATATTAGTTGTAATTATTATTGTATTTTCTTTAGTAATAAAATTGTACATTGTTTGAATAGAGAAATGATTACAAATTTAGATAGAGCCCCGTGTTGGCGGTCCTGTAATTAGAAACTACAGTTTGCGTTGCATTGTCAGTTCTATGAACGCCAGATATTTCCCCGAAGTGCCATAACTGCAGCCAGCGTGCCAAATTGAATGTGTTCTTGTTCACTATTCAATTCTGAAACAACTTTAGATTACAAGCCGTTACACGCGGCTTGGCTCGCAGCTTATAACGTGCAGATGCACATACAAATCCATTATATATACTAATATTTTATATTCGAAAGTAAACCATTTCTGTCTGTCTGTTACCTTTTCATGCCTAAACGGCTGAACAGATCTCAATACAATTTGGTAGAGAGGTAGATGCTATTATAGGGACGGACTTAGGCTACTTTTTATCCCGATAAAGTGCGGGTAAAGCTGCAGTCAGTAGCTAGTAATAATATAAATTCGAAATAGTATATTTTTAACTAGGGACTAAACCACCCCATTCTAGACGAGGTTGTTTATACTGATTTATACTGAGGATGACCAGACCGAGTTATAATGGATGGTTTTGGCCCGAGTGACAAACGATACCTTTCACATCGATTGCGAGAAAATAAACAATCAAAACTTACCTTCAGTAAAATTATTGCAAACCGTTTTCACTTCTCTACATCACGAATTACTGGTAAGTCTTATAACATATCAAGTGATTTTGACCATAACAGATAGATTCATATTAATTACTAGCTGCTACCCCCGACTTTGCACTTTTGAGTAGCCCATGCCCCAGGGACGGCCTCCTCCTCCTCTTTACCTCCCTGCTAAATTTCGTTGAGATCCGTTCAGCCGTTTAAGTGGAAAAGGTAACAGACAGACAGACAGAGTTACTTTGAATTTATAATATTAGTACCTATGGATTTCTTTGCTCCTCTGTTCCACTTGCATATTACTAACTTAATTTTAGCTTGATGACTTTTCAATTTAATAAGCCACGTTCATTTTCATTTCAATTTGTAGGACCTAAGAAAAATTCCAGAGATTTCGCGGTTCAGATACCAACTTTGTGTCTTCGTTACGCGCAACGCAAAGTATCTACCTCTTAGATCTACCTACGCATTCTATTTTTTATTCAGTTCCAATTTCAAAAATAAATTCAGATGAAATGTTTGTTCTTTGTAAATGGAACACCAAAAAGTCGAGTCTTTATGTAAATAGATGAATGTCTTGTAAAGGCTGATGATTTCAGACAAAAATTTAAAAGAAAAATTACTTTCATTCCAAGGGCGTATACTTGAGTTTTGCGCCCGCTAAATAAGCTATGACATACTTTTTGATGATGAGATGCTGGATGCGGCAAGCTGAAGACAGGGCGCGATGGCGCTCATTACATCCTGTACTAGACTAACGTTGCCTGAAATAAATGTTTTATTATTATTATTATTATTATTAGGGGAGGCCTATGTCCAGCAGTGGACTGATCCAGACTGATGATGATGATGATGATGATACTTTTTGAGCAAGTTAAGTGAAAATTTATATAATTACCTATGTCTTTCTGTATTACTTTTTCACGATGAAACGGCTCAATGAATCTCAGTGAAATTTTGCAGGCAGATAGTTAATATACAGGAGAAGAATGCCTACATTTTATACCGCAAAAAAGTGCATTCGAATCCGCGGGCAGCAGATAGTAGACTATAATTTACTGTCACCTAGTCTTAGTTACTACTACTTATCTTAAATAAATAAATAAATAATGTTTGACCATTCACACAGCATTATCTAGCCCCAAGCTAAGCAGAGCTTGTGTTATGGGTACTAGATAACTGATATATACATAATATTATACATTACATAGATAGATATTTTTATTATACATAGAAAACGACCAGAACACCCTGAACAAATATCTGCAGATCGTACACACATTTGTCCCGAGGCGGGAATCGAACCCGCAACCTCCTGCGTCGCAGGCAGGCCTTCGCCCACCGCGCCACAGAGGTCGTCTTAGCCTACCACGTTTAACTTAAATACATTCAGAATACCTACGTCAAAGCTAAATCATAACATAAACGATAAATCTAGTTTATCATTCAACCTTTTCAATATAAATGTTAGCATCGGTCTGTTTGATTTCTATGATGTGAACAGTTTGAGTAAACAGCTGAAATTTATGAAAGCCTTTCAGGGTTTCAATTGAAACGCTAAAATTATACTTTGATAGCGCTCTGTAAAAGCAAACTCAGCTGATTAAAGATATTGGTACAAATATAGTTTCTGTACGTGGATTCGCTCACGTATATGGATCCAACGTAGCTTGTGAACCACTGTTAAAACGTCATCATCAACCTTAGGAGAGGTTAAAATTCAATCATCAAAACTCGTACGATCGTTATAAAGCATTTCCAGTGATCGCGCTATGACTTGCAAGCTTCCATTATGACACTACCGAAATGTGTGTATCATAAAAATGTTAATGGTTAGCTGGAAACATGGCAGCGTAGCACCTCTCTGGTGGAAAGTCAGTCAAATCTAGCCCCTGCTATACGTCGTTTCGCAATTCCGACTGTACCAAAGGAGACACTTTGAGAGACGTCACGATTGAAAAATCGACTGCTGCCTCGATGAAAATTGAACACGGGCCGAATAAGAATCTACAAAATGGAATGAGAATAAAGCTGAACGCTCACCTATTGACGCTACCGGCAGGCATTGCCGGTAGTCATCGAATTTCCAACAGCATTTTAATGAAAAGCCGCGGGTCCGCTGCCAATAGGTGCGCGATCATCATCATGATGATGATCGCGCGATGTTGCATACTCTTTCATATAAAGATTTAGAAAATTCGATGACTGCAGGGAATGCCGCGTATGCCGCGCAGCCAGCCGCTTGAACGTCCAGCGCCCTCAGCGGAGCGAGCGACTTACGTCCCAGCCGGCGCGCCGAGAGCGTGGCGTGACGCGCTGCGCGATCCTCCCGATAGATAGTAACCTATTTGACAGGTAGCCAGTGCATTCCTTTAGATAAGAAACACACGTTGTATTGGGTACTATTACTTACTAGTAGTACTGGGCTGGTTTTGAATAATAGAACGCTCGCGTCTCAGAATGACGACTCCCTTCGAGCTGATGGAAATTCGCTTCAGCTCCCGCTCCCTCTGTCTACCAAAAACGTATCCGATAGTTCACCATATTTTGGTCCATATACCTTCTTCCGTTTTGCTGTCATCAAACTTTCAAATCTTAAGTTATGGTTATGGAACCAACCCTAATCTTACCCAACACCAATCTTACCATACCATACCAACCAAACCAACCCAATACCAATCTTACCTTTAGAAAAGTACACATCACAAGTCAAATATTTTCCTGGTACTTTATCCAAAGATTATCATCATAAAGTTATATTGCATGCATCAAAAGATTTTTAAAAGTCACAAGAAATGGATGTCATTTATTAGTAGGTAGGTATGACTTTCACTTCCAATAGTAAGTTGTATTTGTTTCTTTGCTTATTTCCTTTCGAAAATGTTTAGAGTTCAATTGAAAGCGTATTGTGAGCCGTAATAGTCGGCAATGAGGTCCCGGGCGAGGCACATCGCAATGTAGAACTTACAGAGAGATGGAATCTATCATCAGATGAAGTTAAGTTTAAAATAGTAAAGTACGAAAACAGCTCTACTATTTTAAACTTTTTTGTGTACCATACCTTTTTTATCTTTTAGGGCGGCCGCACACGTCCAATTTTTGTCTGATTGTCGGACGAAATTGTCCATGGATAGGCGTATTCGACTATCCAAAATGGTTCGTTCCATACATTTGTTGTTAAAGCACGCTAAGCCGTTGGTCCTGAGGTTGACCTTTCCCTTGTGGTTCCAAGATGTGGACCTATAAAAGATCAACTGGAACTCCTCGGTTTCATGCTCACACCAACTCTATACTTTGGAGCCGATGCAGATGGGTGACTGGGTCTTGATGACTTTTTGCTAAAAATTATATCCGTTTAGGGTTCCTTTAGCGAAATAACTTTATGCGATGGTAAGGAACCCTCCGTGTGCGATTTGACTCGAACTTGGCCGGTTTAAATTCACCAGGTTACCTTTACCATTTATTATCGAGCCAACAACCTCTCGCTCTGTTTCCGATATAAGTTTATACTGTGCAGACTGTAACGAATCGGCTATTGGACGGGGATGAGAGAAACTTTGCAGTTTATTTTGAACTCACTTCCTTGACTCGATGAGCTCATTATTCAACGGCTGATTAAAACAGATCTTTAGTTTTCTTTACTTGTATTATTTTTCTTTACCAGCATCATTTTCACTGGAGGTATCTTTGGCTGTCTGACGGGAGAGTTTAGACCTATGTAGATTACTCTAACTAAATACAACTAAATGAATAAAAACGTTTATTTTTGAAACCACAAAAAGGACAAAGGTTTGGGCAGCTCTGCGATCTGTATCAGTTATAGTAACTGTGTTAAAGAAGGCAGTGTCTTCCCTATTTGCCGGGTACATTGTTTTTAGTCGTATAGCAAACGATTAATTTAAATCGGTTCTTAGAATTAATAGTCTAGCTAGACAAAGAAATTAAACCTTAAAGTTGGTACATCCTCATAGACATAAACACAAAAGTAAAATACATAAATGAGTACTGTTAAAATTCGAACCTGTTATTTAACATAACCCTTGTAATAAAATAAGGTGTTAAGACTTTGAAGACTAAATTAAGAACAGCATTATTATTTACTTAAATTTTATATTTTATTGGCTCGGGTTTATAGGTATGAACAATAAAATAAAATGAAAATTATTAGCAATTATAGTACTTATGAACAATTAATGCAGATTTTGTACGCCGCAACCGTAAATAGTGTCCACTCACTGTCACTGTGTGTTTTTACAGGTAACCCAACTGATCAAAGTCCATCCCAGCGGATGCATCCTCAAGATCATCTGGCTGCATTGCCCGCGCCGTGAGGTAATGCTGATGCGCTGCGCCAGATACTCACCAGCTCTCGGATCTCGCGTCGGGCAGACCTTGTGCATTACCTTACCTACCCACGTCTACAAAAATACACTGTAGTTAAGTCCCGAGACTTCCTGTTGTTGCGTTTTAGCATTTAGATACGGAATCCTGATTATTTTCAACCCTATTACAACAGCATAAAGTATAATACATTCGCTTAGATGCCCATAATTTTCCACACTTTATTGTAATGCCGCAATCATTCAATTGTTTCATCTCCAGAGTGCGGGCCCTGGGGGCCTATAGTAAAAGGAAAAGTATTCTTACTCGTTGCGCTTAAGGTCTATATTCCTGAAGCATCAGTGACAGTGTTTATCTACATAATATCCCCTATGTATTCAAGGTCTATTATCTTTGTCGCACAATATGAATCTAAACTCTGTTCTAAACATAGAGTTTTAGAAAAAAAATTGTAATAATGATATACAAACAATACGCAACGGGTCATGCGGCGGTTAACGCTGATTATGTATCGAAAAATAATTACTACTGGTACAATCCAACATGCTCTAAAATATCAAGATTATTTCTTTGAAATTATCAGAAACAAAAGTGTTAAATGCACAGTCAACATAGAACTTTCAGACCCGCTATTACGCTGTAGGAGTTCCACTCCTGCGAAGCGGAGATGGGTCAATATTAACATACTCCTAATGAAGCGCGTTCGTGGCAACTCTGTGGCTGAAAGGGTGTGTATATGTATAATTGCACCCAAAGTCATGTGTTAATGTTAACACTCCAAATCCATGTTCCACCAAGTGTCCCACCCCTGCTTCAAACCTGTAATATTTACTCATATATTATCTCCGTGGTATATACGGCTTGGCATTGTCGACGCGACTGTTGAAAACTACTAAGGGTGTTTGGATAATGTAGTAGAAATACATGGACATGAAATAATACGAGCAATAGATAGACTAACCGACGGAGACCGGCGCGGCGGCCTACCGAAATAATATTACGTGCACAGGTTTGTGCGAAAACACAAAGCACTGTAAAGTAAACATTTACAACGCAATTTTACTGCAAAAACAATCGTAGTTTGACGAATTCATTACGAATGTAACTGGGACTTCTTCAGAAGTCGCAACGTTGGTGGTCTTCCAACACAAAAAGGTTGGTAGTGAACCCGCTTACATTCGTAAGGATATATATCGTTTAAAAAAAAGATTTCTTCCTGGCAACGAAGGGTACCTTTATGTTCTTAACTGAGACGACCTTGATTGAATAAACAATTTTATTGAAATTTTATGTTGAAAACGTGTATCGTCGTGTGTGTGTACCTATCTATCGAGTTAACCGGTTTGTTTATATTTTAGACGGTAAAACCTCTACTACTCTACCTAGTAATTATAAAATGATCACTTATATACTACTTGCCATTGTAAACACCACTTTACCGTTCCTGAAATAATACACAAATTATGGTTATCAACATATAGCAAACGTACCTACGACATTAATTAAACAGCTGATTTGTTCTAGAACACTTTTAACTTTATTGCGGCTCAGATAACAACATCGGAAATTAGTTCCTTTAGAATGTTGTAATATGGGTGAAAATTCTTTGAACTATTGCATACGCAGGCTTCGTAGCTGGCACAAAAATGCACACACGCAATAGGTAGCGGGTAACGTCGGAAAAACAAACGTCCCAGTAATTCAGCCGTGCAGTACAATACCAAAAGGTTGTTCGATAACTTCTTATTATTTTAGTCTTCACTTGACCTCAAAAGTCTATGTTTCTCTACTGCTGGACGCAGGCCTCCCCAAGCGCTTTATTTTTTTTTATCTCATGGGGGTAGTGCCCTTAATCCCCACGCTGGTCATACGGGTTGGAGATTTCAGTTCGGCGGTAGAATGGTTCTGCAGGAGGCGCTGCTGCCCACTCCCCGGAGGATACTTAATCACCTCTTACGACAAATTGGGAGATGTTTTAGTCTTAAGATTAAGAATAAGAATCATTTATTTGCTTAAAACATGAGTATTAACATGGTATGAGCATGCAATTATGTTAAAATACCTATAGATTAAATAAGGTCCACATGTTTTGCCATTACTGGCGTGCAAATAGGAGAGGGCACACTGCAGATTTGTCACTAATGCGATATGTCTTTTCATAACTACATAGATAGGTATAATAATCAATCATAAAAAAAAACAGATAAACTTAAAATTCATTGTACATTCTAACTAATTGGTAGGTATATAAAATCAAAATTTGTCAAGCAGAAAATCATTAGCGTTACAATAACATTTTTCTATAAGTACATTCTTGAGTCTATTTTTAAATACTTCTCTCATGTCTTCACTTTTAAATATGCAACTGACAGCTATTACTAACAAATTACCTGTAATAAAATACAAAACAAAAAACATAATCACTTTATTAAACTTAGCAAAGGTTTGGATATTTGTTTTACACATGCTGAAACTACAGAACAAATGAAATTTTGCCCATACCTAATTTTAGTTCAATCGGGTGAAGACTTACCAGTGATGATTTACAATAAACTAAATAAATCAGCATTTGTTTATCTGTTAACTTTTTTAAGCCAGACAAGTAAAATATCAAACAAGAATACTATTAAAAAGAAAATATGGCAAAATAAGTCGCAGGCATGTACCTACATAATAAAACCGCGAGCTCACGCTAGTAACAATAATAAACACTTTCTTCCGCATAACAAAACAAGCGCTAGGCATTGTAACAACGACCTACAAACGAACACTATACTTACGTCGCCTCTCTGATTTGCTAACGGTACTCGCACACTGGTTCAACGGCCGTGTGTGTTAATGCGCAGGAGTTGACAACATGCTGCATGGATATTTATTTTGTATATTTCTTTTAGTCGTTACCGATCTAGTTAGATTCTGTGGCCTATTTTCTAAGTGATTCTGATACCAGTTGGTATTGATAAGACTTCAATACTAACTGAGATTTATTTAATGACATAGAAAGTATAATAGTTTATTGATTTATTTATTGACAATGTTATGTTTCGTTAATTCATTCAGTCATCAATCAACTTCCTAAACATTATTGTACATGGCTAAAGTTTTCCAACTAATGGCAAGTTAAAAATCCGTAAAACAAATAAAATAATCCATAAAAGCTTGCCGAAGCGAAGTTGAAGCGAGCCACATAAAAATAAGAGGACAGACTTCAGAAGTTTTACGGTTGCAATTTATCGTCGGTTCACGCTAGTGTGTGTTTCTAGTTGATAAAGTTTCAATAAGCGGTTCGCCCAGCGCCTCCGGGAACGCTCAATTCTCATGCTAGTTATTGCCTTGTCCTAAACTAGTAACTACTAACGATTTCTTGTTTGATTGTTATTGCATGTTTTTTTTTTTGCTTTGTCATCTGCGACTCAGTTTTAAAACTTCTGCAGATGGCATCGTTTCTATTCTTCTCTTCATATAAATGATTTATTTCATTTTTACAAAAAAAAACAAGCGCTGATAGTTTTGGTTACCAAAATACCTACTAATTTAGATTCAGTTACTTACTTACCTATTTTACCACCACTTACCTATTTTACCCACTTACCTAGTACGCATGCTCGTCACCCAAATGTTATTTACTTATTTGCAATTAGCCCTTAGTTCTCATTTTATGTGAATTTTTATAATTCGTATGAGAATAAAGTTTCTTAAACAATAAGTGTATTCCAGTCTACTAGCTCCGCAAACTATTCGCTGGAAATTACCAGTTTGAAGCCATCGGCATTTTGGATGTTTTAAAGCTCAATAGACTGGTAAATTCGAAGGATATTAAAGCTTCACTACACTTTTTGATGGTTGAATAGATATTATTTTTTCCTTTTTCCTCATTTTCTGCCTAGAACAGCCTTGTTTACCTCTTCTTACATAAAATATTCACAACAATGACTCAACGCCTTTTACCAGAACGTTGAACGAGAATTCAAAACAAACACACGTGTGCTTTCCAAATGAGTCACATTCACATTCAACTTTCACACAACTGTTGACGGCTTCTGCCGCCGCGTTCAATGGAGAGCATTCTCGAACCAGCCGCTCGACCACCAAGACTATATAAGCCCCGCGCCGCGTGGAACCGGCACACACTATTGTGCAACCGAGCGGCAAACATGATCAAACAAGCGTGCATTCTCATCGCTCTCACGGCGACCATCTCCTGCCATGACGTCCAAAAACCCAAACAGCACTCCGATGACCCATTCACCCTGATGGACCGCCTCGTCCACTACGTCTTCCCCCCACGCATGAAGCTCTGGCCGTGGCACGACATCTTCCAAGAGAACCCCCTCGAAGACCCAAAGCTTGTGTCGAACCGAAACAAGTGCGAAATTGACCTATACGTGAAACGATTCGAACCCGAAGACCTGAGAGTGAAAGTGAAGAACCGGTTCATCATCGTGGAAGGGCGTAAGAAGGCGAACGACGATGATCTGTTCATGGTCAACAGATTCGTTCAGAACTTCGCACTTCCACCGGGCTGCAAGGAAGACGAGGTAACAGCTGTCTACGAGAACGGAGTCCTGTCTGTCTCCGCCCCCAAACATGATCTACCACCTCCACCACCAGAAAGAAACATCCCGATTGAAGTCAGAAAGCCAGTCGTCATCGAAACCACCACAGAAAAGAAAGCTGAAGAGGAAAAGAAAGAAGAAGTAACTACATCAACAGCGTTACCTCTGGAACAACTGGAGGAAGAAGCGACTACAACACACGGTAAAATCAGGAAGAAGGAGCTTAAACCCACCACCAAAGTTACAAAAGACAACGAAGTGACGAAAGGCGAAGGCAACGGCTTAGACTACGCAATAGTCGACGACTTCGAGTGATTTCCGTGGAAGTTAGACATAACAAGACTGACTAGTTGTTCCCACGTAAGCTTAGTGATGATTGTGTGATACGACATAATTTAATTAAGAATCGTATATAAGAAAGTAAAACTTTAATCAAAGAAAATTACAATCAAATAAGTACATTTTATACTGTTTACCATAATTAAATTAAATTTCAAGCCTCAAATTAAGCAAAGTTTGTATTATAGTAATCAATGTTAGGTTATTTAAGTATTTAAGTTAGTAGTTTAAGTAGTTATGTTGTTTTTCGAATAAACGTTATTTATTGCAAGAGATAAGTTTTCATTTCGGTGGGTTCGTGTAGTCATTACATGTCGTAATATTTCGGCTTTATGTCACTGTTCTTTATGTTAATGTTGTGTGTAAATAATGTTTATGCTGTGTGGATGCCGCTATCGTTGTGTTCTCGGGGTTAACACACGAGCAATTTCTTATAAAAGTCGCTTCATAATCGTTTTGTCAATCTTCTAGTAAGATGCTTATGAATTATTGAGAAATAAAAAAATATATTGCTGGATTATTAAAACAGCAGCATCTCCTAATCTAGTAGAGTCCTAATCTAAGAAGAGCTTGTGATATGGTACTAGATAACTGATTTAATTTTATCACTTAATACAATACCATAAATAGACGGATACGCACTTATTATACAAAACAACCGAAACAAATATAAGTCGATAATAAATTCAACGGTGTCGAAAAAAGTTCAGAAGGAAATACGTATCTTGTACCCACTTAAAAGCAAAGTAAAATTCGAAACACGCTTACAAACAAATTGAGGTTTTAATTTAGCCCCATTGAACTCGGACCTTGACTTGAAACTTCTCTTCTGCATCGTAAAAACTAAATGTACTATACCGTAACTAAATAGCGTTGAAAAAACAACCTTTAATACTTAATAATAATTTGTACCAAAGCGTAAAAAAAATCTATACCGAATTCAATTGATTAAAATAAAATCACTAAAAAAGTTCTAAACATTGTCCGTAAATTACAAGTTACAAAAAATCTAGAGTAAAATATAAAGGAAACGTACATATACATAAATGTATACCTAAATATTATAATCACGGTCTCCCCTGTGCCAGGTAAGTATATACCTACATATTATGGAAACGTAGTTTAATTTAAATATTGAATCCTGCAATTTTCTTAAGTGTTGCACCAACGGTTGCTCGACTATCGCGGCGATCCAACGAATTTGCTTTCTTGACATCAGCATGTTCTAAACACGCCGTTGGGGGTTGTCGCCGTATTCCCCCTCCAGCATTTTTCTTATCATCAGTGGCGAAATGCTCAGACATTTTGTAAAAGTTAAATCTTCAACAAGTTCGTTATTTGAACTGAAATAAAATTTCGTTGAAGGCAAAGCTGCCGGTCTTTGCCCAGATTTTATCTGAAGTTAGGATAAACTATAAATTGCGTCCGGAACTTCCCAACTTTCAAACTAGCTATTTTATGAAATTGCATTTTTGTCAAGTCAATAATTTTGTTGAGAATAAAATGTCAGGTCCAGAAAGTTGCGGGTAGCAGGCCTTGGTGGTTTGCTCTGGAGATGCTGATGAGGTTTTGAAGTAGGTAGTAGTTTTCCTTTTTAATGCAGCTAGCGTCTTGGGCACGCTTCCGACTGGTATTGATATGGATCAGTTGAGCTACCTGTAGATTGTTTGCAACAGTCTACAGTTAGCTCAATTGTTTTAATTGTAAATACTAGTTTTAATTTAATTCTATTATTTGAAGTAGGTCCTTCATGTGGATGGATGTGGTCTGTATTTTTGATGGACATTGAGATTTTGTAAACTATCAAAAACCCTCTCTCACTCTCGCTGTCTATAGAAACTCACTCTTTGAGATGTAATTTACCATCCATTTACCAAAGATAAAAGTGTTGTATCTAGCCCCAAGCTAAGCAGAGCTTGTGTTATGGGTACCAAATAACTGGTGTACATAATACAATACATACATTTAAAGATATTTTTTAATATACATAGAAAACGACCAGAGCACCCGGAACAAATACCTGCTGATCGTAAAAATATTTGTCCCAAGGCGGGAATCGAACCTGCAACCTCCTGCGTCTCAGGCGGACCTTCGCCTGCCGCGCCACAGAGGTCGTCAGATGTAAGCATAGGCCTAGATTACCACACCCTTTTATCTTATAAATCAGTTTTCGTAGAACGAACCTGTAACCATTTTCGCTACGTAACGTGACGCGACGTAACGGGAACAATTCTTCCAAGGAAACTATGCGTACGAAGCCGTGGACCGCAACTAGTTGCGTATAAAATTAACAACAAGGAAGTTAATTTCAGGTACGATAGGATTGTTTATCTTTTTCCACTGATTTACAATATTGATTACAAATACCTACGTAGGAAGTATATCTTTGTAGGTATCACTAAATTTGTAAATAAAATTGTAAAGTCTCTTTAAATTTGTATTATTTCCCTCTAGTCATAAAGACCAACTGTTTTCAGTAATAACAACGATCAAAGCAATTACAATTTTAACGTCCAGTTTGAGTCCGTGTCCAGAACCATTTCGCGTCAAGTAATCCTGCAATAAGACGAAACGAGCCGTTATATCGACAACAAACTTTGTAAAAAGGGAGAATGTACAGTGCCACCACAACGTCTGTGAACTAAAGCGTTCTGTTCTGTGTCGTTTTCTCTGAATCATGAAGGGATCAGTTTTGTGCAACCATTGTGTCAGTGAACTAAAACGTGATGTGTTCCTTATAACCACGATGTTATAGGCTAGTTTGAACGGTACAAAATCACCATATTTTAGTGCTATACCATGTTAGATTTAAAAAATAATCTAGTCAACTTTACATCAAGAGAAATACGTGCGTAGCCGCAAGCAGGCACAGGTAAGTTCTTAGGATCATACATTCTTCGTACCGTCACGACTTTTTCAATATTCGTGATAAATAATATTATAAAAATTCGTAATCATGTCAAAACACCGTTCACCACACCTTTTTAATTCATTTTAATGAGTCCGTGAATATTTTAATCCTGTTGTAAAAATTTTGCCCGTAAAACTACTGCTCTTCAGGTTTACTGGATTTATCGCATCAAATCATGCCTTGCCAATAAAATACATTGTCTTCAACGTTTTGATGTAACTGGAATACTTGAGAATTGCCGTACAGCTGTTCTATGCATCATTGATCGTTTTGTACAATGTTGCCAGAAACGATAATATGGTTGGTTTTACAGCTATTCATTTTTAAACGGTTGTGTTTCAGGTCAGCTTGTACAGACCAATCTTACGATACGACTCTAAAAGACAACTTTGTATCGTAAATGTATTTATTATTGAAATAGTTTTCGATGATAATTTCGGTGATTTAAAAATACTGGTGAGCGGTAAGACCTTTTAAATGGTTTTTAATAATGATTTCCTGTGTTTTCGAGTAAATAGCGGAAGAATAAAAAAATTAACAAGCATATATAAAAAAAACAAAAAGGAAACTAAAAAGTAGGTATCATCCAAGTACACTTTGTAAATATCACCAAAACTAGGAACCAATATTTACTAATCATACTCTCATTCCCGTTTTAAATCCCCAGGTAGTCTATGGAGATTAGTCCCATCTGGTAGGTACACTATAATAAATAGGCTCGTAAATTGGATTATCATTCGTAAGGTTTCGCACAAATCGACGTAGTAATATTCCATAACCTAAGCCTGTTAGTTCAGAGAGTTTTACAAAATTAGCTCTAGGTTACAATAATTTCAAAGGGTTCCGTATCCTATTACTATGACTCCACTGTCCGTCCATCGATCCGTCTGTCACCAGGCCGTATCTCATGGACCGTGATAGTTAGACAGTTGAAATTTTCACAGATCTGGGGGCACGGCAGTGCCCCCGCCAAGTCGAGCAAAATAGCGGCGATTCATGACAAACTAGTGACTTGTGATGCGATGGATTGATGACTTTAGGAGCTAAAAACAAATGTATGGCAATAATATAAAAGCGGACAATAGATACTAAAAAATTCAACACCACCAGAGATTCCCACGAGAAGCAACGCTAACATTTCCAATACCAGCCAAGGTCTCTGGGACCCTCGCTAGCTATTCTATATTTAGCCCCCCTACCCAGGGGATTAGCTCTTATCTGACAACCAACTGGCAGGTACTACGTCAGTAAGGCAGCTGACGGTCAAACAGTTAATAGGCAGGGGCAAGACCAAAGTCAAAGTCAATTACCTACTTTATTTCTTTAAGCTTACAAAATAAGCACTTAGACAGGTCAAATTTTATACATACACAGCTTTATAAGTAGTAGTTATTATCAAATAGGAAATAAGATGTTATTAATTTTGTTTGCTTAGATTTTTTGTCCACTTGTGGAAGAAGCGAAAAATAAACCTCTAGTACATTTATATAATACTTAACATGTAATAGAATATTATTTGCCTATCTAAGTCTACATATAATGTGATTTAGATATCGATCAATAATTTTATACAAAACTAACTAAGTTTATGATTATTTTCCTTAAATACTAGGCAATAGATTGTACCTGTGAAAAGACATGCTACTTTTTTAGGAAAAACGCGTGGAAAGCTTCTTTACCGACCGACTTTCTTTTTTTCTTTGTCGCGGCCTTTTTATGAAAAGTAAAGCCTCCATTGTATCATAAATCGATTAGGTTTAATTTTGGATAGATGTAAATAAAACATCAATAATAACTTATAAAACTTAAAAAATATTTATTTTATTAAATTACTATGAGGTTAAAAGTTTCAATAACCAAATCGTGTCACAACAATAATGTGGTTGGAAGTTTCTGTGGTTGGAATAAATATGTTCGCGCCGCGCATGAGGAGGCCAGGCTTAAATTCAAATGCTGGGTTCTGAGTAACAGACCTACTTCAGGCGAAACTTATGAGCAGATGTGTGAAACTCGCAAAATCTTTAAAAGCCGCCTGAAGTGGTGTCAGAAAAACCAGGACCAGCTTATTATGGACAAGATTGCTAAAGAGCGTGCAGCGAAAGATTTTAAGACCTTCTGGAAATCCACAAGCAATCTGAATATTAGGCCTGGCCCCCCCGTGAGCGTGGAGGGGAAGAGTGATCAAAGGGAGATAGCACAACTTTTCATGGAACATTTCAAAGTTCACTCCCCACTCGGCCCTTCCACTGGAGCAATCGATGCTGAGCTTAACATGCGGGGTGATGAGCCTCTTTTGCTCGTGTCTGCGGACCAGGTCCGCGCTACAATTAAAGGAATGACGCGAGGCAAGTCCCCTGGGCATGATGGGCTCAGTATCGAACATCTTAAACACGCGGGGAACCACTTGCCCGGTCTCCTCTCCATGTTCTTCACAATGTGTCTTAGTCATGCGTACCTACCGGCTGACCTTATGAAGACGGTAGTCGTGCCGATTGTGAAGAGCAGGACAGGAGACATATCGGACAAAGGGAACTACCGACCAATCTCTCTTGCCACAACAATAGCGAAGGTATTGGACAGTATGCTTGATTCTATTCTACAAGACTACTTGAAGCTACATGACGCACAGTTCGGGTTTAGACCCGGACTATCCACAGAAAGCGCAATATTAGCACTCAAGCATACTGTCCAATATTACACTAGTCGCCGCACGCCGGTGTACGCCTGTTTTCTCGACCTCTCCAAGGCATTTGACCTTGTTAGTTACGATGTGCTTTGGGGAAAGCTGAGAGACAGGGGTGTGCCGTCGGACGTGCTGAAAATGTTTCGCTATTGGTACGGGCACCAAACTAATGTAGTTAAGTGGTCAAATGCCCTCTCTGACGCATACGGGTTGGAGTGCGGGGTGAGACAGGGGGGGGTGAGCTCTCCCTCGCTCTTCAACCTGTATGTAAATGATCTCATTGTGGGGCTCAGCGACATGCGTGTCGGCTGTCGTGTTGATGGTGTTTGTATAAACAACATCAGCTACGCGGACGACATGGTGTTGCTGGGTCCGACAGCGAGATCAGTAGAAGAGATGCTGAAGGTCTGTGCTGCATACGCTGTGTCTCATGGCCTTCGGTATAATTTAAAAAAATGTGAATATATTGTCTTTAAGGCCGCCGGTAATAATCTCAAAGAATTCCCAGAGATAACCCTTAACGGCATGAACATCAATAGAGTCACATCATTTAAATATCTTGGGCATTTTGTTACCGACGACCTTAAAGACAATGTTGATATTGAAAGAGAACGTAGGGCTCTAGCGGTGAGGGGTAACATGTTGATCCGTAGGTTTTCCCGGTGTACAGAAGAGGTTAAAATAACGCTTTTTAAAGCGTACTGCCAAAGCTTCTACACCGGGAACCTATGGGTCAACTATACCAAACGGTGCTTAGAGACCCTACGAGTACAATATAATAATGTTTTTAGGATGATGTTGGGACTGCCGCGTTTCTGCAGTGCATCAGGGATGTTTGCAGAATACGAAACGGATGGCTTTGCTGCCATACTCCGTAAAAAGACCGCGTCCCTGATGCGCAGGCTGCGTGGCAGCCCCAACACCATCCTAAAAACAATAGCCGGTAGGATCAACTCTCCCACATGGCATTGCTTCGTGCGGAGGGTGATCTAATCTTAATGTATTGTAGATATTATATTGAGTGTAAATTAACTAACCCTAGTGATAAGATTTTGTAAGTACTAACAAACTATGGATCCATTGTGTTGTCCGAAATAAAAGATTTTTATTTATTTTATTATTTAATAATTTGATTATAAAATGTTAATACAACATTGTTATATGTTTATTTCAAAAATATAATTTGAAGACTAGGTTTTTCGAGACTACTTTGGCCGTTACAATACATACTCTCTAAACTCGTAACTACATAGTAGGTACTGCTAGGATTTATTTATCAAAACAATTTTCAGCTTTTTACAGAAAAAGACCCATCAGCATCATAGAGTTTCTTACTATCGTGTCTTTTTTGATCAAAAGCATAGGAATTATAACTGTCAGAGACATAGTCTTGGCCATAGTTGTCTGGTTCATAATGCTCATGTCCATAATGACCATGACTGTAAAGATCATGTTCATAATTATGACCATAACTAACAGGGCCATAACTAACATGGCCATAATGCTCATATGGCTTATGTTTCTTCTCTTTGAGGTAGTGAATGAACCAGGATACGAAATGCCATCCTTTTATTATGAGAGCGTAGAATATGGCACCGTAGACGATCTTCAACACGAACAGTTTTGTTGCAATAACGTAGAAGAAATGTACTGAAACAAAATAATACAACAGTTCAGTTTAAAAAAAACGACTCCTTTTTTTTAACCGGCTCAAAATAGAAGGATGTAATAAAAATGTTAACTAGGTAGGTACGTCTCCTAATGTTTTACATATTATTGTAATATCATTAAAATATATATATTATTAATTAGAAACTTGTCTGAATTTGGTGCCATAAAAATGTTGTTAAGTTTGATGAATGAAATGTATTACGAGGGGTTGAGGCGAAATGATAATTTAACAAATAATAATTTAAAGTGTTTACCTATTTCATGAGGCATATGTCCAGCTGTGGACTAATATGGACTGCTAATGATGAAGACCTATTTTAGTGTAGGTAACTTAAAGAATTTCCATATTGAATTAATCGTATTTTCATTTTTAGAATCCTTTCCAATCTTATCCATCCAAGGGCCATAATCAGCCCCGATTTGATCAAATCCATATTGACCATACCTATTCCGATCATAGCCATAATGATTATGTCCATAATGATCGTGGTCAAACGGATTGTAGTCCAAATGAAGAGGGGTCCGTTGATACTCCTGCGAGTTATAATAAATGTATGGGTCTGGGACATATTTGAATATAGCCAGGGCCCATGCTAGGACGATTAGAAACTTGAAACTGCCTATGACCAGGGCTATTCCTACCACTATCTTGACCAGACCGACTTTGGCAGCCAACAGTATCGCGAAGTTGGCTGCAACAAAGAAAATGCTGGTTAAAATTGATGTTTTTATACTTGTAGGATGGGGCCTAGCAGACATTTAAGCTGCGTGGGTTCATTTCACGTTCGTTTGCCTGACAAAGTTGGTCTACGTACCGCGTGCGTAGACTGTACCGCGTGCACAGTGATGACAGCGGGAGCTGCGTGATCTCGTATTCGAGCGTAGCATGTTCGTGGGTTGCAGTGGACGTTATCACATACATTTTCATCAAAGTGAAGCTACACACACTTTTCTGCTCTCCTCTCCGTGCGTGGCCGTGGAACAGCGGCTTTTCACACAGACGAACATTATGAGAATTTAGCATTTTGCGATACAAAAAAAAACATACTAGGAAAATACATTTTGGGAGTTCAACATTATTAGAATTCAATTTTCTGTTCCTAGGCCAAAGGCTTTATTCTTGACTGAAAGAAAAATTAAAATTTAACTTTTTAACTCCGATGTACTGTTGATTTATTTATAAATGTGTAGGAAAATTAATAACTATCTTGTAATATAAATCAATAACTCACACTACATCTAGATTGTTTGCAACAGTCTGCAATTAACTCAACTGTTTCAATTGTAAATACTATTTCTAATTTGTTTCTATTACTTGTAATTTTCTTTACTATTAAATTCATTGTCGTAAGTGTCCTGCATGCATACTTACGAAAATAGAAGGAAATTTAATTTTGAATGCGAAATGTAGATATAAACCTATAAAAGCCTCATATCTTCGTGGTATTTATAGAATGATCCAATGTTCCATCGAGCTACATCAAATTGCTTTTACGGATATTTTATTCAGCGGAGGTGATGCGAATCTTTTGAAATTCAATCTACGAATCAGTCCAATGGTTTCAGATCACGGAACCCTAAAGGAACTCTAAATGAAAGCTAATAAAAACTCGACCGGATGAGAACTCCAAAGCTGGGATAGCATGAACTAGTGACGTTGACGTTGCGACCATGAGCGATCTCGCGACTATGAACGAATGACTGAGCCAAATGATTATAAACAGAATTGAAAATATCACTAAAGCCAACCTAACCTGCACGTGGTACACCCGAACGAACCAGGCTGTGGTGAAAATATCAAACAATCTTCATAATTTGATAACTCTCAATATTTTTCTAGTGTCCGACCGACGCATAATGCCATTAACAAAGAATCATCATCATCATGTAACAAAAGTTCCTAGTTTTATTTACTTTTAAAATATTGTGTTTCTAAGGCTAGTTCATAAGAAATAACGGCTTTTTGTTTTTGTTTCTAAGTTTGAACGCATCGTGCTTTTCAAAAGGTATTCGGGAAATAAAACACAAATATTAATCTTGAAAAATATAAGCCGTTATTTTTATAAAAAAAACTTCATACAATATCATAAACAATAATTGACCGTTGTCGGCTTGATTTATAGCTTTTTCCTGAACGTAATATAGCTAGCTATATTTTGGACCCACCCGCTGGTAAAGTGATTTACAACAAGAGGTTAATAAATAAGAAGAGTTCAAATAAAATGAACGAAAACTACAAATCTGAAACAGGATCAACTCTGATCGAACGGCCTTACTTTTTTTATCAATATAATTTATCTTGACTACTATCTCGTCTGATGGAAAGTGACCATGTATCTTCTCTCTATTCCATCACTTTGAATGATGGAATACTGCAAGGTGCTTGTGCCCGCTAACTTCGTGCTAAGTGCACTGCAAGTTGAAACTGCAGTGGTCGAATCCTTTTATCAGCTGCAATACCTACTGAATAGCGATGAAACGAGCTTGGTGCTGCTAATCAGGGCCCGTACTCGTAAAAAAGAAAATCGAAGTTTCTGATTCGTTTACGTGCACCGCTATCTTTTCTAGGTGACATTAGAGTTATATTAAAAGAGTTGTAAACGTAAACGAATCAGAAAATTCGGTAGTCGTTTTCCGAGCCCCCCTGGATTGAGCCACTGTTAAAACTCTCTATTTACAGAGATAATCATTTATTTGTCCAACAAGAGAGCAAAGTTGTTTGTTGACAAATGTCTTGGGAATTTCATTGTGCGCGCTTTTGTAAGTAATTTTTACACGTAAAATAATTATTATAACTATGTGTACAAATTGCATGGATTTTGGTGAAATATGTTTTTGCTTGTAAACAAACGAAGACTTGGCTCGAATAATCGAACACTTTTGCTGAAATACGCATTCATTTAGAGTGGTTAGCGGCGATGACCACTGCGAACAAAATGTACTTTTTTTACGGTACTAGCTCCAATTCTAATGAAGTTATTTATATTTCAGAGAATGGCTAGAAGGTCGTTATCAGACAGGGAAATTCCGTGCAACTTATCAGAATATGTTATTATCATCATCATCAGCCTATATCAGTCCACTGCTGGACTGATATAGGCATATATATAATATATATATGTTATTATTCCATCTGATAATGACAGTTTTGTCGGGGGGATGATATCGACTCCAAGGAACCGCCCAGCAACAGTCTGGAGCAAAATGTGCCTGATGAGGTTTTTCTGGGTGAAATACCTGATAATGTCAGCCCACAACCCAATGGCTTTGAACCTGATGACGATCCCACTTTTCCACAACAACCACCAACAGATCCACTAACAGCCCCTCAAGGTACTTTGCCAGAATGTTGTATCCAAAATGGAAAAACTACTACTACTTCATTTTATGCCAGGTTCAAGGTTTTCCAACTGTTCTGGACTGAAGACATCTTACAGCTCATTCCGTTTCACACCAACACAACACACAACATGCTGAGCAAAAAAGGAGTCCCTACAAACCTGTTACGGAAGAAGAAATGAAGGATTTTATTGCTCTAAATATGGGATGGGTTTAAGTAAAACGACCGCGTAAAAAATAGAGAACGGACTTTTAGCAAAAGGGTTATTAAACATAGAAATAACATTGAGTGTATCTTTTTAAAACAAATTTATTTCAACTTTCGAATAACTTCAATATGTCGCTTCATGATATTTTTATCGTATTTATTTTTTCTTAATCGTGTTAGCAGTTTAAAGGAATCAAGTAAATAATATTTCATCATCATCATCATCATCAGTCTATATATAGTAGTCCACTGTTGGACATAGGCCTCCTCTAATGAGCGCCATAGCGCCCTGTCTTCAGCTTGACGCATCCAGCATCTGCCAGCAGTCCTTCGCAAAT
Organism: Eupithecia exiguata; assembly: GCA_947086465.1. Lineage (NCBI taxonomy): Eukaryota > Metazoa > Arthropoda > Insecta > Lepidoptera > Geometridae > Eupithecia > Eupithecia exiguata. The sequence goes on from OX352228.1 coordinate 1,032,989, forward strand.
CATCATCCCACCTGGTCGGAGGGCGTCCTACACTACGTACGTAAAATAATATTTAATTCAATGTAAGTTGAGTTTTTTACGGGGATCTGACTGACTGACTGAGATTTAGGCCTCGTGTATACGTGTTGAATGGTGGTTTGAAAAATGGTGGTCATTTCGAAAACTTACTAAAATAAGTTAAAGGATATGAAAACAATGCATTCTATTCATTTTAGACATCATGTTTGATAGTAACATTTACTGCTTAAGACTTACACAATCGATATATAAATAGTGTTAGTTTTATTTTTCAAAACATCCGGGTTCGATTCCCGAGCTGAGTACAAGTTTTTTTTAAATGTATGAATGCAGTTTTTCTTGTTACTTAAATCGATGACATGGTTCCTAAGAAGAGATCTTCGTATGTCTTATAGTTTCAGACTTTCCCATACTGACCGATCTAAATGTGCCACCAAAGCTATGTTTTTTTAACCCTATAAAATGACGAGAATACGGTATGAAATCGAGAGATTTGTCTATCTGTCAGACAGTAGGTATCGTAGCTTTGAAAACTTCCAGTTGACTTCTCGGGCGGAAATTGCCTTTTATACTTGCAAGAATTCTTACGGAGAGTATTGAAACGAAGCACTCTGTCCTTGCCTTAAAATAAATACATATAGATAGATAAAAATACAAACAATGTGGGTCCGTGTCGTGATAAAAATAATTAGTTTTCTTTAACAAGCAAGTGGTAAAAACCAGCTTATCAAATATATCGATGTGACATTTTATGTTCTCTCGCTTTACAAGTAGTGGTGACCCACTTAAATTTAAAAAAAAAAGTCAAGTGCGAGTCGGACTTGCGCAACAAGGGTTCCGTTTAATTATTTAAATAATATTTATAACACCTTGTTTCTTGCCTAATGACATGATTCTAGGTCAACGGGAAGCAAGTATCTTAAAGATGGTTTATGACGAGATACTTAATTTTTTTTCTGTGATTAGACATTTACGGTTTTCGGATTTTTCCCTTAACTGGTGCTGTAAAGCCTTGCTTCTTACAAAATTTCATGATTGTAGGTCAAAGGGAAGTACCGTAACGGTTATAAGAGCATGTTTGCCATGGAAATTTAAAAAAAAAATGGACAGAAACGGCTGTAACTTTTGACTGCGTTGATTGAGTTTGATTATTGTACGTCTCACACCGAGACAAAGTACCTTCTCGTTACTGTAGGAATCACCAGCTTGGACTCACGACACAGGCTCCGTCTAGTGTGAGATCTAAAGATAAAAGCATAGTCTCCAAGCCCTCAGCAATAACTTTTTTCTATTAGTTTAACAGGCCATTGTATCACGATATAATGTAACTCTACCCATTAACTGCCTGAGATACTGTAATGTGTTTTTTCTGCAAATGAAAGTTATTTGACAAGAGTGTAAAGTTGCTTTTTAACCGCGTGCTCAATTTTGATGACCGAGCAAGCGAAGGATCAAGATGGGGGATGAAAATATATTTTATGTTTATGTTTACTAACGACTAAGCCCTCGTGAGAGAAAACAAATATTTTTGAAATTGAATTTTCTACTAAATTGTCTTATAATTTTTTCTATATCTATACTAATATTTAGAGGAGTTTGTGAATTGTGAGTTTGTGAGGTTGTAGGGGGTAATCTCTGGATCTGCTGAACCGATATTGAAAATTCTCTTACTAATTGAAAACCACATTATTTTTGAGTGTCATAGGCTACATATTACATATACATTAATCTACCCGTGCGAAGCCGGAGCGGGCCGCTAGTTTCTAATAAAGCTAGGAGTTATAAATCTCTGACTGAACGTGGATTTAATGTGTATACATTTTAAAATGGTGCTCGTGATCCACGTGTGCGTGATGTAATTATTTGTAAAAGAGAAATTTTTATTTCTTCTAGACAATTTTTTTTACTTTTATTTATTGGTTGATAATTAGACCGACCTCTAGATTGTTTGCAACAGCCAGCAGTGAGCGCAACTGTTGCTATTGTTTATCTAGTTCAAAATCAACTACCTAGTTCTAATTTTTTTTTTAATTGTAATTTTCGTTGCTAATAAAGCTGAATGATTATTCAAATATCAGTACAGAGCTTTTGCTGTCATTCTGTAAACTGATGTCTGCACCAACATTTAAAAACAGTTTACATTACATATTTGCGGCGAGACGCTGCATATGATTTCAGAACGTACTCGTAAGCCAACAAACAAGATAAACTAAAAACATGTGTGTGTACAGGTGCAGAAAACATTTCCTACCGGATATCTTCCGTACCTTGTGCATTTACGTAAAAAGGAACGCAAGTAAAGGACCGAGTTATTGTAAAAGTTATGCTACTGCTGAAAATTATAGACACCGTAAGTGGTACTAGATTCTGGAAAGAAACGGCAACGCATTAGTTACATTTATACGAACTATTGTCTAATAGTTCGTAGGGGTCTCCCTCTTGTATCTGATAATAAGCCTACAGAATTGCAATTTAAGGGGATGGTGATGGTGGTAGACCTCAAGAGGTGGAAATGCGTAGGCTCTGTCGAGTCGAGACTTGCATGTCTCGACAGAGCCTACGCATTTACTCCCATTAGAGTCGAGACTATAAGGTCTCAGGGGTGCCGAGGCAAATTTTCACTCTATGTTCACTCTATGTTGTTCACGTACAGTACGAAAATTAGGATACGCTGAGCATGTGCCGAATAGTGTTCAGAATTTTCAGCAGTGGCGTCACTGTGATATCTAGTAGCATGACAATACTTACTCAACAAGGCGTAATTCCCCTTTCCTCGCCCCTGGACCAGGGTGTCGTTACTCGCCAGAGCACCCGTCAGCACCAACAATATGCAGAATACCACCTTCATTCCCGCCACATGTACTTTTAAAACGTTCTCTTGTATTTATTGTCTACCTAGATTCAGTTTTGCAGGTTTTCCGCGTTATTATTATCTGTTTAATCTGTATTCGCTCTGTTTCTGTTTTTCACGACATGGCAATTATCCATCCTTTTAAAAACCGCTTTGGAAATGCTTTTAAATTTTTATTTTAAACCTCTTCTGTGTTCTTTTGTCTTTATTTTTTGACGTTGTTATCACTGTTGTTTATACTTTTAAGAAATATTTTTGTTTAATTTTTTTTAACTTTATTATGTTGCACTGTTCAGTGTTTGTAAAGTAATGACCAGCTCCGTATCCTGGTTAGATAAGGTTAGTTAACAACGTCGTGTAAATTAAAACGATAAATACTTTGGTTTCGTGAAAGTTCGTGAATTATTACACATTTTCGGCGAGAGTTTGTTTGTGTTGGGTGAAATGTTATGTGTTGGTAGTTGGTGAAGCTGTAATGCTTGCTGCTTTCATTATTTCCTGTTTAGGTGTTTGTTGAGATAGTGCTAAATACATTTTAGTATTTTGTGGTTCAGACATTATTGTGATTTTCGTGGTAATCCACATTTTAGAACGAAAAGGTTTACGCATACATATACACAGAAACGAATCAAAACTGCCGCCTCATTCGAGCCTCTTAAGACACCTCATCATAGCACGCTGCATGTCCTATTTAGTTTTTTGATTATAATTTTCTATCCACCTGATAGAAAATTATAGTGCCTGCAGTCTTTCGCAGATCATCGTTCAACCTTGTCGGAGGGCGTCCTATATTACATTTGCCAAGTCGCGGTTTTCACTCAAGAACACTTTTTCCCTGGCAGTTGTCGGTTCTTCTCGAGATATGGCCAGCCCACTGCCACATCAGCTTGCTAATCCTATGAGCTTTGTCGATAACCTTGAATGAATGAATGAATTCTTTATTGCACTTAAAAATAATAACATAAATAATCCTTATATCTAAATCTTGGTTCTCTGTCGGATGTATTCGTTGCGAATCCTATCCCTCACAGAGCAACCCCGAGCATAGCTCTCTCCATAGCTCGCTGGGCGACTTTAAACTGGTGGACCAGCCCTACCGTGAGTGTCCACGTCTCGGCTCCGTAGGTCATAACGGGTAGGACGATTGAAAACTTTCGATACTCAATACTCATGATTATTATAATATTTGATAACAACTCACTACACAAGAAGATTCGCAAGAATGTGGCCAAGTTTAAAGCAAAGTGTTGTCCTTCAGAAGTTAATGTTTCCAAGTACATTGAGAGGCGGAATCTATGCAACAAGGTGTGTAGGGACGCCCAGCGCCGTTTTATTCACAATTCTGTCCAAAATCAAGACCCTTCCCAAGTTTGGAAGTTTCTTCGAACACTAGGGGTTGGCAAATCACGTAACGATACACTTCCTAAAGATATAGATGTTGATTCTTTAAATCGACACTTCTCTACGTCTTCCCAATTTGATGGGATTATTAAATCTAACACTCTTCAGGCTCTTTCTCTGTCACCAACCCCTGTCACTACACCGTTTTTTCTAAGTCAGTTTTCCGAATGTGATGTTAGGAGAAGCGTCATGTCGATCACATCAAATGCAATCGGTGATGACAACATTAGCCGTAATATGCTGCTGCCCATTCTCCACGATGTTATCCACATCCTTGTCCACATTCTTAACCACTCTATTTCCAGTTCCACATTTCCAAACACTTGGAAAAATGCCCAGATTATCCCTCTCCCTAAAAAATCTAGACCCTCCTGCTTTTCCGATTTCCGGCCTATTTCCATTCTTCCTTTTCTCTCTAAGGTGCTAGAGCGACTAGTACACAACCAACTCAGCCGATTTCTCTCTAGTAACTCTCTTCTGAATCCTCTACAATCTGGTTTCCGTCATGGTCACAGCACTATGACAGCCCTCACTAAAATTACGGATGACATTCGCCGGGGCATGGACGGCGGGCTTGTGACTGTGTTGTCGTTGCTTGATTTTAGTAACGCCTTTAACAATGTCGACTTTGACGTTCTTCTTGCTGTGCTTCGTTCTCTTAACATATCTCCAATCGTAACTGACTGGTTTCATAGTTATCTGTTCGGTCGCCGGCAGCGCATCCGCATAGATGACAAATTCTCATCGTGGTGTGATGTCACTGCTGGTGTTCCACAGGGCGGCGTCCTCTCTCCTCTTCTTTTTGCAATTTTTATTAACTCCATATCCGAATCTTTGTCCAGTTCTTACCACCTTTACGCGGACGATCTCCAAATCTACCAACAAGCTCCAATTTCTGACCTTACTTTAGCAATTAGCAAAATAAATGATGACCTCTCGCGCATCCTCTCATGGAGTAAAGCCCATGGTCTTTTAGTAAACCCCAGGAAGACTCAAGTCATCATCGTAGGTAGCCCAAGGATGATAGCTAAAATTGATATGGCAACCTTAACTCCTATCTCCTTTGACGGTGTGTCAATTCCGGTCAGCAAATCCGTCAAAAACTTGGGTCTGATTGTAGACAAAGAGTTGAGCTGGGGTCCGCAATTGGCTGAACTCAGTCGTAAAATGTTCGCATCGGCAGGATCACTTCGGCGACTGCGCAATTTTCTCCCGACTTCCACTAAGGTTACACTTGCCCAGTCCCTTTTGCTTCCCATTCTCGATTACGCCGACGCTTGCTATCCGGACCTCACCGAAGATCAATTAAACAAGCTTGAGCGCCTTCAAAACTTCAGCATCAGGTTCATATTTGGCCTTCGCAAATATGACCACGTTTCCGAATATCGCGCTAAACTCAAGTGGTTGCCTATCCGACTTCGCAGGAATACTCACATACTATGTCTCTTGTACAGTATCTTGTTCTATCCTCCGAGCCCCTCCTATCTAAAGGAGCGCTTTGAATTCCTTTCTGACTCTCACTCTCTCTCTTTGCGTTCCTCTGAAACCCTCACTTTAAAAGTCCCTGCCCACACTACCACTTTCTACGACAAATCTTTCACTGTACAAGCGACCCGTCTATGGAATGCTCTGCCCCTTGACATCAGACGCGCCAAATCACTCCCTATCTTTAAAAAACTGCTTCATCAGCATTACCTTTCGTTACAAAGTTAAGCAAATTTTTTTATGTTCGTATTAGTTTATTGTTTTTTGTAGGTTATGTAAGTATTTAGTAGAGTTAGTAGTATTTTATAATTTCTCTTTTCAAGTGCCACCGTCTTTTTTTGTTCGTACATGTCCAGTCCATCCCAAGGTCGCCTGGAAGAGATCGCTCATAGCGATAAGGCCGCCTTTGTACTTCTTCTCATAGCTCTCATTTCTGTACTGTTTTCTGTGTTTGTGTGGTACAATAAAGAATTTATCTATCTATCTATCTACACAATAACCCAAAATTCTTAGATTCACGTCGATCTTCCAAAATAGTTCTGTTAGTATGGATAGTCGACAAAATCGATCAAATTTTGTCAAATATCATCAACAAGAAAGTGATTTTTAGGTTCAGTGTGGGAGAGATTGTTTATAAACTTTGTATCTCGAGTTTGGCCGGAGTAAAGAACCATCTAGACAAAATATGGCTTATTCGATGCATACAATGACGAGTTAACCTTTTAAACTCCTTTCCAGAATCATAAGTTGTCAGTTTCGGGAGGCTTGAGTATTATGAAATGAACATAGCTTCTATTACAGAGCGTCATGGACAAGTCATATTTTGTGCTGTCCTTTAAGCATTATTTAAGTACCAAACTGTTACCGTAGAAGTTAGTTTGAAAAGGCTAATAAGACATAGGATCATAGGTAAAGCTATTTCAAACTAATCTACCCTTAGGTAAACATTATAATAGCTTGAGCGACGTCAGCTAAGATGAAGTTCTGAAACTAAGCAACTTTGTAAAGACAAAGGTAAGCAGTTGAAACTGAGTACACCCGTAAAACTTAATATTAAATGTAACGTTAGAACATTAAAGGTAACGTACAACGTAACAGTAACAGGTTTTTTTAAAGCTTATTCTTAGTAAAATCATGAAAACCTTAATTATTTAAATTTGTTTTTATCATCCATTGCTTGGTTTATTCACTACTAAATATCGGTGTGTATTTTATTTTCTTTGTACAATAATAATTTTTTACTTGACTTTTTAATTTCATTATTTGTCCTAAGTGGTCGGATATTAAATTGTTTATTATTTTTTTACTAACAATGTTTTCATTTTGGCAAACAAATACAAATATCTTTACATTTCGCTGAGGTTTCAGTAATTCTAGTAGCTTCCATGAACATGGGCCTTAAATTGTAAGATTTAAGTTGATAATGTTTCAAAATAACTAAATAAGTCTCCTTGAGTTCAACATGTACTAGGTGTATTTGATATTACGTAGGTAATAAATACTATTTCGTTCACTTTTGTAAGAGCTAACCAGGTGTCCTAAAAGGGCTTCCCGCTTTCCACATTGTGCTATCACAGTTTTGTACACTCAGTTATTTTCCCGAATATATAGTTTCGCTGAAAAAACCAGTTGTTTTTATCATTGTTTGCGAGAATGATTCACGACAAAACATTACGTGAATCTATGAAACACTTCGATGGCCAAATGGAAATACATTGTGAAAATTGTGGACGAAACAGTATCAGTGTTTGTACTTGGTAAATTGAATTTTTCGCTGTTGATAAAATGTTGTTATTTGTATTTTGTTGTTTTTATTTTTATTTCAGTATCTCATACGATACAATTCGACCACCGACTTACCTCACTGCTCTGTTACTTACACTGGTGTGAAGGTTAGAAAGAAAAATTACCCAAGGTAACAATAGTGTTGAGGGTAAATAAAAAAAAATCCTCATAATAAGTAGTACTCAAAAAAACACATTCGTTATAATAATCAAATTAAAAAATAAAATAATCGTTAGTTAAATATGATAATAGTTACTAATATAGGTACCTACTATAGTTTAATATATAATTTTTTTCCATAGTTAAATTGTAATTATAGGGAATAAAGGCTATTTTTATTTTACTTTATTTAATGTCATTAAAATAACTCTGTCTGTCTTCTGTCTATCTGTCGGTCTGTTACCTTTGCACGCCTAAACGGCTGAACGGATCTTAATGAAATTTGCAGGGCGGTAGATGGCATCCCTTACAGACATGAGTTTAATTATGTTGTAGTAAACGTCATTACGTCCATAATTACATAGTTTACCATAATGTATCGCTGACGCGTTGAACCAATTATACGTCAGTTGATCCGTATAATTGAACAGGTATCAGATATTCCGTGTGAAAATTTAATAAAAATTGGTAGAGTGGCTGTATCAAACCGCGTGGTGATTATGACCAAACCCCGTTGTTTAGGAAAGGCATTTAGTAGACAACCTACTTTCGTCTACTTCTGATATAATATCGCTGATTAATGAAGATGGCACCACCTCGGGGTCATTCTCTAAACAATAGCGAAAGAATTTTTTTAATCGGTCCATAATCGTTGGGGAAATCGACGAACATAAATAAAAAATACATACAGCCTAACATAGAACCTCCTTCTTTTCTGAATGTTTGAAGTTGGTTGAAAATAATTATCAATAACTATCATCAGAAGAAAACGTTATTTTAAATTAATAAAGTCAGCAATTCTATGAGTTATACCTGTTTATCGAATCCACTCAATCTATTATTTTGGTAGAGTCGAATAAATAGAGCAATAAAAAAATTAAACGAGATGGACCAGTTAAAACCTTCCCCTGTCGGTAGTCGGGTAAAAAGTGGCAAGATGAGCTAATATAAGCACATTTATGTACTGCGATTAAACTTCTTGAACTATTCGCATCACGCGCGAGAGCTAGATAATACTTTTTTGTAGTCCCTACCTACCTACTTAATCAGTTTTTTAATCCCACTAATATTATAAATATGAAAGTTTGAATGGATGTTTGTGACTCCACGCCACAACGGCTCTTGATGAAATTTGGCACAGAGATAGATTATAGTCTGGAATAGCAGATAGCTTACTTTTTATCTCGGAATTCCCACGGGAACGGGAACTACGCGGGTGGAGGGTGAAACCGCGAGGCGCTGCTAGTACTTACATAAAATAATGCTGGATAATCCACACAACATCACCTAGGCCTGAAGTAAGCAGAGCTTGTGATAATTATGGGTACTAGATAAATTATATACATTTACAAACTTACATAGATAGGATAAATCGTAATATGATTGTGTCTACTGGCACTATGCCTGTTGCTAGGTAGATATTACATTGATTAAAGGATCTCAAACCCACCAACACTTTAAATTGTGTATAACGAACAGTTGCAAGTTTATTGTTAAACGTACGAAGGGTTTGTTAACCTTTTTTGCAGTGATTTATAATATTGAACCTAGCGCTCACAAGATAAGTAAAGTTTCCGAGTTTCCATTTTACCTAGTAAATTGTAAGTAGTAAAATTAACGTAACGGAATGTACTCGTAACCAGAAATAACGTAGTAACGAAGATAAGTTTACAAAGTATAATTACGTCTTCAAGTCGTTACGTTAATGGTTGAGATAAGTAATTTGTTGGTTTACTATCTCAGCTTCAGTCCTTGTTAAAGTTACTTAGTAAGACGAAGCATCCACATTATATGGAATGTTTACTTAAGCTTATATTTTAAATGCAAATGTTCGGATGGATGTTTGATACATCTTCACGTCCAAACTACAAACGCCATATTGTTTTCTCTAGTTACAACGTAAGTGAAACCTAAGAAAAAAGATACGAGTATAGAAAAAAGTAGATTAAAAGTTACAAATCTTATAAAATGAGGAAAAATATGTTTGTTTGTTTGAATTGAATAAGCTCCGAAACTTCTTTACTGATTTGAAAACTTCTTTCACCATTAGAATCCTACATTATCCCTGATTAACATAGGCTATAGATTTTTTTTTTAAAGTTACGGATGCGTATGAAAACTTCGATAATGTAACCCAAGGTGTGAAAAAAATACCTTAAAAAATCCTTATATCGCGTACGCTGCGGAAACTATTGACAATATAGCAAAGCGATGTACTACAGTTTATAGACGACATCAATATCTACAAAAAAAATCACGACACCAATTGTGTCTTACTATTACAGTTATATCACAACAACTACTTATAAAGAGGAAGGATTTCTTTGTTTGCTTGAATTGAATAGGTTCCGAAACTACTGGACCGATTTGAAAAATTATTTCACCATTAGAATCCCAGAATAATAAATAACAACAGACTAAATAAAGATATAACATTAACGAAAGTATTTCTTTATTACTTATACTTTTTTTATCAAGCCCCGACACATAAAGAGGGTTGTTATAAGTTTGACGGGTGGATCTATGTGTGTATCTATCTGTGGGTTGTTGCGGCATCATACATAGCTCCCAAATAGATGATTGTGATTGTTTGTTTTGTCAAAAACAGACTTGACCGAGACTTCTAAGCATTTAAAGTATGCCAAGAGTGTGTTAAAATTTATATTTTATTGTTAAATACCTATCTACCCGTGCGAAGCCGGAGCGGGCCACTAGTTCTAATATAAAAATAGTATGAACAAGAGTTAAATATTTTTCCATTTACGTGAACCTTTCCTCAAAACTTTAAACAATTGCCTTATCCTTTATAGAACAGTTGGCCAAAACTGGCAACTCCAAGTGGTTTACCGTAGCGCGTAGCTACAAAGGGTTCAACACTTAAAAGTTTCCAACTAAGGCGAACTGAGTCAGGGTGGGTTGTAGTGTTTAAAGTAGTTCTCATGAAATGGCTCTTTTCAAGAGGCTATTTTTCTCTTTTACAATTTAACGCGCAGGCTCTGCCAAGTTTACAATTGGTTGGTGGCGTAGATATTTACCTACAACAATCTAGTGATTAAATTTACTTAATTGATTCAAGAAGGAGGTAGGTAGACCTTTGCCACACAGAATGACTCACTAGACTTTACTTAGTTATTTAAGGTAATGTATCAGGTTAAATGTGTTAATTAGGTACCTACCTGTCTTTGCCTAAGTACTGACTTTGCAAAGTTACTTTACAAACGTTCAGCAATTTCCGCCATTCGAAATACCACCATTTATCATAGTTTTAAAACGAACAAACTATTTCCCCTGTAGTTCAATAACCTGCCAGCAAATTAGAAAAAGCTTTTTTCATATTTTCTTTGCTAGAAATAATTGTGTTTTTACATTGAATTGATTTAATTTATCTCTACTCCACAGCGCCGATGGCCTTATCCTGTAATATAGGGATCAGCATTGTGGGATCCTAGTCGTCTGTCTTTTTAGGGTTCCTTGCTCCTTGCTGTAAACGGAATTCAGAACTTGAGTGACGCCAGGCGCGTGTAAAACGTTGAATATATTCTCTTGAACTTACTTGATCGAATAATCAATTATCTCTAATTGTTTCTATTAAGTATTTGATTGTAATTTTCTTTGTTAATAAAAGTCTAATATCGCTTCATAACATGAAATTTTGCAGGACTTTTCTATTATTTTTAAGGCTTTCGAATACTAGATAGCTACCAAGTCAAGTCTATTTTTGAGACAAATAATTTTTGTCTCTATACCCATCTTCAGGATAGGTACAATTTTTCTCCCAGCAAAACATAATTTAATATATATAAGACGGAATTAAATATTATAACTTTCGTATTTACAATAGGTCGATTCGAAGTTGAACTTGAAGTCGAAAGACTAAATATTCATTATATGAAATGTATTCAAAGCTATTCCCATATAACACTTTGCTTAAATCTGTTTAATGAGGACTTTCCTGTACCTTAGAAGAACTTAATTTTTTTTTATACTAATACTGTTATTCTTTCCTTCCTAAAATCAATCCATTAACCCAACCTCCATCTTCACATAGAATCCTAATTTACCATAATTGATTAATAGAGTTCCCTCGCGCCAATTAACTTGGCGGCTGGCCAGCGGCTGGACCGTTAGTAATTAGGTTTTGTTCTGCACGGCAGGTTAGGTGCTACATTGAGTATTATGTGGTGAAAGCTATTTCGTATTTAGCCTCAAGCCATTTTAGTGCTTACTCACATTGCGAATTAATAAGACTTTGAATATGTCACTATAGAAAATTGACAATATTTTAGAGATTCCACCCACACCTCAAGGAATTCACCATCAAATGTCAGTTCCGATAAAAATAAAACAAAAGACATAGACATATAATTTATTTGCTACTACAACACAAGATACATTTACAATTTTACAAAACTGAAACCTTCTAGCAGATTTTTTTTTAAACAAGAAACAACGTTGGTAACTTATTAAAATCGGACAATACAAGCTAGGGACATTCATGAAATTAGTAAATAAATTTGTAAAAGAAACATATATTAAAAGAAACTCGTTAAATGTCGTCAATAGTTAAACGATACACAACATGTAACAACCAAATTATGTCAATTCAGCCTGGATTAGCCATGTTAACAACATAAAAAAAGATCTTCTGCATTTTTTCTTTAAGGCAAGGATATTCTTTGGCAAGTAGATACTGTTGTAACCGGATGTTCGTAACACTGAACTAAGAAACACCTGAGAATAATGAAACTTCTGATTGGAAAATAGTTTGGATTACAAAGGCTACCTTATATCTGGGAATCTCTGCAGGAGAAGTAGCTTTGTTTTGTTTTATATGGCTATTCAAAGATAAAACAATACAGGCACGGTACACTGTTTCTCTTTACTTACGTGTAACTTCAAGGCAGTTACGGATAAAAATAACCTTTAGGGACGCGCAATTTTCAATCATGTAATTTTCTAGTTTCACTCCGAATAACTGTCAAAAACCCGCTGGCAAAAAAGAAACCTTACATTGGTCGCTACGACAGAAAACAGACCATATAATAATTTTCACTTGCAACTATTTTATACGGAACCCACAATTTTCATTTGTAAAAGCGGCACATTTCATGCCCTATCACATGCCTGTGAGCGTGAGATGGTAATTGGGTTCGTTTTATGAAAAACGCAGCGCTGAAGGGGTGGAGGGGTGCAAGGGGTTCAGATGGGTGCAGCTGTAAGAATGTGACAAAGACGATTGTCTTTTTATTGCGTCATTTGTGGTCGGCCGGTTTGAGATAAAGTTTTGCAATTTAAATGGAGAATGTCGCAATTAATTTGCGGGGGGAATAAAATTCAGAACTTGAGTATTATTCTTCCCTCTTTCGGAAAGACTCTTTTTTCCAGATGCTAGTAAGTTTACTTTAAAGATTGTTAAAGTATACTGTGTATATACTGACTGTGTGTAGAAAACAGTTACTAATTACTGTTTTAGTTTACGCAGAATCTAAAGCCGCGTTGACACGATCAGAGTCTGCTCCGTTCCAACCGAGTAGACTCGGATACCTATCAGGTATCAGACGCAACTCCTATTGTGGCAACCTCTAATCCGAGCCCACTCAGACGACGAGGACGGCATCCGATCTAAATAGACTTGGACCGCGTTCTACTTTTCCGAGCTTTCTCGTATACGAGTAAGAAAATAAAATGACGTATAGTAACAACAACCACAACGACATTTTTTGATGATGACAAAGAAAAATTATTCGAGTGAACCATAGACTTTTTCACTAGTACATTCTAAGCCTATGGAGTGAATTATGTCAGTATCAATCGCTGTCCTAGTACACTCGTATGAAACTACTCTTACGAGTCCACTCGGTCTGAGCCTTGTCTGAGCAGACTCTGATCGTGTCAAGGTGGCTTAAGAACGAGCTTATTTTGTACGCCAAATTAAACGTTATGTATGTGTATCGTGTATGTATATTTTTATTTATGTAACCTTATCATTATCACACAGTCTCAGAAGAAGTATTTTCAGATCGAATGTAACCAGCACTTCAGCAGCTCAGACAGACCATCACCTGTTCCGCCACACAGGTCGTCTCCTCTTTCCATAACTCTGCCAGGAGGCAAACTTTATTAAAGTGGCCAGCTAAGTCCCATCTTATAACAAAACTTATAAGCTATCACTTGAAAGTAAATCCTAGTTAGGAACTTTGCTCGGTGCATAGGTAAGAGGGTTAAGAACCGTTATATTTTCTTAGCAGTGGAAACACATGGGTTTATATAACATTTTCAAATCGATCTGCATTATTTCAAACCTAATTCATGTCCTTGTTTCCTTTGTCAACCAAAATGTTTGAAGTGTCTATTATTGCGCTAAAAGCCCTTTATTGCTTCTATTAATTTAAGTACCTATCTATTTCTTATTCTTTTGTGTTTGTTTTCAATTTCCAGGCGCCAAATCATGCCAAGCTTGCCGTCGCACCGCTACGCACGGAGAGGCTACGCACGTGTGTCGAGCTTCGGTTTGCATTTTGAATATAACTATATTTTCCGCATCAACTCCGTCCTCCTCACCTCGGAAAGCACGTTGATCCTGCGCCTGCCATCTCCGTAGTCATGACGTTTGTCCGATCATCGCCAAATACTCAAATCATTATAAACATGTCTCAAAAATAGGTTTAAAAATTCGCGACTATTTCAAATAGGCTCATAAGATTTATACATTTGAGTGTTCGAGGTTCCCTAAGCCTAATAACTATCGTTATTAATAAGGTATTGTATTGTTAGCATACCTACATGCTATAAGACAAAGCTTTAGCATTATGTATGTAAAACCTACCTTATAATATTCCTGATCCGACATTAAATTTCGATTCGCTTTGTTAGATTAATCTTATTAAATTCAACTATTGTTTTACTGATACATAACTACATTTTATTTTCTTATTTTTATATCTAACATGACATTGCTAATTATTTCTATAAATGTGAAGTATCCAAGTACAATTAATTATTAACCTAACAAAAGCGAACCCAAACTTTGTAATTGTTGCGCCCTGACAGGGTTTTCATGCATTCTGTACTTACTAACACTACCTACACCTAAGAACAACATGTATGCATAAAATCACAATAGGTAAATGTATGAATACGAATATGTATTTAGTTAGACAGCTGATGCGGAGAAGTCCGCACTCCCTGCCCGTATGTTTCCTAAGTAGCAGGCTGTTTTGCTCGCCGCTAGGAACAGGCGCGCTCTAATTTATGGCCTCGTTTTACTTCAGCTACAGGGTGACCAGATTTACATAAACCACTCGTTTAGAGTTTTTGCGAAGAGGATTAAAATAGGATGGACTAGTTTCGAAGTTGATTTCTGAAAATCAGATTAACATAAATAAAAAATTACAACTAATATTTACACTTAAGTAAATCTTTTTTCAAAAAATCTAAGCCGTCACAAGAAGCATTGCCACGTTGAATGGCAATGCTAATTCGTTGACCGAAATAAAAGCCAGCATTCCGATCACCCGTGGACTCTAACTAAATAAGTAGAGCTGGTCCAGCAAGTAAGTACCTACTTGCACAACATTTTTCTCTACCATGAAACTACGCAGCAATTATTTATCTTAGGTTTTCATTTAAATTATAAGAACTGAAAACAAGATACCTTTAGAAAGGCATATAAAATAATGGTAGAGCATGTTCCTGATAAAATTTTCGACAACATCGTCACATTAAAACAGTTGTGTGATCTAATAACATTGTTATTAGTTATTTTATGTAGTTGGTTACAAAACTTGGTTATACATGTACAGACGCACTTTCACCCCGTCATACAACTGTTGAAACACATAACTTTTGTAAATGCGCCAAATAAAAGTTTTTCTTAGAAACTTTTGTATTCCGTGTTTCCAAAACTGTATTATTTATTCCATAGACCCGTACAATCGGTGCGTGCTAGATGTAACAAACGCGCACCTTTCAACCTATATCTCTGTTTCTTATTGTGTTTGTCTAGTACAGCCCTGGCGCGACCGCTAGTTGCCTCCTGCGGTATGCAACCCGCTAGAAGTGAAAAAAAAATACTGGTCGCCAACAAAAGTATACCTACATGGTTCACAAAGGTATGAAGTGACCGATTGTTATCGAGGGTGTTATTTTGAGGCCTGAGTAACTTGGGACACAGCCGATGGCCTTTTATACAAACGAATTAGATACAAACCGCATTTGCTTACTACATTTTGGTACGACAGTAACATACGTTCTGCTGCCTCATGTTTAGGTTAGGAATAAACCAATTTAATGTTAACAAAACTAGCTGCTACCCGTGGCTTTGCACGCGCTTTTTAAGCAGCCTATGTCCCTCCCCGGAATATCATTTACCTCCCAGCCTTTTTATCGAGATTGGTTAAGCCGTTTAGGCGTGAACAGGTAACACAAAGACAGACGTGTCTGTCTTTGTGTTTGTGGCTGTTGTTGTATTTTTAGAGACGTCAATCCATTCTAATATTTAGTATGGTATCCACACTAATATTTAGTATGGTATCATACTAAATATTAGTATAGATCGTCTCTAAAAACGCATTTATTATTCGTATGGTCGTAAACTAACATCAAAAATACTCACTGCATTTTGATGATCTCCCTTCCTTCTCTCGCTGCTTGCATACCTTCTTCTTTCGCTTCGGAGATGACTAGCTATCTTTTGAAGACTGTGAGAGGATAGCTATTTACATGTGCTTGAATATGAATGAATGCAAAGCGCTGTGCGTGCTAGGATGACGTTTCATGTCACAGATGAGTTTTTGTTGTTATAACGTAGGACTGGAGCCTCTTAACCTTCTTACGGAAGCCAGGAAAATGAAACATGTAATTTTATAGGTGCAAACGCACTACGCGACAGTGGAACTGCCCGTAAAATTTGACCAACTCAACAAAAAAGCCGCGCAGTAATGACGCGTGCGTTCTATCTCATACGATTTCGTACAAAGAATAATTTCGTGTCGCGCAGTTTCGCTGCAGTTCAGTTCCAATAATCAGTATGATCGTACCTTAAAATGACAAGGACTCAAATTGTATAATAGGGGCTATAAATATAGTAGCGTTAAAAAGTCAAAATTATTATTTTCTTTGATTAAGGGCCATGGCGCGCGATGGCCCTTAATCAAAGAATCATAACGTCGTCGTATTGTCATTGTCAAATCAAAGGAGAACAAACTTAAATGTTTATGGACGAACAATATTACTAACAATTAAAACTGGAACCTTCTTTGATTATAGAGAAGTGCCTACCTACCTGATTTGGTCACCGATGGGTTCAATTAAATATTCTTTGATTTGACATTGGGCGCCATGACCAAATATCGAAGTATTTTGTAATAACAAATGGATTTTTAATCCTATTTAAAGATTTTTGACGATTTCTGTACCTATTACTTTTTGTGTCGGAAGCCACGATTGAGTCGCTGAGCCACAGGAGTAAACATAAGGAAAGTAACAACAACACCAGCATTATATTTGAAAGCAAAATCATGTAGTATAATCATGAACCAACTGAAATTCATTTAATCAGATAAGATCATGAAGGTTAGGCGGCTGCACCTTCGTCAGTTAAACATCAAAGAACCCCACAATTACTCACAGGAAATCCCTTTATACTACAAAACAACGTATCTCACACCCATGGGATGCGCCAAAATTAGTAAGCCATAACCGTAAAGGGCCGACCATAGGCATTGTATGCGTCTCTAAGGGGGTCATAAGGGTCCTAAGTGGCGATAAGGGAATCCGGCATATTGGCGGGCGGGTGTAGGTTATTCCGTAATGATATGAGAATAAGGCGATCTATTCACAGCGATTTTTGGCGATTTGCACGTTCATGGCCATATCGAGCTTTAGGTATGTAATAAAATTACTACTAATACTCAGAATCAAATTACAACTAGTGTTTACATATTAAACATTTAAGGTAGTTAGAGATTGTTACAAACTCTTACTCAACTGATCTAAATCGGTACCGGAAGTATCCCTAATACGCTGGCTGCTTTGCCCCACTGCTGTATGGCAATGCTGATGCGCTGCGCCAGATACTCACCAGCCCTCGGGTGACGTCACACCAGTCGCCCTGATATAATTTATCGAAGCAAGAATAGATCAGTGACAGACACTTATCTCTAAATTTTTGCTTTAAATTCGTTGCTACAAAAAGCTGGAAATAGTGTCAGGTGGGATTAACTGAGTAAATTAACTTTATCTACCCAAATCATAAACCCTCTATAATGCGTTCAAAAACCATAGGCAATGACCAGCATTACCAACCAACAGAAATAAACGGAACTGTAATGAACTCATAACCTACTGAAAACCGTAGGTTATAGAGTTTAAATTTGGAATAGGTGTCAAATTCAAGTGAGTGCTATACTAGTATCTACATTCTAATAATAAATCGCACGACATTTTGATCTCGAGTGACACAAGAATAGTGACTTTGTTCGTTTGTCTATGATTTAAAAAAAATACAGATATTCGATACGCCGCGCCGCCATTTCGAGCTGTCATTTGTTCGTTAGCTTTTTATTTCCAGTTACGAGTAGACAAATTTTCTGATAAGTTGAATAAGTTCTTTATTTCTGTCGAAAATGAGTGATAGTGACTCAGAACAACTGTCAATGTTAACTACCATTACTATAATAAATAATTTGCTTCTGTATGTGTTCAATTTATTTTTTACTGCATTACACTGGTAACAATGCTGGTCATTTCCCTATGGTTCCTGAACCCATCATAGAGCCCTTATGATATTTGGGTAGATAAAGTAGTGTATGCAACTGTACATAATTAGGCATTACAACACTCGTGTGATGCTATTAAGAAACTCGCCTTCGGCTCGTTTCTTAAACCCACACTTGTGTTGTAATGCCCTCCATTATGCACAGTTGCATAAACTACTATTCCAAGTAGTGTTAACCCAAGTTCCCCTAAGATTTTGTTTGACTCATTACCGACCTATTTATATATATTAATAAGTTACAGTCTGTAATCTTGTATACAGTAAGATTCAAAGATTTTGTATCCAGTTATTATTATGCCACGAAATCACACTAATATTATAAGGCGAAAGATTGGATGTTTGGATAATTGAATGGATATTTGTAACCTCCTCACACAAAAACTACTAAACGGATCGTGCTGAAATTTTGTTCTTGTATTCTTATTTATTAAACATAACAAAATAAACTTAGATTAATTTATTGGCTGCTTTTATCCCCAATAAAAGCATGCGAAGCTATGGGCAGAAGCAGGTTATGAAGTAAAACAATATTTGTACTTACACAAATAATTCTATGAATACGAAAAACTTAACTAAAATAAATAACTTAATGTTATTAACCGGCTTGCCTTATTTCTATAGAAAAGTACCTACTTCCAACCCCGTTCAAAGACTTCAACATGCAACTTAAATCCTTTCACGATTACAAAATTCACTGCTTCCCCGACAACCAACTAAACGCTCCTCCCAAATTTCCTAAATTTCCCCCAAAATTTCCACCAAAGCTCCCAAAGTCAGCTATACTCGGGAACTCATTGGTCGACTCGTGGTCAGGAGGGCCGTAGCTGTACCCCACCGTGTTGTACTCAGAAGGTGCACCGTACATGGTCACAGGTTGGGATACAGGACCTGGTTGATTCTTCATCATGTAAGTTAGGAGAACTCCACCGAGTGCGAAGAGCTTCTGGAAGAACGCCATGAAGAATAAGAAAGTTGCCACTTTGAAGATTGCCACTTTCGAGAAGAGGAATAGGAGGACCATTGCTGTAACAAAGAAAAATAAAACGTCAAGTGCGAGTAAGACTCGCGCAGTGTGAGCTCCTTATAAATAAATGTTTTAATAATTTTATAATTCTATGACCTTCTGGCCAAATATCATGATTCTAGGTTAACAGTTAGTAGGAATAGATTTTGAGCTATAGCGAGATTTTATTTTTATTAGATTACTAATTTTTTTTTTCAGATTTTTCCTTCATTTGTGCTCTAAGACCCCGCTTCTTCTCAAATTTTATGATTCTAGATTAGGACAATACCCCGAACCAAACTAGCGCCACCTATTTTATCTTATTATTTCGGTAGACAAAGGTAATTTCAAAATTATCAATGGGCAGATTGTGATACCTATTATAAGCTTTTTTTTAATGCTTTTGTAATATTTTCATTTTGTATAGTTAAGGAAGTGATACGAAGTTGCACTTTGTGTCCAGCGAACTCTATTTTCGCATCTCTGCCTAGACTAAAGTAATTAAAAATATTAAAAAGGCATTAACAAAACGCTTATAATAGGTATCACAAATTGCCCATTGAACATTTTGAAATTACCTTTGTTTTAGGGTCTTAACGGGAAGTACCCTATAGGTTTCTGGTCCATGGTGAGATTTAAAAAATATTTTTTTCGCGAATATACTTACTACAAATTTACGGTTTTTGGGGTTTTTCCCTCTACTTGTGCTATAAGACCTTGCATTTTGCTTAATTTCAATTCTAGGTCAACAGGAAGTACTACTCTATAGGTTTTGTGAGCATGTGATTGTGCTTGAAAATGGCTGTAACTTTTGGTGGCGTTGATTCAGTAGTTTGATTTATATCACGGCTCCAAGAAGTTAAGGACTTGTGTATTTCATGTTAATTTCAACTCGATACCTCCACGAGTTCCTGAGAAAAGAGGGCTGTCAGACGGACAGATGGACAAGAAAGTTTCTTTATGGGTTCCTTTAATCTTTTTGAGGTGCGGAACCATGAAACAAATAAAATATCTTATAACACTTTGAAAACCAAATTGACAAAAAAGAAATCGTGTTTATCCTTTAGAGGGTTTTGAACAAAAGTTAAAAGTTCTAGAACAAAATCCAATTTTATATGGATTCTTTGCCCCAGTTTCCTCTACGCCATTTTTCAGAACGACAAAATGTATTATCCTGTAGTTCAATATATTTTCTGAAAGGATCCAGATCCATAAATAAATCGTACAACGTCTCTTGTCCATCTCATCAAGTTGTCATGGCTACGTCCGGCGGGAAATAATATAATGAGGATCTTCTAGCTCGGTAACATCTGTATTTTTACGTTGCCCGACTGCGCGAAGCGAAGGAGGCTTTTCACAATATTTCATTTATCCTGTAAATGATCTCTCAAATGAGGATGAATTGTTTTTTTTTTCAAATTTTCATTTCATTTACTAGGCTGAATCGTATGCGCTCAGATATCGATTCTATTTGTTTCTGAGCGCATTTTACTAAAAATCTATTCAAGCTAATAATAAAGGTTTTATTCTTAGCTTAACCCTTCCTCTCTTTTTGTTTTGCAAAATAAACCCAAAGCTCCTGGTCATTTTGTCCCAAGAGAATGCAGTCTGAAGATAAATGAGTGCTTAAAACTAATTATTGTTATCTCTCTCGGCTATTTAACATTGCGCTTCGTGTTTAAACAAATTAAACTTCCTGCTTGCCTACTAGACATCCGAGATACATTCTAGCATTTCTGGAATCTAAAAGATTTACGCTGAACTATATGTTATATAGGGTAACCTAGAATAATATGTAGATAGTTATCTCAGGGAGAAAATCTATGAAACAGGGTTTTTTAATCAAACTTTCATTTTTAAGCTTTTTACGCAATCGGAAAACTGTTAAAGTTGGAATATTTACCATGTTTTTTATTTGTAAATTATAAGTTTTTCAATGTTAAGGCACAGTTGCATGCACAATGACCACGGGATAAATGAAGTCACTGCGAGTGAGTTTCATTGGCAGATCTACCCTCATCTGTTTTTATTTTGTTACAAAAGTTACCTACTACCTATCTAAACGCGGCCTAGTTGCTTCCGTCTTCCTTGGTAACCATGATAGTTTTAAAATTTTATCAGAACATTGTTTTAGGTTGATAATCATGTCATCTTTATCATCATTAGTCCACTGCTGAACAAAGGCCTCCCCAAAAGATGCCACTAATAGTGGTCCCGAGCCACCTCCATCCATCGACTCCCGCTCCATCCAGCGACCGCTACAATGTGTCGGTCCAAAGATTGGGAGGTCTTCCCACTGTTTCTTCACTTCGTTTTAAGTAGGTGGTGGAAAATAATGGAAATATTCACAAGTAGCTATTTCTCGTTCACATTTACTTTTGATTTTCCCGGCGTTTTAGCAGGGATACAAATGCTAAAACGCCGGTATCTCTGTGCCAAATTTCATCCAGATTCGTTCAGCCGTTCTGCCGTGGTCATATCTCTTGACCACGGCAGTGTATCCCGGCTACGACTCTGCTTTTATGATTAAAATTGTGCTGGTATTATTTCCTACGTAATCCATTTATCCGATGCACCATGCATCCATCATACCTGTCCCGTGTCCGTGAAAGTAGTCTGTTTAAATTCTGTCATGAAATTATTTTCGCAATTTCTTTTGTGAAGAACGCTGATATTTTCCAATAAACCAATTTATGTTACAACATTTTATATTACCTCCGTTTATATATATATGTATGTTTATACATAGAATGAATAATGTTTACTTTTTACGCTAACACAATAATACACAAACAGTATTGATAGTTTACAAAATGTATTGATAGTTTGTTAGCTTGGTTTCATTTCATTTTACCTGTTTCCTTTACCTCAAATTATTGTATTGATACTTGTTACGAACTTTTTATGTATACTTCAAACGTTGACAACCATATCCTGGCGCTCCCTCTACACGGAGCTCTACCTTCCAAATTAGTTATCAACGCCCCGCATTTCTTGGCTGAGTTCGCGGCGAGTGAGCCCAACAACTTTAGCTACTTCACTTATAAGTAGGTAATCCAGGCAAACAGCTGGTTTCCTTCATAAATAACTCCTATTTATTTTACAAACATTTATAAAATCGTAACAATATAACAAACAATCAACAATATATGGTTAAGGTGATAATGGAGCGATGGCTTGGTAAAGATCGCGTGAAACCGCTCGATACGAGTTGTAGGGCCGGGCATTGTAGAGACTTTAGTGAAGTACTATGTCCAGCTGTGGACTACAGAGCACGTATTGCGGCTGAGCCCTAACGGGGCTCCTAATACCTAGCATAAGTGAAATTTATAAGACATATCACGTTGTAACAGGCTTGCTAAAAAAATACTTTCGAATGCTTGAAATAATGATTACGATGATGGATCATATTCTGAAATCTCCCTGCATGGAGCTCTCTACCTTCTCCTTCTACTCTCTTCCTTCCAAAGTAGTTATCCACGCGCCACATTTCTTGGCTGAACTCTTGGCGACTGAACCCAGCAACTTTAGCTACTTCACTTACCTATACAGATAATTGTTGTCTTAGTAAACCGCCGGTTTCCTATAAAATTCATTTGATTAAAACGCTACTACGGACACTAAAAAGTTTACTATTATTTTTCTAGACGAAGTAACATTACCTCATCTGTGGTTCTAGTTTCATTGTCTATTTATACACAGCACTGTCTTTGCTGTTCAGCTGGCTGGTTATTCATCTATCAAACCTGTCCGGAGACGGAACAGGTAGAGTTTAAGTTCTGTTATGAAACTAGGTTCGCAATTTCTTTAGCGAGGGTACAAGATTAAGAAATCCCATCTATAATAAAAAAAACGTTGTCTTCGTTTTAACAAAAGCCTATCTGATTGGTCAGAAATAGTATTACTAGGGTTTTGTGTACAAAACAGATAAAATACCCGATAAATCATCTTTAATAATTTGTGTACAGTCAATTTAGTCACTAAAATGGTAATGGTTGGCTAACAAGTGAACCGAATGGCAATCACTACTTAGTATAAAAACAAAGTCGCTTCCCGCAGTCTGTCCCTATGTATGCTTAGATCTTTAAAACTACGCAACGGATTATGATGCGGATTTTTTATAGATAGAGTGATTCAAAAGAAAGGTTTATAATGTATAATATATGCACCCGTGCGAAGCCGGGGCAGGTCGCTAGTTAAATATAAAACCTTTGATTTTATCTACCTTGAAAATGTTTGGTGGCATTTTTATTTTGTAATAATATGACGCCATGCATGTTTTAGCGTATAGTTTTGGGTAATAAAACAGAGAAGCGTTACCAAGGTTCTCTATAACGAAGATCGAAGAAAGAGAAATGATAAAGCTATATACTATTTAGCTATGACACCTCTGGTTTATCGTGGCTTAAATTAAAGTTTAAGTCAACTACGGGTTAAGTCGAAGGAATTTAATAGTAGTTGAATTATGAAATAAACATTTTGTTTTTATTCATTTGAGTTTATTGGATTATGGTTTTTAAGCCCCTGCACATTGGATAGTTTATTTATTCCCAGCGCGATCTGATAAGTGGCCGCCTTTCGTGAAACAATAAAATTACTCATGTTATAAAACACTTTGGTCCAGATACCATAGTGTCGAACTAAAAAAATCTACTCTATCATTATTAATTACGACCAAAGAGTAAAATGAGCATCCGACGTCTGTTTTTTCCGTTAGAGTACAAATGGAGTCTTCATATCAGGATGAATAAGTTCCTTCTGGGAAAGCGTGCTCCATCTTAGACGACATCTTCAATAACTTATGTATAATGGCGACCGACCGTTACCACTAACCAACAAAAAAAGTACACATACCCGAGGTAGGTACTTTTGATCTGACATACAATTTTTGGTACATCCTGTAAGTAACCTTACCTATTCCACGATATTCTCTCAAAACATCCAAATCCCTACAGAGCTGATTAGAAGTAACTTACGGGATCTAATTAAGTTTTACGAATGTAGGTCTATGGAATCCCTACGGAATAGGCACAGTCGGTTACACTTAAGGTTGGAGCTAACTTATCCACTCGGAATCGGATCGGTATCCCCTTGCATCATCACGTTGCGGTCATGGAGGGTATTTTTACGAAACATCGAAAACCTTAGGAAATTTAAGTCTACCGGAGAAATGTATTCCATGTCACCCTCAACTCCTCAAAAAATATGTGGGTTCAAACATCCTGTATATATAATGTTGCATACATATTTTTACAATACATAAAAAATACCAGGACACTCGGAACAAATATTTACAGATCGTACAGACATATGTCCCGAGGCGGGAAACCAAACCCGCAACCTCCCGCGTCGCATGCCATTGCGCGCCATCATCAATTTCTAATGTTTGATTCTAAGAATTCTGAACGACGGCGGCGGCAAAGTTGAAGCGGTGATGATCCGTGCCGGTATATATGTAAGTGTCCCTTTATTGGTATAATACGCGTGGTAGAGACGTTTCGGTAACATTAGAATTCACCTCTAAAACCAGCGGATGAACATTATTAGTTTAAATATTCTATAATCCAGGCAAATTACAAAGTAAATAACATTAGTTCGAATTAATTCGCCTGGGATTTAGTTCATATTTCAGACGATAATTGAAATTATTTGGGTAATTTGGTTCGCCAATTTTAATGTAGTTAGGAGTCATTCAATTTTGTTAATTTGAAACTTGAGAAGAGAAATTCCTAAGAGTTAAAATTTTAATAAAACCAGCTTAGTATTTAATGTTTTAAATTTCGCCTTTTTCTTAAAAATAATATTATATGGAAATAAAGATTACCAAGCTATTTATCCTGAGCAATAATTGAAGTAAACCCTTGTAATACTTTCCTAATAACAGTTAAAAGTATAGAAACCAATCACAAAAAAACATCCCGCCTGTTGTAGTTTGATGATTGCTGAAAAGTTATTCGTTGTTTAACCTTAATTACATGTCGAGCATTGCAGAACAGTAACGTTACCTAAATAAAAATAAATCATAAAAGAAATGGACTCACCAACCAATCGAATCAACTTCTTTTTGCTTTTCTTAGCCCTTGTTTCTTCTTCTATAACGTCGATATCAGCACAATAGCAGCAAGCTAGCAGCACCGAGAACACTATCATTCGTCTGAGCATCTTCACCTGAAGATTTCAACCAAGGGATAAACTATGTTCGTCCAACTGGCCAGAAACAATAAACAAAATTTGAGCAAAACTCCTTTTTAAAAGAAAAAGGTCTGAAAACAAAAAATGTAATAGTTTTAAATTCAGACTGGCCAGTTTTGATAAAACAATATTTTCAGCAGCTGGTTTCGAATTCAGAACGGGGCGTTCGTTTGTTTTTATGCGTCTCTTTTGGCTTCAAAGTTATTTGACGAGTTTGTTTTGAATTCCGAGAAACATGGGCACTGAACCTCTCTGTCGGGGCTCTAGTTAATAAATAAGTATTTGTTATCGATACCGCACTGTAAATTCTAAGTAAAGAGGAAAGTTCTTTTGTTTTCGGAAGTCAAACAATTCAGTGTCGAGTTTCCCTCTCTGTGACTAATTTACGCGTTAAAATAATAATTTTCTTTGTTTAACTTTCTCGTTACGGTATTCAAATTTTTACATTTACAATGACACTACTGCGTTTATTTTGCATAAGAATGTAGGCATATGGAATATTCTAATGAGATTTAGAAAAAGGTTAGGTACCTACTTACATCCACTTTCTGCCGTAGGCAATCGTTTTCTCAAATCTGAATAAAACTTCTTTATTCCCAGTTTAATCTGTTTACTTTGCTAAATCTAAGTGAGTATTCAAAGTTTTGAGAACATTTCTAAGAGATGGGACTCTCAGATAATCTGGAACACAAAGATTGGAATCGGAAAATCCTTTGAAAAAAGTTAGAACGATTTCGCGAAAGAATAGAACATTTGGATTTGTAAACGGAGACGCTCACGTTCTCTTTATTTGTCAAATTGTAAAAACAGTAAAGTAAAATAGGTGCATTGAACATTTTCAGTAAGTACCTACCCTTTAAAATAATCAGAATGTAACATTTTCATAAGTTCAACGATTTCAATCGTGGTTTTCATATGAAAAATTCTGACTTAAAAACGATGTTAATGTGAAATTCTCGTTCGATTAACGCTTAAACTCGTAATATTTAATAAATGGGTAAGTGGGCACCCTCAGCCAGTTGGAATAACTTAAAGCTCGCTACTTTGAAATTGAAACTAAGTAGCAGTCATACCGGGTGATTCCAACGAATGGGCCGTAAAGGTAATGTCATTACCATGCCCAATTTCTCAAGCCCAGTATGCCCGGTTTTGAAAGGAAATCAAACATAGTATCTTACATTTGTTATTTTAACTAATTATATTCTTCATGTAGTTCAATGGTTCAGTGATATTTTCAATTTCGAAAACTATTATTTATCTTCACGCTCACAATTATTTCAAAATACGAAATTTTAAATATGGATGTTTGGATTTCAATGCAATTTCATTTATTTACAATAAAAAAAATACATTGTGTGCGGAAAACTTAAATCTAAACTCCTGAGGAACACAACCAATCAATCAAATCAATTTTATAAACAATTCAAGGAAACACAAAAAATAGCATAATAAAAAAAATGTATATCTACCTAATAAAAAATAATTAAGATAAAGATAAAATTGGTTATTGTTTGTTACCTTTTCACTCCAAAACGACTGAACAGATGGAGCGAAAATTTTGCTAGGATGTCGATCTAAACTAGGAAGAACATGGCATCTTTTTCCCAGAAAAAAACTATTGATATTTAAGATTTTATTATAACAGTAGGAAAATCATGTTCTTTTAGACATTTTGGAACGTTATTTGACTTAAACCTATGTCTTTCCACTGCAGGGCAAATAACTTTTAAAATAGTGAAATTAGTGGTAATAAGTCACCCTGTAGGTAGCGGTAATGCGCGTAATGAGTGCGAAACGAGGTAGAATCCAATAACAACCTGAAATGGGACTCTCTCTCGCAATTATTACTAGGTATTGCATTTTGCATTTTAACGTTGCGGTAGCGCAATTGCGTTGTTGCGGTAACAGTAATATTTTTAAGTGACTCGTTCGGTAAAAACGAAAGGAAATTTTGTGCAAGTAGAGGGCTTGTAAGAATTGGTAAGGACTTCACTACATATTCGTAAAACAACTTCTTCCGCTGCGTCTGTCTGAAAACGACAAACTCAAATAATGTAAAACGGATTTCCATACGGTTGCAAAAATGGAATGAATCATTCATAAGTCGTGGTTTAGGTATAAGTAGATATTAATGCATTATTTCCTTGCTAATTGTCTGAAATTGAACAGTCATATTGACTATGATAGTTGAAGATTTTCGAGATTAAAAAAAGGCATGCAGACAGGATATGCGACGCACACCGACAAAGCTCCCAGCTTTCGCATACCCGGTTTTTTGGTCTAAAATCTTCAACTATAGTATATTCTAAGGTTATTTTCGCGAGAACTCATAATAAAACACTGTTTTTACCGGATTGATCGCGTATATTTTATATTTTGTTTATAACCTGACGTTTCGGAGGCTTTTCAAAAAAAATTACTGTTCGGATTGTTTGATTGTTCGGAAGCTGAAAAGCCTCCGAAACGTCAGTTATAAACAAAATATAAAATATACGCGATCAATCCGGTAAAAACAGTGTTTTATTATTTTCAACTATCATAGACAAATTATTCAGACAATTAACAAGAAAATAATGCATTAATATCTACTTATACCTAAACCACGACTTATGAATTCTTCTTCTTATTCGTCTTTATTAATTTGAGAAAACATTTCCGTAAAAAAGAATTTTTAATAACGCTCTGACATTCATAAACTAAATTTTGCATCAAGGTAAGGTTTCACTTCCAAATTCTGAACAATAAACAGTTGACACATTTTGAACAACAAAGCACGCGGACAAACAATACGAATTAAAATAATTTGAAGACAACGACGCTGCAGTTGCATATTAATATCAAAACTCTGGCACGTGAACATGGTACCGCCCACCGTTCCATAGAAGGCAGGTAACACTAAAACTATGGGTAAGTATGTCATTTAAAAATATTTATTTACAATCCTACAACAAAGAAAATAACAATCAAAGAAACTTACTGCAGACTGTTGCAAACAATCTACAGGTACCTAGCTCAACTGATCCATATCAATACCAGTCGGAAGCGCCCCAAGATGCTCTGCTGGCTGCATTGCCCCGCTGATAGAGGCGCAAATATCGACGGAGCATACGCATTTGCTCCTCTTGGAATCGAGACCCTAGGTCCAAGGGGTACCAATAAATAAATATGAGAGCACCATGTAGCACCCCGTCTTCGACTTGTCCCATCCAGAATCTGCCTGCAGTCTTTCGCATGTCGATTTTTTTACGATCAACAATAAGGCCACGTCACAGGCATCTCGTCGAACGAATTAAATAGCTTCTTCTAACAAATCAGCGCTGGTTTTGTAATCCGCCCAGCTATTCAACAAACGGGCTGATTCTACGATCCGGTGACATCGTTATAATGACCGAAACTGCGTAAAGTAAGAGACTTCCATCACTAGGGCTCCATTAATACCTAAAGGTTATTAACGTCATTATTAACGTCGAAAGTTGTTATTTACGAACTTCTATTATTCTATTTATATTTACAAAGCCTCAAGTTATGTTACTTGAGGCTTTTTATCAGAAATAGACAACCCGTTCCAAGCCTTCATCTTGGTCACATATATAAGCCGCTTATAACAAGATTTCATTTATTTTTCCAAAGCTTAATGGAAAACTTTTCTGAAGTAATGTCGGTCGACAACAGAGCACAGATGCTATACATTCAGTATGACTTTGTACGATACCAAAACAGAAAAAAAATTGTTTAGTTACTATACTACCACTGACTTATCAAAGCTGTCAATGAAGAATCTACTACAAAAATGCTACAAATCACATGAATCATTTGTACCTAAACTACAATTAAGTTCGTAAAAACAATTGGATCGAAATGAAAATCATTCTATGAGAAGCAGTTCCTCTCAGTATACGGTATGGCATAAAACTTTAAGCAATTTGGTAAAAAATGCAAAACGCATCCTAAGACTAAGCCCACTAAAAGTATATAATCATTGGTATCAATCTGTTCCCATGTCTGCATATGAAGCTTGCGAACTTTTGATTGCTTCTGATTGTTTCCAATTTTAAACTTTCCCTGGAAAGTTTCCGCCACAAATCACGATCCTATGAATTTATGGAAAACTTTATTTTAATATAGTAGTTCGAAGTTTTATCGCTCTGTTGTACGACTTGTTTGTGATTTTAATGCATAAAGTACTGATTAAACGTTCGATTGGTAAATATAACTTTTAGATTAGAAATACATAGACAATTTCGAAGTTTATAACGACTTTACACAACTATTTTACAAACCTAAATTTGGAAGGTTCGTGCGATATCAAATTGATATTTATTGCCAATAGGTATTTAGTCAACCTACTAATATTATAAATGTCAAAGTTTGGATGGATGGATAGATAGATATATGGATGTTTGTTACTCAATCACGCCAGAACGGCTAAACGGATCTGGTTAAATTTGGCACAGAGACAGATGATAGTCCGGAATAATACATAGGCTACTTTTTATCCTGGAATTCCCACGGGAACGGGAACTACGCGGGTGAAACCGCGAGGCGCTGCTAGTTTTAAATAAACGTCAATCAATTTCGAGTTAAACAACTTTATTATAAACAATAAATAAATTTACCACTAAAATCGTAGCTTGACGGATTCGTTATGAATACGTTCATGAATCCGTCAAACTACCGTTACAAAACGCTGTTCAGCACAAATTGGGTTCATAGTCGACCCGCTTACATACAAAATAAACAGTATGTGTATGTATTCTGAAATACCTATGTGTACGAGTGTTTGTTTTATGCACCAATACATTTGTTTCTTTCTTTCACACGTAAATTACACTAACAACTTTTTGGCATTCTTTATCTAAACAAAAAAACATTAACTATAACCTCTATAACCCTCTCCATGTCTTCTATAAGGGCCAGAAGACCCATACTCGTATTCCGGGGGGCCATAAGACCCGTACTGGGGACCGTATTGCGGAGGCCCGTACACAGGCTGCGGCTGGTGGAACTCGTGTTTCTTCTCCTTCAGATAGCTGATGAACCAGCTGAGGAAGTACCCAGCCTTGTGAATGACTACCCAGAAGACAAAAGCGTAGATCAGCTTTAGAACGAAGATCTTCTTTATTATTATGTCCGCGAAGTAAACTGAAAATAAATAATAAAAATGTGTTACAAACGGAATTTAGTTCGTCATCTACACTAATATTATATACAAGTAAAGTTTGTGAGTTTGTGAGGCTGTAGGGGGTAATCTCTGGATCTACTAAACTAATTTTGAAAATTCTTTTACCCATAGAAAGCCACGGCATTTGTGGGTGTCATAGCATATACTATAATATATTAACCTGAAAAAAACGGTCAAGTAAAAATATTTACCGCCCAACGAAGTGGGCACGGGCACACACACATTTACTTGCAAAGCGAACTAGAGAAGCTAGACGTGTGTCTCCGTGCCCAGTGGTGCCATGTTCTATGCACTGACTTTATAAGGTCGAGGGAGTCAACAAAAAGTCAGACGAGATGGCGAATCGACTCGACACGGCTGGAAGACAAGGAACAACTTTTGTCTAACAATGAGCCGGGATTTAATGTTTTTAGGGTTCCTTACCTCAAAAGCAAAAAAGAAACCCTTACAGAAACACTTTGTTGTCCGTATGTCCGTCTGTAACCCCTCTTTTCTCAGGAATACGTGAAGATATCGAGTTGAAATTACGAGTAATATCAAATACTCAAACCCGTAACCTCTTAGTGCCGTGATATAAATCAAACTTTTTAGTCAATGCAACCAAAAGTTACAGCCGTTTAAGGCTTTTTTTTATGTTAAAGGGAATCACATGCACATAAAAACCTATAAGTCCCGTTAAGCTAGAATTCTGACATTTGGCAAGAAACGAGGTTCTATAATATCTGTCTTTTGTAGCATCCTGCAGAAAGGAAGGGAAAGAATGCATGATTTGAAAAATTAGGTAATCTGTTTGACTTGCACGCTTCTTGGTCGTCAGATTTAATTTAAAACATGATTATATAACTTAAACTTAGTTTTAACTTGATAGTGTGCATTATTTCTAGCTTTATAATAGGTTTTTTGTATTTGTAGCACTCATCTCCTTTGTTTCTTTATAGTTTTCGCTTAATTTGTTAGTGCACTACCTTTTTTCTGTTTAAGATGGCAAACAAACTATGTTTTCGATACCCCGCGAAACAGGCCTAGCCTAGTGCGGGGGTCATTGTTATCCTTCATAACCACCTAAAATTGTCACCACTGAAGTCATGATTATGTAATGTTAAGTTCTTATAGGGGTTTAGGTATATAAGCTTTCTGGAAATAAACTTTTTTATCCTTATCTTATAATTATAATTATTATATATATAACTATACGGAACCCTTGTTGTGCGAGTCTGGCTCGCACTTGAATTGTTTGCGTTTAAAACTTTTCTCATAATCTAAGTTTTAAGATTTATAACACCCCTATTACATATGCAATAGGGGTGTTATAAATTTATGAGCGTTATATGGACATCGTGATAAGAATCAAAGAAATCAAATCAAATCAAATCAAAGTAGGTAGAAAACATTTTTCATCGAAAACTAACGTATCACGGCGAAAAATTTAGACGAAAAATGCTGCGATTTGAACTACAGGAAAATTCACCGGTGAATTCAATTGAAAGCCATTTCAAAACATCATAACATCAATATACCCAGTAGAGTTCTATGTACAATACAATACAATACAATACAAAAACACTTTATTGTACACCAGAAAAAGAACATTACAAAAAGACATTATATGAGACAAGTACAATGGGCGAACTATCTATAATATCTATCTATACGTGAATAGAATTTAAAAGAGTCGTGTTAAAATGCCTTGCGCTGCATTCAATAAATTCAAATGTGAACGTCGATTGAAAAGCCATTATCGAATGCCACTTTTCCATTCCGGTGGCTCTGCACCGAGGGTACAGGGATGTATTAAGGATCTGTGGTTTCGAATTTTTGATAATGCTGGACGATTCACACAGCATTATCTAGCCCCAAGCTAAGTAGACCTTGTGTTATGAGTATTAGGTGGATAACTGATATACATAATACAATAAATTACATTGGAAATTGGCGTTTAAACGGTAGTTTTTCGTTTAAACGGTGTTTTTAGTTAAGAACGTTTGTTGGTGGTTTAAAAATTGGGATGACGAGGAGTAGATAAAATTTTCATTCGGCTGCGGATGATTCAACTTGGAAATGTTCGTTTAGTGGTATGATTTGACGATGAATTTTAGCACTTAGGACAGGATTGAAAGTTACTGGCAAACATCATCGTATGCGAAAACTATGCACTAGCACATTCACCAAGATCAATTTAAACCGATAGATAAATTTGGTAAGTACCTTTCCTAACCGGTGTCAAAATTTAAAATAAGTACTCACACAATTTAGCGTTATAACAGGCCATAACAATTTAGAAAAAAGATCGAAAAAATCGTTTATAATAATTAGTGATATGAATTGAATTTCAGTAGGATCCAAAATACAATGTATAAGTCGTTTTCTATGTGTCTATTTTTTATCTCACTTACTGTCAGAAAAACGGAGGGCGCAGTAGAAGGCTAGGTTCCAACTCATATTCAGACCGCAATTGCACAGAGACGAAATCAGGGTCAAAATGGGGGCGTGTCATGTTTTAAAGTTCTGAATAAAAGTAGGTTATATGTTTAAAATAATAAGCTAGCTAATAGGCACTCGTTGCCGCCAGCCAAAATTTAAATTATGAAGTTGTTAATTTCATAATTCTCAGTGTTGCCACGCAGGTCGTTAAGCTCAGGCACGTTTATTACCCACTCACAAATTAAAATATGAAATTGTTGCCAGCTATTGCTTTATTTTTACCCCTTGCAAAAGTTGTTAACTTAATTATGTGGGTAGTTTGATAGTTGGTAGTGATTGCAAATCTGCCTTATATGGTTTAAATGAATTAAAATAGGCAGTTTTGTACATAAATAGACCTAGGGACCATAGGTTTATAATTTATGTATCTTAACGTATTAAAAATACCTTACCAATTGAAAACAAAATAGTCTCCGGGTTAACTGAAGCCAAATATTTTACAAAGTCAAAGTCGGTACAAAATAAAAGAGTAGAAAACACTCGATTTACTCACCAAATAGAGCAATTTTCTTTTTCTTCCCCCTCGCCTCGATTCCATTTTGTTCGTTCAGAAACGCGTTGCAAGTCGCGACGGCGGCGCACAGGAATATAAAAAGCACTGTTATCCCACGCATTTTAAAAAGTTGAAATTCGAATGCCGGATGCGGAACAAATTTTAAAATACGTTCCTCATTCAAACGTTACTTGAAAAGAGAATACTCGGATAAAATTCTGTTTAGTCACAGAATAAATATTTATGGTTTAGTTTATGGATTTTACGTTGATATTAATAGGTACGTTGTTTTATTGATTACTTATTTGGTTTTATAATTTTGAAGTATTCTATTGTGTTTCGTGTTCTTGACAGTGACATAATGAAGGCTATTGCAGTAAATCTTGCCTTTGGTAAGCTCTCGCTAAACACCACAAGTGAGGTGCTAAATAACTGAAAGTTTTCTGCAGTAGGTACCTAACAGTCACTTTCCTGCGCTAAGTGAACTTGCCAGAGAAAATAAACGGATGTGAAGTTGTGTAAGAAATACATAATAAGTATTTATTAGTTAGTATTATTTATTTAAAATATATACATACTAATATGTAGTAGGTTCCTATTCTTTCCTGAATTAAACTGTCTTAAAACTACTAGAACAAATCTTACGTATGAATATCCCACAGTGAAATCAGTGTGGCCTCTGAAGTGAAAACCTATATAACCCTTATGGTCTAAACCTCGCATTAAAATCAAAGTAAAAGTATTAGTTGTAGTATTATAGTCGCAATAGAATAAGATAGAAAGTGGAAATCCTGTCTATCTACGTGCATCTTAGTGCACATTTTGAAGATCAACGATACTCTCGATAAGGTTATAAAGTACATTCTTTTTCGTAGTAAAACGTTCATTAATTCATTCATGAAACCAACATTTCTCACTACCTAAACCCCTAGAACTTAACTCACAGCAATTCTAACTGCAAATTCCCTCGTATAAAGATAAAAATCTCTTCATATCGTAAAACCGAGCCAAATGGAAAACATCTTAATTTTCCTCGCCACTCTTGGGAGGCACATGAAATGTTAATGCCAATAAATGTTAAGAACAAAACCCACGAAAACCGAAATAACAAGAATGAGCTGAGATATCACTGGCCTCAGAGGTCAACATCACATCATCATCAGCAGCCTATAGTAGCCGTAGTCCACTACATAGGCCTTCTCCATCAAATCAGCCATCACACTAATATAAGAAATGCGAAGTTTTGGATGTTATAATATTTACTGTATTTTTTTTATTTTAAGGTTTCACTAGCAAGCAATTTTTTTTTACTTTTGATTTGATTTTTCACATGCTTGCTCAGGATAACATATTCATTCATTCTCTGGACACAAAAAAAAAAACGTTTTATACTAGTGCCACATTGAGCAAAGTATCGGGTAGACTAGTGCTCATGAAGTATGCGATCATAAAGTTCGTAATTTAAAATCTGCATTCAAAAATCAAAATTCAACTTGCTTCCAAAGTTTGGTATCCATCCAATAGTTCATTTTTCGAATCACCACTATTTTTCTGTATGTGCGGATCCCGCGCATTGACAATTTATTCAGTGCACAGGATCATTCGTTTTCCTGTTAGCCTGTAGCTGGCTTCACACTCTTGCCAACAGATTTTTGTAGGAGAGTCGGTTTCTAAAAGGGAGGATAGAGACAGACAGAGATCAATCGATATTTGTTATATCATGTACCTATTGCGTTGTGACGTCATGCAAAAGTAGCGCACATTTTCAAATCAACACCATTACACACACACCATACCATAACTTGTATAAACTTCAATGTTGCCCGCTCTGACGAAGCGTAGAACTCTTTGAAAAAGATATGTCAGGGGACGTTTTACAAGCATTTAGATAATGACCAGAAATTCAAAATTCAAATAAATAGCATCACGTTGGCCATTTCCTTATTCCACCTTCAACTTGCATAAAGAAAATAAGAAGGCAAGACTCTTTGGTCCCGGCGAAACGTGCCGGGAATGTAGACCCGGCATAACTGATGAAGCGCCTCTACATCGGAAAGCAGAAAGCTAACTGTTTGATCACGTGTGGAACGCTCGATTCCAAATTCAAACACCGCGTAGAGTCAATAACTGAAAATACCCGCAAAAGTGCTCGAAATCAAGAGAGCTTTGCCAAATTTAACATAGGCTGGGATTAACTTGGTGAAGTGTTTAGTTTTTACACGATTTCGGAACGAAAATGAATAACACTTGGTACATTATTAAAATAGGAAGGCTTATTTTGTTCGTAGAGTAGTTTTGTGGAATCAAATTTGTGCAATGTTCTACACTTTATAAAGTTTTTCTACTTTGAGTGGCCAAAAAGAGATTTTTCCTAAGTTTCTCCTTGACCTTTTGGTTCAAGTGTTTGTGTGACAAAGTGAGTTCTTTCGAACTCACTTTGTTACAATTGATAAATGCCACAAAACACAGAATTTAAATAAATTCGAAAAAAAACGAAATTAATTCCTGTGTCGCATTCGACATTCATCCGCCGCGCCACAGTCGTAGTAATTTTGTAAAATATTTAGATACTTTGACAACCGTAACGTACGGATTGTAGAATCAAGTAAAGTGTTCTTGCTAGGATTCTTAGGTATGAAATGAATACATGAGTGACTCTACCAACAAAGCTGGTTAGTTCTCTCAAAGGCTTAGCTGAAGTTAATGTTTTGCAAACAAGTAGGTAACCTACCGAGTCAGGTAGATACTTAGTGAGCAATCTCCGGAAACTTTGTGGCACGAACTATGTCAAAGGACAAACTTAGTCAACCGGCGACAATGTGCTTGGAGATCCTGAGTCTGAAGCTTGTACTACCTTACCTTTAAGGGAGCTAGTGGAAACCAAAGAGGAAAAGATACGTACTTACCTTTTGGATGTGATTGTGGAAGAAAAACGGTTTGCATAGGTACAGCCAACTAAAAAATTCGTAAACAGGTTAAACTTTAAGATATGATCGCTGACGCTAAGAAATTTCAGGTTTCATCGACTCTTAAGGGTTATTATTATTACACAAATGTTGTGAAAAAGTACCAATCTAAATCATAAAAACTGCTACGGTACATATACTATGAACGCAGAATTTTCAATGCTAGCCCTATGCTAGCATTAGCACTGCTTCTTATTAAAAAACGATTACAAATCAAATAAAAACTAAGCTTAAACTTATACGTCGTCGACAGTAGCGACGCAAAGTAAAGTATAGCAAATTATTGCTTGCTCATAAAATCACCGAATAACATTCTTCAAAGAATCAGATACAAAATATAGACAGATGGATAGATAAATAGATAGATAATTCAGTACATTAAAATATATTCCTATTTGAAACGTAGGCCAGAGCCTGTAACAGCTCGTTTCAGGGACTGACCTACTTTTTATATTTAAAAACGTAACGCTAGTTATTATAATCAAAGAGTTGTTGTAACGTGGACAGAAGTGCATCAGCAACAACAGTGAGGGTCATTCAGAACGGACGGATTTCATTTATAGTTTAATTAAATTTCAGAGTGGGAACAGTGGTCGTGGAGTACCTAGGTATACCACTGGACACGGCGTAGGCGGAAGCGATTTCAACAAAATAAAGTTAATCGTGCTTCGACATTAATACGATGAGACGTCGACGACGGTATCAAATGAAATATATAAGTATGAAACTTACAGAAATTTCAAAGCTGTTTTGAAATGTACAAACCGATATATTTCGTTTGATACCCTACTCAGGAAGGTAGCCCCTCTTTCTAGGGTTACAAAATAAGCACTTAGACAAGTCAAATGTGTCTTGTGCATGTGTTATTATTCTTATTACATGCGTTTCAAGCCTTGGCAGTTCGCTAGTAGGGTTTACGTTGTAAAAAAAACTACGTGCGTCATTTATAAAACACAAAACTAGGGTGAATATTTTTGTAGTGCTGGCAACAATCAAAAAAGGAAGCAAACTTTTTTTTCCAATACTAACTAAATAGTAGGAAACTAGGTAAATTATTTTAATAATCAGAGGTTCAAATGTAGCACATAGCTACGTGTGAAATGCAAAGATCCTAGGATACTACGATCCGTAGGTAAAATGTAATCCAATTTTTCCGTTTATGTCTAGCTGAATGCGTATACGTATGAACGACACAAAATGGCGTAATCATAAGAAACATTTTTGAGTTCAACGTGTCACACGGACGCCAGAACACAGACGAACTGATGCAAATTACTTTAATGTCGATGAAATTGAACCTATTCTTTCTTGAGGCACGTTACTTAATCTGGATATTCTGTAATCTGTGGTATATAATTAATTGACAAAAGTTCGAAACCCTCGGCGCGCGAGTCACACTGAACTTGACGGATCTTGTTTAGTTTCTCGCTGTCACCTTTACCTTGTGCACGCACTAGGCTTGATTACTAGTGCGAGTGGCCACTGTTACCAGCGCCACCATCTTATTAATTAATGAAAAACATTTTCTTCCTGCGCCCAGAATTGCCTTCTCGACGTTTTCAACGCCATTTTTAATTTAACGTCTCCATCATTCTATAGCTTTCAATGGTTGCCGAATGGGAAATAGCGGAGTATTCGGAGATTGACACGTTTTTCTTTAAAAAGAAACCTCCAATAATATTAATAATACACACTGAAAAGAGGGTGCTTTTAACTTGGGGATATCAAATTTAAGTGGCATAGATCTCATCTATTGACCTAAAATCAAGCAGTCAAGCAGCCTACGTTCTTATCTTTTCTCTCTTTCTTATCATTCGGTGGTGAATCTGTTTTGTAGGGGGCCGCGCCGGTCCCCAGTGGATATCCTTTAGTCGTTTTCACGACAACTTTTATATCACATAAAAAAACTGTGTACGAAATGAATCAGAAACTTTTTTAAAAAGTTAGTAAAAGTACTAAAGGTTTCATTGCATGTAATTTAAAAAAGGCGAAAAATTCCAGATTTTTCTTCCAATTTCTCCTATTCGGTACAATACACTAAATGCCAGTACAGTAAAAGAAATTTACAAGGATTTACATCGCAATCTAATAAAATCTTTGCCGTCCCCGTCCGCGTAAATATTCCAAACAAGACAGGGTGAACAAGATCCAAACACAATCTGTACTATTGCAAAAAAAAATTTTTTGAGACTACGTTTAGAAAAAAGCCCTCTCTGGGTGCCCACGGTGCACTTTGATGCCCACGTGCATCAAAGTGTCTGAAATACGGAGAGTCAAATTCCGTAGGTAGGTACCTTGCACAGACATATAAAGAGAAGCAG
Source organism: Eupithecia exiguata (assembly GCA_947086465.1). NCBI lineage: Eukaryota > Metazoa > Arthropoda > Insecta > Lepidoptera > Geometridae > Eupithecia > Eupithecia exiguata. The sequence continues at coordinate 1,072,103 of OX352228.1, forward strand.
CTGGTGTTATGTCGGTGGAACCTTGTTTGAAATCTCGGAAGAAAGAAATCACCACCTCCCGCCCCCCGAAGTTTGAAATAGATTCTAAGCAGTCACTGGATGGTCTGCAATGCTGCAGGGTTCAGCGTCCTTCTATAGATTTTAGGTTTACAAAGTGTAAAATATAATGCGTTCTCTTGATTTTATCTCTCTTGATCTCTCTTTCTTGAACTTTGCTGATACACTGTTGTATATTTTGATCAAATGATCATAATCTTGGTCTTGACTCAAAAAACTATGTCTGCTTATTCTGGCTCACAGTATACACGATGTCCCACAGCCATGGGACATGGAGGGCAAGTACCAAAAATGTTAGATATAGGAAGTTTTACTGAAAGAAAACATTCCTCCGATCGGTATCTATAAAATACGGGATGATATTGTTTGGATTTTAGTGGTTCAAATTACCGGACACACCCAGATATTTTGCAAAATTCTATGAACGCAGATTACTAACCTTAAAAAATAAAGTATGGTTTCCTTTCAGTTAAACTTCCTATCTTAACCCCCTACACTCTTTTGGACCCAAATCAGAGGTCGGTTTTACAACTATGGTAGATCCTGATCAGGCAGGGCTTATGCGAGTAGCCGTAAAACCGAGCCCTGATTAGGCTCCAAACGAGTTTAAATATTTTTGGTACTTGCCATCTATGTCCCATGGACGTGGGACACCCTGTAGAAGTATTTCCGGCAAATGAAGTTCTCGAAATGGGTCTCAGAGATTCTTCTTAGATTTTATTTATGAGCAAGACCGCGACAATATTAAATATTGCTCAGCACTAGAGTGGGCCGCCGCCGCCGGTTACAGAACCCTGCATATTTTACATCCCCGCAGAGGCTTGTAGCTCGCGAGGAATTAGCAAATGGAACCCTAAAAGTTGCCAAATAAAGTTTGTTTTAATTATAATGGGATGTCTTATTTACTCGGAAAGGAAATTTAAGTGGAAAAGGTTTTAGGTTGTTTCAAACCGTCATTAGGCTAATAGATATGGATTTACACCTTCTAATTTTACCTACCTACGCACATATTACTTACATTAATATGCGCATATTAGATACTTATCTGTCTTTATCGTAAATTAATAGTATATTTTTTAACTAGGGACTAAACCACCCCATCATAATACGAGGTGATTTATACTCCCGTAGCGAGGGAGGATGACAACGCCGACTTATAATGGGTGGTTTTCGCCCGAGTGAAAAACGATACTTTTCACTTCGATTGCGAGAAAATAAAACAATCAAAACTTACCCTAAGTAAAATATTGCAAACCGTTTTCACTTCGACTGCAACAGATAGAATCATATTAATTATTTCTTTGCTGTTCTGTCCCATTTGCATATTCCTAAATTAATTATTGGCTTGATGACATTGTCATAAGCCGAACGTTGCGGTCAAAGCCAATACGCGCTCGCCTTCGCTTTTGCTCACCAAAGCGCACCCTTACTTTACACCCCGTCATGTTCAGTACAAGACACATTAATCGAATGTCAGCCGCCTCACCACTAATCCACTTGATACTCTAGATTTGTCAACATGACTCCGCGCATTTGTCTTGTCTGCCTGTCGGTCACAGCTTGCGACAGGTACACATAACACCAACATGCGACAGTTATATTACATCGAAATGCTTGGAGAAACTAGAGTCTTAACTTTAGGTAGATACAGATATAAAACGGATTAGGTCTATACTCCAGCCAAACTCGATGTGAAATATTTGAAAACAAACTGAAGACACAACCTAAAATTAAGTTTGTTGCCGTGTATTTTAATTTTACGCAATTTACTGTCCAGTTTTGAGATCTTTCCTTGAATAAATATTGAAAACATCTATAACTGAAACTCGACGTCAAGCTCGTCAATTTTAGATTTATGTGAATAACATTGTGTGAATAATATTTCACGTTGAATTTGGCTGGAGTATAGGTATCTTACTTATAGGTAACCTATCTTAGGACTCTATGTCCTCTATGAAAACCTTACACACTCAGTGCCTGTAAGAAAGTCGATAATCTGTAGTTACGAGTAACTTGCAGTGTGGTAGTATCTGTCCTGCTATGTACGCTATTAGACTTAAAAATGCATGGCTACTTAGTAACAATGACCAGACTAAAAGCTCTTCAATTTTAGTTTTATGTGAATAACATTTCAAACTGAATTTGGCTGGAAATCTTTAAACATGTGTTGAGACAAATATGATTAAAGAAAGCAAGATTTTTAATAAGCTCTTTGTATTTAAGGAGAGGGTATTCAGCTCATTTCAGAAGTGCTGGGGTTTAGGTTACCTACCTACTCTTTATCATTGAACGAGATACTTACGAAAAATGGCCTACCAACAGTAATTTTTCATATATCACAATAACAACATTTGATAGGATTTTATCTAAACTATCAGCTGTCTTATTAGACAATATTTTCATAAACTTGACTTCTATGACTTGAGTGATAACATAACCTTTGCCTAATCAATACACGTTCATGTCCGAAATAAACATTTTTGAGTGCAAAATACAGAGATAAAAAATAAAATACTTTTCTACGATGAAAAACTTAGCTTCAGGGCAACATAAAGTAGGACAGTAAAAAGATTTTTCAAACCACATGCTCGACAATGCCGAATTATAGGTCATGTAAACCCTACCGAAAGCAAGACATTAAATCCCTTGGTATTAGCCGGGTTATAATGTTGTACTGAATTTCATTATAACCCGCTGGTTAATAATATGATTTCACTTTTCATAATTCTTATTACTATATGCATAAAGTTTAATTTTGCTAAACACAATTTGTCCTAGGCCATGGCCTACTTGATTTGACAAAATAAATGAAGTTTACCTCCGTGTGAACCCCGGTCCGGAGGAGCGCGGTGTTCGAAATTCGAATTTCGAATCTAGGACCACGGCTTGTGCTTTCGAATTTGGAACGTCGCGCGCCTTCATTTGTTCACGCGTGACGAACAAATCGAGTTCTTGTAGGTGCCTATAGAAGATTTAATTTCAAAAATAATATTGAAAATGTCGAGTGATGAAAGTGTTTTGACTCCTGAGTTTATCAAATTAGATGCCATAGGCATTGTCAACAATCTGCTGCCAGAGAAGTCAAAGGAAAACATTATTTATCTACTGAGCCTGTTTTTTTGTCTCGCATAAGGTGTGAAAAGTAGAGTATACACCTCGGGGATAAGACTGTTTTAGTCTTGGGCGGTTGAACCCCTCACTGCACTCAGGACTCAGTCTTAATTCCCTCGCTTCGCTCAGGAATTAACTTATAACTCCCTCGCTACGCTCAGGAGTTAAATTATGAGTCCTTCGTTACGTTCGGGATTCAATTCGCTCCCGTGACATAAAACAGTGCTTTATCCCCTTAGTGTATAATCTACTATTACGGCCCTATGAATGCTGCAACAGATAGACTCAGCGAAACATGATTTACTAGAGTTTTTATAGCCAAGGTACAAGCGCAAGCGAGTGAGGAGCTTTTTCTTCAGTTCGGTTGGTCACTTTTTTCGAGTGTAGGTTACTTAAGAGCTGTGGTAGGTAATAAGGCAAATAAAATAACACTGCTCATCTACTAAATTAACTCTTTATAAAACCTCTTTAAAATTAAAGCAGGGAAAAACCCACTGTGTAACGATTGCCTTCGAATAATCATCTTTCGATCTAATAATGCGAGGGTGTTATATCACCAGCGACAAAAAAGGCTGAGAAGAAAGAAGATCCCAAAAAAAGTTGCTCTCTTGTCGGTCAGATTTAGGACCTTTATTAGCGCTCTTTGGAAAAGCACGGTTGTCATTGTTGTACTATGGATGCTTGGTAACGACATATTTTCTTCACGGACCCGCGCCGTACGTTTTTGATTGCGGTAATCAGGCATTATTCAAAATAGAAAAAAGGCTGTTGACTCATCGAGTGAATTCGCCATGTCATTATGTAGCTCTCACGGGTTCTTAACCGTACGGCGGCGGTCTAGATCTTTCCCTTGTTCACGATACGGTTTCATCGCTTATAGCCGTCGCTGTTGTTATTGTGATAATATGTGAAAAATACTGTTGGTAGGTAATTTTTCGTAAGTATCTCGTCTCATATAGAGTAGGTAGGTATCCTATACCACAGCACTTCTGAAATGAGCTGAATAACTTCTTCTTAAACATAAACAGCCTATTAAAATTATGTATTTGCTTTTTTAATCTTCACTCTTCTTTTTAATCTATTGTCTTAACACATGGTTGAAGATTTTCAAGTTTTTTCAAATCCTTCCTTTGGACATAGAATCAGGCTACCTATAGGTAAGGTACCTATACTCCAGCCAAATACAATTTGAAATGTTATTCACATAAAACTAAAACTGAAGAGTTCTTAGTCTGGTTATTGTTACTTAGTAGCCATGCATTTTTGTCTTAGAGCCGACATAGCAGGACAGATACTACAACACTTCAAGTTACTCGTAACTACAGATTATCTACTTTTTTACAGGTATTGAGTGTCAGACAAGGCTAGACGCTAAATTACCCCTGGCGGTTGTTCTGTAGCGGAATGCGTTTAGACGCACATTGACTAATAGGTACGCATAATGACCAATAAAAAAAGCATCATGAATACGCAAAATGACCAATCGCAAAATGACCAATACGTGAAATGACCAATGGATATAACTTGGAGCTTAGGTATGTGCTATAGGGGAGTTCGTTTCCTTATAAACGAATAAACCGATTTAGGGATTTTGAATGAAGCTAATATTTCTGTGTTGTTTAAATATACCTATGTTTGATGAAAATCGAAACGTCGGAGTTTTCAAATTTTTCACTCACAAATTCTCCACACACTTTCTCCAGCATTTAACTTGTTCTAAACAAAATAAAGCTATTTACATGATTCGGCTCCGCTTGTAACATAGCCCTCACCCACCCTCCGCGATAGCCGAGATCTTTACAGCGCCCCCTGGTGCCCTCTCAAACAAACCCAGCATTGTTTCTCTTCCGATTGATTCATACAGATAATGGATGGGCTAAAAATTACTTTGTCCCTAGAAAGCAACGTTTTGATTGAAGTGGATGGGACATCAATCAGTTTTATTACTGGTTTTGTCTCGACTGGTGAAAGATGATAGGCAAATCAAAGCGTTATAACTGTAATAAGATATTTTGAAGTTATTTTTCACATAATATTTGTAAGTAGTGTCTTATTAGCATACCTACCTATATGAGTTGTTTTCCCTCTAGCTTTGTTTGTGGTGTTGTTTGTTTTCCCCGCTTAGTAAGCGTAATAAGCGCATAAGATTTGAATGGTTTATGAAGTACTCGGCTTCAGCTCGATGTGCCATAGAAGAAGAAGGCTTATAATCCGCTTGCAATTTCATTCGCTTGGACTTTAGGGTAAAAAAAAATCTTGAAATCAGCTAATCCCCTTTTCTAGGATTCAAAAATTCTTGAAACCTGATTTCAATAAGAAAAAGACACGTTTAAGCTCGTTTTTGGGTTGTTATAATGGTGTACAATAAAGTGATGTCTTTGTATTGTCAACACTGAATTAGAACTAAGGCGGTACCACCACCTTAGTTCAAAGCTTTAACTCTTCGACCAAAACCTAGTAATAAATTCACCAATCCCGATGTAGAAACTAGTCACACTAAGTTCTCTAGCTAAGACTAAAGAGAAAACTGTGAAGGCTGCAAAAGATAAAGCGGTACACGTAGAAAATGTATTTCCTACTGCTGCGCTGGCTTCAAGTTACATAAATAGAAGAAGGGGATTTCAAGGAATTTTCTGTAAGTGGTCGTTTAGGTACCTACCACTGCACCTCCTCACAGCATCCATTCTGACGTGTGGAAGCGAAACTGATTGGCATAGAAGTGGAACTATTTTATATTTTTATTACGGATGTAAGCGGGTTAACTACGAACCTTATTACCTTAGTCCCTCGTTAAGGGATGAAACGTTGGTGTTCTTCCCAAACAAATAAGGTTCGTAGTTAACCCGCTTACATCCGTAATGAATTCGTCAAACTACGATAGTTTTTATAGTAAAATATTTTATATTTTATTTAGGGTCTGTAATAGATAAATCAGTCATCTGGTACGTATACGAGCTCTGCTTACTTTGGGGCTAGATGACGATGAATGAAAATCTCTAGAAGGTAGAAAATTGTTTTTTTTTATTTTTCCGGAGAAAGCTGCAGCCTAGGATTTCATAATACTTGTAAAAACCGGTCAAGTGCGAATCGGACTCGCGCACGAAGGGTTCCGTACCATTATCTATAAAAACGGCAAAAAAATCACGTTTGTTGTATGGGAACCCTCTTAAATGTTTATTTTATTCGGTTTTTTAGTATTTGTTGTTATAGTGGCAAATGAAATACATCATCTGTGAAAACTTCAACTGTCTAACTATCACGGTTCATGAGATTACAGCCTGATGACAGACGGACAGACGGACAGCGAAATCTTAGTAATAGGTCCTGTTTTTACCCTTTGGGTACGGAACCCTAAAAAGTACACGTATGTTACAAAATAAGTAGGTACTAACGCTGTCTTAAACATTGAGAAATACAATTATTACTTTAACCGCTAGAGTCTCATCTAAGAGAAAAGAACTCGCTTCCCTTTTTTAAGAATTTTAAGGAAATTATTAAAAAAACTTCAACGAATGATATATGTATTTCAAGACAACTGCTGTGGCGCGGTGGGCAAGGTTCCATTCCCGCATCGGGACAAATGTTTGTACGATCTGCAGATATTTGTTCAGGGTGTTCTAATCGTTTTCTATTATATTTCATAAAATATCCATTCAAGTATTGTATTATATTACGTATATCAGTTATCTAGTACCCAAAACACAAGCTTTTCTTAGCTTCGGGCTGGATAATGCTGTGTGAATTGTCCAGTTTATTATTCTTTAATTATAATTTCGTAGGACAAAACGGTCGTTTACCTTACCTATGTCCTACAATTACTTTGTTGTAGATGTTAGAGCTGATAGGATAATATTAGATACTCTAGATCTTTACTATTTAAAGAAGACGTCACTTTGTCTGGTCATAATGACCTGCTAGGTATGCCTAGTTCTCTTCGTGAGTTACGTTTCTATAGACTTTGCTAATTGCCTCTGCCGGCCGCGCTCCTTGAGACCATTGATCTTGTCGGCTTAAAAACCTATTTCTTTTGGACGTTCCTTCTATTTTATAGCACGTGGATCTAATTTGATGGTTTTATTTTGAGCTAATTCATTTTTATGGCATAGTAACGTTCGGTTTAGGTGTTTGAGATAGGAATTAGGTATAAAACGAGAGAGACCTGGGCTTTCATATTAGGTTTATTTTATGGATTTGTTATAGGATATTTTATTGTGTTCTGAAATAGGGGTTAAGTGTTTTTTTTTTCTGGAATAAATTGACTGTTATTGGTCAACTTAGCCACAGATTAAATAGCAATGAGGTTATATTTGTAAAAAAAAAAACATTTTACGAATTTGTCCTCGTAGCCGTTTTTCGACCACGGCTGTCAGTCTTTACGGAGACTAGCCAGGTGCGCAGGACATATTATAGTACACGAGATACAGTTGTACCACTCTAATAAGTCGTGTCGTTAAGGAGGCCTGGAGGCCTACGGCAAAAAATCGTGATTTTTTGCCGTTTTTTATAGAAAATGGTACGGAACCCTTCGTGCGCGAGTCCGACTCGCACTTGGCCGGTTTTATTCTCATTCTTATCTATAGATTATCTTAGACTGTGATCCAATAAACATGCTTTTACTCTATTTTTATGATAATTCAATGAACTCGTGCATTTAACATGTAAATTAGAATGTGATGTTAATCCAAAGAGCAAAGTTCTTTGGCTCCGTCCAATTTAGATCCTCTCAAGTTAGACATCCAATTTCAATTAAGTAGTTCATATAATAGGGTGAGTGTTCAGTAGATTAGCAGCCGAAAAAATAACCTCAGGCGTCATTCGGAAGACCGGTCGATGATCGGTCAATAATAGCGATGGGTGATCAGTAGATTATCAGTATTGGCGTGTTTTAAAAAACTATTTGCCGAATTCAAATGCCTACATAGTAAAAATGGGTTGGAAGGAACACTTCGATAGCATGGCCTTTTTTAGGGTTTCGTACCCAAAGGGTGAAACGGGACCCTATTACTAAGATTCCGCTGTCCGTCTGTCACCAGGCTGTATCTCATGAACCGCGATAGTAAAGACGGTATATGCCTTGACGGTCAAATTGGCGAAGATATCACCAAAATTGTGGTAACTAGTCGTGATTTTTCTAAAGGGGTAGGTTGTTGTTTAACCCTGACGGGATAAATACTTGACCTTCGGGAATATATTTGTGTATGGGACCAATTCTGGATTATTATCTATCTACTATTGTGAAATATTTTTTAGAATCAGTCTATAATTGACGGATAAATCGATGAACATCCATAAAAAAATACATACATCCGAATGTAGAACCTTCTCCTGAAGTCGGTAAAAATAACCTTGGGCGTCATTCGGATGACCTGAGTCAAAGTCCATGGTTCAAAGGGCATTTACTACGTACTTACCCACAGTATAGCACTATGATTGATGTGTACCGCCTGAGTGCAAGCTGCATGATACAATGACTCCAAAGGCTGCCTGGCAGAGATCGCTCAAAGCGATAATGTCGCCCATTGAACAACTTCATCTTTATAAGTTCTTTTCTGTCCTATGTATCTATTTTATTTGGTGTGCAATAAAGAGTACCTAATTGTATTGTATTGACTCAAATTTTGGATTAACGCATAGAGTTCTTTTTATCCTTTAATGCGTGCGAAGACGCGGGCTGAAACAAGTAAATAATATATTTGAGAAAAATACTAAAATGCGTCTGTATCGGGGCGGTTTGTGAGGATTGCATTGTAAATTTAGAGCGGTGTACTTATAACATTGTATTGTACGCGACCACATCGATTTTGTTAATATTTCTGTCTTGACCTCCTATTTAGAATGTAACCCTCATTATTAATTTGTTGAAATTTATTCTTAGTATTGTTTGTTTACTTATAGACTGGAAACTCTATTTTCATCTATTCCGAAATAGTTCAGTAAACAGTTATTGCGGAGTGAAATGCTTCTCGACAGGGGAAAGCACTTAAGTACCACTTAGCAACGTTTAATATTTCAGTTGGTATAAGTAAATTAGGATAAACTAAGATTTACTGTTTAATTCTAATTGAATTATCCTGTAACTTTGAAGGAGTTTGCTTGCTAACGCTAAGTCATCTCGATTTGTTATGGCACTTACCTTTTGGAGTCCACCTATAATACTTTTTAGTAAAGTCGACGTGACGGGTCGGCGACAAGTTGTCAAAACAGTGTCGGCTGCATACAATATCTATATGAAATGATGTCTCACCAACCCGCCGGGATGTGTTGACGACTTTGGTGTTTGGTCTCTATTACCTGCACCTTAGACAGATACGTCGTATGTCACTCCATACGACGACGTCAGTTAGACGACTTCTGTAGGCCAATGCACGCGGGTTGTAGGTAAGGTACGTAGCCGGACCGATAGCCATCTAAAACATTGCAATATTTTTATGTTAATGCTGGTTTGAGTTTTGTATTACTTTAGTTCCAACCAAATTCAAAGCTTAAAACACAGACTAGGCGGGTAAACTATTAGTTTTACATGTTTAGTTAACCCAGCTTAAATAATTATTTCGTAACAACCCCAGTGTTTTAGTTCTAAGTGGTTCCTTGTTAATATTGTTATTGGCCGCCATTATGTTTATTGCACACAAAATATAACAATTGGTGTCGTTAATGGTAAGAGTGGCGTGGCGACACGGATGAATAAACTTTTATTTAGACTTCTTCGAAATATTGCATGTTATTCTCAAAGACTTGGGTATAAAAACAAAAGGTATTTAACCTAAGTGCTTCTAGCTCTTAAATTTCTGCTCTTAAAACCTTTTGCTTATGGTATGGTTGACTAAGGGCTGATTACACCAAGTACAAAACTAATTTCAGCAACGAAGCAGACACGATTTCAAACGGAAATGGATCCACATCGCCTAGTCCTCAATGAATTAGTCAGACTGAAGAGAGCTAAAGATGCTGATTATAGTGTGAGTTGTTGTCACTATCATAAATAAATACACAACTACTATATAATGAAGACTTAACGGTTCTTTATCATAACCCCCTCTGGTTATGATTATTTCCCATTTGCTATGTGAGCTCAAAGTGCTCATTTGATGTCAAGTAAAGTTTATAATGATCTGTGAGAAACCTAATTCGATAGCTATTTTTACCATTCTCGCTCAATAACGATCACTGCTGCATAAAACCAGTGAGCAAAAGTCATGTTTGCTCTGACGACTGTGGTAAAAAATTGTGTTCACTTTGTGGACTATTTGTCACTTACGCCCAAAATGACACACGCACGCCTAACTTTTAACAAGTTCCCGAACAAAAAAGAAGTCATTACGACCTCCTTTGAATTCTCAATTATCTATGACAAATTCTATTATAGAATGTAAAAAAGTTTACCATGGAGTGTCGGTTGGGCACAGAAATCACAATAATAAGACACACACAGAAATCATTATTTGCGTTTTGGGGAACGCCATCTTGAAGCCTTAATTTTTACAGGTAAGCTTGTTATTATACACTAGATATATATTTTAGTTAAATTACATTATAGTTATTCTGATATTATTCTAGTTATTTCTAGTTATTATTCTATATAGTTATTCTGTGGTATCGCAGAAAGTTATATAGACAAATTACTTCACTGCATGCAGTTTTACACACCGTCGTCGATGCGTCTCAGACTTACTTACCTTAGACTTAGGACCTAAGTTTGTTTTAATGAATTCGTCATTCGTATTGAGAATAAACACGGTTATAGACATTTCATAGTAAAAGTATTTTTAATGTTAATTTCCAATAGATTTCCTTTAAAACTAGTTCTTAAAAACACGTATGTTTCCGAATCCTTTACTACCTACCTACGTTTTATTAACTTAGCCAACTAAAAATAGATAAAACTTTGTAAAATCCCTGCTGAATTTCACGCGGACCCTCGTAAATCATGAACAAACAGGCGACGCGTGAAAAGACTGGGCGGGAACTGAACCCTAAATAAATCGGCGAACTTTTTGTTTGCTTAGAGCTTGCAGGGTCTTGGGGGGAAACATATTGTTAAGTTAATATGTTGACAAGCTGAAGAGGTTTCGGCAACTTGACGGTTTTGTTACGGTTTAATGCGGCATGGAAGTATTCATTTTCGGGGGCTGAGGTAAAAGTTTGCTACGAGTTTAAGCAGATTTATTCAGACGCCCCTACGTTTGTTGAATAAGCGCTAAGAAACAACATAAAGCTGATTCAACCAAACAATAAAAACCTACTATGTCACTTCCTCACAATAAAACAGTAACGAATCTCAGTTGAAAATTTAAATAGACGGAGTTCTAGTGCCTGTCAAAAAACCTGTCTGTCGTAAATTTTAGAATCTATACTCTTTAAATCAAGTAAACGAATTAAATTAAAACTAGTATTCACAATTAAAACAATTGAGCTTACTGCAGACTGAATAGAAACTTATTAATAAATACTATTTAACGGGTATTTATCGCGTTTAATTACCTTATTTTCCCGACGTTAAATAAATAGTATTTATAAATATGTGTTCAGATCGCGTAAGTTTAAAAATATTTAGAAACTTATTAAAACGCGATGGCACGAAGATATACCTACATAAACATTTTCTTGTGTTTGTAAATTCACCATAAAAGCTAAAGTGAATTCATACTCTTTCTCTCTTCGGTCATTGGTGCGTTTCTTTGACTTTTTATTCTCAGGGCTTTTGTTTAGATTCGGAAGTCGAAAAAAATTACGTTATACAGTTTAAACTATCAGGAGGTATCGGCCTCAGCCTGTTCATAAGCGTCAAATCTCCGAACTGTTGCAGTTGCAAAAAAGAAAAAGCAAGAAAATTATTTATTATGCTGCCATCATTCTGGCACGTACACAACAGTTTCATATCGTAGTGTGCGACGTCTCTTACAAATTCAAAAAGCACTGCAACATAAGCACAACCAACAAAATCATCACTAAATCCCAAAATGTCTACGAAATCCAAGAACAAGTTTAGAGCAGCCAGAAATTAGTCTCAGCCAGAATTAACAAATGAGGAGCCCGAGGCGTGATTCAGGCAATCCGCCATTATCGGATCCCTGAATCATCAGGCTGGAAGGGCTTCATTACACCGGGTTAAGGGACTGACTTATTGCTAACTTCTTACTCTCTTTTATAAGTAAAACCTTTCCCTCAGTTTTGTAGCCGACCGCTTTTATGGAAATCGCGTAAAAGCTTGCGATGATGGCTCTGAAGTTCACTCGCGGCGGTCAATTCTAACGTTTCCATGAGTGTGTCCACTTTTAATATTCACCGCTTATTCATTTTGTTTTGTTTTTAATTAGTATTAAAATGCAGCCAAGGAACGGCGGAAATAGTATGCGAGGATTAGACCAAAGGTACTGGTGGGACATGCCCTTATGAAGCATAGCCCTGTGCCTGTCAGCTCAATGTATATAAATTAGCCTAAAGTGCCTATTATTGCACTGACAACTATAGGTACCACATTCAAACCGCAAAAGCAATGCTGTTTTCAAAAGCAAAATATAAACTGCATGTCATCCTTCTTTTAACACATAGGTACTCCAATGGCTTAGCAATGTTTTTCTTCTCGTTATCTAAAAACAAAAAAATACAAGGTATTCAATATACTTTGTATTTGATGTTGCTTAATACTTTCACTGCGCATGACTAATACGGAGATGTTCTCGCTGCTGTACCTACTAGACACCTGCGGCGCGCGTCTTTGGGTTAGACCGCAGAGAAAGGGTATTGAATAGGATATTATACTTAATAAAGTTAACGTATTTTTTTTAAGTGAGAGCACTGGTTCTTAATTAGGTACGAGCTATCTATCTATCACTAGTATTTTCTTCTTTATAGGTGCTCTAAATGCGGTGCTTTTAGAATCTGTGCTGTAATTGGGAATATCTACTTTCTTTTGATAATTTTTTTCTAACTACACATTTTGAAGGTGCTCTACGCGATGTGGCGAATTTTGTTTAAATGTTTTATAACTTGCACCAAACTGGGTCACCCTTTTCTTGCAAATTCTTTGGATGAAAACTTCTTCGCTGACTAGCATTTTTCCGGATAATGGCATTATAGTTACCACTCAGACTAAAAAGGGCTTTCTGCCCCAGTTGATAAGGTCTGAGTTTGTTTGTTTCTATGTTGCAGCCTTATAAATGGAGCTATTTATTTATGTTTGTATTAAGGTAAGAAACCTGCCAACTATGGCGTTTGAACCAAGGGTGTTAAAACCCAAGTAATTACAAAATAAGCGAGACTTTTATTTCTCTTTAAAAGCTATAAAAGCGTACCTATTATAATCTGCTCTAATGAATTTCTTGAACTGCATGGCTATTCAACAGCAACAGCTTATAACTAAATGAACATAGTTGTGAAAACGAGAAACCACGAGAAATGCATGGTTGCAAAACGGCAACCATGTTTCCTTTGACGCATTTACTTTACTACTCTTACTAGGTACTGTATAATTAAAGGAGTGGTGCCTACTCTATTCCCGTATTGAATAGTTGTTGCTTGCATTTCTGAGAATAGTGCTATATCATCTTCATCATCATCTTCAGCCCGTATAAAATTCAAAATTCAATAACTTTATTTCTTTAGGCTTACAAAATAAGCACTTAGACAAGTCAAATTTTATACATAAACAGTTTTATAAATAGTAATTATTATCAAATAAGAAACAAAATGTCATTGATTTTGTTCGCTTATTATATCAGTCCACTGCTGGACATAGGCCTCCCCTAATGAGCGCCATAGCGCCCTGTCCTTGTTTCTCTTATTTGATTGTAATTTTCTTCGTAAATAGATCCAGATCAATTTTCCCTCATACGTGCTATCATATTGTATACTCAGCTTAGTTATTATCGTAGAGGCTTTGAGCCTGATACTAACTGAACTAATGACCGTCATATTTAGCTCTGTGTAAGTTTCTGACTAGGCACCATTTGATAGGTTAATTACCGTTAGGTTGTAAGCTGATTGTAAGTAAAGATTACTTAACAAATAAGTACCTAGGCGTAATTACTAAATAGTTACCTAGGTCGTACATCATTTATTAACATAAGCGCAATTTAGTTAGTTTTTGTTCTGAAAATTTATGATGAGTTTTTTTACAGCCATTTTTTCACCATTGCTTTGCAAAAAAAAACTCCTGGTGGAAAATAAAGATGTGACGTGATGCAGTAGTCTTCATAAAGATCACTCTGTGGCTCCCACCCTAGGGGCTGCGTGGTCCCCGGCCTGTCTTCTATCCAATTTAGCGCACCAATTTCGGTAAATTGTTACAATGCATGGTGTTCTTGTAATAGATTTACAGAGGCACCGGACAATAGGCTCGATGTCTAGCTCGCTAATCCAATATTGGGCCACAATCTACGACCAGACCAGTATAGATTGCTTTGCAATCACCTAAGGGGTAACAATACAGTGAAATCACAGTAACTGGGTTAGTATAAATATATTTAACTTTTTTTAACTTTCTGCCGCGGTTTTGCAAGCCTTGTTTCCGGAATAAACAGTAATACCGGGTGTTACTTTAATTTGTGCTCAATATCGCTGGAGGTTATTCACCCGCTACTACAGTTTAATATTAAATAAACAAAGCATGCCACGAACTTTGGCTTTGCATAATTTTAAATTTTATTTCAAATAACGCCCGAATACTTAAACGCATCTCAGATTTAAGCACGTCTCAAGTCCGTTTTTTGACAGTTTTCAATGAAAATCTGACAAAATTTTGTCGCTTGAGACGTGCTTATTATAATTATCTGAGTTGCGTTTTAGTATTCGGGGGAAAGCCATCCCAAACATTGCGACAAGCCCATGCGCTCAGCCCCGCCCATTTTCTCATCACTCGATGACGGCCCACCACCAAGTACATAGGCGGTTATTGATCATAACCAACCCGTAGCTCATTCGTGCTAATTGCTACGCCGTAGCTCATTCATAGTCATTACTACGCCGTAGCTTAGTAGTGATTGCTACGCAATAGCTCATTCGTAGTAATTGCTACGCCGCCATAGCTCATTTTGTAGTACATTTAGTCACTTACTGGGCTGTTCTCTCAGAGCTGTGATGTTCCTATAAATTAGACTAGAATTGGCTGAATTCTCTTAGTTAATAGCATCGGCAGGTTTAATTAAAAATGCCAATTTCATTCTGTTGGACAAGCAATGTTCAGTAGGTGGTTCGGCTAATTTATTTAGGTTTCGACTCCGTCGCGCAGTGGGGGAAAAGCTGTCTATAATGTTGGAGATTGTGCCTCGGGACAAATGTTTGTACAATCTACAGATATTTGCTCCATGTGTTCTGGGGGTTTTCTACGTGCTTTAGTCACGTAGTGGTTTTATTCTCTTTGGTTTGACATTATGTGGTATACCGTTGGAGTGATTATAAACTAGACATGTTTTCAAAATAGAAAGAAGATTAGAGATACACTTTCTTTATTTATTTTTTTATTTTATTCAAGGTTGTACTCACAGTTTAAAATTTTTACTATTCAACACTTTGCATGCACTTTGATGCTTTATTTACCTAGATCTAAATGTAAAGATGGACTTTAATAGTACGGATACGGACTAAGAAGCCAGATAAATTATAAAAGAATTGTAAGCCATGTTATTTCGTGTAAAGAAGTTAAACATAGACATAAGCAACACCAAATATTTCATGTTTCGGAAAAAATCTATCTCAAAAATAGCCGAGAGGCTTTTCAAGGTTGAAAAAACCACCAAGCTATTGCAAGTGGTTCCCCCTACCCACAGTAACCATATGGCGCACGGTCCACCAAACACCCTGTATAATAATACTTACATTAAACGTTGAAGTTAGAACAATAACCCCGTAAGTAATCTGATCACCGTCATTAGCGAAATGCCGAATATGCGCATATTGTTAAATCCTCTACTACGAGTTTTGAAACTCTACTGTGTTTAGAGATTTTCCTATAAATCACATCAATGGAAACGTTTATCTTCACGTAAGTTTCTTCTCGCAGTTTCACACGCATTTTACCAGGGGTAAAAGTACCCTATTTGTTATTCCTACCTTATTTATTATGATTATTTTCTATGGTTAATAGACCTTCGTTTGACCACAATCTCACCTGATGGAAAATGAAGACGTGGCCGACGGTTTATCTTGAAGGTCTAGTGTAGAAGATACTCGCATCGCACCTGTTCATTCTTGTCTTGGTGAGACCGAGAGGTTGCTGCAAATTAAACAATTTAGAACATACTAATGGATTTAAATAGTTGATTACTCAGATTCTTGTTTTAATTTAGAGTTTAGATTTACTTCGGGAACGAATTGGTAAGGTTAGGAATGCAGGCAAGGTACAAAGGAATTAGGGACCAAAATGAAATAAAGGAAGGGCACTTTACTTAACTTTCATGAGTGTCTGATGTACCGGCATGAACTTTTGGTGTTCAATTGACCATAAAATCAGCATCCAAGCAAGCTCCAAGCGCACGCTGTTTCCAATGAATCCTCAGATGGTTAGGTTTTTGCTGCTTCCAATGGTTTATTGTCCTGTCACGGTCGCCAAATGTTGAATCTTGGGGTTCAACTTGATTGAATTAGAAATCAAACTTCTTTTTCGTATTATTACTTCTGTTTAATTATTACTGGAAAAATATAGGAGGGGCTCGTAGCCATTTTTACATTTGGTATTTTACAACAACACCGCTAGCAATGCTATTAAGTTAGGAACGGGCGACACCCTGAAGTCCCACTCGAGTCGCAGGCGCGGAAACAGTAATTGACCGGGAAAATAGCAGCAGGGTTTGGTGTGTTCCAAACCCCAGTGCGAGTGGACGGTATATACGGGTGGTAATGCCATAAAATTAATGTAATAAAATGGTAAATTAATTAAATATATATTTCTATGTATATATTCATATTAAATACAAAAACACGTTTGGATTAGTCGTGTCTGTCTCATTTTACATCAACATAATATCAGCCCATACACGTCCACTGCTGGATATAGGCCTTTTATTTTCATTATTAGTAAAACGATGAATTTGTACCATATGCTATAGCTAAAACTCAGAAACGCTTTTTTCACTAAAACAAACATAAACGATGAAACCAGAATTCGTTTCCTTTCTCTGATTGTTATAAATATGCAGTGTAGAGAATGTACCTAACGTAGATAAAACTTGTAGTAGAGGTCTCGTGCTCACATTATCTCGATTCCAATAGCGTTTGGTATCGAATTAGCGGCCTATTCTCTCGCTGTATGCATTTTGCATTCTGTACCTATTTCATAAATTGTCATTATATTTGTTATATTTATGCTACCTTTGGGGCCAGATGACGGTGTGTGAAATTGTCCAGAGCCTTGCCTGAGTTCGGTGAGTAGATAATATCGACACAGATTAGGTAATGCTACTTCGTGTGTCGTTGTAGATTGTTGATAATCATTTACTGAATAGCGCCGTTTTGTGAGCGACCTAGCTATTCTAAAAACGGGTATTAGATCCTGCGATTCGGCGGCGATATCGTTACTACGACGACGCGACGACGAGATGTTCCATTGTCTCGTCGTTATCGGGAGATACTATCGATTCATCGAACTAAGGGTTGAGTGTATTAATAAGGTACTAACTGCTACCCGTGGCTCCGGACCACTCCACAAAAACGCACCGGATCACTCCGGATTAAATACAGCGAATACCTATGCTTTCTTTTCTGTGATACCTACCGTCTACTTCCTTGCCAAATTTAATTAAAATCCGTTCAGCCGTGAAAACGTATCAGACACACCGAAATATTTTAACTTTTTTGCCCATCTGACAACGGCGAAAGTTTATATATTTAAAATAGCAGTTTATATCTAAACTCTCAAGTAGCTTTTGCCTGTCATTTCACACACGATTTTACTGGAAAAAATAGAAAGTAACAATACTTTTTTTTTCAAATTTAATGAGTCAACAAACTAAATACCAGAAAAAAACTTTTTTTTTAGTACTAGTCCAGTCATTTAGTTCAAAATAGGAGACTACCTGAGTCCTGTAAGTCTATATGACGATAGTAACGAGACGTGATCGTGAAGTTTCCTTTTTCAATACAATTAGACGTGATTGTGAAGTTTCCTTTTTCAATACAATTTGGTAAGTTATTTTTTGGTTATCACAGTTAAATTAAGCATGTAGGGAAGAACCCGTCGTTTTTGTCAGCACAATCTAGACCTTCTACTAACGATATCTCGTTATAAAATGAATAAATCCTATATCGTGCCAGGTAAAACTACCAAATGATACGCTTGTTTACAAGGACTTGTAAACAAGCGTTTTTGTGGAACTCGTACCTTCATACTTTATTAAGAACCTGTCAAACTGCAAGCTCAAGAAAAATGTAAGTGTTGACTGTCACAGTGAGTCAGGCCCGTAGGGAGGCGGGTTTTGGGGGTTCAAACCCCCCGAAATGTTTACCAAACTAACAGTTTCATATTTATTTATTGCTGTTAACATAAATCACTTTGAAAATGGTAACCCCCAGCGGAAAAAACTTATCGTGATATTACTGTAATATAATATAAATAATAATAAAAGAGGCAATAACTCCATTTCTTTAGGCTTATTTTTATATATTTTTGTCTTTATCACATATACAAGTCACATTTTAAACTGCAAATTATTATCAGATAGGAAATATGTTTTTTTTGTATTGATTTTATCTTTAAGTTCTTAATTGTTTTGTCCAATAGTGCAAAAAGTGATATTTTGGACATAATGTTCTATCCAGCGCGCTTTAGCCATGTTACCTGTTTTGGGTGGCTGGTTCGCTTCAGTCCGTTTCTACCTTCTATCAATCCAACTGCCGTAACAAATATCACAAAAATATAACAAAATACAAATAATATACGGTCACGCTTCACGGACTCGCTTGCCCGCGGTCTCGAACTTGACCTATCTAAGATTACCATCAGAAAAAAAAAACCAATAGCCCATAGGGTTTTTGACTCTCCCCAAAATGAATTTCTGGTTACGGCCCTGCAGTAAGTAATATCTTGCATTATACTGACTGGCCTGCCGCCAGAATGCAAGACCACAAATAGCTCTGATCAATCCCTTACAGAAGGATCACTTTGATTTATTAACTACTACCTACTGGTCTATTGATTCTCTTCCAATTCTTTGGTACTCACTATGTCCTTCTTTTCTTTCATTCTTTTTCTTTCTAGTGCGTAGGGACATCATACTCATTCGTGGTGAATCTAAAGAAATAGGAAAACTATCTCCGCGCCTGGCCGAAGCCCATCCCGCAGCCTTACTTAAGGACAAAGCACAGACATCCCAGCCCGCTGCATCACAGCCCGCTGCATCACAGCACAAAAATAAGTATTCAAATGTAGGCTTAAGTTTTAAAAGTTGCGTTATAGCAACTGTTATAAGTTAGCAGACTACAATGAATATGAGGGTAATCTTTAAATACATGTTACATAGACAGCATAAAATAGGAACCAATGCGCAGTACTTTGACTTAAACTTTGACTTTGCTTAGAGCAAGCTTCAAGTAAGTGGCCCGCGCGCTTGTAACAAATTTTATGATAATACTAGCACACGATGGCAGTTAGGCTTTTAGCCGAGCGTGCATGAACAGCGAGCTTGCTGCTAGCTGTCGCCGTGTGGACAGCGTTTGAGGCGCAGGCGCAGGCGGCGGTTGCTGTGCTGGAGCGGGGCGGCATACATATGCGACAACCTTAACTTAGTAGTGCAGATTGGCTACAAATAAACTTTAAATATCAGACCATCAAAAGACAGGTCTACATGTTAAAAATAAAGCAGAAACTTACACTATCAAAGTGGTTTGAAAGTCCAAGTATCAAAGTAATAAAAAAAAGTATAATCAAAGTAATTCTCATGTTCTGTGATTTGTAACCCTTCTGCGTGTGGTTCCCTTCCCATGGTTGTGTTGTGAAGAGACTACATGAGTATGAGCGGGGCTGCATGAGCCGCGGATTGCGCTGAGTTACAGCCGTCATGCGAGAACAAACCCGTCACTTGCACGGGATCATTTGTTAACGCCATCTTGTTTTGGGTGGAGGAAACACAAGGAAAATAGAGTTGTCTGTTTTAGAGATTACGAATAAATAAATAAGTCCTCGCTAGGGCACAGATATAATAATACTATGCTAGCTAGGGGTAAACAATGCTTTTTTTCATTCTAACTTGTCAATAAAATAAATCAAACGATTCTTAGCTATTGTAAAGATATAGGTAATCATGTAAAGTAGAACCTGGCTATCTGTCAATCATAATGGTTTCGGCAGAATATCAGCGCCTGAGTACTTACTCCAGAGTGGTAACGCAACTACTCTGAGCCGAGACCTTTTTGCTGCTGGAACACAGCACAGTCAATCTTTGAAAAATATTTTTCATCCCCCCATCTCGGAAACAGTATTTTTACTCTCCGATATCTGAGTGTAAAAGCTGTTTTATCCGCTAGAGGATAAAGTAAATTGAATTTAGAACATCGTGCGCACGATGATCTAAATTCAATTTAGTTTATCCTTACTTGTTAAAACTTCCTATTCACGGGTACTTATACCGACGTTTTTCAGACGATTCAACAAACTTACACACGGTCGTGGTCTCAGAATGACGTCGGAAAACATAGGTAAAATAAACGCGTTAAATAAAAAATGCTGTTTGTCATACTGGTGTGATAAGCTGGTGTGACTACGAGTCAGTAGTCAATATTATAGCCTGTTTCATAGTGATTTTGGTAAGTAGGTATATAGTGAAATACTACTCACAGAAGCAGAACTTATCAAATTCCAAGAGAAAAAGGAAATAAATAAGGTTTACTTAGTTTATTTAATCGAATCGCCGACCCATCCCTATCCCAACCTTCCGATAAAATGTCTATCTGTTTGTAGTTCTAAGAAAAATCAATCACTTAGGAATCTTCACTTTGTGGAAGGAAACTGTTGTGTCCTCTCCCGTAAATAACAATCCCACTGAAAAAGAAACATCTTCCATCGATTGCCTCAATAGTCAACAATAACACAAAAGTCAAAAAGTCAAAAGTCAATAACTTTATTTCTTTAGGCTTACAAAAAATCACTTGGACAAGTCGTATTAGTTTTATAGACGAATTTTAAAGTTTGAATAAGATAATGGCGCGCCAAAACGATAATCTCTGTCATTGCTCCGGTGACATGGCTGAATGACGTCACACCTCTTACACCAAACTAGCAAGAACAACAACACGTACTGTAATATGTGATAGGTGTGACGTCACCAGCGATGCAACCAAACGCAGAGCGTTTTCGGTCACATGGTCATTTAGCAAAAAATGTGTTATTTTAATCCCTTTTTTTACCTATTTTTTAATAACAATCACCTGATTACGCTTCGTTACGTTGTCACTGACTAGGATGAACATAATTTGCAACTTATTTTCTATGTAGTCAAATAGCCTATTGCTCCACTGATCCTTTTTATACACTCCTTTAATTATTAACTCTCTAGCTAGATATATTTCTTCACCTCTTAGAATTTTCATTTTAATAATTTAGTTGCTTAGTGATTTATTTAGTACGTCCTGTTGATTCATTATTCTTCGGAATTGTTGTTACTCCGAGACGTTTGTTTGAGTTATGAATATCACAAAAGGATTCGCAATTTCCGATATTTCCGCGCATTTCAACAGTTATTGCGTCAATGTAGCTAAGATCACAAACAGAATTTAAACAAGTAATTTGATACCGGATTCACCAAATACCTATTTTTACGTGACCAACCAACGGCTTCTCCGTTTGTTATCTAGTGGCCTATCCTTGTACAGTTTTCTAACTTTGAGGTTATATAGAACCTGTCAACCACATAGATTCGCTTGAAAATTATCGCAGGGAGAAATAGAAAAATAAATAATTTACAAATCACAAATTAAATAAAAACATGTACCATACAGTAGATGTTTTATCCGACTTCAAAAAAGAGTTTCTACAATTCAGCAATTTGTTTCTTTGTTTGCGTTTTTGCGAATTTTGCTCGGTAGTAGTCCACTACCGATGATTTTCGACTGTTTTCGATAAAACTTTTCACGCCGCGCACAGATTTAAATCGAAAGCAACTGAGCTCCCTATTCGTAAATTGAAACAGATAAAACGAATTTTATCAAGAAAGCCTTTTACTCCATAGATGATTATTTTAATGATGTTAACATCATTAAAATAATCATCTATGGAGTAAAAGGCTTTCTTGCGGAACTGGGCGACATCTGGCCAAGCATTAATGCTTGGCCAGATGTCGCCCAGTTCCGCACCGACAATAGTATTATAGGAGAACAATCCTAAGCTTAGTTTTATATAAATATTGACCTGTATCTAAATCACATTATATTTAGACTTAGATAAGCATTATACAAACTTACTAGTGGTTTATTTTCCGCTTCTACCACTAGCGGACAAAAAATTTAAGCGAACAAAATCAATAACATTTTGTTTCTTATTTGATAATAATTACAATTCAAATTCTAATTGTCTAAGTGCTTATTTTAAGAAATAAAGTTATTGCATTTTGAATTTTTGAAAGCCGATTCTACGTATAGGTTCGACAACTATCTAGGCACTAGGAAATTATATTATTTATGGAAACTGTAGGCTGTAGTATGTTTTTCTGGGAATTCTAAGCTTTGTCCTCTAAAGTAGACTTCAACTGTCACGTGACTGTCAATTAGTGTCGCACCTTCGTCGCGGTGCGAGATAGATCACCGGCCCCGGGGAATGGCACCAGTTGAACCGTTCTTCTTGGTTTTAACAACATGCTTCAGTTTCAGGATTTGGACGGATTCGGTCTAAGACAAATAATACTCAAATTAATAGAAGAAATCAGTGTTTGCTCTTCGAGAAAAACTATGCGCTGAGTTATTACCTTTTGCTGTGCTGAACACTGAACAACACACTGTATTTGTTACCTTTTTAATTTGTGCTACTTATTTTCATAAACTGTGTTACCATACCAATATTCCACGTGTTATTTTATGTAAGTAATGTTTTCTTATCTGCTTTTTTTTGTCAAATGTTTATATCTACTAATCTAATAAAATAAAATAACTAATCCTATGTACTGTGTGTTGCAGAAGCAAATAAATGTTTATCTATTTATCTAAAGAATGTGAAGTTCCGCTACCTGTAAATTTTTTGTAACTGTCTGCAGTTAGCTGAATTCTTTCAATTGTAAATACTAATTTATTTTATTATTTGATTGTAATTTTGTTTGTTAATAAAGATGTCAGTCTTAAACTTGTCCGGTTATATTAAAATACTTATTCACCATCTTCCCCTCAAAAATAATTATAAAACTTGAAGCAAACTCAAAAGAAAAAGCGAGTTTTGGTGTTTTATCTGTTTCATTCAGTAATTTCACGGGCGGAGGCAGACACAGTTTAACTGGCTGTAACAATCTTGTGCTACAACTTTCAAGAGCTTTCGAAGAAAAAAGAAGCTTTTGATTCGTTGAACTTTTACAAACGTACAATGTTTTTTCCGAATTTCCAATGTTCCTAATTTTTGTCATACGTAAAATTGTTTTATGTAAGTCACTAATAATGTATTTTGCACAGAACAGTGGTATTTTGAGTACTTTTGAGAATGCTTTTGAGTGAGCGAGGCTTTAATGTTGAAAGATTCATTAGAAAAGAAACGGAAACGGAGGAACAGGTTTTCGAAAATCTAACACTTAATATACCTAACGCTTCTCTCGCATTTGTGGAAACCGGGCTTAGCACAATTGTTTTTCTTCACTCAGTTGATTATCTTAATTAAAACTTAGAACTCAAGGCCGTTGATACCTAGGCACCAATTATCTAGCTAGAATACATTGAAAATAAACCATCAAGTGTGAGACGGACTCGCGCACTGAGTGTTCCGTAAAAATAAATTAAGCATTGGTTCTCGCCGTCATGATTTTAGCCAGATCAACGAAGAAGTAGGTAAAATTTAAAATAAAATTGAATAAACTTACAAATTAACGGCTTTTGGTTATCAGGGTTCCGCACCCAAAAGGTAAAACGGGACCCTATTACTTAGGCTGTCCGCCTGTCCATCTGTCACCAGGCTGTATCTCATGATCCATGATAGTTAGACAGTTGAAATTGTCACAGATGATACTTCTGTTGCTGCTATATCAACAAAAACAGAATAAAATAAATATTTAAGGGGGTTCCCATACAACAAACGTGATTCTTTTTCCGTTTTTATAGATAATGATACGGAACCCTTCGTGCGCGGGTCCGACTTGCACTTGGCCGGTTTTATTTTCCTTTACTTATGCTATAAAACTTTAGTTTTCGCCAAATTTCATGATTCTAGGTGAACGGGATGTAGCCTATAGGTTTGTGTTGGAAATTTCAAAATATTCGGCAGTAACTTTTGATTGCGTTGACTTAGAAGGTTGATTTATATTGCGGTTCCGAGAGGTTACTGACTTAAGTATTTGTTGATAATTTCAACTCAACACCTCGCGTTTCTGGGAAAAGGGGGTTGACAGACGGAGAGACGGACAACAAAGTGATCCTTTAAGGGTTTCTTTTTCCTTTTGTGGTACGGAACCCTTAAAAGGCCTTAACATATTTACATGACCTCTTCATTTATCAATACACGTTTTATTGATATAACGACTACTTGCCAAGCAATTACCGGGTTACATCATGTTTATTTAAATCAAACATTATTTTTAAAATTATCAATACGTTCATAATATGCCAGAATGATTGAAAGTATTAAGTTTAAAAAAATTACAAAAAAATATGTTCACTAAAGACGTTATTTTTACCAGATAGCTTAATTAAATAATAAAATAAATTAAACATTTTTCGCGCGATGGATTTAAAAATTTTTCTTTGTTCAACGTAATAATAAGATTAAATAGGTAGCGGCGCTAGTTTGACCCATACCACAGCCTTAAAAAAGAAACAAGTAAATTATAAGTATGTGTTACGATTTGAATGTTAGATATCGATAACCACATACATCGTTTAGTGTAAAAAAATATTATAGAATATAAAAATGTGTAATAAAAAGGTTTGTAGTGATAGGAGTAGGTACCTAAACAAGTATCTCGGTATTATTGTCTCTTTAGTTTTGTAGTGATAGGTACCTAAACAAGTATCTCGGTATTATTGTCTCTGTAGGTTTGTAGTGATAGGTACCTAAACAAGTATCTCGGTATTATTGTCTCTTTAGGTTTGTAGTGATAGGTACCTAAACAAGTATCTCGGTATTATTGTCTCTTTAGGTTTGTAGTGATAGGTACCTAAACAAGTATCTCGGTATTATTGTCTCTTTAGGTTTGTAGTGATAGGTACCTAAACAAGTATCTCGGTATTATTGTCTCTTTAGGTTTGTAGTGATAGGTACCTAAACAAGTATCTCGGTATTATTGTCTCTTTAGGTTTGTAGTGATAGGTACCTAAACAAGTATCTCGGTATTATTGTCTCTTTAGTTTGTAGTGATAGGTACCTAAACAAGTATCTCGGTATTATTGCCTTTTTAGTTTGTAGTGATAGGTACCTAAACAAGTATCTCGGTATTATTGCCTTTTTAGTTTGTAGTGATAGGTACCTAAACAAGTATCTCGGTATTATTGCCTTTTTAGTTTGTAGTGATAGGTACCTAAACAAGTATCTCGGTATTATTGTCTCTTTAGGTTTGTAGTGATAGGTACCTAAACAAGTATCTCGGTATTATTGTCTCTTTAGTTTGTAGTGATAGGTACCTAAACAAGTATCTCGGTATTATTGTCTCTTTAGTTTGTAGTGATAGGTACCTAAACAAGTATCTCGGTATTATTGCCTTTTTAGTTTGTAGTGATAGGTACCTAAACAAGTATCTCGGTATTATTGCCTTTTTAGTTTGTAGTGATAGGTACCTAAACAAGTATCTCGGTATTATTGCCTTTTTAGTTTGTAGTGATAGGTACCTAAACAAGTATCTCGGTATTATTGCCTTTTTAGTTTGT
Organism: Eupithecia exiguata; assembly: GCA_947086465.1. Classification (NCBI taxonomy): domain Eukaryota; kingdom Metazoa; phylum Arthropoda; class Insecta; order Lepidoptera; family Geometridae; genus Eupithecia; species Eupithecia exiguata. The sequence continues at coordinate 1,098,248 of OX352228.1, forward strand.
AGTGATAGGTACCTAAACAAGTATCTCGGTATTATTGCCTTTTTAGTTTGTAGTGATAGGTACCTAAACAAGTATCTCGATATTATTGCCTTTTTAGTTTGTAGTGATCGGTACCTAAACAAGTATCTCGGTATTATTGCCTTTTTAGTTTGTAGTGATAGGTACCTAAACAAGTATCTCGGTATTATTGCCTTTTTAGTTTGTAGTGATAGGTACCTAAACAAGTATCTCGGTATTATTGCCTTTTTAGTTTGTAGTGATAGGTACCTAAACAAGTATCTCGGTATTATTGCCTTTTTAGTTTGTAGTGATAGGTACCTTGTAACGTAATAGAATGTCTCTCTACGCACAAGTTATTAAAGTAACGTAAGAGACTGAAGGTCTCTTACGTACTATAGTTCGTAACGCAGGAGACTAAAGAGCTCCTACGTACAGCCTAATAAAGATCCTATTAGTTTCAGAAAAGAAAAGGCTTTAAGATTGTTACAGGATTTATTTTAAAAGATGGAATTACAAATGAGATGAGTCTTAGCCTAACCTTATTTTTAGAATTGAGGGATCCGGAATTAGAAGTTGGTCAGCGATGATGAAGTACTGAATGGAGCTGTTATTGACTGAGGCCGGAACTGCTTGGAGCCGGATCTGCTGCAGCTGGAAGGCCGTGGGTTATTGAATTTAACTGCAAAGAAATCGGGTGTGAGTAGGTTTACGAGTTCCCACAGCAGGCTCTCCGGAGAAGATCTGGGCTTTCAGGTGGACCCAGGAGTCAGGGTCTAGGCTCCGTCTTCTACAGCAGGTGTAGTAGTGGACCCAGAAGACGGGTGTTAGGCTCCGTCCTCTTCAGCGGAAGTGGAACCAAGGTCTTCCGGTGGGCCCAGGAGACGGGTGGTAGGCCCCGTCCTCGTCACCAAAGGTTCAGAGAATCTTTTAGGGTGTCCAGGTTTGCTTTAAGACTTTCTTCAAGACTTTCTTTAAGAGTTTAGAGCATGGTAGCTGATGAAGATTAGTTAAGTACTTAATGACTTTCCTGGTTGAAGTCCGGGAGTCAACTGAATTGTAGGGCGACTCGAGCACCTTATATATGCTCGAGCGTTCAAATTCCGAAGTTCCAAAACAATAGTTCGAATACTCACTGACTAATGTTTTTTACTAAGGTTTTACTAAAAAAAAACATAGAGAAACATCAACGAGACCTTATTGATAAAAAGTTTCCGTGCGAAATGTATACAACCTGACCACATTCCTCTATGAACCAAGACATTTTGACACCTTGTTTACAAAAATATGACAATCTGTCAAAACGTAATTACGACAATTTCATGTTGAAATCGTAAGAAAATTTAATAATAAATAGTGAATTTCGCATCAGAAAAATCAGAACTGTTCAACAAGCTCAAGATATTTTTAAGATAGAAATTTGGATTTAATGGTCTAAATGCTCAATTACCAGCTCTGGAATAGTATTTAATGATAAAACCAACACGGAAACTTTCATTATAAAGTAAGTAATCTTATTATAATGTGCAAGAAATAGAATATATCCACAAATTGAAAATAAACATTGGCATGAACCAATTCATAAAATCACATTAGATGAGATAATTCTAAGAATAGGTAGTAGAAAAACAAGAAATCTAAGTATTATTATATTTACAGACTGAAAAGCACCTTTTCAAGTGATAAGAATGATATATAATATCTATTCTCACGAAATCAACAATGAACAACAAAGGTACATAATTAATAACATTACATTTCCCCCAAAACCCGGAAAAAAAAAATTGACGCAGTAAAAATTTTTTTTGTTAGGAATAAGTCCTTGCCTTATCATACATCATCCATACATTCACCAACCACTCACATTATTACACACATAGGGGTTGTGGTTCACATTTAATGACCACTACTCCACAAGAACTATATTCAATTAATTATTTAACGAAGGCTTTTTTTTTTTAATTAGGTGTCGTAACCCGCACCTGTTTGAAGACCCATTATAAAAAGGAGAAGCAAATACTCGTATCCCGAGCGTTTTAGACAACTCGTAGTTAAGAAAGTTTAAAGAGAACGTTTTATTCAAGAAAAAGTTTAAAGAAGAGTTTGAGTAGACTCTTTTTCAAGGAAAACGCTTTAAGAAGAGTTAAAGAAGACTCTTTATTCAAGGAAAACGCTTTAAGAAGAGTTTAAGAAGACTCTATAATCAAGGAAAACGTTTTAAGAAGAGTTTAAGAAGACTCTTTATTCAAGGAAAACGCTTTAAGAAGAGTTTAATATTTGTCACAATAGGCTTATTTAACGAGTTTGTGCAAACCGCTCGACACAATAGGCTTATTTAACGAGTTTGAGCAAACCGCTCGACACAATAGGCTTACTTAACGAGTTTGAGCAAACCGCTGGACACAATAGGCTTATTTAACGAGTTTGAGCAAACCGCTCGACACAATAGGCTTATTTGTCAGGTTTGTGTAACCGCCCGTTTATTAAAAAAAAAATAGCCAAATTGTATAGTTTTGTGGAGTTTACAATATATACCTAAAAACTTAAAATTAAAAAATAATAATAAAATTTACATTATTTATACACTATTTACAATATTAGGTTTTAAAGTCTTTTATGTGCCATTTCCCTCTAGAACTATTAGGATCTTCCAGGATATATACTAGGGGGGAAAGTTTTTGAACGATAGTGCATTTAATGAATCTTGGGTTTAGTTTACTACTGACATACGCACCAGCGTTACTCTGAGTGTAATTCTTACGCCAGACAATATCGCCTACATTAAATTCTTTAAATGTGTGCCTCAAATTATAATGAGCAGTGTTTTTAGTATGTGCTGTGTATAGAGCTACCTGAACTTTATCGAAGATGGTTGACAATAACCCGATATTAGTCGCATATACATCTCGCGGAAGAAAGGTGATGTCATCAATATTTGTGCATGTAGTATAAAGAGAACCGTCAGGAATTACTTCCCGGCCAAAGACGAGAAAGGAAGGGGAGAATCCTGTCGTAGAGTTCGTAGAACTGTTTAAGGCTAGTTGTATTTTATGTAAATATAAGTCCCATGACCTGTGATCCTCGCCGACTAGTTGTGCTAAAGCGGTAATTATAGTCCGATTATATCTTTCAGTAGGATTCACTTGTGGGCAATATCTAGGAGAATAAGAGACAAACGGGACTTTATATTTGTTAAGTAGTCTTTGGAATTCGTTTGATTGAAATTGAGACCCATTATCCATTATAATGGTTTGAGGAACACCGTGCACAAGAAACACGGAGTTTTCTAAGAGAATAATAATATTAGTAGCAGTAGCGCGTTTAATAGGGAAAATTAGACAATATTTAGAAAAACAACAGGTAACTACAAGGATATATTGATTACGTTGTCTAGTCATTGGTAAGGGACCCATCAAGTCCAATGATATAGTTTGAAAAGGTCTTGAACAGATTTTAGGTTTACCCATAAGACCGTAAGGTGAGTGATTAGAGTGTTTATAAGAGAGGCAAATTTCACAAGTAGAGCAAAATTTTGCTATGTCCGTAAACATGCCGGACCAGTAATAAGTCAGTGACAACTTCTTATATGTCTTAAAAATTCCAATATGGGGATTATCTATATCGCCATGGCAAGATTTAATAAGATCTAATCTTTGAAATGGAGGTGGAACTTCCTTCCATACAAAATCTAGGTTAAAGTTATCAGATGTTGAAGAGTATTTATAAAGTTTAGTGTTAAGAATTTTGTAGTTAGGATAGGCATCTGGATTATCTCGACAATTGGTAAAAAGTTTATTGAATCGATGTAATTGAGATTCATCAGTTCTGTTTATGGGCTCAGTAAAACCTAAAACAGCTATTTCTGGAGTTTTAAGCCGAGAAAGTAAATCTGGCACTACATTATCTTTGCCTTTTTTGTGTTTAAGAACAAAATTAAAACAAGATAACCGTAAGGTCCAACGAGCTAGTCTTCCAGAAGGATTCGAAAGATTTTGAAACCATCGTAAGGCTGCATGGTCAGTATAAACAGTAAATTCTTTACCATTGTCAATATAACAACGCCAGTGTTCAAGTGCGGCTATAACAGCCAGTGTTTCGCGTTCAGTAGTAGAATAGTTTTGCTCATGTTTATTGAGAGATTTACTCATATAAGCTATGACTACTTCTTTGTCGTTTTGATTTTGAGTAAGCATGGCACCAATACCAAAGTTAGAAGCGTCACAATGAACGGAAAAAGGGAGATTGAAGTCAGGGCAAGCTAGAATTGGAGTTGAGATTAAATATTCTTTTAGCTTAATAAAAGCTACATCAGCATCATCATTCCAAGCAAACTTAGGAGAGTTTTTCCCTGCAGACGTCAGTTTACTAAGGGGTGAAGCTATAGAGCTAAAGTTAGGTATAAAACGACGAAACCAACTACAGGTACCCAAGAATTTCCTGACCTCTTTTTTAGAAGTAGGAATAGGATATTGTAAAATAGCCTGTATTTTACTGGGGTCAGCCCGAAGACCTTGTTTATCAACAATATAACCAAGATATTTAATTTCTTCACGGAAAAATAGACTCTTTTCAAAGTTTATAGTGAGAGAAGCAAAAGAAAGTTTTTGAAGAACTTTAAGTAGTAGTGAGATGTGTTCTTCAAAAGTTTCACTTATAATAACTATGTCGTCCAAGTAACAAAATACTTTATTGTCAAAATCAGGGGTAAATAAGGTGTCCATGAGTCGTTGTTGAGTCGCGGGAGCATTAGTAAGCCCGAAAGGCATAACAGTAAACCTATACATTCCTCTACCGGGGACATAGAATGCTGTTTTGTCCCTATCTTCCATATTTAAAGGGATCTCCCAAAAGGCTTTAGCGATGTCTATGCTAGATAGGTATTTAGCATTTTTAAGATTGTCAAGTATTTCAGAAATAAAAGGAAGGCTATAAGCATCTTTGCGAGTTATTGCATTAAGTTTCCTACTATCGACACAGAAACGCCACTCTCCGTTCTTTTTGGGAGTTATTAGAACTGGGGACAACCAAGGGCTCTCGCACTTTTCAATTACTTTGAGATCCAACATTTTGTCCACTTCGTCGATAAGGGCCTTTTGTTTTATTGGTGAAAGGCGGTAACAGTGCTGTTTAATAGGTAAACTGTTACCGGTATCTATGCGATGACATACTAGGTTGGTACGGCCTAGGATACCTTTATTTTCAAAAGAAATATCTTTAAAACGTTGAATTATATCTAGAGCGATATCCTTTTGAGTATCCGCAAGGTGGTCGTAAGAGAAAACTTTATTATCTATAGTACAAACAGTAGGGCATTTAGATGCATGGTTAAGTTCAGAATTAAATATTTTAGGGGTTAATTCGAAACATTTCCAAAAATCCCATCCAAGTATTAGGGAAGGGTAAATATCAGGAAAAACATAAGCTTTGAGAATATGTGTCTGATTATTAAAAGTTATAGGTAAGTTGAAGTAACCAAAAGACATTGTTTTTTGTTTATTTGCAACCATGACAAAGTTAGTAGACTTAAATAACTTGAGACCCAGCTCTTCAAAGATTTTATGAGAGTTGTTTCCTAAAATAGTGATACAACTACCACTATCTAATAATCCTGAGAAAGATACGTTGTTGATAGTTACATTTATAAAAGGTCGATTGTGGTCTATTTCGTTATCATAATATACAGAAGTTGATTTATAAGAAATCATAAAATTTCGAATAGTTTGTAACCATTGGGTCCAATCAGCTAAGTCGAAGTTATTTAAGTCAGTTTTCAGTTTTTTGAAGGTTGAGTTTCTAGAGTAGATGAGCAATTAGGACAATTAGAGATTTTAACACCTTTAAGACCACATTTAAAACATATTAAGTATCTAGGTTTTTTACAGTTGGTTAAGGTATGTCCTTGTATGCGACAGCGATAGCAATAGCTATTATTAGAATTGTGATTTGAATCATTAGCGATTGCATTAGTATATTTAGATGTCTGGAAATTTTTTGAACTAGAAGGTTTATATGAAAATTCCGCAGAACAAGGCTCGGTTGACTTTGGCTCTCTAAAATCCTTGCTCTTTTCCGTTACTCGCTCGTGAGCTTGGCAAGCTGTTATCAGCGAGTCAATAGAGTTGACATCTCTTAAGGCAATGAAAACTGAATAACATGGCCTAACATTATGGAGCAGAATTTCTAGTTGTTCTCCTTCATTTAATTTTTTTGAAAGTCTATTAAACATTCCAAACATGATCGCTACGTATACTATTATCGATTCTGTTTCACCTTGTGTCCTATCTTTGATTGCCTGTAGAAGTTTATAGTCATAGTCATGTATGCTAAAGTCCCTTATAAGAGATTTATGAATGTCTGCCCATGTAAGAGTTGGATTACGGTTATGTAGGAACCGAAACCAATGGAGTGCATCTCCTGTAAAAATTTCGAAAGCATGTTTATAAAGTGAAATATCGGAAATGCTTCTCGAAATTCTTAATTCATAAATTTTTTGAAGGAAAGTCCTGGGACATGTTTTTCCGTCATAGGAAATTTTTTTAAGTTCTCTAAGAGCATCATTCCCAATGGGGAGATCTTGTGTTTGAGGAGCGGGAAGAGACATATGATCTTGTGAGCGTCTAGGAGATAGAGATCTATGGGACAACAGTTGGTCTGTAGGTCTAGGAGATAAAAACTTTACAGGGGAATCATGAATTTCAACCAGGACTTCGTCTGTGCCTGAGGATTTAAGATTATCCCTAAGCTTTTCGAATCTCTTATTAAGGATATAGAATCGAGACCTAATGGTGGAGCATATTTCTGCTACAAGTGGTGTTGCATGAATTCGTTCCAGTCGGTAATGTAAATGATTCATAAAAGCTTCTATCTTTTTAAGGGTGGTAATATTGCCTGTTGATTCGATAGCAGTAATTTTAGTTTCTAGGTAGTTAAGTGTACTATCTGTTTGTGATAAGTCATCCTTAGGAGGGATTGGTGAAGTTATAATGTGTTCTGGTGTAATATGGCTTAGTAGTGCCATTTGCTCCTTTAAAGCTGCAACGCTATCTGTAGGTCTACCTGACCGAATAATTATTTCATATTCTAGTTCAGGTTTGTTAAGTAAACTATATTTTATATCTTTAGACATATTGGAAGCTGTTTAAAGTCCTATGTTCTCGAGTTATTTAAGTTAAGATTCTAAGCTAAGTAGATAGCTATAATAAAGTTAAGTTAAAATCTTTTTTTTTAAAGTTAAAAATGTAAGTTTCCAGTTAAGTTAAAGATAAGTTTAAAGTTTTAAGTAAAGTAAATATGAGCATAAAGCTGTAAAGTAAGAGGTTAGTAAAATAAACTACCAAATTATTAAATGCACTATGAATACTAATGAAACTAAGTAGGGGTCAAAAAAAAAATTTAAATATTAAAGGATAAAGAGGAGATCGAGGTTAAAAGTTATTCAAATAGTGTCCAAAGGGGTTAAAAGTTTCTAGGAGAGTGAGCTAGTTTTATTAGAATTTAGAGAAAAAAATTAGAGAATTTAAGGGGAGGGGTTCTAGTTTATCTGGGCGCCAAACTGTAACGTAATAGAATGTCTCTCTACGCACAAGTTATTAAAGTAACGTAAGAGACTGAAGGTCTCTTACGTACTATAGTTCGTAACGCAGGAGACTAAAGAGCTCCTACGTACAGCCTAATAAAGATCCTATTAGTTTCAGAAAAGAAAAGGCTTTAAGATTGTTACAGGATTTATTTTAAAAGATGGAATTACAAATGAGATGAGTCTTAGCCTAACCTTATTTTTAGAATTGAGGGATCCGGAATTAGAAGTTGGTCAGCGATGATGAAGTACTGAATGGAGCTGTTATTGACTGAGGCCGGAACTGCTTGGAGCCGGATCTGCTGCAGCTGGAAGGCCGTGGGTTATTGAATTTAACTGCAAAGAAATCGGGTGTGAGTAGGTTTACGAGTTCCCACAGCAGGCTCTCCGGAGAAGATCTGGGCTTTCAGGTGGACCCAGGAGTCAGGGTCTAGGCTCCGTCTTCTACAGCAGGTGTAGTAGTGGACCCAGAAGACGGGTGTTAGGCTCCGTCCTCTTCAGCGGAAGTGGAACCAAGGTCTTCCGGTGGGCCCAGGAGACGGGTGGTAGGCCCCGTCCTCGTCACCAAAGGTTCAGAGAATCTTTTAGGGTGTCCAGGTTTGCTTTAAGACTTTCTTCAAGACTTTCTTTAAGAGTTTAGAGCATGGTAGCTGATGAAGATTAGTTAAGTACTTAATGACTTTCCTGGTTGAAGTCCGGGAGTCAACTGAATTGTAGGGCGACTCGAGCACCTTATATATGCTCGAGCGTTCAAATTCCGAAGTTCCAAAACAATAGTTCGAATACTCACTGACTAATGTTTTTTACTAAGGTTTTACTAAAAAAAAACATAGAGAAACATCAACGAGACCTTATTGATAAAAAGTTTCCGTGCGAAATGTATACAACCTGACCACATTCCTCTATGAACCAAGACATTTTGACACCTTGTTTACAAAAATATGACAATCTGTCAAAACGTAATTACGACAATTTCATGTTGAAATCGTAAGAAAATTTAATAATAAATAGTGAATTTCGCATCAGAAAAATCAGAACTGTTCAACAAGCTCAAGATATTTTTAAGATAGAAATTTGGATTTAATGGTCTAAATGCTCAATTACCAGCTCTGGAATAGTATTTAATGATAAAACCAACACGGAAACTTTCATTATAAAGTAAGTAATCTTATTATAATGTGCAAGAAATAGAATATATCCACAAATTGAAAATAAACATTGGCATGAACCAATTCATAAAATCACATTAGATGAGATAATTCTAAGAATAGGTAGTAGAAAAACAAGAAATCTAAGTATTATTATATTTACAGACTGAAAAGCACCTTTTCAAGTGATAAGAATGATATATAATATCTATTCTCACGAAATCAACAATGAACAACAAAGGTACATAATTAATAACATTACAACCTAAACAAGTATCTCGGTATTATTGCCTTTTTAGTTTGTAGTGATAGGTACCTAAACAAGTATCTCGGTATTATTGCCTTTTTAGTTTGTAGTGATAGGTACCTAAACAAGTATCTCGGTATTATTGCCTTTTTAGTTTGTAGTGATAGGTACCTAAACAAGTATCTCGATATTATTGCCTTTTTAGTTTGTAATGATCGGTACCTAAACAAGTATCTCGGTATTATTGCCTTTTTAGTTTGTAGTGATAGGTACCTAAACAAGTATCTCGGTATTATTGCCTTTTTAGTTTGTAGTGATAGGTACCTAAACAAGTATCTCGGTATTATTGCCTTTTTAGTTTGTAGTGATAGGTACCTAAACAAGTATCTCGGTATTATTGCCTTTTTAGTTTGTAGTGATAGGTACCTAAACAAGTATCTCGGTATTATTGCCTTTTTAGTTTGTAGTGATAGGTACCTAAACAAGTATCTCGGTATTATTGTCTCTGTAGGTTTGTAGTGATAGGTACCTAAACAAGTATCTCGGTATTATTGTCTCTTTAGTTTGTAGTGATAGGTACCTAAACAAGTATCTCGGTATTATTGTCTCTTTAGTTTGTAGTGATAGGTACCTAAACAAGTATCTCGGTATTATTGCCTTTTTAGTTTGTAGTGATAGGTACCTAAACAAGTATCTCGGTATTATTGCCTTTTTAGTTTGTAGTGATAGGTACCTAAACAAGTATCTCGGTATTATTGCCTTTTTAGTTTGTAGTGATAGGTACCTAAACAAGTATCTCGGTATTATTGCCTTTTTAGTTTGTAGTGATAGGTACCTAAACAAGTATCTCGGTATTATTGCCTTTTTAGTTTGTAGTGATAGGTACCTAAACAAGTATCTCGGTATTATTGCCTTTTTAGGTTTGCCACTAGTACCTACCTACTAGGTTTTGTTAGAAAGCAACCAATTTATATAAAACTCATTACTGTGGATAAAACATCACACCATAATGCGAAAGTTTGGATGTTTAGATAAATAAAATAAATAAATAATGCTGGACAATTCACACAGCATTATCTAGCCCCAAGCTAAGCAGAGCTTTTGTTATGGGTACTAGATAACTGATATACGTAATATTATACATTACATAGATAGATATTTTTTATTATACATAGAAAACGACCAGAACACCCTGAACAATCTGCAGATCGTACACACATTTGTCCCGAGGCGGGAATCGAACCCGCAACCTCCTGTGTCGCAGGCAGACCTTCGCCCACCGCACCACATCATCGGTCGTCAAATGATGTTTTAATGTTGGTTACCTACCTCTTCATGCCAAAACTGCTGAACGGATTAGGCTGAAAATTGCAAACTTATAATTCTAGACCTGGAATAAAAAGGCTACAACTTCTCCCGGCAGAATACATGCAAAGCCACGGGCAGCTAGTAATACTGACCTATACTATTATCGCACGATCATTTCGCTACGTTTAATCGTGCGCTCATAACTTGCCACTTAGTGGTCGTTTCTGGTGGATATAAAAAAATTGTAGCTACGCATAATAATAATAATTTAATAATCATTTATTTCAGACTGATCTGACATAATCTTATAAGTTAAAATATTATTACATCTTATTTTAACTTATTCTACGGTCCATATAATGACACGTTATTTTACGGCGAGAAAGATGCTGAACGTAAACTGTGTATCACTGACGGATTCGCCTGGTAGTCAATTTAACAAAATTTTATTTACCCACTTCAAGGAGGATGTTTTTTCGGCTGTATAATGTTTTTTTTACCTACGTTCAAATTCAACATCAATTTCTCCGTCAATTATCCACCGATTGTGACATTTTCTTCGGTATTGTATAGATAGAGAATAATCCCGACTTGATCCCATAAAAAATATTTATCCCGTGAAGCTTTTCAAAACAAATACTTTTGAAACATCACGACAAGCTACAACAATAATATCTTTGTGGTTGTCTAAAGGTTAATTTTGAGGTGGTCTTAGTTAGATTGTGTTGACGTGCGCCGTAAAATTAACCTAAAACATAATCTCATGATAATTTTCACTCACTGGTCTAATGGTTGCCATAACAACGGGCGTAAGCAAGAGGTCTAATAAAGTTGACGGATGGCGGATCGCCTTATACGAAGGACGACCGATCCTGGTCTAATGGTTTTGATAGGGTTTTGTACGCAGAGTCCCAAAATAAATCCTATTACACCAGTCTGTCTGCCTGTCTGTCCATCCTTCTGTCAGCGGGCTGTATTTTATCAGTATTCCGGAATTTGAAGTTGGTTTATTAAAATTAGTAGTTTAAGACAAGCCTGAAATCTTCAAGACCTGAAAGATTTAAATTCTGTGGAGCTGGCAAAACAGAGAGTTGTAGAAGGAGGGAAAGTGTAAGGCCTTTGCCCAGCAGTGGGACAGAGTAGGCTCCTAATAAAATAAACCATTTTGATTTAATCGGCCATGTTGTTAAATTCTTGTTTTTCCTTAGGTAAAAACTGTTAATTCAGATAAGGTGTCCGAATGTTATGTTATCAAAAAAATAACAACAACAGTTAACAGTTCTTGTTAATTTTATCTGTGACTGAAAATAAATCCTATCGTTTTATATTGAACCTGAGGTCGCTTAGATAAATTAACGAAAAATAAAATAAAATAAAATATTAGGCTTAGAAATATTATTTGTTTTTTTTTTAATATATTTGCCGCTGGCCAGGACTTTAGCCTACTGGGCTTTAGCTGACTTACCGCTGCCGACCTCAGCTTTTCTCTCTAACTATAAGTTTTTATGAATCTAAAAAAAAGTATAGATACCTGATTTCATTTAGGAAGTCAGTCAGTCAGTGGAATCAGGTACACTTTTTTTTTCAAATTTTACGGGACAAATAGTAATCCCTCCCAAATAAACAACATTACGGAAGCACCTAGGATTATATGATCGCTTCTAAGCGATAAGGCCGCCCATTGTACTTGTCTCATGTAATGTCTTTTTGTAATGTTCTTTTTCTGGTGTACAATAAAGTGTTTTTGTGTTGTATTGTATATGCTATACAAAATCGAAAGAATAATCATAAACTAAAAAAAGGTCAAGAGATGTCTAAGATATAAATGTCAAAATAATTTTATAGAGAGGTAGACGAAATAACGGTCCTTCATCGTTTTGTGCTATCCGCAATTCGTCAATCTTATAATTTGTTTTTCAAAGTAGACCTCTTGGTTACGCCCGTCGCCATGGAAACCATTTGTTACATGTGGAAATGATTGTCCTGATTCCTCGTAGACTCATTTTGTAAAAGTTCGAATTCAAACTCGAATTCACTCAAGTGACCTAGCTCACTTCGAATGCTAACGCACTTCACCTTGTAATGGTATTCTGTATATGCTACAAGCATTGTCGAGTTTTACAGAATACAAAACTTTAAATTCCCTGTATTGTATTATGTTTAACTCTGTGATCTAGTACCTATCCATAAAACAAGCTCTAAATACTTAGTTTAGGGCTAGATGATGCGGTGTGGAGTCCAGCACTATTATTAGTATACACTTCATTTGCTTTAAAATCTCGTTAAAAATACTACGTTTTCAGGGTTCCGTACCTCAAAAGAAAAAAGGAACCCTTATGGGATCACTTTGTTATCCGTCTATCCGTCTGTCAACTCTCTTTTCTCAGGAACGCGTGGAGGTGTTGAGTTGAAATTAACATCAAATACTCAGGTCCGTATATAAATAAAGACAGAAATAACCTCTTGGAGCCGTGATATAAATAAAGCTTCTAAGTCCAGGCGATCAAAAGTTACAGCCGTTTGTCCAAATTTTTTGAAATTTTCTCGAGAATCAAATACACACAAAGCCTATAGAGTACTTCCAGATGACATAGAATTTAAAAAATGGCCAGAAGCGAGGTGTTATAGCACAATATAGGGAAAAATCCGCGCGCCTGTAGTCTTCTTGTCCTGAATTCTCTTCACCGTAGGTTTGCGCCAGTTTTCGTTAGCTAAGGAGAGAGGGGTAAGGTTCTTATCAACTGCAACCACATTGCGATGCATCTGGTATTCAGCTTGAATTAAATGATTTCTGAGATTACATACCTCACGGATAAGTAGGGTCTTGGCGTTTAAAAAGCCACCGGATATACAATCTCATTAACGAAGATCGGAGTTGTCGCATACGATAAGTGGTTAAAAGTTGACGACCCATACAGTCCAAGGCGTATAGTTCAGTCAGAGTCCATCTTAGTATGCCAAAAGTCAGCAGTGGTATAACCCAGCCGTTGTTGTCACGCACCTTGTTGCCTCCTAACAAATGGCTATTCAGCACTTTTGTAAGACGACAAAAGGAGCGCTTCTTCACCGAATGCTGTATGTCCCCGTCCAATATACCCAACGCTTCTGGCATACCAAGGGACTTGTAGATTTCACCCCCCGAGACAGATTTGAGGGACATTATCGCTGAAAGTTTTCAAATTCAAATTATTAGAATTTACATCTTTCCCTCGTTGTATTTGTATGACCGCACACTTATCAACGCTGAACTCCATGTAAATAGCACTGAATATCTTAATAATAATTATTAAACAAATCTTCGAAAAAGGGGTTTTTCAAAAACCGTAGGTATTACCACTAAGAACTGCTTGGGCCCCTTCTACCCTGGACTCACTCTACCAAAGCAGCTCCAAAATTCCTATATCTTATATTAGCTAGTTATCAGGTAGAGATAATGTGAACTATGTAAGTATCTACGCGCTACAAAGAAGGTATAAACCGTTCTGTTTCAGATAACAGCTTCAGTCAGTCTCAGACCGCACTCTAAGCAACATGTATCGGCTTCTCCTCGTAGTCCTGCTGCACGCAGCCACCACTCTCGCCTGTAGGCCGCCGCCGTGCCACTGGAAGCAGGATCAAGCCATCCAGTTTGAGAACTACTTCAAAACGGTAGCAACAAAGGTCATCAACGCCGACAAGGCGGCGCAAGCTTTCTGCAAGGCTCAAGGAAATAATAACATGATCGAGAGCCACTTGGGAGATCTGTACAAGATCACCCTCCCCAACGCCGGCTCCCAGGCCGCGTACGAAGTCAACGTCCGCGGCAGGGTGCTCCAGGTGATTGCAGACAAGTGCGCCAATGGAGTGACCGAGGTCATCACCATCCCCCCGTACGTCAACGGTCACGCAGGAAAATACTACTTCGACAAGGATGATATGATTATCGAGTTCCCTTACAAGTACGACGTCACCGCCGGTGGAAACACATGCGAAGACATCGACAGGAAAATCGTCCCTCTCCCCGTGGGAACACCGAGTAAAAGCACCAATGTTTACTAAATAATTACAAAATAAAAACAATACTTGCTCTACTTTTCGATTTTATTTTCCTTGACCGTTATGGCTGAACGATTTAAGCAGGGAGGTATACACAAACAGGTAGGTAGATAGCGTCAGTTCAGGTAGATTGAAGAGCAATGAGAGAAAAATATGTACTAAGTATGTTTTTTTTTGTTATAGTGCTAACCCGCACTCTGGGTTTCTCTAAGAAATTAAATAAGTCCCAAAAGGGTTTCGTGGCTTAGTTGGTTAGAGCACACCCGTACTGAGGGTGGGGCGCGGGTTCGAATCCCGCCGAAACCGATAATTTTTGGGACTTATTTAATGTACTATGTTTTAAACATGAACTATGTTTAACCTACTACCTCCTCATCAGCCAGCACAAATATCTCCACTGCGTACAAGATCACCCGCCCCAACGCCGGCTCCCAGGCCGTACCGTACTGCGGAACGTGCCAGTCTCAAACAGCTGCCAAGCGTGGAGATTATGGCAAAGCTCCCCTTTGCCATGATCCAAGGCATGTGGATTTGTATTCGCAGTAAAGGGGTTAAGAATACACAGGAAGAAGCTGCTGCTCTTCCCAAGGAGATTCCCTTTATGACACGGCAAGCCTGCCGCCTAAAAGAAACTTATCATGACCTGGTACTTTTATGAAGCTCTAGTAGGATGAGTTGGATTCAACTAGATTGCTTTTAAAATTATATTACACAAATAAACAACAATCTTGATAGTTCAGTTCAGGTGTTTTTTCTAAACTGTTTTCACCAAATTCTTTAAACGCAATCGATACTCTTAAATCTCCGTTTAGCGTTGACATGAGAAAAACATGCATCAGACCTGTTGAAAATTTTGAAACTGTCTTCTCTAGCTAAGTTTAAGTTGTATGTCAGTAAGTGGCCTTGAATCTATGAGTCCATTATATAACAATTAAATTAGGTAGTGACACTTATCACAATTAGGAATCAAGTTGAACTTTAAGGTTATATCAAATTTAGTTATGACTGTAACAATGTTTGATGATAAAAACATTTAATGGTTCCGTATAGGACTGATAACACATTTGCAAGTTTTATACCTAAAAAATTTTGGACAGTTCTGTTAACTTTATTTGACTGTTTTGTCTCCATTATTTCCTATTCTACGTGTGTTTTTTTAGACCGAGTACCTATTAATTGAAGGAGATGAAGACTTAAACAATTACCTCCTTTAACCTCTCATAATCTTGAAGCAATAGCTAAAGAATCGTTTGTTATCCGCTTTCGGCGACGAATTAGAGTGAAAAAAAAAACCTTAGCAACTGTTCTATCTTGACAGACTTTGAGAAAGAAGGGGATTATTATAGGTGTCTTTAAATTTTTATGTTGGTTGTTTGATAAATCATGATCAAAACATTTTAAAACACTCTCGACATTATAATATTTTCATAGTGCCAAGTTGTACTACCTATTTAGAAAACTATTCAACTAATCAATTGTTAACAAGTAAAGAATATTTAACATGTAAAAATGGTATTTTAAGCTTTTTAAGAGATGTCACATTTCATCGCCACCACAGTTGGTGAAAAATTGTTATTAATTTTTTATCTGCGAGAAAAAATTATCTGAGGAAAGCATAAGTAAAACACTATATTAAAAATTCACAAGTTCTCCATGGAACCCTTTAAAAGACTCGAACCTGCTGGTCTCCTGAACTTGACCCCTCACAGATAATAAAACAATCGGCCCTTCCCACACCTGCCTAAAAGAGGAGTGATAAATCAAAAATTCAAGTAAAATATCAAGCTTTATTCATATAGACAATCGCAAATTTATTTGAAAACTTCTTCGCTGTGCGCCCCCTTCCTCACAGTAAACAGTTTCTCATCGATGACGCGGTCCTTGCAAAGGAACTGGATCTCTTCCATGTCGCGGTAAGGGATGCCCACGGTGAAGATACCATCTTCGTACTTCCAAGCCGCTTGTTTAACGTCCACAAAGTTCGGTAGGATCTTGATATCGCCGTAGGTCAGATCGCAGTCCACCGTCCTCTCCAGATGCCCGTTGATGTAGATCACTCTGTGAATGATCTTGACATCCCACACGCCATTCTCCATACCAGGCGCATCGACTTCAATGTGGTAGTTGTTGTAGGCGAACTCGGCGCGTGCTGTGAAGTTCTTAAAGTGCTTGCAGGTTTCGTGGATGTCGTAGTCGTGGAGGACGACCTGCTCGGAAATCGTGGTGAATTGAGACTTGGCGGTGTACCACTTGGACCAGTTGCAAGCGGAGTCAGCTACGACGGCGGCCGCTGCAAGCAGCAGGACCCCACAGGAAAGCAACGTGCTTCTGGAATACATGTTGACGAAGCGAGGAGTTGTGAGGAACTGGCGTCTTGAGGCTGGGTCGATGTATTTATAAAGTTTGGTGCTGCGATAGTGAATGATGATAAGCTCACGCTCAAAGTTGTATGTGTAGTGTATTTCAGCTAACAATACAAGGTTGTCAGTCAGACTGCTTTAGTGATTTCTAGTTGAAAACTGACTGATAGTACTTAGATTGTAGTTAGTTAGGGTAAGAATAAAAATCATCAAATAGCTACACTAAGATAAGTAGAGTTACAGACGGTTTCTCGAACGCTGTTCAAATCGTAAATCAGTTGACAAAGCAATGAACTTGACACACTTGTCAAATCAAAATCGGGTTGCACGAACTCTGATTACACAAAAGTTATCTAATAAATGACAATCAGTCAAATCAGTAGATATGTTTTGTATATTTCATATGGTCACGCTTAATTTTATCATTCCTTCACTTCAATCATTCACTCCTTAACTTCAAACAGAATATATAAATAAATAAAAATTAATTCTTTTATTTCGGACAGCATAGATCCATATGTTGTTAGTAACACAATAAAATACAGAAAATGGTAAGTAATCAAATCACATCCAGACGTATAATAATAAAAATAGGAATAAGCGCAGGCCTCATTCCCAGAGTGAGTTCACCAGAGTAGCGGGACTTTTCCCGGGATCACTCTGCGAATCAGGCTTGCCCACAGCGGCGATGTATATCTATTTGCTATGGTCTTCATGATGCTGTTGTGACTGTCACGCATTCTGCGGATTAGGGAAGCCATCAGTTTGGTATTCAGCAGACATCCCCGAGGCACTACAGAAGCGAGGCAGACCCAACTGTTTTGGCAGTAAGCTTTAAAAAGCGTTATCTTTACTTGCTTATTACACCGGGAAAACCTGCAATAACCCTGGAATCAAACATTATGCTACTTTTTATCCCATAAATCAGTTTGTCCTCATTAAAAATGGCAAGCGAAGCCACGGGCAGAAACTAGTTGTAAAATATTTTTGGAAAATGAAAGAAAATCAAACACCGACCACAAACGACCAAGCTGAATAGTAATGACTAGCGGTCCGCCCCGGCTTCGCACGGGTATATTCTATCGCCTATGCTTATCAGGGATAATGTATCCTACATTATCCCTAATGGTGACCCCTGTGACCCCTGGAAAAGCTAAGAGGAACCCATGGGGCCGTGCCTATTGTTACCTATTGTACAAAAATATGTATTTATTCATTCAAATACCTAATGGCTCATATCATTTGTGGATGTAGCTAAGTACTTAAATTGTAAGCCTAAAACATAGAGGAAGGAATTGGGGATGGTTAAAAAAAACATAATTATAAAATACAAAACTTTATACAGATCACGACATAATTAAGTTCAATTTGGATACATTGTTTACTAAAGAAACTGATAATATTTCTAATCGGAACAACCGCAAAAGATGATATAATTGGACTTACGAGAAGATAGCTTCATCAGGGAAACCTCTCCTCACAGTGATCAGGGTCTCATCTATACCCAGGCTGCAGTAAGACTTGTGGCTAGACATATCGTACAAATAAGGCATGGCAACAACGAACATGCCGTTGTTGTATATCCAGGCTGCTCTGTGGGTTTCTGCGAAGTTTGGCAGGATCTTGATATCTCCATACGTGAGATCACATCCTAGAGAAGGATGTCTAGGAAGGTGTCCATTGATGTAGATGACCCTGTGTTTGATCTTGACATCCCAGACTGCGTTCTCCATGCCAGGCATAAGGACTTCCAGTCTGAACGCGTTGTTTCCCCAAACCTCCCTCGCTGCGATCGCTGTAAAGTGCTTGCAGGTCTCGTGAATGTCGTTATCGTAGATCAGAATGGCATTGGAGATGGTTGTGAATTGATTCCGCGCATGCTGGCTCTGATACCACAAACTGCCTGTGCATTGGCCAGCGGTGGCGCTGGTAAAAGCCAGCAGCAACAGAAGCAGAACTTGATACATGTTGCTCGGATAAGACGATGTGCGACACTGGCGCTGTGATACTAGGCAATGCATTTAATATAGTAAGAATTTTATTGTATTGGGTTATCTTCGTTGCTTATCGTTATTTTTTTTCTTTTAAATTGCAACTCGAGTCGTCTATAGTTTTGATTTTCGTGAATACTTGTTCAAATCAAAGCTCAAATGAATTTCGTTAGGAAAGGTTTTTTAATTATTAAGGGTGTTTGTACTTACCAACTTTGTAAAACCCATAGTGTTTCTCATGTCCACGCTCAGAGACTCGGCCAAAATTCCACTGCATTGATAAATGATAAAAAGGCTATCCAGGCTCACCACAGGAATTTGTGTATCGTCTGGGAAATTCGAATTTTTTGGTTATATTTTTAGTACTATACAGGGTGTTACAAAAACTCGTTACGTGGAGAGGAATGTATAAAATACCCGAAATATTAAATATCATTTTTTATTTATAAATACAAGACGAACTTCATTCACATAAAGTATTTTTAAAAATGTCTCACAATGTGCGGTACTCGAACACACTAAAATTAAATCAAAATAATGCCTGTATTATGACACTGATCGGTAGAGTCTGTCATCTCACTATCTCACTATCTCATCTCACTAATATTATAAACGTGAAAGTTTAGATGGATGGATAGATGGATGGATGTTTGTTCCTTTATCACGCCAGAACGGCTGAACGGATCTGGTTGAAATTTGGCACAGAGATAGATTATAGTCTGGAATAGAACATAGGCTACTTTTTATCCCGGAATTCCCACGGGAACGGGAATTACGCGGGTGAAACCGCAAGGCGCTGCTAGTAAGTCATAAGAATCAAAACTGTCGACTAAATATCGCATATTTATAATATGAAATTTGCTAAAAAGAAGAGAAACGAATCACTTTTAGAGCTTGCTTTTATACCAATTAGACGCCACTGCCTGAAGGCAAGCGGCTTCTCAGCACCGCAAGCTGCGCGGCCCGTATCAGAGTCCACTCCACACGTTATTGGTGGAGGAAACTTTGTCATTGTAGGTTTAGTGTGTTTAACAAAAGTCCGCTTTATTTTAATATGGGATCAGGTAACCGAATTACCAGTTAAGGCTAATGATATTTGAAAGTTCTGTGAATGCAGAACGTTATATTTTAAAAAATAAAGGAATGATTCCTATGAGTAAAATTGTCTTGAATATTTCGAGTACTTCCTTTCCACGTTGACGTACGTAACGCTCGTGTGTAACAGCATAGCGATGTATTTAGTCAAAGCGGTCAGGTAAGGTCTAAACCCCCTATGACCCTTATGATAATGAGTGCCATAAGTTCCGCATCCATCCAGCATCAGCCTGCGTAATTTCATTCCTTTCTTGATGATTTGATAACAAAACAATGCACTTCAATGTAATGTAGCGTTTATTACATTGAAGTGCATTGTTTTGTTTGGATCCTGGTTAATCATCAATCCATCAAAGGTCTTATAGCACAAGTAGGTACAGGAAAAAAACCGAAAACTGTAATATTGTAGTCTCATCCCAAACAACATTATTTTGATTCTCGCCATGGACCAAAACCTATAGGGATACCTACTTCCCGTTTTGCTCAACTAAAAATGAATCATGATATTTGGCATGAAATAAGGTCTTACTTATACAGGGTTATTGGTAAATTAGTGACAATACGTGAACTGCAGGTTCAGCCCATCATCACAAACACGTTTGTGAAGACGCCAGATCTTAATTTTTAATTTTGGTATTGGTAATGGGTACCCCGCATTTCAATAATCGTTCGTTAGAGAGGTTTTATTTGAAACTCAACTTAAAAACAGCTCTGCCCTGAATTAACAGAAGATATGAGAGTGAAAGATCGTTGGGTTTCAGACAAAGATGTTTTTACCCGACTACCAACAGGGGAGGGTTATGAGGTTAGCACCCTATGTTTGTATGTTTGTATGTTTGTATGTTTGTATATTTGTATGTTTGTATGTATGTGGCCGATTTCTTTGTTCCCACGTAGCGCTGAAACTACTGGTTCGATTTTAACAAATTATGTATCGATTGATTCGTCTCAATACCCCGATGGTTATAGGCTATAGGATTTAGGGCTCCGACCCCGAATAAGCCTTCAAAACGCGTATTAAAGTTTAGGTAGCCGCAGGCTGCAGGCCCCATAGAGAAAAATTACAATACCTACGACCTATTTTCATTTTCAACTCTATGCCTATCAAATATGACCGATACGTCATTCTATTTTGTCAATGTAAATGTTTCAAACTTTTATAACTTTCACGTAGTCGGGTTGTAGTTTTTAACTTTATTTTATAAAGTTAAAAGTAGTAGTAGTTTTTTCATTTAGTATCAGAGGTGACTTATATTTTTTTTTTAGAATTTAGACTTGGCGCGTTCACGAACGTGTTTGTGATGATGGGCGGGACCTGCAGTTCACGTATTGTCACTAATTTAACAATAACCATGTATTATTAATATAATCGTTAGTTACGGAACTCTCGTTGCGCGAGTCCGACAGCCGACTCGCACTTGACGTTTTTATTAGTAGCATATGTCCGTCCCCGGGATACCATTTACCTCCCTGCCAAATCACATTAAGATCCGATCAGTCGTTTAGACGTAAAAAGGTTACAGACAGACAGAGTAACCTTAGAATTTTATTAGTATGGATTCAGTAGACGGTAAAAAACATCTGGAGCATACAAAAGCATGATGTGATGACTATCATGCCCTTCTACTCTTGTAGGTATCTAAATAAAAATATTATTAGGATTCGGCTGCAGAGCCGCCATCTAGGAAGACTCTACTAAACTACGTTATAGTAGAGCAGACTCTAGTTAAGCTGTACAAGTACGATCAGAAAATCCAACAAGGTTTTTTTAATAATCTGTGTCTACTGTGATAGTCTAATGTGTAGTTCATAGGAACATTGATAGATGGCGCTATAATTAACATGTTAGATTGAATTTGATTCGTGGATATTGCAATGAACTTACTATACATCCCACTTTGTGTACAGGCTAGAAACTATATTATGTAGGTAACTTATTATAATATAACCCTTGGCCATGGACTAACTAATATAGTCCATGCTTTGTCTTAGTACCTGTTCTAAGGCTAAGAACCACCATCTTTAGAAGTCGTGATAAGAATGACAATTTCTGATAAAATATCAATTTCGGGAAGTGTTTATCATGTTACTTTTATAAACATCGGTGTTTACAAAAACATCGGAATAAGTAGGTAGTGCGTACTTAACTTAACTTCAAATCTATTTGATGATTCATAGGGAGCGGTTAATTACATGTAATAAATAAATTCTAGATATTAAACAGAATATAAATATGTGTGTACATAGAGTAAGAACGCGCCTTGTATATATATTTTAATAAAAACACGAATTATTTTCTTTGACAGAATCAAGGAATGCAATATTTCATAGACTCTGCTTTTTAAGAATAATGATGCGAGATTATTGTATCGAAAAGAATAAGTCCACGGATCAACCTAGTGACGTCTATGATAATCTAAGAATATTATTCATAAAACAGGGGATTGACTTGTATAAGTTTACTTTAATGTTACTTACTAGCTACGGCCAAGTACCACCTTGCGGCTTTAGGCTCGATAGAACGAAGAGCTTTCAGACTCATTGACGAGCAGTACCTTGCAGAGACTAAGGTCCAAAGTCTCGAACACCGCCGCAAGGTTGCTTGTCTCTTTACAGGACCTTTCATAGGATATATTTCGGAGAATGCTCACAGGAACTACACGACCTGATACCACCAACCCCTTCCACTCCAGGACAAGCAGACGCACAGCGCATTACCACCCCTACTGGTGGATATACCGTCCACTCGCACTAAGCGGTTTTCTTGCACCTTCATCATTCGTACCGCTGGGGTATGGAATACGCTCCCTGCTGCTGTTTTTCCAGTTAATTACAATCTGGGTCTCGTCAAGTCAAGAGTGAATAGGTATCTTCTAGACGTTCGTGATACACCGTCGGCCACCTCTTCACTTTCCATCAGGTGAGATTGTAGTCAAACGAAGGCCTATTGACTGTAAAAATAAAACCGGCCAAGTGCGAGTCGGACTCGCGCACGAAGGGTTCCATAGCATTATCTATAAAAACGGCAAAAAAATTACGTTTGTTGTATGGGAGCCTTCAATATTTATTTTATTCTGTTTTTTTAGTATTCGTTGTTATAGCGGCAATTGAAATACATCATCTGTTAAAACTTCAACTCTCTAACTATCACGGTTGTATCACGCCTGGTGACAGACAGATAGACGGACAGCGAAGTCTTAGTAAAAGGGTCCCGTTTTTACCCTTTGGGGACGGAACCCTAAAAACGGCAAGCTTAGCACGGCTACGACAGACGTAGCACGGCTACGGGGGGCGTAGTACGGCTACGGGAGGCGTAGCACGGCTACGGGGGGCGTAGATCGGCTACGTCGTAGTCGTTCAGCTACGAAAATATTGTATGCCTTGTAGATTTAGGCGAGAGACAGGCTGTCTCTCGCCTGCTGTCAGAGCCGTTTGCCTATGCTGTCTCAGACAGCATAGGCAAACGGCTCTGTCGGAAGACCAGCGTTGGTTGTAACGTGTTTACAACTAGCTCATACTGAGACAGAGACCGTTTTGTGACTCTTATAGACAGAAGCTTTGTCTTTTATTTTGAAATAATATTTGTATTTGTTGATTGAATTACTAATAAAATTCTATTCTATTCTTAGAACCGAGGCACCTGAAGTATTTTCTTGTGGGAGGCCAAGAGCCTAAGATCCTCTGTTTGGGTAGCCCAGCCACAGGAGTAAGTACCTAAAGTTATTCACCTCATATTCATAGGCCCGTAATACGAAAGTTTACTCAGTCATCAATCTATGCTTAAGTAACGATTTTCTGTGGCAAAAACGGCACTCAACCATAGATCTATGACTGAGCAAGCTTTCACAAAAAGGGTCTTAGACACTCTTCAGTCTTCCTTTACATCGACTCTACCTTATGGTAAATTCTAAGAAACAAATTAATTATATTTAGATTATTATAAGATACTGAAAGTTCTCGATTAATTTCGTTCCATAGGCGCGGACAGAATTAACAATAATGGGCATTTCCACACAGAATCGTTAGTGTCCAAAGTAAGCAGAGCTTGTGTCATAGTAATTACTGATAAACTTCCCACTAATATTATAAATATCAAAAATTGGATGCATGGATGAATGTTTGTTACTCAATCACGCCAGAACAGCTGAACGGACCCGGATGAAATATATTATATTTATATGAATAAAAAATTCAAAAAAAATCAAAATTCAAAATTTTCACAGATGATGTATTTCTGTTGCTTAGCAACAAATAAAATCCAGAATAAATATTTAACGGGGCTCCCAAACAACAAACGTCATTTTTTTGCCGTTTTTATAGATAATGATACGAAACCCCTTGTGTGCGAGTCCAACTCGCACTTGGCCGGTTTTATTATAAAACGTATGTGTACAAGAGCCCTCAAGAGATTTAATAAACAGCTGTACTACCCGGGCGAAGCCGGGACGGGTTGCTTGCTAATACTTAACAATACTCTCAAATCCGTAGTCATTAGAAATTCTAATTGTCATATCACACAACGTACAAACAGAAGACTGTCTGTGTGTACTATAAACAATTCACAGTGACGGTTGAGTTCCTTAATAAATTATCGCCGCCGTTGTTCTAAATGCGATCCATTCTTATCACCCTTTGTGGGTTATTTCGAACATGAAAGACGTAGAATAAAATAATGACAAAACAAAAATGATAATTACCCAAATAGCAGTTCGAAAAATACATTTTTTTTTCAAGGTATTTATCATAATACCTACTAGGTTCTCGAATCCAAGACGTTTTATGTCAACAAAGGCATATGAATGAAAACTTGACACTAACAATAATAGAAAACAACTAAGGAACACAATTAAAAAAAACGAAGTATTGAATAATTAAGTAGATATGTACTATTCCTGAAAAAAAACTGAATGATTATTATTATGACTTTAACTTGTACACTTGCAACAAAAGGCATAGAAAATTCAAAATTGAAATCGGACGAGAGGCGAAACTTGAAAGAATTCCTAAATAGTGTGCAAATTTAACGCGTGAACTCTTTCAAATCAACTTCTACATTGTTGAAAAAGTTTGAGATTTGGCTAAAACATAAAAAGGAACTTCTTGGCAAACAAAGTGGTACCGAGCTTTTTTTCAGGATTTTTTCCTAAAACAATGAATCACTTTTTCGTTCAACGTGTAAGGCAAATCTAAGAGTTTTCTATGAATTGATTGCGTTTTTTTTTAGTTTTTTTTTCACTACGTGGCTTTGTGTATCATTCAAGTGGGGCTGCGCTAAAGGCATCCCACACAAGTTTTAATAAATTAAGTGATACGATATGTACTTTAGGCTGTGGCTTGTCTATGAGTCAGTTCAAAGTGTCTTATATTCATATAGATAAGGAAAAAATCTTTAGAATTTCAGAAAACGATCAATAAAATGTGTCTTCGTTTTGTAAGAGGAATCTTCATGTCATCAGTTTTGTAGTTCTATTGCTAACGGTTGCTGAGGTACAGAGCATTATCGAACTTTTAACTCCACACCATTCACATTCAGGGTGTGAATTTCAAATCCCTGAAACACTTGTCAGTTTATTTTGAATCATCTTCCCACGCTACAAATTTTGACTGGCCAATATTTACGGTTCTGAAGTTATTATAAAACGACCTTTGACTCTGCTTAGCTTGGGGCTAGATAATGCTGTGTGAATTGTCCAGCATTATTATTTTATTTTTTATTTTATTTTAACTACCGTTGAATACGCTTTTAAAAAAATCCGTGCTAGCGGGTGCAGGGAACATCCGTGCAAATTTTGAACCTCGAAACTCTTAATAGTATCAGGGATCTCTTGATGAGTCAGTGAGTTTTCTCTAATATCATATAATATTTTCCACCAATATTTCTCTGACTTTGTAATCCCTTTGTTTACAAAAAACATATCATGATTCTAGAACCGCGTATAAGTACATATTATCTGTCGTACACGTTCTTAGAACAACGCATCAGCGCAGACCAAGTTTGCTCATTATTAAATTATCTGTTACTGGTGTCTGCATACGGTTTCGCTCACGCGCGATTTTCGTTCGCAACACTGCTTTGTTGCGAACGAAAATCCGAGGGTTCGATTTCCGCCTCGGGGCAAATGTTTGTACGAGCTGCAAATATTTGTCGGAATGGAACAAATATATCTTATATCTATACATAATATAATAATATCTTACATATAAACGGCGGGTCTAGGTGACTTATATAACAGATTTTAATGTGTTACATTTATTACACCAGACCTCTAGGTCTAGGTATTAAAAATATAAAATATCTATAGTAAAAAAGCTCTGCTTATCTTGGAGGTAGGTGAGGCTGTCTAAAGGCCCCCTATAATGAGCGCCATAGCGCTCTGTCTTCATCTATTTAAATATAAAGCATTATTTAATTATTTTTACTTACGCGGTGGGCTGACCATGGCTACGACCACTCCTCGCCACCACCCGCGCACAGCCCCCCCCCCGCATTCAGAGCAGACCACTTCGATCCTTCTAAGTTAGTTTTCTCGTTTTGTTGAGCTTTGTCAATTCTATACGTAACGAGGTACTATTTCACTGCACGTCTGCTTTTCTTGTTGAA
Source organism: Eupithecia exiguata (assembly GCA_947086465.1). NCBI lineage: Eukaryota > Metazoa > Arthropoda > Insecta > Lepidoptera > Geometridae > Eupithecia > Eupithecia exiguata. The sequence continues at coordinate 1,124,606 of OX352228.1, forward strand.
TCATCGATCAAAAATGTCCGGCTTTGCCGGCCCCCCTTAGATTCACAATGCGCACGCCACAACCTTCAGTAGCAAAAGAGATACATTTTGACATGTTAGGAAAGCTTTTCAACTAGTGTCATTTTAGCATTCAGACAAAAAGCATGGGTACAAAAAATGCAAGAATCACTCGTCCAAAGTGCTGAAAAAGGATAGAATTTCTTATTTTCAGTAAGTTTATATATATTTTTTACCCGTATATTGAGATGTGAGTCATATACTTGTGAAATCAGCATAAAATATTGTTGTTTGGTTTGCCTATGTTAAAATATTAATTTTGTTCTAAATTGATAAATGGAGAGGCTATTTCTTCTAAATTTTTTTTTCATTTATAGTATGTATTATAAAAATAAGTTTAATATTACTAGTTGATTAAATTATTTTTACTTACGCGGTGGGCTGACCATGGCTACGACCACTCCTCGCCACCACCCGCGCACAGCCCCCCCCCCCGCATTTTCAGAGACTGTGGGATGAGCCGCTATGTGAGTTGGTACGGAAAAACCTTATTAATACGTCTACCAGCTCATCAGAACGCGCTTGTTTACTTGCCGTTTCCGAGTGGGAATCAGGACTTTGGTTATATGTTTTGCCTTCTAAAAATCTAGGTACCCTTTTAGACAATAACACATTTCGGGTGGCCACCTCTTTGCGTTTAGGTTCTCCCTGTCTAGTTGCACACCGTTGCCAGTGCGGTGAAACCGTTGATAAGTTCGGTCACCATGCACTGGCATGTGTCTCTAGTGCAGGACGTGTGTCCCGTCATAGTTCAATTAATGACATCATCCGTCGGGCTTTTACCAGCGTCAGTATGGCAGCTACTCTCGAACCACGTGGCCTAATGCGAGATGATGGTAAAAGGCCTGACGGTATGACTCTGATTCCTTGGAAAATGGGTCGGCCTTTAGTTTGGGATGCCACTTGTGTAGATACCCTAGCACCTTCTCATCTTGCAGGGACATCAGTAAGGGCCGGCTCCGCAGCAACATCAGCGGAGTCCCTCAAACGGCGGAAATACGCTAATCTCGACCGAGGTTACCTATTCGAGCCGTTTGGGGTGGAAACCCTAGGTCCTTGGGGTCCTGGGGCACATGGAATATACAAAGATCTAGCAAAACTCCTAATAGAGTCCACAGGTGATCGGAATGCTGGCTTTTATTTCGGTCAACGAATTAGCATTGCCATTCAACGTGGCAATGCTGCCAGCATTCTGGGCACTTTGCCTTCTGGTGACGGCTTAGATTTTTAGAAAATAGATTTAAGTGTAAATATTAGTTGTAATTATTATTGTATTTTCTTTAGTAATAAAATGTATTCGGTATTGGAGTAATAAATTACTAGTTGATGATTTTTAAAATAATTAGTTGGCCCGCCCTAAAATTTCATTTGCGTAGACTCTCTAATAAAAGAAAGACTAGGTTCTTACCTACCTACCAGAAGTATGAATTTATAAAACGTTTATTTTTTTCCCGTAAAAAAAACTCGTGCAAAGCCGCAGACAGGAACCAGTTCTTTTTAATCTAGAGTGCCTGCCTGAAATTGTATTGTAAGTTTAAATTATTGTATGTCTGAAATGACCCTTTTGTATAAATACCTACTGTTGAGACACCAATTTATAGTTTCATCAATAAATGATTCGTTATCTTTACCTGAATTCTGTTAATTAATCCTTATAGAAAATAAACTGAGTAGGTAGGTATATAATTCTCAGGAAGGTACCTACCTACTTAAAAAATAAAATAAAATGAATTCGACTCCACCAATCTCTTGTTCCGTATGGAAAAAACTTGTGAGGCTCTGCGCAAACTGTCTGCGTCAAAACAAAACGAACCCAATTTTGAGTGACATTTTTGTAAGGCTCTAGGTATCTACGGGGGAGGCCGCGAACTCCTTATTTTTGATCGAAGTGTTGAATCAAATAAATAAAAAAATAACAAATACAAAAACCTTGCAAACAAACAAACAAATGTACCGTTCTATTGTTGTACCTATAGATTGGTACAGATCATGTGTCGGCGGGTCCAGAATGTGTCGAAGCGATAACCCTCCCACCCCGACTCACGATATAAATGGTAACAATGACTTGCTCGCGCTCAGTGCATACAGATCATTGCAAGTGGAAGAAACCTAGACAAAATGTTCGCTATCATATTGTTCGGTCTGGTGGCCGCCACCGCCGCCGCCCCGCGTTGGGCCGACCACGGCTACGACCACCCCCCGCCGCAGTGGGCTGACCACGGCCGCGACCACCCCCCACCGCGGTGGGCCCACCACGACCACCACCCGCGCCACAGCCCCTATCCTCCCGCATTCGGACCAGACCACTATGACCCCTTCTCAGACGATGTCTTCGACACCAGACGCTTCTGGGCTGGACTCGCCAACGAAATGAAGCAAATCGACGAAATGCTCGCCACCCTGAACGAACGCTTCCCTACGGCTAGCTGTGACACCAAGATCGAAGGCAACGAGTACAAGATCACGATCCCTCTATCCGGATTCCAGGAGAAGGACATCGTAGTCAAGGCTAAAGAAGGATTCCTGATGGTGCAAGCGGTGCACAAGATGGCAGAAGGTGGGGAAAGCATCTATATAGACGCGAAGACCCTACCAACTAACGTTAATGTCACTGGAACTTGGACCTTCGATCAGGGGGTTTTAAAGATCGTTTTCCCCCTCAAAGCTGGCGTTGAGGGTTCTGTTGAGGTGACCCAAAAGCCGGTTGAGAATGAAACTGAGAGGCCTTTCAAGGATAGGGAAGAAATGGACAATGATAGCGGAGAGACGGGTGATGCTGATGTTGGGCTAAGAGGAGATTTGGACAAAACCAATGCTTTCTTCACTAACGAGATCTCAAGGAGCCCCGTTGAAGCCACCACGTACTCTGTAGACCTGAAGGATGAAGTAGAGTTTGTGCCTGTCCGTCATAATAAGTAGGAACTTAATAAATAACAATACAGATATACTTGTTTATCTTATTTGAACTTTGACCTTTATGTTAAAACAAGCGATAAGTTTCTAGAAGTCTAACATATACATATATATGTATATGTATGTATGTCTGCCGAATAGGTAGTAAGATAGGTATCTAATGGATATTAATGGATTTATACAATACGAAACTCTTCTTTCACACTCAAAATAAAGCAAAAGAAACATAGACATTAATGTGAAACATAAAAGAGCAATAGGCGGCCTTATCGTTTAGAAGCGATTTCTTCCAGGCATCCTTTACTTTACGAATACTTACTTTTGAAAAATTTGCTTTAACTCACTGAAGTACTATTACCAGCGTAGTACTTATAACTCTATGCTTTACCTATGAGATTTCTGAATAAGAGATAGTTCCTACCTACCTAGTCTTTTAGTTTTTAATGCTTAGCTTTTATTTTATAGTTGTTAACTTTATATGACTCAATGTACTAGGCATAACGATTTGGAGATATCTGTAATATTATAATCTTGTTTAAATAAATAAATAAGTTATAAGAATTTTAAGTAATCTCCAAATCCAAAACAAAATATCTGATTTTGAAAATTCTGCGCCTGATAATAAGGATTATAAATAATGCATCTGCGAAAGATGATTCAAGCAGCATCGGTACTGAACTGCTACAGATGAGTTACTCAGTTTCCAAGAGTACCGAGGTAGTAGGTACCTGAATGATACTAAATGAGAATACTTTATAGGTATCTTTTTAAATTATCCAAATCGGTCCATTACTTACGAAGTTATTAAGTAATAAACATTAGGCCGTTCCTGCCGGTAAAATCAATCTACGCGGCAGCGTGTGACGTCACAGAACCTGGCGGCCTAGGCAGCTGTAGTAAGTTACTTAGTAAGTAGTAGGTGAGGTAGTAGGGACTAAATGTTTTTCGGAAATAACTTAGCTATTTTGACAAAAGGTCAAGTTTTCCTAAAATTGAATGCCATTTTTTTTCTAAAATTGAAATTTTAGAAAAAAATCACGTGGATTGAATTAGATCATTACTCCATTCTCTACATGTGTAATTGTGTACCCTGCTCATTTTTGTATCCGACCGATATTTTCGAATTAGTGAAAGTCTGTGTGAATGTTTGTTACACGTATTTACGTAGGTAACTACTTAACTTATTTAGATGAAATTTGGTTAGTTCATAGTTTAAATTCTAGAATAACACATAGGCTTATCTTATTTAAAAATATAAACCTCTGAGGGGGTTACAAAAGGGTGGTAAAGTTTCTATGGAAAATTATTATTCCTTGGTTAGATTCTCTCAAAACTCGGTTTAAATAAAATAAAAAGTGAATGGTATTTTTACTTTTATCTTATCTTGTTCCATTAAACCTACAGTTTACGAAGTACCTAACATTATTTCATCTGTGGTACAGGGTGTAATGGAGGTCAGTGACTCATCGAAAACTCATCACGAAGGGCACTCACCCCCTTCGTGAGGCGACACACCAGTCGCCGGCCCATACAACCCGACCGCTTTTTTGTTGGAAACTAAGCCGGCGGCGCGTTTCGAAGGGGACTAAAATTTTCTAGTACTTTGTATATCTACATATATTATATTCAAGGTATTATTCAAATAAATAATATAGTGCAATTTCGCCACAAGTCTCCGTAACATGAGGTCGTAACTGAAGGACTCTAGGTACAGTAGGTACAGACTCTACCACAGCAGTTTTACTTGTGTTGGGCCCGTAATAAGAAACCTTGCTCAGTCGTAGATCAGTGCTTGAGTGAAGTTTATTCCATATAAAAGCGTTACTCAAGCAAGCATAGATCGATGACTGAGCAAGATTTCATAATCCGGGCCTAACTCCAGCCTAACTCTACCTAATCAGTTTTTCTAAACTAGTATTATAAAGAGGAAAGTATTCTTTTTAATAATATCCCAAAAATTTACGATTTCGGCAGGATTCGAACCGATTCGAATTTTTTTTTGGGATATTAATAAAAAGTTTTCGTAGAAGATTTACCCAGTGCGAGTAACGCACTATAAAGCAAAAAGCTGAGGAAAGTATTGTTTTGTTTGTTTTAATGAATAGGCTTTGAAACTACTGGACCGATTTGAAAAATACTTTCACCATTAGAACCCTACTCTACATTATCCCTGATGAACATAGACGATAGAATATACAAATACCCGTGCGAATGCGGGGCGGTCTCAAAACGACAGGACAAAATTTAAAAACAAATTAAAAAAGTCTTCTTTATTGTTTAGACTAGAAGGAATGTTACAAACATACCTATCGCATTTGAACAATTTCTCTCTACTTATACAAAAATAAACAAGTCTTCTATATTTTCACTCGCAATGAAAAATGTTTACTCAAATTCCTTAACACAAGACAAACGAACAATTCACTCAAATACCTACTTAAATGCAACTTAAAGGCGGATAAATGTTTCATAGGCTTTCTATGGCTTTTCCTTTTCTGCCACTGGTTCTGATTCAACTTGTTTCTTTACTGGCCCAGTATGCACAATAGGAACTAAACGCTCGTTCGAAGCTCTGGGCGGTGCTTTCAGTGGCGCAGAAATGGACAGCACACCATCTGAAGACAGCTTCGACGTCACCATATCGGCCTCGATCCCTTCAGGCAGTGCATACCGCCTCGAGAAACTTCTGGAAATGTACCCATGTTCATCTCTTTTCTCTTCGTGCTTCGCTTCTATGACAAGAAATCCTTCAACTGTCTTCACTGAGATCTCTTCCGGAGCAAAGTGCTGAACGTCGAGGTTTACTTGGAACATGTTTTTCTCTTCCTTGATAGTGGAGCCGATGTCTCTGACCACCGCTTGCAGGTTTCTCCAGGGCCGGTAGTAGTTGTTCGCTTGTGGTTGAGGAGTCGTCGGTAGAGCGAGGATCGCTAGGTAATCGTCGGGAGTTAAGCCAAGACCGAAGTGTTGGTCAAGCAGCCGGCGAGAGTATGGACGCTGGTACTGAGGCTCGTAATCCAAGTAGAAAGCCATCTTCAATCTTCAATGGTAAATAATTCTTCAAAACGAATAAATCTTCAAATTTTCTCCCAGTTAATTGACAACTCGCGTCAAACCGCCGAAGTTATTGTATTGGTCGCTGAAGTTCACAGTTCGCTGTTCTCTTTTCAAATGAATGCAGGGAGGTTGAATGCTTGAGTATTTATTCGCCTGCGCGCCATCTAACGGCGTCGAGACATTTCTGGAATGATCGGTTAGTTCGTCATAAGTCAGGAGTTGACAACATTTTTGAGCAATGTTATCCAAATTCTATTTAAATAAACCTTAAAATTTAATAATGAGTCAAACAAATAATTGATTAATTAATGATGCGATATTTAAGTAATTAAATAAGTTACAATTAAATGTTTTTTTACAATAACGAGGTATAATTCATAATTTTCAATTCTCTCCCTTACTCATGCTCATATTTTCACTAGGACAAAGTATAATGCTACTGCTCCACCTGCGTCTTAATGCATAAATTACCATATTAATTCGGTGTTACGTAGATGTGGCCAACATTTTAACGTGTTAATTTACTAACAGAATTAATTACTGTAGACTACATACAAAAGTAGTGTTCCCTGTGATACGTAGAATTTTCGCTCACCGAGTTCGCAGACGATGTATCTCTAAAAAATTAAATCTTTCATTTTTTTCTTTTTACTAAAGTGCATAATTACTTTCAACCTTGTTGTGCGGTTAACGCATTAGTTCACAAGGAATTACAGCTTGATGGCGTTTTTTTTCTTGAGTAAATGTAGCCAATGTGCATTTTTACGCCTAAGTTAACGTGTAGTTGGACATTAACACTAACGTCAATGCTAAATCAGAATGGAGTAGTAGCATAACAGACAACATCTGTTTTAGTATAGACTAAGATAAAGTGTTACGAGTGAAAACAAAAACGTACGCGATAAAAAAAAATATGAATCAAAGAAACATGAATCCATTTAAATTACGTGGTACTCTACCTTGTAGTGGTTGATAGTGACTATGTAGAGCGCCAAGTTTTATCACATAACTATATCCGATAAAACTAGTATGTAAAAAAGCTGATTTTGGTAACTATTCATAACATCATTTCACTAAGTATCAAATGTATACCTTGATTATTATCAATATTATCACAGTAAAGTCAAACTATTATTATAGTCGATTATTATAAACGTCGAGTATTATCCAAAAATCAAAATGTTTAGCAACCCTGCAAAAACGCTACCTGGTGGCGAGTAGCGAGACTAAGCTTCGAGGACATTCTAGAATGTTATTGTTCAGAAGCTGCTCAACATTTTAGTTGTGTGCTATTCAACAAGAGATGGCGCTAGTATGTACTATTTAAAGTTAAATCATCTATTATTTTGTTTTGAATGAAAAGGAATTCTAGAAGAAAGTACCTAGGTTACATGTACTTTTATAACTAGGCACCTATAATGTGTTCTTACTGAATTTTGTAAATAACTCTCTTACAAATTCGTTTGGAAATCTTACTTAACTAGTAATCGTAGGTATGATGATAGGACGAGAAGATACCTATGGGTAGTAATCAACGAACGAAAAATATTTCAGTCGGACGGTTGTTATGTTTTCATTTTACAGCTATTTTTAGACCAAACTTAACCTAAAACTTAAAACTCCTACGCTAATTTTGTTATCGTTTGGCGGGCTCTACCGTCCACTATTTATCTCTTTCTGTCACGCGCGGCCTCACATGCTTCTATCTCTTTTCGTCGAAACGTCTACGCGTTCATTCTTACATCAGTCATTCGCCTTTCATTATCAACAACACTTGTGTGTCAAGCCCTGTCAAGCCAAATGTTTTAGTGTAAAATAAAGTTTTTGTTTACAAACATGGCTCCGACGTCTAATCTGGGTCGGGGCAAGCCACTCAAGAACCAAACCAAAGAGGTTTTGCAGAAAATATACAGATATTTTGAGAGTGAGATCGAGCGGGACCCGAACTCTACGGTCACGGCCGGACAGCTCGTCGCGCACGCGACCGGCGTATCGATCTATGCACTCCGGCGGCTCGTCAACGAGAAACAAAACGTCACAGTGAAAACAGAAACCGGCACGACGACGACGCGGCGACGCTGCAAGAAGAACATCGTCGCTAACGACTACGACGCACAGGCCATGCGCAGGATCATCCATAGCTTTTACACCAAAGACGAAGAATTTCCGATCATGAAGGACTTGTACCTAATTCTAAAAGGTGACCTTGACTACCAAGGTTCATTGTGCACACTAAGACGACACGTTGACAAACTCGGCTTTAAATGGATAGAAAAAGCGGACAACAATAGCATCTTGATCGAGAAACACGACGTCAGGTATGCGAGAATACAATACTTGACTAAAATCGAAGGGTACCGCGCGCAGGGGCGCAACATTGTTTACACCGGCGAAATGGTAATCGAGAGCAGTCGGACCGCATCCAAACCCAAGCCAGATGGCAGCTCCACGATCCTTAGACAACCGGCAAAAAAGAAAGTTGTAATATTATTAGCAGGGGATCAGAACGGAATCCTCAAAAACACGCTGTTTATGTTCGACGGAAACAAAAAAGACATGAAGGAAGAGACTGAGTACAAACGAGAGTATTTCGAACAGTACGAGAAGTGGTACAAAATATTTGTGCTGCCGAACTTGAAGCCCGGCAGTATTGTGGTAGTGGACGGAGCGTCGCCATTCAACAACAGGCTGTCGAATCCGACGCCGCACTCCAATTCCAGGAAGCGAGAGATGATGGACTATTTGACTGCGAGAAACGTGCCTTATTCTGTAGATATGTACAAGTCACAACTGTACCAACTAGTGGTAATGAATAAAGATAAGTGTGGGGATTACAAGACGGACGCTTATCTTAGAGATCACGGTCACACAGTGCTGAGACTGCCTCCGCACCATCCGGATTTGAATCCCATAAAAACAGTGCTGTCATCGGTCCCAAACTACGTCGGGAAGGACATTATAAACTTCACTGTGGACAGTGTGATGAAGATAGCGAAAGAGAAAATATACTCTTTGGAACTAGAAGACTGGATTTTGGGCAGCAGGACAGCAGAGGCTGAAGAAAATAACCTGAAAGCGATTGATAAAATAATCGACGAGATTTCAGAGAAGACGTTCATGATTTACGATGAGGAGGACGATGATAGTGATGATTATGACAACGGCTCGGATCAGGACTCTATGGAAATGGACAGTGATTAGCGTGTGAACCAAAGACAAATTTGTTATGCTAGGTTGAGAATGGGGTGGATTCTAACCTTGACATTGAATGTTTTAAATATAACAGGCAGGGATACTGAGCTTTGAGTTTACGCACAAGTATGTTCCTGCCGTGAAACAGACCGTAATCGACCCCCCTGCGCCGCCGGTCGTTTAACATCTGTGCCGTTTAGTATTATTATCAGCAAAGCTGACTCTTTTTTTTATTATTCTTGGCAAGAACATTCTCCCCTCGATAAAGTTACATCCAAAATGTTATAGTTCAGTTGATTCCTTCAAGGATTTACGTATAGACCAAATGCTTTGTTAGCTAACTTTAGAATTTAATTAATTGGTAGATTGTAAGTGTTAGTATTAATGTTAATGATGGAAATAATATACAAAAAAAATTAAGACTTCAAGGTGCCCAAAAATATAGATATTTACGTACTTATACCTACTACTGCATTCTAAAATGATGAATAAAGATTCCATATTCTCGTGTTACATGTTTGTATTCGTTTTAGCCAACCTTAGCCAATCTAGTCTTTTTAGGGTTCCGTACCTCAAAAGGAATAAAGGAACCCTTAAGGATCACTTTGTTGTCTGTTCGTCTGTCAACGCTCTTTTCTCAGAAACGCGTGGAGGTATCGAGTTGAAATTCACATCGTATACATACTCAGGTTCGTAACGTAACCTCTTGGAGCCGCGATATAAATCAAACTGAAGTAAGGTTTTGTGGTACAAGTAAGGGAAAAAATCCGAAAACCGTAAATTTCTTGTAATTCACAAAAAAAAATGATTCTCGCTATGGATGGACAAAAAATGTATAGGGTACTTCCCGTTGACCTAGAAATATAATATTTGGTGAGAAACAAGGTCTTTTAACTATACAATTATACGGAGCCCTCGTTGCGCGAGTCTGACTTGACGTTTACATTTTTTGACAATTATTACTTAATCAATAGCTAGACCAAGTCTAGTCTAGCTATTGATCAGAAAAGTGGGAGGAGGAAAGGGAGGTTTTTGCCCTGCAGTGGAATCCTATAGGCTCATAAATATAATGAATAATAATAATAAATATTACGCGATAACCTCATTTGTAAAATGAGTAGAAAATACCAACGCGACGTAAGAATTGCTTTCACAAACAACAAGAATAACTGGGTTCATTGTAATTTCCTTTCATAAATATTGTTATTGTACATTGTACCTAAGTGTAGAGGGACAATAGAATGGATCGAGATCACAAAGTGGCTCCAATTCAATAATGACCATCATTTAAAACAAAACGTATATGCGGCCATTTATGCCTTAGTAGATTTAAATAATGAGGTAAATTTACTTACCTCGAAAAAAGCTAATAATAATAATCATTTATTCAGAACATTTTACATATGGATTGATGCTTATTGAAACGATAACACTACCGAAGCTTAAAAAACTGTGTGGTAGTGACAACGCCCAACTCCTAGATTCCTGAATAACAACAAAAAATAGTAATCACTAGCTAATATTAAAAGCTACTTATTTATTAATCTATTATTGGTTTATATTGCTGCACAAATTCACATAGCACATTAAATTTTTATTATTAAAACCTAGTCATAACAACAACGGGCTAACGCACAAAGTAGCATATAGTGCTTCCCTTTAGGTAGTACCTACTATGAATTCAAAATTCATCGTAATAATAATTATTCACAGATAAGTATTTTGGAAGGAAAAATGTTTCTCTGACTTCAAAGAAATGTTCAGTGCAAACATTCTAAATACACGACACAACAAGAACATAATATTTATATTAAAGCTCTTGCATTACATCAGAACTATAAATAAACACCTACCTACTTACCTAAATCGATTAAAGATATACCTAGCTATCAATAATAATAAAACCTGTCAAGGGTTCCATACCATCGTACCTACATAACTATTTGGCAAAAGTAACCCTAAAACAATGATTTAAAAAAAAGCCATCATGACGCGGTCACCCATCCAAGTAGGTAGGTACTGGCCACCGCGCCGCCGCGCGCCGCGCCGAAGCGTTCTCCCCGATCCCGACTTATTTTAACTTGTTATTAGTTATAATTTTAATTTTAGGTGAGTTATGTTGTGTAACATTTTTTATTCTATACCTACAACACGCAGAAATAAACCTCGCACCTGCGTGGAATGTGCTTCCCTTGCAGCGAGGGCGTCTTGTACTACCTAGCAAGTAGGTGTCCTAGACACGATCCTAGACGTAACGAATTAAAGATAACTCTGTAATGTTTATCTGGTTTTAATAAACGAATAAAATTGATAGGGTACCGTTTTCAACCTTTTGGTATGGTAGTATAAAATAAAAACAATCCCTAATTGTTTAGATTACTTATTTATTAAATGATAAGAAAGATACATATTTACAAATCATTAATGCACTTAATGATACAAATTAGAACCAGTCCAAACAAAATCAGTCTTTACAAAATGAGGTGGGCACCAATAGCCAACTGATTCACTTTTCCGAAGATGTTTCCTCCATAGGTTCAGCGGCATTAGTGCTGATCTGCTTTTTAATAGGCCCAGTCTTCGTGATAGGTACAATCTTCTCACCGGTGGACGGCAAAGCCAAGACTTTCGGCGCTGTCACAGTCAAAACACCATCGGAAGACAGTTTCGACTCCACAGTATCAGGTAAGCATCCTTTAGGCAGAGAATACTTCCGTATAAACTGCCTCGAGATGTAGCCGTGATCGTCACGCTTTTCCTCGTGCTTTCCTTCGATCAAAACTTGTCCGTCAACGACTTTGACGTTTATTTCTTCAGGCGCGAAGTGCTGGACGTCCACACTGACTTGGAACTTGTCTTCGTCGTTTGCCGGTGAGATTGACGTGTCGTTCATTCTGAGTTGATTCATTGCTTCAGAGAGATGCTGGAAGTTGTCCCAGTGGTTGAAGAAAGGGCTGAATACCCCTCTGCGGCAAGGATGGTCTCTGAAGAAATCTCTCTCCATAAGTCCAAAAGGACGACGGTCGACGTCGATCAAAAATGGCAGCAGTGACATTTTTTCGTTAGATTTAACTCACTCACACTTAATAAATTGGTTAAGTAATTTGCCGGTTCAGGCGCTTCTTTGTGGTTTTAGCTCACGAGTTTACTGAATAGAATGACGCACGCAATCGCGCGCTCTCCCGTATTTATACCGCAGTTGGCTATAGCGCCACCTCTGTATATTGACTTGTACTTGATAAAGATGTTTGGAGAACATTCTGGGAGCGAGCGTGGTTCGAGACATTTCTAGAAATTTAAGCTCTATCACTGCCATCTAGCGGGGAATAGCGACACCGCATATTGCCGGGTGCTGTTGTTTCTTTTAGAAGTAACCAGATGGCGCTTTGAACAAATAGTATAATGTAGAGTCTAGAATTTATGGTATTGATTTATGTTAGCGCAAGGCTGGACGGTTTACCTTTGTTGGAGTTTAGTAAGGTCTAAGGTACCTACATAGTTATCGAAGGTTCCCATCAGGTGGGCCGCACGCCTGTTTGCCACCTTGGTGGTATAAAAAAAACATAGTCGTAGGTTTGTGGTAGAGGCAGCTACTTCTCTAATAAACAAAATTTGTAAACCGTAGGAACGTCGGCTTTTCCCTCCGAGTCTAAAGTGAGACTGAAACCTTTTGCGGTTTTAGGTCAATAATTCGAACAATAGGCCAGTATAAAATATTTAATTAAGAAGGTAATTAAATCCACCATAACGGGTATTTTACGTGCATCTCTATTGTATTTAGGGTTCCGTACCCAAAGGGTAAAAACGGGACCCTATTATTAAGACTTCGCTGTCCGTCTGTCACCAGGCTGTATTTCATGAACCATGATAGTTAGACAGTTGAAATTTTCACAGATGATTTGTATTTCTGTTGCCGCTATAACAACTAAAAAACAGAATAAAATAAATATTTAAGGGGACTCCCATACAACAAACGTGATTTTTTTGCCGTTTTTATAGGTAATGGTACGGAACCCTTCCTGCGAGAGTCCGACTCGGCCGGTTTTATACTATAACGTCGTCGTCGTTTCGACCGCGCTACAGCTTTAGGTACCTACTTAAATACCCAACCCACTCTACGTTTTGTATAAAATACATCATCATCAGCCTCTATTAGTCCATTAGTCCTATCATTAGTCATTAGTATATCGGAGGAGGTTTTTCCGCGGAATTGTTACTAAATATTTTCATCCTTATATTTTGCAATGGATTTCCGCAAAGTAACGCCTGAATCAGGGACGAGTAAATGAAATTTTACTCGTCCCTGGCCTGAATCTATTATTTACCATTAGTCCTATTAAAATAAATATATTTTAAGTGATGTCAAAAGTTAAATTAAGTAGGTATTTGTAATGTAGAATGTACGCCCACTATTATAAGTTGTACTTACGTTTATAATCTAGGTCCAAGTACCGACTCGGGGATCAGAGGGACACGGCACATCTCATACAATGGACGTGCATTGGTTACTTCTCACATTTATTGCTCTGTAAGTTCATTTAACTCATTTATTCGATAAGCTTATTATTTTTCTGTTTATCAAAGGATTTTGCACTTTACCTTCTTGGTAGAGACTTACTCAGTGCATGTTCAGGTCCAATTTCAGTGTTTGCTGCCAAAACTAAGATCAACAAACCAAGGTCAGCTTGATCCAGTTCAAATCTCGTATTCCTATTGTGACATTGACATGACAGCTCTTGAAATCAGTTTAGCGTTGGAGCCGGATTCATTTTATTTATTAAATTTAGGGGATTTTTCAGCACATAAATAAAATACATAATTATTATGAGTTGTGAAAAGCAATGTGTAATAACGGGTGACTATTATGAAGTTCCCTCATAAAGAAACAAATAACAATAGCAAAAAACACAAATAATAATTAATAATGTCGGTAAAATGCGCTGGACTCGGTTATCGCTTAAAACGTATGGCTGTTCCCTTGCTGTTCTCATTATTCGACTCCCGATAAATTATTGTAATCATTTATTGGATCAGTTGAGCTACCTGTAGATTGTTTGCAACAGTCTGCAGTTAGCTCAATTGTTTCAATTGTAAATACTATTTTTAATTTAGTTCTATTATTTGATTGTAATTTTCTTTGTTAATAATGTATTAAATAATAAATAAATAATGCTGGACAATTCACACAGCATTATCTAGTCCCAAGATAAGCAGAGCTTTTGTTACGGGTACTCGATAACTGTTAATACATAATACAATACAATTACAAAACACAGATACCTAATTTTTTTTATTATACATAGAAAACGACCAGAACTGAAATATCTGCAGATCGTACAAACATTTATCCCAAGGCGGGAATCGAACCCGCAACCTCATGCGTTGCAGGCGGACGTTCGCCCACCACGCCACAGAGGTCGTCATTATACCAAAACAGTGTCTGCAACAGTAGTATACAGAAAATCTAGGTAACAAAGGCAAACATTATCCCTAACTGCATTGGTTTTTCCATAGATTTCCGCTATGATTTTATTAGGAAGAGTCCTTGCATAACAAATAGATTAAGAATTGCAATACGATAAATTATTTGTTTGTTTACAGCCTGATTTACTTCGTCTCATGTCCTTCAGGAAATAAATAACCTTTCTATATTTAACACAATGACTCACAGTACACTAACAGTAGTTATCCCAGCCAACAACAAAAATAATCTAACCTACTGTTCTTTGTTTTGTTCGGTCGATGACTCTTCGATATACTTGTACTACGACTCTACAACTCACTCTCTCTCTCTACTAAGAATTTTTGGAATATTGATTAACATGTTGTGTCATGTGTTTTAATCTGTCATAATGTGTTAGCTGTAACTGCCTATATTTGAGGGGTCACAATCACAACTGGCGATGCCGTATGCAGATAAGCACATACCCTGGCGGGTATGTGCTCGCTGATAAAATGCCACTTAAACACTTACGCGATGTATCCACCATGCAAGACAATACGAGTTTACATCGTTCGGGTAAACAACATGACAAAGTTATAGGGTTCGGAAACACTAATTGCTAATTTAATTATGATTGTCTGAATTTAGAGTACCTTCGTACTTACTCTAGCAACTATACATACTTACTACCGTGTTATCGTTACTTACCGTGTTTATTTACTTGTTATTTTGTTAAAAATTTTCGTAGATATTGGTAAATTACCATAACACCTAGATTTTGACGACTTGTTGTGGTTGATTGTGCGTGCAAATCGCCAATATCTCTTCGCGACACAAACTTTTGTTAATTTTATTTCATTTTGATATTTAAAATGTGCTCGGGCAAATAAAACATAATAGAACATGTGATTATAACAAAAACAGTGTTTTTTTATTATTCGAATAATATTCGAAAAAGTCGAATAGGTAGTACCGGAAACAAATCGAATATTGAAATATCATAATTTTCGAATATTTGCAAGCCCTAACCTCAATACATAAACTTAGAACGACACTAAATTCTTTACTTTACGTTCGAAAGTGTGAACGTAAAGTAAAGAATTAAGTGTCGTTCTACGATTGTCCACGACGACGCACATCAGCTGGCATTCTGCATTCTTGCACACCTGCTGCGGCCCACCCCAGGGGTGGTGGGTGCGGTGCGTTCCACAGGGCATGTGGGTCGCACCGCAGAGATTGCGTTAGCGTTAAGACTTACCTGGTCTGTGGACTTATTTAATGGCATTAACAGAGTACAGTATTTTACCACGGCGTTTTCAGAGTACAGGGTGCCCCGGAGGGTCCAGTGTGCTTCAACAAAAGGTTCGCTTTTGGAGTCGCCACGGCTTCCTACCAGATTGAAGGCGCGTGGAATACCTCAGGTAACATTATAATTTTAAGAGATAATTAATAAAACATGCAAACTGGTATACATAAGTTCCTTTTGATATTATGGGATGTTTCCAAATTAGTGCACAATACTAAAAGCGGTTATTTGCTACAAAAGATTAATATAGTAGATTGTTTTACAAGGGACTAAACCATCCCATTATATACGAGGTTGTTATACTCCCGAGCGTAGCGAGGGAGGATGACAAGACCGAGTTATAATGGGTGGTTTTGGCCCGAGTAAAACACTCTACTTTTCACTTCGATTGCGAGAAAATAAAACAATTCAAAATTAGACAATTTTCAGAAATTTTATTAAAAATTAAATGTGCAGTTAGAGCAATTTTGAATGTTTAGTGATATGTTTTTCCCGGGCAATTTTATTTCGGTTCTCTGTGATTGGGATGTGTGTGTAATATTTTGAGTTGATTGTTGTGGAGTAAAAGTTGGAGAGACTCGACTCATGCTTGAGTTTCGTGCATTATTAAGATCTGAGTGCGGCTTCAGCTGAGTTGACATATTCATCCAAACGTTGAAACATTAGTGGGACGTAACTCCTGATAGGCTTTAACTATATTAAGGTATTCTCCACTGATGACAAATTTACGCTCTTTGTTTGTTTTCGTGTTCGGCAGACTCACAGCTTGTAGGTTTGTATCCGTTTCTACGTCTTCTAGCGTTATATTAGCAAGCTCTATTCCTCTGCATGCACCGCTGATTCCATAAATTAAAGCAACCTGTTGAACAAAAAAATAAGTGTGTTATTAATCGTAATAACCTAGGTACATAATTTAGGTATGTAGGTAGGTATCTATTTATTTAGTTTGAGTTGAGTACATAAGTAGTAGGTTACCTTTGTTGCCAAGTATTGTTTATTTGGAGCGTTATTTAAAAATGTTTCGATTTCTTGTGTCGTCAAGACTTTAGATTTTTTTGCCTTGTATCCAGTGGACAATTTCTTCAGTAAAGCCGTTAAATTTACATATTTTTTAATATCGACGTCGTGTCTCGTTTGTAAGGTCATTCTTAACATTGAATATGTGCTCCAAAGAGTCGACGATTTGAATTTTTTCGATAATTCATCAAAATAAGTGAGAAAAACCCCTTCTGTAAAAGAATCCACACGTTTCTCATCTCTCCATTTCATAAAATTTTCGTAACTCTTTAAATATATTCCACGTGATTTTGTCGGCAACAGATTCATAATTATTTCTTTGCCCTTTTCTTCCATTTGCATATTAGCATCTTCACTATCACTTGATGACATTTTTCACGTTCACAATTTGGAAGTAAAAGTCAGGAAGTTAAACGTAAAAGTTTGTGATTTGGAATGAAGAAAATTCTAGAGATTTAGCGCCAATACCATCTTTTTTTTTAAATCTCTATTTAACCCGCAACGAAAGAGTTCGCATTCTACCGTGAAGGGAAGAATCAACCTTCATAAAACATCACCAAGACGGTTCTATTTTCAAAAAAAAGGTTGACGGAGCACCAAGAAGTCGAGTTTTTATGTAAGAGAACGAATGCTTTGTACTGGCTGATGATTTTAGACAAAAATTAAAAAGAAAAATTACTTTTTAGCCCGAGGGATTAAACTCGAGTTTTAGGCCTGCTAAGCTACACTATTATGATACACTTTTCGAGCAAGAGAAGTGAAAACAATATTATAAAGAGAAAGAGAGAAAGAATACTTTTGTCTTGGTTTGTTCACTGATTAATAATCTGTTCAAGCAGGTGAATAACCTCCTTCAGTGTTGTGCACTATTTTAAAAGCACCCTGTATAAACGTAAGAATATCCGGCAACCTATTCAATCTAGATTTGATTTTATACTAGCAGCGCCAGGCGGTTTCACCCGCGTAGTTCCCGCTCCCTGAAAAGTAAGCTTTCTAATGGTGAAAGAATTTTGTAAATAGGTCGAGTAGTTTCGGAGTCTATTTATTTTATTACAAACAAATATTTGTGTTATTTTAATTCTATTATTTATTTTTAATGAATGATAATAAAACTAAATATTCTGTGAATATTTCAAACGTCTACCGTTTTTCCGTTTTCAATATCGAGCAAAACCAAGCAAAAAAATCACGTTTGTTGTGTTGGAGCCCCCTTAAATATCTTTTTTATTCTGTTTTTTGTATTTGTTGTTTTAGCGGCAACAGAAATACATCATCCTTAAAAATTTCAACTGTCAAACTACCACGGTTCATGAGATACAGCCTGATGACAGACGAACAGGAGTCTTGGAAATAGGATCCCGTTTTACGCTTTGGGTACGGAACCCTAAAAAGAAACCCTTTATGATCACTTTGTTGTCCGTCTGTCAAACCTCTTTTCTCAGAAACGCGTGGAGGTATGTAATGGAATCTAGGAATCACCCTCTTTCGGATTAGTACTAGGTTCGATAAATACCCACATACAGGATTGAATGTACATTGTACAGTCTGTAGTCGCTGGTAACAAAATGTTGCATACTTAATACCACTTATTTATTTCCCAGGTAAAGGTGAAAGCATCTGGGACCGCTACACGCACAGCCACCCGGAGCGTGTGTTCGACCACACCTCAGGCGACGACGCGGATGACTCCTACCATCATTACGCTGACGACGTGGGCCTGCTGGTGGAGCTAGGGGTGGACTTCTACCGGTTCTCGGTGTCCTGGACCAGGATCCTGCCTGATGGGGTTAGCATGTGAGTTTACAGTCTATTTAAAACACTCTGCAAAGTAACTATGACGAGATTTTAACTACAATTTATAATGAATAGATGATAACTTGATAACTATAAGAGTGCAATTTCGACTTAGTGCTGTGTTAACCTGGGTGTGCCATAATTTAACAAAGTACTTATTCGAAACTTATTCTCACGTCATCGAAACCATATTTTACCTCTCTCACTCTGTTCCAGCAACATCAACCCCGACGGCGTAAAGTACTACAACAACCTGCTAGACGAGCTCGAACGGAAGAAAATCATCCCCATCGTCACCATGTACCACTGGGACCTCCCTCAGAGTCTGCAGGAACTGGGCGGATGGACCAACCCGCTGGTCGTCGACTACTTTGTACAGTATGCTAGGGTGGGTGCTACTTTAGATCCAATCCAGTAGAAAGCAAGGCGAGTCAAGTGGGTACCTCACCGTGACTTGAAAGAGCCATCAAAGTTTGTAGTTATTCTTGTCGAGGCCGCTTCTCCACTTTATCTAGTAGTTCTTGGTAAGTCACTGCTTCGACTCTGGCCCAGAGTTTCTGAGTTTCTAGTCCATGGCCAGTCTTCCCTGGTTTATTTGTCACAGGCGTAGAAAAACATTAACTCCCGAATTTCAGATGCATATCAGATTTGAACATGTCTGATCTCAAGTGTTTTTTGCATATTTTCTTTTTATTGCATACCGTCAAATATAGCGGCTTGAGAAGTCCTCAAATCTGAGTATTCTAATATTAGACATTTAATAGGATACCTGGGTACCACCTAAATTGATTGAAATTCATAATTCAAAATTCAAAGTGCTTTATTTCCTTTAGACCTTACAGGACTCTTGGACACGTCACAAAACTCAGATTACATACTAACATAAACTAGGAAATAAAGTGATCACTTTGATTTTTTTGTCCACTTCAATCTTTTTAGAGTAAAGTAAAGAAGCGAACAAGAAACCTTTACCTTGTTAGAATGTTAGTTTTTGAGTTGGAGCAAAACTCATCCCGAGCTTTTTTATCCTCTAGATATAATCTGATATTTTATAGTAGGCCTTTTTACAAAGGATGTGTTTAACAATTTGTTTGAATTTATTTATTGACAATTTTTGCAACTCACTTGGAGTTTTGTTGTAGAAAGAATTGAAGAAAAGGGCAGAATACTTAAGGGCAACAAGATGAACTATAATACGTTAGTAGCTGAACCCGCATCCTGCCTTTGACCCGCAGAGATACGATAGACTATTTCACCTCTAACGTCCCTTCAACCTCCCCGCAGGTCCTCTTCGACACATTCGGACACCGAGTCAGTACCTGGACGACCTTCAACGAGCCAGGGTCCTTCTGCGGCGCCGGCTACGGAGGCGACGATGCCCCTGGAGGCCGCTCCAGCGGGTTTGAAGACTACATGTGTACGCATAACGTGCTGCTCGCGCATGGACGGGTATATGACTTGTATCAGAGGGAGTATAGGAGGAAACAGTTAGGTAAGCAATCAATCTGGTGTTTGGTGGAGAGTTAGACAAACTGGTGTGCTTAAATATCTATTTTATTCTATTTTTTAGTTTTTATTTCTTATAGCGACAACAGAAATACATCATCTGTGAAGAGTCTTAGTAATAGGGTCCCGTTCTACTCTTTGGGTACGGAACCCTAAAAATTATAAAAAGAAAATGATAAAGTAAAATCCCAACCCTCAGGGTGAGACCACTTTTTCCGTATACTAAAGTTTTTATGTGGTATCTACTGTATTATAAAGTTTGAATGTCCAAATTGGCATTGCGAGTAGATGCCTTCCCTGTCTTATCTACCAACTTCCGTTTCAGGCTACATAGGCATAACTCTTGATGTCAACTGGATGGAGCCGAACTCTACGTCCGATGCAGATAAAGCAGCCGCCGAAACTGCTCTTCAGTTTACCGTAAGTCTTGTTACAAACGTTACAGTATTTTTTCCGTTTATTGCATGAAGCTGTTTTTATGAGGGTTTTTTATTTACTTTGAACATAGAACACGATATTTGTTTACATTTTTGGTACATATTGTAATGTATTATTTTTTTCTTAATAATCCTTATTCAATATCCCTACACAAATTAAAATAAAATTCAAAATTACACTGTCAATAAAATAATATAAAATGAATTAGGTCACAAATGCAAATTATTAGAACAAACTAACATCCGATCGGGCATCATCCCTACAGACACCTCCTCCTCAGCAGCCTATTGGTCCAGTGCTGAACGCAGGCCTCCCCTTGATAATCGCCTTATTGGCTCACCCTTAGACTGGTGCAACACATTTAGCAAAATGTGTCCACATGGGAGACAGACAAGGATCCGCCACGGTTTTTAGGATGTTGTTGTGACTGGCCTTCGTCCTGCTCATCAGAGATGCTGTTTTCTTTCGAGTGATGGCGTGGAAACCATCAGTTCGATATTGAGCAAACATCTCTGAGGCGCTACAAAAACGAGGGAGTCTCAGCAGCATCCTAAAAGTATTTTTTATACTCTAGACATGTAGGGCCTCTGACGATATTTTGGTATTGTTAATAGATTACCCGTTTACAGGCTCAACTTTCACTTCGTCAGAGCAACGGGCAAATCTACGGGTCAATATGTTGCCTCGAACCGCCAAAGCCCTACGTGCCCTTTCTATGTCTACATTATCCATAAGATCGTCGGTAAGGAAATGCCCTGAGTACTTATTTAAATTGAGTGACTCACTTGATGTTGGCACCATTAAGTTTAAGTCGCGATGGTTCTCTGGGGTTCTTACCGGCGCGGCGCGCGGCGGCCCCAAAAACTGTGTATTCGCATTTTTTCACGTTGTGTGTGAGGCCGTGCGATGCATTCGTAAACTTCACCATCTTCTCGATTGATCCCGCAGTCGAGCCCAGCAGCACGATGTCGTCCGCGTAGCCGATGTTGTTTACAATAACATCATCCTCGCAACACCCGACATACATGCTGTTGAGCTCGGCTATGAAGTCATTGACGTACAAATTGAAGAGCTTAGGAGACATTAGCCGTCCCTGCCTCACCCGCACTCCAACCCGTACCTTTAGCGAATGTTGTGCTGTGCATGCCTGTAGAAGCACACATTCTATACTAAAAAAGTTTATGATTATGTTAATTGTTATTGTTTATTATGTGTACCTATTGTTGCTATTGCTATATAAATAAATTTATAAATAAAAACCCGTACTTACATAATGTCTCCAAGTTGCAATAACAGAACTCCTTTGTTTTTAGTTTGGCTGGTTCGCGCACCCTATCTTCACCAAAGCTGGCGACTACCCTCCCATCATGAGGCAGAGAATAGACTTCATCTCCCGACAACAAGGTTTCCCTCGTTCCCGACTGCCGAGGTTCACCAATGCGGAGGTGCAACTTATTAAGGTACCTATGTAATGTACCTACTTAGAAATAACGAAATCAGATAGGTAGTTTTAAGACAAATTCCGGATTGATACCCCAGGAGAGATAAACTTCCGAAAATAGCAATTACATTTTGATAGGCTAACTTTGTAACCAGAAGCTAGATGATACGCGTAATTTGGAACCCACGCACTACCTACGCAATGCTGATTGCGGTTTTTCAGAACTCTATCCGAACTTTTATTTTTAATTTCCATTTTGGTATTTTTTACGTAAACAACAAGACCTGATGAAGTTAAATGTATGATTCACAGCGTAGCCTTTGATAGTAGGTAGGTATCAACCTAAGTAGGTAATTTGTGCTAAAGCTCCTGGACAAATGAACCTTTGTCAAAGTTTGATGGGTTTGACGATTCAGCCTTTCTCATGTTATTCAACTCATATACTCTATGATCGTCCCCAGGGTTCGTTCGACTTCCTGGGCGTAAATCACTACACGTCCCGCGTGGTGGCACAAGGCAGCGGTCGGTTCAGCAAGCATCCGTCGTTCTACGACGATGTCGGAGTCAAGGTGTGGCAGAGGGACGAATGGCCGAGAAGCAACTCTACCTGGCTGCGAGTAAGAACTATTATTATAAGCTGTGATTATAATTATTTTTTGTAAAAGACAATTTTTTACCCTTTTCTGCTTAAAACTGAAATTTCGCGGTGCAGGGTGATGTCAACCGAGACTAACTAACCGAAAAGTTAGATTAGTCGCCACCAAGACCTAGCTTTAAAAAAAAAATGTAGTGCCTACAAAGGGTTCATGTTGAGCTTTAACCTATTTGTAAGATGTAGGTACGTATGTAACAATTTGTAGGTACTTTTACTCTACTTTTAAGTTTTTATTGCGTAAGTATACTCACTTACGCTTATTTTTATGATTCCTCAACTCACACAAGTTGGGACGAGTTGGATGGTGTGAATTGACGAATGACTCATAAAAACTTGGAACTTGAAAAAAAAGGATCAATCAAATTTTTTCCAAATGTTTCATATCGTATAGTCCGGTTGGTCAATTTACAAAGTATTCACGAGTATACCTACCCTATCTATCACTGGTACAGACGATCATCGACGCTCTAACGGAACTTTGAAATAAACAATGTTATCTTTTATAATTGCAGATAGTCCCCTGGGGCTTCCGCAAAGCCCTCAACTGGCTGCGCACCACCTACGACAATCCACTGATGCTGATCACAGAGAACGGAGTGTCCTCACCCCCTGGCCTCCACGACACCAAGCGCGTGCAGTACATCGCGACCTACCTGAAGGCTTTGCACGACGCAGTGCAAGACGGGTGCAATGTCGTCGGGTACACGTACTGGAGCTTGATTGATAACTTTGAGTGGATGAGAGGCTTCTCGTAAGTTATTTGGTTTTTATAAATATACTAGTTTCTTCCCGCGGCTTTTCACGCTCTTTTCTGGAAGCAACAGTTGCCTAGTCAGTCCCCAGGATACCGTCTATACAACAAAGCCGTTTTGTGACGTTACTTCCTCGTAGTATGAACTCAAATCATGCAAAGTTTCATTTGAATCCATCCAGTACCTAGTTTCGGCGTGATGCTCAGCCAAGAAACAGACAGACAGACATTAAAGAAAGCAATTACAGTTTTGGCTTCAGTGTCGATATTAGAATGATCTCCAAAAAGAACTTTCAAAATATCTCCAATGAACACAACAATACAGAATTAGACCTGTTAGTTTTATTATAAGTAATAGATAATAAAAATTGCCTTAAACATTTTGTATGCAATATGCAAGTTCATGATGTTTTTTTTTTGTTCAATATCACAAGCGTTCGATTTATAATAAATATAAATCAAACTCATTGACGACATTTTTGTAGGTGATTATTACAAACTTACTACTCCGTGTTTTCAAGCGTGTACCTACCGTGTACCTACTTATTTATGTTTCGTAAGGACACAAAAGCTGCCTGTATGTCGTTTTTCTTCGCTCTACTCGTTATTGTACGCATAGGACACAAATCGAATTTTCCTTGTTTCAGAGAACGATTCGGCCTGTATGAAGTGGACTATAAATCTCCAAAGAAAACTCGAACTTCGCGTCTTTCTGCGAAGTTCTTCGCGCAAGTGGCAAAGACGAAATGCATTCCGGAAGACTATCTCAACCTTATGTATGCTAAGAATAACGTTTAAATTAGTGTGCCGTGTATAATACTAGTAGTAGATAGGTACATAAGAACTGAATTTAGAAAGCTAAACAATGTAATCTCAATAAAAACAAATAAATTGACAAATAACATTTTATTATTCAATCCATTTACAATAAAACTTATATAACTAACTTATTGGAAGACACAATAAGTACACTTACATCTTAAATCTTATTCATATCACTCAGGGATATATAAATACCTTCCCAAATTGTGTTTTTCACTATACAGACTATAATTAAATAATACGATACTTTAAAATATCAATTTTCTATGAAAATTTTGTATATCTTTGTAAACATTTACCAAAATAGTATAGGTAAGGTAATGTGATTTTAAAAGAAATTTTTATCTTGAATTTTCTAAATAATTTGTATAAAGATTTTATAAAATCTCAAAAATAGATGCCGCTTGGTATTTTTTAGGCACAAAAGGCCACAAATAAATATATCTAGGTATTTATTGATATTAAATTCATGCTAAAATCAATATCGTTTACCAAGACCAACAGCGTCTTCACTTTAGCTACTTATTATAACAGTAAATAATTTCTTATATTTACTTCTAATCCTTTTAGGATTCAAGAAATGGTAAAGACCATGCAGTTTACACAGAACTTCTTATAAAGTTAATGTATAATTATAATGTACACATATAAAGTTAATCTTATAGAAATGTCTTAGTACTCGTTAACGGAGACGGTATAATATGCGTGTGGGGGTGGGATGTTGTTTTACTTAAACATATGATTTCCACCATAGCGATACACTAGCTTATGCCCCCAGCTTCGCTTATTTGGTAACAACCTCGCTTAACATCGAGATAATGTAGCTACCTGCTAGTGAAAGATTTCTAGAATCGGTTCAGTAGTTTTATAATTCCTACAGGTGAACATACAAGCTTTATTAAAATAACAGATTTTTGCTCTGATAAACGGACTATAAAAAAATACTTTTTACAGAGTTTTACAGTATTCACTAACTTATGATGTTGGTGGTATGTGTATTATTGATGGTGTCTGCTAAGCTAGATTTTGGTTGCAATATACAAAACGAATTGAGTGTGTTATCACACACATGTCGCCAACACATCTCGGCGGATTGGCGAGATTTCAGTGTATGAATGTTTTGTAAACTTGTCGGCGGTTCGCCAACTTTGGTGTGTACACTCAATAACACTACGCTAAAAAGGTTGCCGTCCCTTTCTGTACGATCGAAATGAAAAGGACTGCAATATTTTTGGTGCTGTCAAATTAGCAACAATAACGTTTAGTTTATGGAACAACATAATCGACATTTACGTTAATGTCAATTCACTGTTACAAAAACTTAACTAAAATAATTGGACAGCACTAAAAATGGTGTCGTCCTTTTCTTTACAATGAAATTAGAAAGAGAGAAAGAGCGTGCGTTTTTTTAGTGCTAACATTTAGTTAATTTTTGTTACAGAGCCCTGTGATCCGTTTGTCCATAGTTTCGAGACGTGACTTCTAATTTTTTTATAGGATTTGCGTAATTCCGTTCGCTAGAGGCGCTAAACCGAATCCCATATTAATATGAGACGTCGATGTCGTGTTGATACTTCATACCGAAGCCAGGGCTCTGGATTGACACAATCAGCATTCGTTTCTTGGGTTAATGTGACTAGGTCTGAGGCATCTTGCATTGCGTGCAGTCCTCCATGCCGTCGTTGAACTCCTCGATCTGCAGCGTCATCTCGAAGAAGTTATACTTGTCGTGCACCAGGCGCGTCGCTTGTTCCAGCACTCGCTGGGGCTGCACGCCGGACCCTGGGAATAAACGATATCACATGGAAATATATACTTATAAAAGTAGGGTAAAAGGGTGGGGGAGGCCTGCGTGCAGCAGTGAACCATTACAGGATGTTGAGGTAAGTAGTGGAAAAGACTGATTATTGACAAAACACAGTTTGTTTTGTTTTGTCAATAATTGAAAATGACAATTGAAAATTAAAATCAATAACTTTTATTTAGGCTTACAAAATATGCTCATAGAAAAGTTAAATTGAAACTAAATTAGTATCAAAAAAATAATAATTGTAAAATTTAAAACATAAACTCGTATTCTCAAATAACGAGTCTAGCGAGCCAGCTCGTCGGTAGGCGAGGCCTAAATGTCTGCCATCTCACCTGACATAGTTACTCGCCCGCGCGCTAGGATGAAATGCACATGATCAATTTCTTAGACGATGGCGTAAAAAATGTGAACAGACATTTAGCGCAATTTTTAAATTTCTTTTTTTTTCTTTCTGCGTACGTATGTTATTTATTTTCGTCCAAAGTTGAACCATAATTAATTAATAATTGTTGAAATACGAAGATTAGTTTAGAAGTTGGAGTTCACAAATGTATTCTTTTTTACGGTTTTGCGTGTATAAAACATAGATAGCGACGAGATAAATTGATATTATCATTCGTTTCGGATGGTCAATATCAAGCAGTGGTAGTTAATACCTTTACACCTTAATACCACCACGTTTGTATAGAAATATTAGCGAAAGAATGAGCAACTCGTTTAACGTTGATTGATTCTATCATGCCACAGACACACTCGCGTCAAATAAATAACGAGCTTCCTTTTACGTGGTCTGAAAAAAAATTGTAGTGGTAACGAAGATTTTGATTTATGAAAAGAAACCTCACTTTACCGAATACTACTCACTTTGCGAAAATTTAATCAAAAATGAATAAACTAGATCATAATTTACAATGATAGTTTGCGGTTCTAAGATTACTAAGATTGGCAACAGTCCTCAGACGATGTTATAGTTTCCTCCAATGCAGAGCGGCGCGTAGATGTGAAAATTGCCAATGGCATACAGTCAAAATAGCTTGACACGACCATCACTATATAATCCCGTGATGCCATTGGTCGAGAGTTGAAGTATTACTCACGGATAGCGAGATGCGCAGACAGCGCCGTCTTATCCAGCGAGAGCGCCCACATGCGCAGGTTGTGCACGCGCACCACGCCGGGCAGAGACAGGAACGTGTTGGCTACCTCCTGAGGACACACAAACATTTTTACTGGAACTATTAGTTGCTCTGTTTGTGAAATGTTTTTGTGATAACATTATTTTATTTATAATGTACACATGTTAAGGAAGAGCGCTAATATCTAATACTTAAAAAGATGTCTCGAACACTGAACGATGTATAATGTAACGTAAGAGAATTATATCATGCATTCTGTATTTTCTGGATTTCTATAAGACACGATTATAAGACCTCTGTGTTTTGTGGAGCGTGGACCTCTTGGACCACGAGGTCCACGTTCCACAGACCCAGTATCATCATAAAGAAGAGAAATCATAGTTTGATAAGGCAGTCTCCAGTAGTGGCTAGAAGCTTCCTCCAAAATGGCCGCCGAGAGTCGAGGCAGAGCCACTTCGTGCTTACAACAACCACACTCACTGGGAATATATTTTTAAATAAACGTCAACTTTTCAATTCTTCTAGCGGTAGGACAAAGTGGGATGAACGGCATATCATAAATTTTCCATATGTGATCCTTTCATATAGAAAATACCTTGCCAGTAGATCGATCTGCGTAAGCTGTGGCCGCCATTTGTACTCGCGGCTCGACATTTTTGTCCTTTATCGGGATATAATTTTATTTGTCTTTGCTCATCACAATATCAGTCGGAATGGTTTAACCCCTCCCGGTTAAAGCAGCACGTATGGTTTAATTTGTCTACTTCCATTCTCTTATGACTTACGGAATATTGTTCTGGGGAAGAGCAGTTGATGCAAACCGAATATTCTTGTTGCAGAAACGGGCAATACGTTACGTATTAGGCCTAAGGTTTAACCTTGTGGAAATAAATTTAGGGAAGTAGATGTGATGACAATGGTAAGAGAATACAACCTACCATAATTTACAATTTACTTTACGCTAGAAACTACTTAAGTAATCTTAAGTATGTTAAGGATGGACATGTTTACATCAGACATCAAGATCTCACAATGCCTCGCGTACGTTGCGTGGTGTGTGGGCTCATTCTGTTTGTAAGTTTACTAGCATACCTGGAAATCGATCCCCCTGGGTGAACCCTCCATGAGCACCAGCAGCGTGTCCTTGATGATGTTGAAGGTGGTGATGAGCACCAGCACGGAGAATAGGAACGTGCAGATCGGATCTACCAGGTTCCAGCTCGGCTGGAATTTATAGTTAGGAACAATTAGCACCAAACTTTATTAAACACTAGTTCCTGCCCGCAGCTTGGCACACATTTTTTCGAAATAAAAAAACCTATATGTTATTCTACAACTATATCTATGCCAAATCTCAACTCACGTTCAGTGGTGTTGGCATTAAGAGTTAACAAAAATCCAAAATTTCACCGTGGCAGACCACATCAGACCGTTTGTAGAATGGTTAGGCGGATTAAAAAGCGGCATCATTCAGTTAAATGCCTGCCTATACCGATTTTAGAACGATCAACGTTCAACAGTATGGCTAAACGTCACTTAGCCATCTCGTCGGACGTTGATGTTCTCAACTTGGCTGTGTTGTTTAGCTCACTACTAGATGGCGCTACGACAAACATTTACCTTGAAGTAAATAACGATAGCTGCGACTAACACGCCGAAGCTCTGCAGAAAGTCGCCGATCACGTGTATGAAGGCCGCTCGCACGTTGATGTTCTCAGCTTGGCTGTGTTGGTGCGAACCTGAGCTTTCTGCGTCGGAGTCGCTGCCGTTTTTCTGGGGATATTAATGATAAACTTATGGTAAATAAAGACGTGATGATGGTGAACTTTTGCGAATACACTAATCATAACATTTTGTTTACAGAAACTAATGTTGAAACAGTTTAAAAGTGTGTGGTGGTACCTTATTGAAATCAGTCAGTAAGTCTATATTTGGACTATGTTTCTACGCCACGTGGCGTCGTTGGGAGGCCTATGTTCAGCAGTAGACGTGTACGCGCTGATGTTGATTATGATTTAAGCCACCGGCCACCATCCTTAGGTAATCTGTGCCGCGGTCAACAAGTCCAATTTTCATACAACCGGCCAAGTGCGAGTCGGACTCGCGCACGAAGGGTTCCGTACCAGTATAAAATATACCCCTATAAAAACGACAAAAAAACACGTTTGTTGTATGGGAGCGCCCCTTATTTATTTGTTTTATTTTAATTGAATTATTTATTTTTAAAGTGAAATATTCTGTGAATACTTCAAGCGTCTACACAAGCCTTACACAAGCCTACGTCATCGACGCCATTAGCAAATAAGACAAGTTTCGTTTGTGTTGTTACCAGTAGCGTAAAATCATAACTCCCCGAGCTCCTTATTTACCTGTACGAATCTGATAAAACTACGTGGTTTTGTACTTACCAATTTATTATCACATAAACAGTAAATCGTGTTTATCTTAAACTGTTTCGATTGTTCTAACATACAAAAATAACGATTAACATTTTTTATTTATTTTTAACTGACTATATGTTTCCCAACTACCATGTTTTGTTGCGATAAGTGGTAACTGGACAGTGACGTTAGCCCTAACTCCCAGAATACCAGACCGTTTATTGGATCAGGAATGAAAGCAAGTGATGCAGGTATTCGCTACTGGCCTATAGCCGGCATAAAGCGTTGATGGCATAAAGCTGTCATAAAGCGTTGATGACATAAAGCCGGCATAAAGCGTTGCTGGCATACAGTCAGACTAAAGCGCTTTTGGTCCATAGCCGGCCCATGGCGACGTAGTTAATTTACCTTGTTATTGAGTACGGGGTTGCCGCTGCCGTGAGAATGTCCGTGCCCGCCGCCGCCGCCGTGGCTGTGACCGTGCTGGTGCAGGGTTAGACCCATACTAGAATACAAACACTTACTAATTTACACTTCAAAATAGATTTGTACATTTAAATAATAATAATGCTAGACAATCTACTTAGCATCACTAGCCCCAAAGAAAGCATAGGTCGTGTATAACACGACCTATGCTTTCTTTAGATAATGGCTACTAGACAACTGATATACTCAATAGGTACATACATTTGATATATGTATATAAATTTTATTCTACCTAGAAAATATCCGAAAATAATATCACATCTGTACCAAGGCGCAGGAGGTTGCGGGAATTGAACCCGCAACCTCCTGCGTCGCAGGCGCACCTCATCGGTCGTCATTATATAAACCTTAGGTATACGAACTTCCTGTGTATTCTTTTTTTCAGTGTTGTGCAGAGTTAAGCTTGGTGTCAGTACTGAAGGATATCATTCGCAACGAAACTATGACATAGCCCAATTATAAGCAAGCTCAAGTGGCAAAGGGCGACCATAGCTCTAAATTAACGACATTATGGTGACATTGTAAATACTTTACTAACATTGTGCATTAGGTGTACTACAAAGTACCTAAGTTCCTTGCTTCAAGTACCAGTGGCGACCTTGTCAACGCGCCAATGTTTTTTGTTACAAGACCACCTGTTCAAAGTACTCGTATAATGATGACATCTGTTTAATAAGTCAATTCACATTCTCCGTTTGTTTTGCATTTTGATTGACTTGACACATTTTAATGAATAGTGTGGATAAATATTCAAGAGCTTTAAGTATTCATTTACCCCCTATATTCATAATAGTCTGCTAACTTAAACCATTGCTATTTTTTACTGTCTTTTTCTATTGACATAAGTTAGAGTGAGAAATAACACTGTTTAGAAGCTGTTTTTAAGTTACCTAGCCATTATGAATAATCACCTTATAAGCACCCGTGCATCCAGAATGCGAGGATTTTGTCATAACCAGCACGCTGGGCATGCGGATTGGGGATCGCAGCGGTGGTATTAATATGCACAGAAGAAGTTACATGCATGTACCCCATTTTCCAAAAATAAATAATTGGTGTCTTTTAAAAAACCATAAACCTTTTCTGTATGACGGAAATTGGTTTAGAGAAAACTTGGATAATACAATCAAATTTTTCAAGTGGCGACATCTAGTTAAAATTCGAGTCTAATTTAGTTTCTTAACGCCCGTTGCCATGGAAACTATATGAGACAAAGTCAACTTTCATACAACAAGGAATGAATCATCAAAATCAATTAAGAATTGGCGAAGATATCACCAAAACTGTGAGTTTTCAAAAGTATGTATTTATTTTGTTTTTTAAGCTTTACGGGATAAATATTATTCTCTCGGGAAAAAATGTCTATGGGACCATTTCGGGGTCGTAGTCTATACAACGACATATGTACAACATAAATATGTATATAATAATTCGGCAGACTGTACGTACCTAGTATAATATAATATTATTATCTAAATTAAAGAGACTAGTTCTTTCCGGAGCAATGATGTAATTTCCTTCACATTTCTCTTTCCAATACGGTCTTTTCTCGTCTTTATTTTACTTCTTTTACTTTCATAAATGTTAATAGTTTTCTGGTTTTCATGCACATGCAAATTATTCACAGAAACCACCAAGACCAGAAACGACATCTTTGCACTAAAGTTAATAAAATAACCATGATACAAAACAAACATGATGATATAGCATAAGTTAAACATATTAGTTTTGAAATTTAAAATGTTAGCAGATTTAAAATGATTCCAATTAGATTAAATAAGGTAAACTCACACGAGATTGACAGCCACGCCAACCGCCGAGGTGATGAGCATCACAGTAGCGTCGATCTCGAATTCCTTGTAGATGACTCTCTGCACGGCCATGTAAACCAGGATACCGGTCACCACCCAGATCAGCAGCACCGACGTCAGGGCGCCGATCACCTCCGCTCGGTACCAACCGAACGACATTCTGAAAGGGCATTCCGACCAGGTAAGTTATTAATGTCTAAATAATGTGTAGGTAAGTGTAACATCGACATAAATGTATTTGATGACAGCTTAAGTTCAATTTATAATCAGTTAAGATCCTATTTAAGTTTTCATTAGTTTTATATTCTTTAGTTTTATAGATAGATAACGAATTGGATTGTAAGATAATTACTACGCTTGAATAAATAAACATCTTAAACCAGCCACTTTGATGATGTGACTTTGTGTGTGTCATACACATCATCAAAGTGGCTGGTTGCGAAGGCACATGGCGGAGGAGAAATACAATATATTATGGCTATGCGCTATGGCACATAACATCAGTAGCATGTCAACCCTTCTACGACCAACGCACGATAGAATAGAAAAGACAAAGGCCATGTCTACATAATATAATATGTATAATAGCGAAAGAATTTTCAAAATTCGTCTATAATTTTATTGACGGAGAAACCATAATAATCTTTATCTACCCAAATATCATAAACCCTCTCTAATGCGTTCAAAAACCATAGGCAATGACCAGCATTACCAACCCACAGAAATAAACGGAACTGTAATGAACTCATAACCTACTGAAACCCGTAGGTTACAGAGTTTAAATTTGGAATAGGTGTCAAATTCAAGTGAGTGTGCTATACTAGTATCTACATTCTAACTATAAATCGCACGAAATTTTGATCTCGAGTGACACAAGAATAGTGACTTTGTTCGTTTGTTGATTTAAAAAAAAATACAGATATTCGAAACGCCGCCATTTCGAGCTGTCATTTGTTCGTTAGCTTTTTATTTCCAGTTACGAGTAGACAAATTTTCTGATAAGTTGAATAAGTTCTTTATTTCTGTCGAAAATGAGTGATATATCACTCATTTTCGACAGAAATAAAGAAGTTGTTCTGAGTCACTATAGTGACTCAGAACAACTGTCAATGTTAACTAGGTACCATTACTATAATAAATAATTTGCTTCTGTATGTGTTCAATTTATTTTTTATTGCATTACACTGATAACAATGCTGGTCATTTCCCTATGGTTCCTGAACCCATCATAGAGCCCTTATGATATTTGGGTAGATAAAGTAGTGTATGCAACTGTACATAATTAGGCATTACAACACTCGTGTGATGCTATTAAGAAACTCGCCTTCGGCTCGTTTCTTAAACCCACACTTGTGTTGTAATGCCCTCTATTATGCACAGTTGCATAAACTACTATTGTGTTCTGTTACATATTAATAATTTGGTGTGCAATAAAGTATATTTGTATTTGTATCGACAAACATAGTTACATAGGTAAAAAAACATACAAACAGCCGAACATAGAACCTCCTTCTTTTTGAAAAGTTATGAATTGAAATGAAGAGAAGTAGATTCTACAAGCAAAAATACATTCAAAAATGTATTTTTATAGTATCTGTAGAGTAACTTAAAAATGATAGTCAGTCAGAGAAAGTTACATGAGAAGCAGGGAACCTATCCTGACTCATATCTGTGTAGTTATAGTTTTCCCGGGCGGTGGTAGTTCAATTTCCATATAACTGCATACTGAAGACAAGATTACATAAAGCTATCTACCATTCTGGTCATTACAATAAAAAAAGGATTGAGTAAAAACGAGATCACCTAGTAATTTTATGAATTCAATCTTTATTTAATTTAGTTTATTTTGATGGATTATTTTATACCCTAAATCATAAACCGCCAGATCGATTGATTTTATTATCGTTGCCAGTAACACCAGTGCGGTCGTAACCAAAACATAACTTTATGCACCACTGTGAAAATTTACTGTTATAAAGTTACCAAGCTCCATTGAACAACATGTCCAACAATCCGACAAAAATCTTCCTTATCATTATCGCAATGTGTAGAAACAACTCTGGAGCGGTGATCCCTCAATCACTGCGGGTTAGAAGCGGTCGCAACGTGACCTCGGGGGAATTCCCGTACGTGGTGCGCATTGAGATCCTAGCCACTGTGACCATGGAACGGACCCGAAACATATACTACACCAAATGTACCGGCACCGTCCTAACCCCCACCGCGACACTCACGGCAGGCCACTGCTGTGCCGAAGATCTACTGACGCACGTAAAGAAAGCATCCATCGATATAGCTATGAAACACGTAGTCAGGTACAGAATCGGGAACGCGGAAGAGGACAAATTTAGCGATATGTTGAGCTGCACATATCTCCCTTCGGCGCGGCAAGTCTACCACCCTGTGATGTTTGACGACTTGGCGATCGCGAGGACGGAGCCCATACAACTCGGCAGCTACGGGAGGATCAGCTCGATAGACTACCGGTCCCTCTACGGGCTACAAGTCAGTTTAATGGGATACGGGATGACGTATTACAGCAAGGAGCTGACGGACACCCTGACTCTGGGCTTGCCCTTACAAGTCGTAGGCGGGATGATCATTCCATGCGAGCACCTACAGTTCCCTTCTCTGTGCGCCGCTTCGACTTGCAACAATCCCCTTGGGGTATTGGCCCCTGGGGATTCAGGGGGGCCCGTTGTGCACTCTACGGGGATCGTAGGAGTGAATTCTAAGAGCTTTTATGAAACCTTTAAAACTGATCCAAAATTTGTTCCGATACCATCTCAGGTAATAATAACACCTTTGAGCCCTCATTTGGATTGGTTAACGAGATCGATGCAGGAGGAAGTGATGGTTGGCGCTCCTTGATCGTCTTAATCGATTCAAAATGAACAACAAAGTTATTAGTTGTCACAAGTTATTCATGCTTGATAGGTTGTGTTGAGCTGATATTTTTAATGAAATGTAAAGTATATTTAGGGCGGTGTTATTTGAAAGATAATAGGATGACCGAGGGCTATTTTCTGTAAACATGACGTATACTATGAAAAATATTGTGTACAAAACCTTTAATTCGTATTACATAAGCGTCCCACTATGTTTTAAAGTACCTTGAGCATTCTCAGAGTTTGATAGATTCCCGAATTAGGTTTCTCTTGTATGGTTCTCGTTAACCAATCAATAGAGGAACTTGGAGGCAAGTTATTATATTGGTCGGTTCACGAGAAATATAGAGGACGCTGATTGGGAATCAAATCACTGCAAATCTATTCTGTTCGTCCAGAATTGTAGGCAATATTTTAGTGAAGGATCTCATATCGACAAGTAATACAAACTGCGTAGGTATAACAAAATTTCGTGTTTAAAAAAATCAATATACCGACTTCAAATTCGTAAATACTGAAAATGGGTTTGAAAGAACACTTTGATAGCGCGATCTAATTTTTCAAGTGGCGACATCTACGTAGCTAAAATCCGAGTTCGTTTTAGTTTGATGTCATGAATGATGGATGACACATGGATGAAACGACGAATGAAAGTACCGCTTGCTTACTTGCCCATTGCCATGGAAACCATTTGTGCCTGTGATATGAAAATTATCATGTGATGATGTTTTAGATACATAAAAAATATTCCCAAGGGATTAGTACTTATCCCATGAAGTTTAAGAAACACCATAAGTAATTCTTTTGAAAAATAACGACTAGACAATTTTGGTGATATCTTCCCCAATTCTTAATGTATGTTCATTACCGTTATATAAATAAATATTAATTTATTAACTAATATTATTATTCTCTAAAATAGCGAGCTATTTTTAAAATCGGTCCATAATGACGGAGAAATCGACGAACATATATTTAAAAAAAATACATACAGCCGAACTTAGAACCTATTCTTATAATTATTTTGTTAAGATCCAATCTTCTCGGTTTAAAAACCGGTAAAAAACCAAAGCGCATATTATTATTATTCCTGAAGACGGTAAAAGACGCGGCAGCAGAGTGAATTTTTGGTAAGTATGGGCGGTTTGTTTATAAACATTGTACATCCAATTTGGCTGGAATATAGTATTCCGTTATTTTTTTTATGCAACCGCATTGTTTTTGGCCAAAGAGCTCTAGCTCTCAAAAATTCCTCCTCAGCACACATACGTCCACTGCTGAAGGTGCCCCCAAACGAGGAGAGTTTCACTACGCTTGGCAGACAGATGATCATCGCAGTGAATGTGTTAAAAATATACACAAGGAAGCTACTGCTCTTCAAGGCTCCCTTAGTCGCATTTACGGCATCAACGGGCTGAATTCGACGGGTCGATTCTTAGGCCTTAGACTCTTCTCTTAGACCAGAGATGTGCTACGTTGCTGTTTCCGGCCGACCAATAGGAGCGCTGAATTATCGCGTGATTTTTGTTAGCTTTGAAAATGACGCGATAATGGAGCGTTCCTATTGGTCGGCTGGAAACATAGCAACGTAGTACATCTCTGGTGGAAAGGCCGCGACCGCCATGCGCCATGACATAATATTTAAAGAGCCAAATCTAAAGGTTTGTTTGTGAGGGGTAAACTCAA
This sequence comes from Eupithecia exiguata, assembly GCA_947086465.1. Taxonomy (NCBI): domain Eukaryota; kingdom Metazoa; phylum Arthropoda; class Insecta; order Lepidoptera; family Geometridae; genus Eupithecia; species Eupithecia exiguata. The sequence goes on from OX352228.1 coordinate 1,161,196, forward strand.
TTAAGTATTATAGTTTCTCAAGGGTAAACTCCAGAAATACAGTAGCAGATCCAATTCAAAAGATTATTTCACTAATGGAAAGCTGCATTGTCCCTGAATGCGACAGGCTAATCGTTATATCAAGGTAGAGTCCTTTTCACGAAAGAAGTCCCCCAGACGCAGCGCCATCGGCAGTGCGTTTGTATGAATTTAGTGAATTTAGCGTAAAAAAAAGTTAGTTCCACTAATTTCCGCGGGACTTCTTTCGTGAAAAAGACTCTATCATAATCAGCGAAGCCGCTGAGACTTACTTTCTCGTGGCAGGCCTGCTAGCCACCCACAGGGAAAACAGCGAGATCATGAAACTAGCGAAATCAGTCAGCAGATGGGCAGCGTCCGTTGCTATCGCTAGACTGTTTGATATGTAACCACCTGAAATAACAATATTTTTTAAATATAATAAACACGGGTAGAAATTATAAAAATTAAGCCTAAAACACAGCTAAAATAGGAACTAGGAACACACCCCAATAATTCTCATCTCTCAATTAAATTTGCCTTACATAACCGTTTTTGATGAATTTTATCAAAAACGTTTCACCTAGGATTTTGATGTTTCCCGCGACATTCACCATTGTCGAACGAAATGGACATTTATAAACGGCCAACCGCAAGGACAATTTAAATTCTGAAACGCAGTAAGTAGCAGCTTCTTTTCCTGTCTAATTTTTACGGCTTCGTGCATCAAACCCAAGTGTTTTCTACGTATTTAACTTGGGGTTAGATGTGTGAAATATCCCGTACAAACGCAATCACTGCTCAGCCTAAACAGTGCTAGAACCACATGTGTGTCGTGGGACTCGTGGGCAATGCATGTTTTAACTAGTCAACGGTAGTTTTTATACGACGGTCCAGCTTGTTCATGTCGAAAACTAAGATTTCACAACCACATATTTTACAATAAGTAAGTACAGTACAAAATACAAACCTATACACTGGATGTAGAATGTTTGTAAACAAACCACGATACCAATAATTAAAACACTTACTTGGCATCGAGTTTCAGATATAATTGTGAGCAATAATTTAAAAGTATCTCAAATCACAATTAATGTAAATGTGTGTAAAAAGACGCGGCAACGGTTTAGTCTGGGCGGTTTGTTTACAAACATTCTGCATGGTAATGTATGGTAAGCCCAGGATAGATGCTCGAGCGCTTGATGCCACTTTTTATTTATTTATTTAGTAAAAATATTGTCCACCTATCTATAAAGGAAAGAAGAAAAAGGAGTTTTTAGAAGGGCCTTTAGTTTTAAAATTATTAATTTGTCATTTGTACATGTACATGTACCTATTAATATTCTTAAATTACCTAATTATAATCATTACATAAACATCTGAGTTTTAAAATTCACAATCAAGATGAAAAATTTTAATTATTCAAAATATAAAATAACAACAATTTTTGTATTGCTTTAGGTTAAATTAATTGTATCTTATTTTTTAGTTAACTGTACTTAAGGCCCCTAAGGGCATCTATACCGCGAGACGTCTATGCCTTTCAATATGGATAGATGCCTTTTTATTTTTAAAATAAACTAAAATAAATAATTATGAGTGACTCAATATGTAGGTGTATGTGTATTTACTCAAGGAATCAGTGTGTCGATATAACAAAAATAGAAAATAATTTATCACAATGTGCCCAAAAATTAGGTGCTCAAACGGGAATACTTCCTTTTATCCCGGAAACAAAGCGTGCAAAGTCGCGGGGAGAAATTAAATACAAAAAAATAGAAGTAGGTACACTACATCATTTAGGTAAACCTTATATTCTGATAATATGTATTTCAGCAGATGAGCCCAAAAGTACAGTTCACACGGTGTGACCAAACCCTTAGCATAAATCAAATACCAATTTATCGGTAAAATGTAATGTCAATTTGAAATGCTCCAATCACCCCGTAATCATAGCTTACGAGGATCCTACATTTCATTGCGGCATTAGGGTTTGTCGTCCAAATTGCAGCCTGTCAGACAATTAACACTCATATTGCGTTTCCTAGTTCCTTCTGATTTATCATTCGGGTGTTGGAACGGACTGGGTGAAGCTGATTGGACAACGCAGTCTTACAAAATGATTGGAGTTTTTTTAAAAAGTTTAGAAGACCCAGAACGGCGTCTCCTGGGTCCTACTATCAGCAGTTTAAGACTCGCTGGGCTGCTGTTACCGAAAAACCCAATCGGCCGATTTCTTCGCTTATTCATTCACGTAAACGTTTTTTATTTTATTATAACGCAGTTCATAGAATTATATATTTTAAGAGATGACCTTGGTCTCCTCCTTACTAACTTGAAGCTCGCAATGTTGAGTTCGACGGCCTTTTTCAAAATCTGTTCCTTTATATTCTTTCAAAAAACCTGGTACAATATCATCGATTACGTAACCGAGGCGGATCAGTTTGAGAGGGACACGCAAGATGACATCAGAAAGGAGATCATAGACAAATATACGAGATACTGTCGAAGAGCAACGTATTTCTACTGGGTTATAATGTTAAACACTCATTTATCTGTTGTTGGGCGCTCTGCGGTTCTGTACTCAATACCAGAGTATAGAGAAGAAATGAGAAACGGGACAGCACCGTTCCCGCACATGTTTAGTTCGTGGACGGCGTTCGACAAGGAAACGTCCCCTGGTTGCTGGTTCCAAGTGACCTGGCACTATTTAGTGGCCTTTAACGGTGCTGTCTTAGTTGGGGCTTACGATGCTGCTGTTGTGGTGTTGATTGTGTTCTTCGGGGGGAAACTGGATTTGATGCGGGAGAGATGCAAGGACTTGTTCGGCAGGGGAGAAGGATTGAGCGAAGGAGAGGTTCAAGCTAATTTGCGACGGCTGCATTCTATGCATGTGGAATTGATTAAGTATGTTATTTATAGTATTTTGCTGTCACTTTTATGTTACATTTTCATTGCTTTTTACGGATGTTCAAGACAGATGTGCCCAGCTCTTTAATAAAACGTTTTATATTTCAGGCACTGCAGAATGCTCAACTCTGTCCTATCGCCAGTGATGTTTCTGTACACAATAATGTGCACTCTTATGCTGTGTTCAAGCTTATTTCAACTAGCAGTCAGTGAAATTATATTTTTTTACATAATAGGCTACTTGACTACTACTGGGAAATAATTCTAACGTATTGTTTGATAAAAATAATGCATTTTTAATAAAAATCACCTGATTATGCTTTGTTACGTTGTCACTGACTAGGATGAAAACAATTTAAATCTTATTTTAATGTAGTCAAATAGACTATTCCTTCTGACTTCCAATTTAAAAAAATTGAGAGACTATAATATAAGTTCTGTCTAATCATAATTTTATTTTTTACAGTCGGAAACGCAGCTTCTTCAAAAGTTTCTTCTAGCACAGTACCTGATATTTGGAGTAGCACAACTATTCATTGTATGTTTGCCAAGCAACAACTGTTTTATCAAGGTAATGTGTAAGGACTGTTGAATTACTACTAGTCAAGACAAGAATGGAAGCCTAGTCTTAACTCATAGTTTATGCAGAGATACGAAGTTACCCTTGGTGGCCACCCAACTATTTTCGAATCTTTGCCTAAACTTTACAAAATCAAACTATTACAGACGCATTAAAAAAAGCTTATAACAGGTATCACAAGCTGTGCATTGGATTTTGGAAATTTCCTTTGTTCAACGCACAGATTACCCCCCATAGATTCCGCATGAAAGACGACGACCGCGCACAACACATCGATGGAAATGCTTACATATAAATCGCCACTTCAAAGCACGGCTTCAGTTTCGACCAAGTGTCAGACCCCTGAGCTCCTTTGCGTTTTTGTGTTCTAATGCTAGTGAAAATTGGTTTTGTGTTAGCAAAAAAGATAAAATGACTTCATGTGCAGTGAAATGGTGTGGAAAGTCATCTAGACATTCAAACTACCAAAAGGACGGGATAACATTTCATCAGTAAGTAAAATAATAACAATTTTACCAGTTATAGAAGAGGTCAGCTTATAATGGTTGATGGTACGTAAAGACGATCACTTGTTTCTTTTCCTCATTGCTGTTATTGTACTCGTTGTCCCTTTTTGGCGCAAGCACGTGTAACGCTAGTGTTGTGAATTACTTTTTTCCAGTCGATATCGATTTAAATGTTGGATAACGTGGATATGTAGGGCTCTCGAAATTTTTGTATGAAAAACACTAAAATATTGTATTAATCTTATTGAAGGATACAAAAAAAATGCTGTTGATAAATCAAAATGGAAATGCAGGACATGGATTAAACGATGACTAGTACTAGAACAACAGAACATGACAAATACAAAATAATAAATGTGATGTATAAGGTGATTATTTTAAGGAGTTTTTTAGGGTTCCGTACCCAAAGGGTAAGACGGGACGGGACCCTATTTCTGAGACTCCGCTGTCCGTCTGTCACCAGGCTGTATCTCATGAACCGTGATAGTGAGACGGTTGAAATTTTCACAGATGATGTATTTCTGTTGCTGCTATAACAAGAAATACTAAAAAACAGAATAAAATAAATATTAATTTTTTTTTTTTTTCCCATACAACAAACATGATTTTTTTGCTCGATATTGATAACGACAACAGGTAAACGCATGAACTATTAATCACAAATGTATTCACAGAATATTTAGTTATACAACATTCACTTTAAAATAAAATAGTTAAATTAAAATAAAACAAATCTTTAAGGGGGTTTTTCAAGTTTTTTGGGGGAGCCCCATACAATTATAACCCATACAATTGATTTTTTGCCGTTTTTATAGATGTACGGAACCCTTCGTGCGCGAGTCCGACTCGCACTTGGCCAGTTTTATTTACAGTTTTAACCCTGTAACTTATCTTGTTTAAGGTTTCTCACTTGCCCCGAAAGGAAAACAAATAGGGTAGATGCAACCGACGCGACGGATGGTTCCCTACTAATAATAGTGTAATTTGCTCAATTTTTTTTTTATCTTTTGGTTATTTCATTACACCTTATGATTAAATACATGGGAGGTACTGCATTAAATTGATTGAAAGGGCGTAGGTATTTTTTTACTTTTTTTTAAACCGGTTTTTGATTCGAAATTTACAAAATCATCGTTTGTAATATGAAGAACTAAGGTCGCATTACAAAGCAGTTAAATGTTCATGTAAATTTATGTTCTTTTTAACAACATGGTATTGATATATTAATTATCGACAAATTTTAAACTGTCCCAACCCTAGGTTTTAGTGCGACCTTGAAATAACCAATCACAAAGCCTCTGTTCCAGTCCCCGCAACCCGCGCCTTCCTCCAATTTTGGTGAGCTAGGATCCGAACTAAAGTCCCGTAATGCGGAATCTATTGGGGGTAATCTGTGGTTCAACGTAATAATTATATAAAATAGGTGGCAGCAGCGCTAGTGTGTGAGTCGGGGAACCACCGCCTTAAAGAGAAAGCACTTTTGTCCAGCTGAGAATGTTTTTTCCTAAAACGCAACATTTCCAGAATCTCATTTTATTGGTGATGGTTAAGCGTTTAGCCACATGAGAGTAAGTGAAGATAAATTATATCAGAAGATGTACGATTTCCAGAAAGAGTTATTCACTCCTTACTTGAAGGATCCTAATTCGGAAAAACAGACGTGGAATTAATATTTTTGTTAAATTGGCTGAAGTGGCGATAGGCAGGCCATATAGCTCACAGAACCGATAACCGTTCGAGAGTAGGTTAGGTAAGGTTCTCGAGTGGCGACCGCGATGCAATGCGAAACGGAGTGTTGGAAGGCTTCCCACTGGATGGACCGACGACATTGTAGCGGTCGCAGGGAGTCGATGGATGGAGACGGCTCAGGATCGTTATTTGGGTTGTGGCGTCTTTTGAGGGAGGCCTATGTTCAGCAGTGGACGTATACGGGCTGATGGTGATGACTAATATTTTAATCCTTTCAGAGTGAAGAAGTGTCCAAAGGCCCGTATGAGAGCGAATGGTGGAAGTCCACAGTATCGGTTCGGCAGAAGAAGGATGTGCTCCTGTTGTGTGGACAGCTACGGAAGACTTATACATTTACAGCTGGGCCCTTCGTCGATCTTAACTTGCCTACTTTTGTTACGGTAATGCTCCTGCAATCTACACATCATAGTCGGCAGGCCACCGCCGACAAGTTGACATCATTTTTGGCAGCAAACAAATACGGTCGTAGCCTAGCCTAATTTCGACCACGGCAGCCAGTCTCAACGGAGGCTAGCCAGGTGCGCAGGACATTATTATAGTGCACGAATGTGCACTATAATATGCTAGTTGAACAGGCGACCGCTAGACCAACGAGGCAGTCAACTTCGATACATAATATTAGCTAAGGGCATAATTCGATAAGAAACTCTAATTTCTAAGGAACAATGAGAAGAATCTTTTCAAAGGAGTATTTTTTTTAAGAAAACCATGCATCGATGAGCAAGTTTTCAATGAAGAAAAATAATCTAGGATTTTTTTTTCTGTTACAGATACTAAAAGGGGCATACAGTTACTATACCCTACTGCGAGATTAAATGCACGTACATTTTAACATAGCACTGTTCTTGAAACCAGCTTTCTTGTAGGTATCACAGTCTATAATGACTGTACCTAGGCACACAGGCCAACATATAAGGTTGAATAGAATAGAATCCACAGTCAACATTATCAACGAAGGTAAATTATGAACGCAAATCGTATGATTACTCGGATTAAAGATAGCGAAGAAGAATTAAATACACATGTGATGCCACAAACATGCAGGCATGTATTATGAAAGCTTGCTCAGTCTTCAATCTGTGCTTGAGTAACGATTTGTATGGCATAAGCGTTACTCAAGCATATATCGATGACTGAGCAAGCTTTTTGAGAGAGCACTCATAATTTTCATATATTGTCGAGTATGTACGGCTATCGGAAACGTAAAGTAATGCATGGAGGGTGGAGGTCCCGTGGTCTCTCTAAAACTATAATGATCTCTCTATCTAATACAGTTCCCCGACCGCAGTTCCCACGAGGCACCAAACAGGGACAGATAGCGGCACATTGCATTGTATTGTACGTAACTAAACTAGAGTCCGCGCCACCACTGAAGTCATATTCATATTCATTTATTGCATACACATACATTTCATAATTTCAGCTTAGGTGTACTTATCTTCGTCTTGCGGAAAAAGCGGGAACTAATGCCGATCACGATAGTGAGTAAATGGATACGACCGATTTTGACTACGATATGTCCGGAATAAGACCTCTTAGGCCAGTATTATGAAAGCTTTCTCAGTCATCGATCTATGCTTGAGCAACGCTTTTGTTTAGCATAAACGTCACCCAAGCATAGATCTTTGACTGAGCAAGCTCATATTATGGGCCTTAGATAAGAAGAGCATAAATTATTGTAAATAGATACGGAAAATATCAAAAAACATGTTTTATTTCCCATGTTCTGCGATATCAGCGCCGCGCCTATCGGACTTCAGTAGTTGCGCGGACTCTATACGTACGATGCAACGCTGCTGTCAAGATTGGACGATTCGTGTTGGTAATGCGCGTCATGTGCCGCGAAGCTGCGTTCTCTTCGGTTTAAGTACATTATAATAAATGCTTCATGTAGTGAATGTTGTTTTATTTCGTGATACTTCCTAATCGTGTGCGCGGGTGATACGCTACTCTCGTTTTGAACATATTACCATAGGTCATAGACTTTGTTGGCGAATGGAAGAGGTCGTAATTTTCATTGTTTTGACGTTGTTAGTGGGATGCGTCTGTGACTTCAATTAACAAAGGTGAGTTCGGTATACAATGGACATCGACAATGGACTATAGTTTCATCTTATAATGACTAAAACTGTTGTTTACATCTTACAATACTGTTTTCCAATGTGTCGTGTCTTGTTTTGTGTTGGTACTGATAGTTTTGTTATTTTAGCCGCACAGAGAGCTCGTGAGTTACCCATTGTTAACACATTATCAGTCATACATAAGCATAACATAACTAAGAGCTAGTACTCGCTTACGGTGGCGCCGACGAGCCTTCTGACCAAAATCTGAGGAAGCGTGCGTTTGTACGGCGCGACAGTGCGTTTACGGTAAAATATCCCATTCATTTGATCATCATCCGAGGAGACTGGGTGTAAGCTATTTCGGTTTCTATTACATAAGTTTCAAAAACAAATATATACAGTTACAGTAGTATACAGTTTTCTATGAATTGACGACGCAACTGTCAACGTCATAATATCACAAAATTAAATGTCAAACTCAATTGTAATGTTTTATTTTTATGTAACTAAATGGTTAACCTCATACTTGTTTCTCACACTTGACTTTGTTTTGCTCGACTACTTGTCTACTACTTGTCATTACTGCAATGTATTAACTGTTTGTAACTTTGAATCAGAATTGCTGAAATCGAGCAAAAAAGGTCAAACACTAAACAATTTTGTTTAGAATGCTTGCTGACGAAATTGAAGTTCAAAGATTGAAGTTCTGTCAAGCAGTCACATTTAAATATCATGCATGACATAAGGGACGCGTGTCAAACCACAAGGTTAAGGAAAGTCAAGGTTGAAACCATTATATCAATCTTTCCGTGCAAATAGCACCGCACGCTCTATTTAGAGCTTCTTCCATCTATCGACGATACCATTGTCATAGTAATAGTAGATACTGAAGTAAATAATCTGTGGTAAAGCGATTGGTTAGCAGAATTCGGACTCAGATGGTTAACAAAACGAGCGTTACCAAAACGCACGCTTCAGTGTCGGTCGGTATAAAATGCAAGTAAGTATCTCACCTATAATTTCTGCAATCATAAACACTACACACAGTATGCTGGCGATGATGAGTTTCCGCCGCGCTCGCTTGTCTATCTCCTCGTTTCGGGATCTGTGACAATGTCCTGGAAAAGAAAAACAAGCTTAGCCAGTTCAAAGGTCAAGGAAGGCCTTTGGCCAGTGCAACGTCTGGTAACTGTAGGGTAAAATTCCTTACAGTTACCAGATAGACAAGACAGTAGGCACGTCAAAAGACGTTGGTCTTGGATTCGTCCCTGATCCGTCCAACTTAATAAAATTACCTATAAATAAAGAGGTACTTATAGTTTCAAAGTGTGCTTGCTTGGAATCGTTTAGTGAGCAGACGATCTCTGTGACGCGGCGCGGGATAGATTCCCGCCTTGGCACAAATGTTTGCACGATCTGCAAATATTTGTCCCGGGTGTTCTGGCTATTTGCTATTTTAAATAAAAAATATTTATCTATGTAATATATTGTATGAAATATAACCAGTCATCATTATTTATTACCAAAAAATCTAAATCAATAACATTTTGTTTCTTGTTTGATAACTACTATTTGTAAAGCTGTTTATGTATAAAATTTGACGTATCTAAGTGCTTTTTTGTAAGCCTAAAGAAATAAAGTTATTGACTTTTCACTTTTTTGACCTTTTTTCTTTTATTTTATATATGAATTTAATCCAAAAAAAGTTAAAAAAAAAAATGCTAGTCTTGGCGGGAAAATAGTCTAGTAGAGGAAGTCTTTCGGCAGATGATGACTGTGCTCACCCTAAACTTCGTTGATACTGCTCTACCTCCTCTGGATCTTCTCTCATACTGGATTCTATGCTTTTGTTCGCGTGTGAGATACAGCAGACCACGAGACGGTCGCCTGGACGACTGAAGACATCTTTACAAGTGAAGTATTGTAGGTAAGGTACTCACTCTCAACTTCGCCAATGCTGCCGTTCCTCCTCTCGATCTCCTCTCCCGCCTCGTTGGTCTCGATGACGGCGCAGCAGCCTGTGGATGGGTTTCCGTGGACGCAGAATATGACGCGGCGACCGCGCGCCGGGCTGTCTGTGCCGTACGATACCGCGCCATCTTTGAATCTGCGGACAAAGAGTTGGAATATTATAAATAGAAAATGCTTTCGTCTACTACCTACTAATTAGTATAGTAGTAATATTTTTTCTGGGAAAAGTTTATGTCTTGGAACATTGGCAGTACCCGCCGAGACACCCCGAGACAAGCCGCTAACGAGTGTGTGCGATGCACTCGTCTCGCTACGGGCCCCCAGTCGGCTGTCGTCTTGTCTCAATCACAGTGCAATGAGACAACAAGTGTGTACATGGTGCCTCTCGTTGAGAGGACGAGCGCCCAAGACAATCTACAAGTTATCAGAACAAGTGTGTACCTACTCCTGCCGAAAGTAGGTATATACCTATAGGACAACGAGCTGCTTCTATTTATTGTGTGTTCTCCAGCCAACCTAACCTGCACGTGGTGCACCCTGCTAGATAACGAACTAGGCTCTGGTGAAAATATCAAACAATCTTAATAATTTGATACCTTGATTAATAATTTGATAACGGATACCTATTTATTACAATTATTTTTCATTACTTGACACTGGCAGAACTGTGTCTAAACAGAAACATATTGGCATTAATAAAGAATCATCATAGTGTGTAACTATAGTGAGCTCCCGACCACGGCTACACTACACTCTATGCGAGTACACTAGGATTCCCTTTGTTAAAAAAAAAACAAACAAATAATGCTGGACGACTCACACAGCATTAGATCTAGCCCCAGGCTAAGCAGAGCTTGTGTTATGGGTACTAGATAACTGATATACATAATATAATACAATACATACATAGATATTTTTACTATACATAGAAAACGACCAGAACACCCTGAAAAAATGTCTTCATATCGTACACACATTTGTCCCGAGGCGGGAATCGAACCCGCAACCTCCTGCGTCGCAGGCAGACCTTCGCCCAACGCGCCACAGAGGTCGTCGATCGGTCGTTTGTTATGACTGTTATGAGATCCAGTTCCTGGTCTAGTTACATTTCTGTTAAGGTTGAACGTAGTAACATAAAGCTGACATTTACGTACATAAATAAAGTGACTAGTCGATGCAAGCAAACTGCTTAAGCAATTATTTTAACAAGCGGGCTTAAATATTTGTTTATATTAGCATAGTTTATTTGAGTTCGGTTGTCAATTAGTAGTGCCTTCTCTATTGATAGTAACAGGTAATTCACAGAAAATAACTACGAAAAAACTTAACGAGATTGTGCTTCTCTTCCTCCTTCTGGAGGTAAGAAACCTAGAGTAGGAGGAAGACTATTACGAGGGTACTTTTTATTCGGAAAAAACGCGAGTGAAGCCGCTTTCCGGAATAAAAAGTACCCTGCCTATATCCGTCCCCGGGTTACCATCTAACTCCCTGCCGAGTTTCATTCCCTATGAATTGTATGTATGCTTGGGGCTAGCAAGATGATTCTGTGTGAATTGTCCAACATTATTAATATCATATGATGATCTCGGGCCATACATCTAGTGACCCGGGTCTTTGGGAGGCATGCGTAGGGGTGAAGCCAACGAGAGTCCCTTTACGAGAGTTCATCTAAAGGTGAGTGCTTTCAGCCGTTTAGGCGTGAAAAGTTAACAAACAGACAGACAGAGTTACTTTCAAATTTGCCCAAAGACGGGCAGAAATACAAACGAACTATAAAGGGCGGCCTAAACGCTGTAAGCGATCTCTTCCAGGCAACCTTAAGATGGACTGGACAGATTTTATAAGCTTTTATGTTTAATATGGAAATCGAAAATGATTTTAAATTCAATAGAAAGAGCAAAAGAAGTCGAACCGCCCCGGGCGGCTCCACACGCGAACAAACGCTTCAGAACATTATTGCGTCGAGTAAATCAGAAAATTGTTATCAGCATCTGATTTTCCAGTAAACATATCAATTATGCCGATGGCTGAAGGTAACTGTGCATAAAGTGCAGGCACATACGTTCTTTCATTCAATGATTGCCGGTACGTTACGTACCTTCCATATTTACGATGTTGGAAAATCGCCTCATTATTCTACGACAATATGACATCCTGTTATTTCAAATAGCATAGTAGATATTTTTTTATAAGGTACTATTGTCTTGTCGAGGAGTTTGCTGAATATGCGGTTTCCATAATAAGACAATAACATATAGAACATACGCTTCACATTGTAACTACGATTATTTATTCAGTATGCGGTACCTTGAGTATTTACTTATTTCCTATGAAAATGATTTACTCTTTGAAAAATGATAATAAGTATTTAAATGACTTTGTAATGTGGAGTAATGTGGCGGAGTCAACTTCTTTAGTTAATTACTCCAGTAGGTAGTCGTTTATTCCGACGTCATCTTTGGAAGAGTGCCACTTTCATAAATCTTTAGTAATATTTTAATAATAATAATATTATTATTATTTATTATTATTATTATTTTAGTAATATTTCACAACATCCTGTAAAAAGGAACCTCACCTCACCTCAACAGCCTATAATTAGTCCAATGCTGGACGTAGGCCTCCCCCTGATAATCGTCTTATTGGCTTTTATTACATAGTGGGTAAAGCCCATAATCCCAACGCGGGGCACGTGTAGTATTTGAATCTTTGTTCGGATAATAATTTTATTTATTGCAAGAAGTTTACCTGTTTTTATCAATTACAATAATAAAATCCAATGCGATACGATGATAGAGATAAAAATCCTAAATACAATGATTTTACAAAAAGATTCGAACACTTCTACGCCAGGCCTGAACTGAACTAGGTCCGCTGCAAGGCCGAATAGAATAGACGAATAGATTGTTTATTAGACCATCTCTGCTGGACATAGAAACTCCCCTATAGACCTCTATGACCTCCCCAAACGCAACAATGAACGGACTACGTTGAACTAACTTCCTGTTCATGGCCATAAAGGTCCGTGGATGAAGATAAAGGACTCCGGAACGCTATGTGCCTTCACACAAAAGACTAATGGAAGTAAGTAAGAAGCTAAGCTACTGAACCGTCATAGGTTTTTATGGAACCTGTTTGTATTTGTAACGATGATCTGGTGAACCATGAATGGCGGCCTTCGTGCAAGGCTGACCAGAGCATCTTTAAGAGCCTCAGAACTCTATGATAGGGACGAAATTATCGTCATCATCAGCTAGACTTATCTTGTATTTTAGATAATTTTATTTCAATAACGTGTTTATTAGGTACCTGTTATTAAATTTGACTATTCCAAGGTGTTTTGTGTGCTCCTATGGTACAATAAATAAACTGAAACAGACTGCACCCTTTTCAGAGCAACAAAAGCATAAGTTTTACTGATGAAAATGGTACCGATGAACATACCAGAGACCAGGCGAACAGAATCGCCAAAATGTATACGCACGTTATTATATCAAAAACAAAAATAAAAGCTTACCTAGATAGACCGACTATTCTTGACTAGGGTGCTGTTGCTGTTACGATATTGTTTCGCAATAAATGTAAGGTACTAAAGGTGCATCGCAAGCACTCTAGGTACTTGCTTGCACGTGCATTTCTGTGGGAATGACCTCAGTTCGGGTTTGGTCTTTTTTCTTTTGGTTTTACTAAATCTAATAAATTCAATTTCCTGTTCAAAAATATCTTTTTTTTAAGACGACTACCCTGACCCACCCCGTAACGGTGCCCAACCCTAGAAGCAATTAGGAAGGAACACAGGTTGCAAGTTGCAACGAAGACTTATTTGGCGCAACCCTTAGGTAAGTGAGAGAGGACAGATTTAGATTCAGATTCCAATAACTTTATTTCTTAAGGCTTACAAAATAAGCACTTGGACAAATAAAATTGTATAATATAAATTATTATCAACGGAGTGAAATAATAATTTGAGAACACCCTAATTGGAAACCCAGACAATCATAATAAGCCATCTAGTAGTCGACATACGGGTACAAGGATGTCATATGTTTATCAACATGTAATCGGGCCTGATAAGGCTTTATTATGATTGTTCATAACCAATTATTATGATAACTGAATGCCTGTTTATTATGTTACAAATCAAACTATACACCATATGGGTATAGAACGAGGGAACGAGGGAATAATAATCACATTCCAGAAACACACCTTTCAGAAACCAACAATGGCCGAAGTGAGAAACGATCCACAACGGCCAGGACTGTTGGTTTGAAACCCAGATAGTAAAGTCCATGTTATTTTATACGTTAGTGTTTTTACGCATAATAAAATAACATATATATTATGTAAACAAAAACAGCTAAACAGCTTATTTTGGTGGTCATCGGAGAGAAGCGAAAGTGATACTAACCAAATAAATAAACTTGGAGTTTTCCAAGTCAATTCGTATAACTGTGCTTCCACTCTGAACTTGTGCAGATTACTACTATTAGTCCGGTCAAATTACACATAAAAATAGTGAATAAATAATAAAAACTCCACAGAGCTCAATTTTGGTAAAGATATCTCAAGTAATGTAATTTAGGTGTAAAAAAAGCAGTTGTGTAACTTTAAGTACCCAAAACACAAGCTCTGCTTACTCTGGGACTATTTTTTTTATAGTAATTTTTTTTCATGGGAGAGAAATACATATTATAATGGTCAAAAATATGCTCGTTTTTAAGTAGCAAAGACACCGTTTTCGATTGAGAGCGGTGAGAAAATATGTATATGAATGATGTGTTTGCATTTTGCATACTTTGATTTTTAGTTACAATTGCGCCGTTTAACCATTAGGAGGCTATGTCAGTAATTTATTGTAATAAATATCGTAGTTTAGTACCATTTCAGAATTCTCTTGAAATTGAATGTTTTTAACGTTCATGGCATTCGAGGTATTCGTACATTTTATTTACACCACAGTTACTCAAACTTTGCATGGTATGTAAAAAAACAATTTTTCATGTTTAAAAATGTCTTGAAAATTACTGGTGGTAGTTACCAAAATATTTTAATAAAAAAAGTGATCATAAAACCTACTTAATTCCTTAATACATTCCGAACAGAAAACCTATGAAATTGTAACTGTGGGTGGGTATAATGCCCAAAAATGAGGACGAATTTTTCCAAAGTTAAAAAAAAAAGAATATTTCTCATAATGCTTGCATTTTTTTACTTTTATTTTTGTGCCTAATTGGCCTTGTCCCCCGCACAAGCACCTTCAAGGTTATCCACTCATTGTGAGACACCCTGAACAACGAATAGCCTGAAATGTAAACCAGGTACTATATACCTATCTTCTAGCTAGTAAGTAAACCCTGTGTTCACGTGCCGATCACGTTCGCCCTAATCAAGGTCATAACTAGGTCAATAAACCCTTTTCCGTGTAAATGTTTGGGTCTACGCTTGTAACGATAAGATACGCATACGCACACCTTGTAGGTACCAATTGTTATCAGTATCGATAGCTACCTTGTAACATAACAAGTTGGATTACTACTGGCACCAAGGGATTAGAAGTATTAAATGATGATGACGTCATTATAATTTAGGTACTAAAATCTGCTGAGTTTTATGCCTAGAAGGTTTTATGCGTTAAAATGTCGGCAGTCTATAGAATTGTTGTTTAACATTTTAGCTTTATCCGTTTGGCATTGTTTTCGAAGAAGCATAAAATCTTCACAAACTCGAAAAAAAAATATAATGAAGCTAAGCTGAAGGTCTAAAGCTCACAAGGGGCTAGGCCGCTAGTTCTAAACTTTCTATGGAATTGTATTCTGTTTCTAATTTCTAGGCTCATATTAGAGTACCTAGATTGTGGTGGCTAGCCAGCGAAATTTGTCAGCCATTAAATCCAAACACTGTGTACCTAATAATGTCGCGCATTATCAAAATAACAAAGGTTTATAGAATACCTACCTACGACCACTGCAAGTGTTTAACATTTGGTTGATATTGCTACAAAGGTTCAAAACTTTAAACTAAACCAACTTTACTATGATGTTTAGTCTAGCTAGAGAACCTAAGGGCGCATTCACACAAGTTATTGTGTGACAAAAACATATTACAGGATCCTTATTTTCCTTGATGGCGTATATAGTTGTAGAAAGGAGTTCACACCACGCCAGCACGCGAGGCACCCGCCCGCAGGTGCATCGCGTGCTGGTGTGTGTACGCTCTGCTACTTGTGCTAGGTTGGTATATATTACTACTTTTCAGGCTGCCTCGCAAGCTTGTGTCAATCAATGCTAGCCACTTTATAAGGGAAAAATTTGATACAAAGCCATTCTTTATTCATCTTCTACGTCCTACGACAGCTAGAGAGTTGGTTGGAGTCGCTGACCTGGTTTTGCGCTGCTGGATGGGTTTATGGCTGTAGACTTAGGCAATATTCGCAAACCATTTCAGATTGAACATTTCGTAAGCGATCCAAATATTTGTATTGCCATAATCTACAAAAGGAGACGCCATAATTATCGACATGGTTCCATTTCTGCTGTATTTTGGTTAGGAATACTAAATATTGTGTGTTGTGTTGATAGATCCGCGCCTGCTCTGAGAATAGGCACTATTGAATAACAGAATAGTACCTTACCTACCTACTTTAGGAATAGAAGACCTAGGTACTGCCTGATGTACCTAAATGCAAACTACTGTCTTGTCGTTTTGTAAGGAATGGCTTTCTAGTTTGTTATTGGCGATTAGTTATTGTTCTATTATGAATACCGTCGTTGGTGGTCAACATCAGCCTATAATAGTCCACTGCTGGACATAGCCCTCCTCTGATGAGCGCCATAGCGCCCTGTCTTCAGCTTGCCGCATCCAGCATCTGCCTGCAGTCTTTCGCAGATCGTCATCTCACATGGTCTGAGGGCGTCCTATACTACGTTTGCCAAGTCGTGGTCTCCACTCAAGACCACGTTTACCCCAGCGGTTGACGGTTCTGGACGGCCCAGGAATCCTATCCTTCAGAGAAACTCCGATCATAGCTCTCTCCATAGCTCGCTGGGCGACTTTAAACTCCACCGTAGTAAGTTAGTTGTGTTGTGTTAGTTAATCAATATTAATAGCGAGCCAAATCTCACGTGGGAGACCCCCCTGTCTCTGCAAATTTAACCAACAACCTACAACCTTTCAAACCAAACCAACAACCTTTAGTAGGAACTGCTTTAGCAGTTCCTACTAAAGGTTGTTGGTTTCGTGTTAGCGCGGGATTCGGAGGGAGGGGGCTAGCAAAATCTCACGACATCTCACCAAGGGGAGAGAGAGGGAGTCAAAAAATCGCCAAAATCACTTCACGTAATTTATGGATAATGGAAAAATCACAGAATTCAAAGAAAATTTACACAACCGTACTAGGTAGGTACTTTGTAGCTAAAAACAAAACTGTTTAAAACTAACGGATGCGAAGTCGAGGTTTTACTTTTTTTCAAAACTATCTATTTATAAGGTGTTTTCTACTTACGACAAAAGTGGCCTTTTATCCAGTCCGTCCATTGCACAAAATATTTTAAAACACAGCTAAAATCTAAACAAATCACTGCTTACATACACTTAGGTACAGAATTGATAGGTAATTCAAGCACTACTTCATTTTAGGTCACGGCACTTCACACCAGTACAGCGTAAGCACTAATTTGAATCTAATAAGTTATCAATATTGTCGAGTTGTAGGTAGCAGTGATAAGATAGGGAGTGCAAATAGTGAGCGGTATCTGGGTGATTATTTGATGTATCCGAGGGTAGGCTAGGCTATTATCAACAGTTGTATTTACGCCGGTATAGATTATAAAATTAAATTAATAAATTGTTCGTAATAAAGTGACGGATATCTATCTACAATGAATATTAATTTCTCAGGGTTACACTCACTCATGTAAGTGTCTATTTAATCATAAGAGCTCAAAAGATATCACAGCATATCAATTTTTAGCAGCGCCTCGCGGTTTCACCCGCGTCGTTCCCATTCCCGTAAGAGTTCCGGGATAAAACATAGCCTATATCACTCCCTGAAAAGAAATCGGTCCAATTTAAGTTTATTCGTTACATACAAACATACAAATCTTTCCTCTTTATAATATTACTGTAGATGTGGAGGTTACGTAAGTAGGTAGGTATAGTAAAGTGTTCCTTCTGTGATGAAGTGCTGACGGCGCGGCAGGACGAAGAACTTTACAACTAATACCTAGCCAGACTGGTAAACTAAGGCGGCTATACCGAGAGAGGTGAGTAGCTAAAATGAATGATTAACTCTTTTTTTGTTTCTTGATAAAAAAGGTAAAATACTTACAATCAAGTACTTACAAGTCAAGCTTAAGGATGTATGACTGATGATTTAGAATTTTGGATCATGTATACAGCCTGCATTTTATCAAATGAATAAAATCTACAAAATCATTGGTCAAGGAGACCATTTGGACGGCCACAAACAGCAGGGCCGGATATGCTATCTACCGCAAATATTTGGTTTCACTATCAATGTGGCTTCAATAACTTAACAAAATGACATGGTATGATATTTAAAATAACAATTTCAAATGATTTCCCTATTAAACGTTTTTTTTTAATATCATATTGAGTTTATATTATTTTTAAAAAGAAATAAAAGAACTATTCACATATTTTATGAAAATAGTTTGACCCTAAAATTTATTATTTGATTCTAGAAATCCAGATTACCTCATTAGTTACCTTAAACATACGTAAAAATCTAAACTTGTAGGTGAAAGATAACTATCAATTTATCAATGAAAGAGATTTACTTATGTTAATGGCAACGATTTTATCATCTTAGAAGAAACAAACTAGAAATACCTAGAAATACAGTCAGGAGCTGATGACAAGTTTAAAAAAATGTATTCACCATGCTGTACACCAGCCTATTAAACAAAATCACAGTATTGGCTCAAGATAAGCATTAAAGTAGGACACATTGTCTAGGTGAATTACAATTCTTTTGTTCAATTGAGCCTTAGAAACAGTCAGGGTGATCAATACAATTCATAAGAAATGTCTGACAATCGAGAATCTACCATTTTATATAGGTAAATGAATTATCTAGGTAATATGGTTGAGTAGATTTGGTATTCATAAATCTAGGTATCTTGAAACAAGGTGTGAAATTTGTTTAACAGTGATATGAGAGGAAATCCAAGTATTTTTATCAATACAGTTTGTTTACATAATATGAAATACCAACCCGCCACAGATGACTCAAGCTGATGTATAACATGGAGGTACCTACCTACTTCAACAACAAATATAACTAACAGGAAATAACATATGAAAACTCACCATAATTCAATCACAACATTTCCTTTAGAGATTCCTGATACATCTTATTAATTTCCTTTATATCATAGAAATCATTCTCTTAAACATTTTTCATCAGCAGGTAGCCAATAGTAACTAACTACAAGAAATGATATTATATTAGGATATATCTACTTGTTTTTAGACAGTTTTAGAAAATGCCTGTTGGATCTCTCCAAAGAATTTCCAGGGTTACCTAGCTAGCGAAACATAAACGCCCAGATTAAGTGGAGTGAAATAAAATAGGTTTTCGTCAAGAAAACTGAATGTTACAACTTACCCATTGACTGTAGGCTGTCCTCCTTGGTCCATCACGCAATTCCCGATCAGGCAGCCAGGCGTTTCTGACTTGGCTGTAATGTGGTGAGCTTCAACATCTTCTAAGATAGCGGCACGGTCCTCGTTCGTTTTATTCAACTTATCACTAGATAAACTCTTCGACCGATATCTCCCGTTCAAGGGAGCCAAACTTTTATCAGTAAAAGCACTTAGACCGTTAAATTTTCCATCGTTTGGTTGCTTTTCGCTAATTATATTGCCTGACATTTTGTTTACAAAATAGAACACGGGTGTACGTCAACGCCAGATGTCAATCTCAGCTGAGCCGCGCGCCGACTGACGTTCCGAAACACGGCCACTACGTTTTGCCAGCAACTGTTGGATGGACAAAACAATAGGTAGCACTCTACCTGTTGCAGAAGCACATTGATGTCGTTTGATAAGAAACCTTGGTTGAATATTTAATTTAGCCGATTGCCGCCAATTATACCATTTTTGCATTGAATTGAACTTTTTCCGGGCTTAAAAATCGACTCGGAACGTTAGTCGGGATGAATGGAAGAAGGTTAATGAAGCTACTCTTCATTGTGATTAAACAAAAAGAAAATGGATTCATTAATTTGGCCACGGTAGAAAATAGATATTGATCTATACCTACCTACTTTTTGAAATGAAAATTGGAGGACCGATTTATACAATGATTTCAGCTCTCTTTATCAGGTTCAGCTACAGCTAGATCTCTAAGTTTCACAAGAACGGAACGTTTTTAGGCAGGGCTGAAACTAGGAAGACCGGGGCGCGGCGGGGGTGGTCGTTGGGCGAGGGGGCGTCAGCAGCGGCGGCGGCGGGGCGCAGAGCGCAGGCGGGGTGCGGCGGCGCACTATGGGTCAGCAGCGTAATTATCGTGCCAAAAATCACTTTGACAAAAGTTAGATTTCTACATTTTTCTCAGTGAATATATGAAGTAGGATGATTGAAATATCATATACCACAAAAAATATGGTATAATAACATATTTTAATAGCGATAGCTTGAACTTGAATGTAAGGAAGTAAATTGATTGATGTAGGAAAAATTGTGATCCTCCACTTTCAGATCGATTTTTTTACAAATATTTGTTGATAAACTATTACTTATTATACATCATTAAAAGCGCGGTACTTAATACTTTCCACCTTATTCAAGTATATCCTTATATGGATAAGAAAATTAGCTTTTACAGTCAATTTTTGAAAGCCCTCCTATTTTTTCAGATTTGAAAATTCAAATTGAGTTTTCGTATTTACCGCTGTCTCCCGACAAGGAGTTACGACTACTATAACGTTCCTTGATCTGTATACTAATAGGATTTAAACTAAATTTTTGCCCCAATTTGCCCCAATTTGACTTAGAGGCAAAAAAGTGTACCGTGAGAAAATAGGAAAAATCATGAAAGTGGATTTTTTGGAAAATTTGGTTTAAATTGTAGCATATATATCCTGGATTTTATTCACTTGATGACCTTAAATTTAGTATTGAATGTTATATTTTAATAAAATTTAATTATTTTTGACGTAAGAAACATGGTTAACTAAATTTATGAAGGTACCTATTTTATAATTATTTCCGCCATAAATAAGAGAAAAAGCGCATAATTTGATAAAAATTATCACCATATCAAAGAAAGAAACTACATATTGCGGTTACCGAACCGCAATATTTAGTTTCTTAATAAAGAAATAAATAAGTTATCAATTTTCAGTGGAAAATATTTCGAGGAACGTGTGCAAGAAACCGCAATGGAAATTGTACAGATTTCCATTGTCGTGTGCAAATACATATGTTATCAATTACTGTCACTATAAAAAGGAATTCAGGTTCCGACTACAAACATTTAAACTGTTTTGCTAGATTTGTGCAAACAAGTGTATTAATAAATCAAAATGTGTGAATTCATTGTATCAAAACGCGAATTATGGTCTTTTTTATTCGAGAACGATGCCACTTCGGAAAATCTTCTTAAGTATTTGAAAGAAAACTATAACTTAACACCAACTAAACGCCAAAAAGTTCTCGAAAACATACAACAAAATATCTTACAAAAATTCCGTGATCGTTGGTCGAAAGCAACTTTTTGAACCAACCATATATTTGTTTTTTTAGTGATTCATAAGCATTAACCCTCAAAAATTTAGTGAATATACTCAGAGTACTGCACAATTACATGTTGATAAATATAGGTGGAATTACATGCCCTCTTCTGTACACAAGATCTTACTCCACGGAGGAAATATAATCATTTAACTGTTTTACCTATTGGACAATTGTCTGAATATGTTCAAGAGTCCCGCTTTAAGGACTACAAGAATAAATCGATTGCAGTATTCCAGAAAATGCTCTAGGTCGGCTACAAATGAGGACGTTTTTCATTCGTCTGATCCGTATATCTCTAGCCTAAGGAGACCAAGCGAAACTGTTCCGAAAGAACTGTGGCAGGAAGCTATATAAATCTTTTAGATTCTTAACCAACAAAACCTTGCATTTACTTTTTTACGATTATTAGAATTTTAATTACATAATATTATTCTATTATATATTTATAAAAGTACTTCTGTTATAATAATTATTTACTAGTTTCCAATTTATCTTCTTTAATAGGTTTTTTATTACTTGTTACTCATTAAAAAGTAAGTTTTAATTTAACGTAATTTTTTTTATCTTAATTTATTTATTAATGTATAAGTATTATTTTCTATTATGTAAATGTAGAATTTTGTTTTAATTACGTCCATTGGATTAGTTAAAATCCAGCCAGAAACTTAAAAAAATATATTTTTTAAGTTTAGTGGCAATTTTTTAATACTAATAAAGAATTTTTATTTATTTATTTTTATTTCATTTATAGTCCATATATCTAAGAGTATAATTGCGAAAGATTCATTAAGATATTTTGAAAACTGAGAAAGTTACAGATTTTTGACACGATAATCACGCTCCTGTCCCATAGTGCGGCGGCGTGATGTGGGGTGTGGTGACATGCGGGCGGCAATGGTTGATAACGTTACGGAAACCCCTCACCCTTCTGTTTTTAGGGTTCCGTACCCAAAGGGTAAAAACGGAACCCTATTACTGAGGCTTCGCTGTCCGTCTGTCACCAGGCTTTATCTCAGGAACCGTGATAGTTAGACAGTTGAAATTTTCACAGATGATGTATTTCGGTTGCCGCTATAACAACAAATAATAAAAGCCGAATAAAATAAATATTTAAGGGGGCTCCAATACAACAAACGTGATTTTTTTTGCCGTTAAGTCTAGACGCTGACTTGGCAGTACAGCGTGGTCTTAGAATATACCTAAGTGCTTATTCTGCGCTACCCTGGTGGCCCATGCATCGACCTGTGTGAATCAGAATAAAGATTGGCTCCAAATTGCCAAGACGTATTTTCAGTAGGTATTTTAATTTAATTTCCTTCAGTTTCATCAAAGATATCCGTCAAAATGTTCCCAAAACTTGAGTACCGATTTACATACCAGTATTGTATAATTTTCTAAAATTAAAATATTTTCCGGGTAGTTGATAGGTAGTACATAATGTAGAATGTACCTACTCCTAGACTAGATCTAAGCTCTTGAATCATTACCATTAGACATAATAGGAATTGAAATGCTGCAATAACGAGGCTGGACACTTGACCTCAGCCTACGTGATGCGTATTCAACACTCACAATTCTTACTCCCAATGAATTAATAACAGTCATCGCCTTCGATTTGAAAGTATTTTCATTGTACCTATGTAGATACCAATAAATACTAACTTTATTCATGCGCGCCTTCACGTAGTAGGAAAAATTAATTGTGTAGGTAGGTAGGTATGTAGATGTATCAACCAACACAGATAGCGAGTATTTCTGTATTCTGTGTTGTTATTAGTTATTACACCTACAAAAGAGGGGTAAGGAAAATACCTACAAAGGTTGATTGTTAGCGTAAGTAACTAGGTACAAAATTTTTAGATGGAAAATTTTACCAATTACCTAGTAGGTGCTGAAATGAGTTATGAAAAAAGATTTTATATAAACACCATTAGAAACAGACGAGGAAGAATGATTGGATACGCCATGATAACTTCATAGTAACATCACAGAAGGAAACACAGAACAAGATCTTTGTTCTGTGGAAGGAAAAGTAAAAGGAAGGCGAGGAAGGGAAGACCAAGAATTAACTATAAGAGTCAAATCAAGGAGAAAGCCGTTGTCATCTCACTAATATTATAAACGTGAAAGTTTAGATGGATGGATGGATGGATGGATAGATAGATGGATGGATGTTTGTTCCTTTATCACGCCAGAACGGCTGAACGGATCTGAATGAAATTTGGCACAGAGATAGATTATAGTCTGGAATAGGACATAGGCTACTTTTTATCCCGAAATTCCTACGGGAACGGGAACTACGCGGGTGAAACCGCGAGGCGCTGCTAGTGTCGTATAAAGAAGTGAAGTAGAGACCGCATTGGAAAGAAAAAAGTTGATTAAATTACAGCAATTACTCTTAGATTACAGCGACAAGAGACAGGCTCTTCAATTTAATATACCTAATAATATTAACAATTACCTAGACTCAAAGTTAGAACCGCTTATTGAGAAGCATCTTAGGTTTAGATTTATTGTTATTACATTAGTACATATTCCTTTGTTTCTATGTTGGCTTAGCACGTTAGGTACTATGCTCTCATCTATACTTCAGCCAAATTCGATGTGACATGTTTGTAAATAAGCCACCCATACTTAGGTAACCTAAAATTCACGTTGTTGCCGTGCATTTTCACTATGATCAACCTAACAAATAATGTGAACAACAGACTGCAGAGTCTGCCTGTGACCATGGAAGCTGAAAAGCCTCCGAAATATCAGGTTATAAACAAAATATAAAATATACGCGATCAATCCGGTTAAAACAGTGTTTTATTATGAGTTCTCGCGAAAATAACCTTAGAATTAGATAATATTAGGTTTCTTTCATTTCTTCTTCAATTGACAGTGTATTTCATGTATTTAGTCTAAAACATTATAGTCTATGTACCCACTAAACTTTGTAGTTTACTTACAAACATTTCGGATGTTTATGATATGGATATCAATTTAGGCTAGCGGAGCGAGCCGAAGTAAGTAAATAAGTACCTATTGTCAGACCACGGCAAACGATTTTTTTAATAAAACTAAAATAGGAAGTAACGCCGAAATTTTGGTTACGTTTTCGGGTAAATTGTAACGACTACGGTGGTAGTTAAAAACTATACATATAAATAACGAGGAGCAGAGCGAGCCTCCGTAATTTTGAAGTTTGGTGAGGTCGGCTTAGTTTGGTGAGGTATACCTACGCCGTATACGTAGATTGACGGCTTGTTACTCTAAGGCCGTATATCTACCTACGTAATAGGTACAACGTGTTAGAGTATAATGACAAATGGAAAGTGTATTACGGCAGTGTTTGTCATGCATGCCCCCTACGTCGCGTGTATGGTAGTGACCTACAATACAAAACTGTTACAATTCTAATATGAAGCAACCTAAGTTATTTCATACATAAACTACACGATGTGTTGGTAGCAGTAGGATATAGTGGGTACATAGCAATGTTATTTAAATCAAGGGCCATACTCGAAAGATATCCTAAACTATTTACTAGGTTATTTGCCAACTTCATAGTCGAAGGTAATAAAATGGTTGACTTGGCTCTTCTGGTGATCTCAACACGCTTCATGCTGAAAAACATGTCTACCACGTTAAGTTAGTTTAAGTTTGTGCAGATATCCTAGATTTCAAAATGGTATTGTTAATAGGTATACTATAACTTTTCACCTTAGAGTATCGGTATACTTTTCACATTTAAAAATTAACATTATGTTGTTTTCTGAGTCTTCATGAACCCACCTGTCTTCCGTTTTCGGCTTGACGTTGAGTTTTGGAACACCTTGTATGCAGGGTAGTAATAATTACCCTAAAATAATTTTGTTTCTTCTTTCTGTTGTATTTAAACCGTAGAAAAACCAATCGAACTTAATTCGATCGAACATCTAGCATCTCTACCTGTCTCACTCTAACTCACATCAAATAGTGTCATTATCTATTAATTTCAAAAAAATATTACTGCCTCATTCGTAGTACTTGTTGAATTCAATATTTAATAGCCAAAGTACTGTTTTAAGGACGTGTTATTTTAGGTTTTATTTTAGAGAAACCAAATATTGTTAATCTTTAAGTGATACGTATTATACAATTTGAAATCCAAAATAACTACGTACGACACAACTTTTAAGAGAACATGCCAACATTGCCAACCTATAGTGGACTTTTTTTTTCAGTATGAAGAGTTAAATTTAACCTATTGAAAACAATTGATGCAAAACATAACTAAACTAATATTTTTTGGGTATCATTTAAACGGTCAGCAGATAAAGGCGGTTTTGGTCAGCCGAAAAATTTATTTGGCAAGCAGAAAAACTAAATTGAGCTGCAACTAGTGGTCGGCAGAAATAACTTAATTGGTCAGCAAGTAATGTGACATTGGGCAGCCTAAAAATTTATATCATAGGAAATTAAATTTTTGTGCTGCAATATATTAGTGAGGCAGCAGCAAAACGTGATTCGGATTTATTGAAATTTTGGTACGCCTTAAAACAGAAACTGCAGCAATGTATTCATGATCAGTAAATTGTGTTTAAAATTTTATAAAGATTTGGCAAGCTGTCAATTTCATTTAGGTTTGCTACACCTGCGTACGTAATATATTAATCTTCTGGGCCTAGCCTACCTGTGTATATGTCACTGAACTCCGCCGGCTGCTGGACCGATTTTGACATTATTTCATCTGTGGTTTTGGTGTTGATGTTGTTGTTGTTGTGGGTGTTGTTGGTTTTGACACTCGAGTGGCCTCTTCGCACGGTACTCCCGGGTTTCAAAAGAAGCCAACAAAACGGTAAAAGTAGGTATGATTTTGTGGCGGGAAATCTCTGGATGTGGGCAGCGCAAAATAGGTGTTGTGGAGAGTGGGGGGGGGGGGGGGGGTTATCTGTGTGGAGTTTTTATCTAAGGTGTGGAGAGGAGATCTGAAGGGGAGGCCTATGTCTAGAAGTGACGTGTTTTTTTGGGTTGTGCTTAGAGAACCACCCCGGGTACCATACCAACGCTACGCCGCGGCACCGCGGCAAATCAAATGCAGGCCAAGTGATATTTACTCAGCCTAAGTTTTATTTTTCTGCATAACGATTTTGTAATTCTGCTGATCAAACTATCAATTTTGCAGCTCAAACATCCACTTAATGGCTGATAATAATTCGTTGTAAAATCCTGCTGCTCGTTTCATTAATTCTGCTGCTCATTTCATTAATTCTGCTGCCCAAAACATTAATTTTGCCGATCATTCAGCTATTTATTTTCTGACCAAAAATTATTTAATTGCCGGCCAAGTATTGCTGGTAGTTTTTATTTTACAGGCGATCAAAACATATACTGCTGCCCAAATAGATTTTTAGCTGATTTTTCCGGCTGATCAAATATTTAAAATAAATACCAATAAATTTACTCCCATATTTTTTTAAACCTTTATGCATTGTTTTTATCATATTATTATTAACAAAAAATAAGTATTGTTTTATTTGAGTTTGTAATACAAAAATAAAAACCACAAAATATTGACATCTGTACCTAATCACATCATAGAAAAGTTTGGCACCGAGCAGAGAATTTATGACTTTCAGGATAACTTACCTATACCTTGCCTATAAGTCTTAATATATTTGAGATAGACCCATGAATTTGTTGTTTTTCTGGGTCGTGATGAACCCACCTGTCCTCCGTTTTCAGCTTGACGTTGAGTTTCGGGAGACCCTGTACATAACTGAATAATAGCTAGGTATACAGAGGAAATGGTTTGAATGTTATGGTAAAGCAGGTACATAAATAGGTTTATTTACCAATTTGCTGAGCGTGCGGCGAAGCGGAATGACTAGATAACCACATTTCCTAGTAGTCACTACTTTTTGCCCCGGAAGTTCTTCTGAACCTTGGCTGAATTCAGTTCTGTTACAATTCAATAAACGATTACAATGATTACGATGTAAATTTCGTAAAAACAGATTTTGTAGAATAGGCAAATACAATGAAAACTAAGTAAATAAACAGATTCTTAGTTTCAGGGTTTTGAACCAAGACTATTGTGTAACTATGAAGGAGAGATCCAGTACCTACTCTTCACACCATGAAGGAGAGATCCAGTACCTACAAATGGCGACATGGCATTGGTCTGTCCTCCTTACCTAATCTCACTAATATTATAAACGTGAAAGTCTAGATGGATGGATAGATGGATGGATGTTTGTTCCTTTATCACGCCAGAACGGCTGAACGGATGTAGATGAAATTTGTCACAGAGATAGATTATAGTCTGGAATAGAACATAGGCTACTTTTTATCCCGGAATTCCCACGGGAACGGGAACTACGCGGGTGAAACCGCAAGGCGCTGCTAGTGAGATATAATTAATAGCAATATTTACTAGCAAAGATATTATGTCAATAAGATAGCATTGACATCATTGTTGATTTACTGTATTAGTTAAGATTAAACGCTTAATTTTAACTTACTTTGAATAGGAGGAGGTTCCATGTTCGGCTGTTGGATGGAGATGTTTTTTTAAGCTATCCTTCTCATTTAGACATTTGGACGGTTCCGTTGCAGTTGTATAGAGTATGATTCCGAGTGGGTCCCATCAAATTTTTATATCCGAGGGATTAGTGTATGTATATCCCGCAACTTAAAAAAACTGTGTTCGATGTCGGTTTCAGTTTTCTTCGAAACATTCAATTTATATTAGCACTATTTCCCGCCTATTTTCCCTGATAAAACTGTAATACGAGTACCTAGTTATTTGTTTTTCATCCCATCTCATCGAGGAAAGAGTAATTTTGCTCTTCGATAACTAGTAGGTCATCATCATCAGCCTATATCAGTCCACTGCTGGACATAGGCCTCCCCCAATGAGCGCCATAGCGCCCTGTCTTCAGCTTGCCGCATCCAGCATCTGCCAGTAGTCTTTCGCAAATCGTCATCCCACCTGGTCGGAGGGCGTCATACACTACGTTTGCCGAGTCGCGGTCTCCACTCCAGAACACCTTTTACCCCAGCGGTTGTCTAGCACCTAGTAGGTACCTACATTGAATTTAGAACATCGTGTGAATTTACATCGACACGATCTAAATTCACGATGTTCTAAGTTGTTATTTATCCTCTAGCGGATAAAAACGGCTTTTGCACTCAGATATCGAAGAGCAAAAATACTCTTTCCGTGATGAAAAATATAATTGATAATACATGAAAAAAAAAAAAACAATATTACCTATACGAGAAGACAGCCCGGATACGATTATGATCTCAGCTCCCTGTCGAGCGAGACTAACCGATAATATTATAAATAAAGAAATGAATATAAAAAAGCCTTTTATTCCTTAACCTTAAATAACATTGATGAATCATACCTATTATGAAAAAATGTTTATTAATTTATGTCAAATATAGTTGAAATTCATGTTGAAATTCAACCTATCAGGTTTAGTGATTAAAGTAGCTGCATTATACTAAATTTAAATAGATTTTTGTTCAATTGAATTAAATATGTATTAATATCTTGTAACTAGTAAGGAAACAAAAAGGCATACATGGCTGTAACTTTTGATTGCGCTGACTTAGAAGTTTGATTTATATTGTGGCTCCAATAAGGTACGAACCTGAGTATATGATGTGAGTTTCAACTCGATACCTCCTCGCGTTTCTGAGAAAAGAGGGTTGTCAGACGGACAGACGGACAACAAAGTGCCTGATCAAATAAAGGTTCCTTTTTCCTTTTGAGGTATGGAACCCTAAAAAGATATAATCCAGCCCCCCAATTATTATAAGTTTGATAAGCTTCGTTAGGAAATTAAATACAAAATCGGAGATACCTGCTAAAATAATAATAGCAAGCGTATCGGAGTGCTACGAAGTAATACGAACAGGAAATCACTGAAAATAAAACGAAGTAGGTATGCTTCGCCATATCCAGGTATACCTTGTCCGACTCATCTCTAGCATTTCGCAACTCGAACCTAAATATTTTCCCACACAACCTACGCATTCCTACATTATTAAACATGATGAGTAATTTGTCGTTAGACTTATTGAATTGAAATGTTTAGCGGTAAATGAGAACGAACTTGGCCCGATTCAAGCGACCCGGTCGAAGGTCTTATGGCACCATGCATAGATAAATAGTAGCATAGTTCGATTGTCTTAACCATTTCCTCATTCATTCTATAAAAACAAAGATAATAAATAAATTAATTAAATTCTTTATTTCAGACTTCATGGGTCCAGGGTTACATAAAAATAAGAATCTACACAATAATTATTAATAATGGAATGAAAATTAAAGATTTTGTGGTAATTGGAAGTTGGATGTGGCGAGTAAACAAACATTATAATTTCTCCGAAATTAAAATTGTGATTATTAATTTCATCCCACCAATAAAAATAATACATCATTTTAAAAAGTACGATCGCACTAAACCCAATGTCACCATCGAGGCCGCAAGAATGATCGACATTTTCATGCTAGTGATCAGATTGATGTGCGAAAACCATTTACGCAGAACGTTCTCGTCGTCCAGTGTGACAGGCCACTGGTGCGCGCTGAGGTCCTCAAAGGTCTGGGCCTGAGGCCGGAGACAGGTCAGCAGGTGCAGGTACGCTGTGTGGCCGGCCTCGAGTGCAGCAGCCACGTCTCCATCCGCGAACACGTCTAAAGCTCCCCACTCGACATGTTTCGGAGTCTCCCACCTTGTAGTCAGCCCCCTGAGAGCCACGTAGTCGCCGCACTTAGGGACGAAGATGTCGGCTATGCTCGTCTCTCTGTAGCTCACTGGATCGGCTGCTTCCTCTCCGAATAATTTCACAAGCTGCTCCAAAACTCCTTTTCTGCTACTCATGTTTTCGTCGTCTTCTTCCACCATCAGATAGCCCACGAGAGACGAGTACCGGTCGATGCTGCCTGTGTCCGACATCTCGGGACGCTCCATGGCCCATATGATTGGCCCGCGTACACTGAGGATGTCGCCGCTGTAGCCCTGCCTCGCCCAGAATTTCTCTTTGTACTGGACGTAGAATTTCCTCGCCCGCCCGGGATTCATGTCTCTTACTAAGTTTATGTCTTCCTGTGATAGTAACTCCCCATCCAATTTAATCTGATGAAGGTCATCAGGTTTCAAAGCCATCGCTAACAACTTGCAAACGTAAGTGGTCCCTCCTTTAATGGTCTCCAAAACGACTCGTTCGTTCGGGCACGAATTAATCCGTTTGATCGGTTTCGACTCATGAGTAATGTCAGCTATGTTATGTAGGAGTCTGGCCGCGAGTCGTTTTCTACAGTAGCCCATCAGTTTTTCTCGAAACCTCGTGTTATCTCCGTCAAGTTGATTTCTTGCACCGTTTGTTCTGTAGCATTGATGAAGATAGAACAGTACAGATACAGTTTTTGGGGAGGCTCCACAAACCAGTCTGACGGTTAGACGCATAATGCCTCTGCAGTTCGCAAAGAGAAGAGCACCGCAAATGTGTTGCTCCATCGTTGTTCTGTCGTAGAACATCAGCATACTTCTGTCCTTTTCATTATCCACTCTGTTTGTTTGAAAGAGATATTTCATGTTTATATCGAGAACTGATTGGTACTGTGTCAATTCGAATTTCTCTACAAAACTGAGATAGTGAAAATCGTGGTAATCTGTCGTGCATTCTACGGTGCTGCCGTTGATGTGTTGGAATAGTTTGTTGAGCTTCTGGTTCACTTTTTCTGGGTTCATGATAGCTTCTGGGAGGGGAATGTTGAGCTCCGTTGCATATTTGGCTAGGTAATACCTAGCGACGTTGTCTACGAGTTTTCTGGCTGTTTTTTGGTATTCTGAATTATCCATATGAGTGCCTTTCTCAGGTCTATCTGTTTCAACGCCTTTTTGAAAGGATACGTTACACTTGGAAGCAGCCTTGGCTGGCGCCGCGAGGTCGAGCACCACAATGTCCATGGTGGCTCCGAAACGCTTCTTCAGCTTGTGAGCTGTGACGATACCGGGCAAGGTGCATCCCAGGATGATCACATCAGCTTTCACCTTCTTCTTTACACAGGAGTTCGCCGAAGAAGCCTCGGTAATGTTAAACATGGATAAACTCGTTCTATTGACCAATTAGATCAAATAATTTTAGAATAAGACAAGGTGTCACGAAATAATTCTCATAAAGAATTTAGGGAAATCTTTATGCGAAAAATGTGGACATAAAGGTTAGAAGAAAATGTATTTGGCGCTTGCGCTCGAACAATCGATCAATAATTTTAACAGCTGACATAATAATACCTGACAACCTTATGTCGAGATGGTCGAGAGCATAGAGTTAATAATACTCTATGATTTTTACCAGGGGGGGGGGGGGGGTGGGGTGATTTCCTCCGTCTACTATTTTTTGAAGACTTGCATCCATATAAACATCTATAAAACAAGCACAGATATTTAAGGGCGCCGCGAGCAGCTTGTACCATGTCTGTGAAAACAAGATGGTATCTTAGGAAGAGAAACATTTAACGTAAAAAATTAAGAGAAGAGAAACTAATAACTAATAACTGATTTACATAATAGATACATTAGTACTTAGATAGGTTAATTAATGAATACCGTATTTGTCTGTTGATATCTTCACGGCTTAGCCTTTAAGCCTCTATAGATGAATTTGACGACCTCTGTGGCGCGGTCGGGAAGGTCCGCCTGCTACGGAGGTTGCGGGTTCGATTCTCGCCTCGGGACAAATGTTTGTACGATCTGCAGATATTTGTTCAGGGTGTTCTGGTCGTTTTATATGTATAATAAAAAAATAGCGATCTATGTATTGTATAATGTATATCAGTTATCTAGTACCCATTACACAAGCTCCGCTTAGCTTGGGGCTAGATAATGCCGTGTGACTTGTCCAGCATTATTATTATTATTATAATCATGGGTGCGAAAATTTAAAACATTTGGTGTTCATTAGTTATGGACAGTTTACTGTGAAATTAACAAATATTAACAAATGAGAAAATACGAAATAATATCAAAATTAATTTATTGAAAGTAAAATAGGCAGTCAAGTTAGTAGTATGTATAGAATTTCTTCAGTTTCATGATAGTTTAGTGTGGTCAGCCAAGCGAAGGGATCTCTTTTTTCATTGGCCAAGCCAGTTACACTTTTGCACATAATTTGACAGTTTTTAGCTACATTATTGTAAAGACGAAATTTTATAAAGATCCCTGTTCGTTGTGCGCATTTGGAGTTTGTCGAGGGAGTGACCAATCTATCTAACTCTACGGCAGGATATGGCTTCAAATCAGGGGAGGCCAAGAATGATTTATGTACGGATAGAGCAGTTTTGAGTATGTAGAGCTGGCGGTCAGTGAGTACACCGGCATGCTTAATAATAGATCTCTGTGGTGGGATATCTAAAAGGCTTCCGAAGCACTTTTTTTAGTACCTACTAAATCCCTGACCAAAAGGTTAAAAATATTAACTTTAATATTTTTTGTAACTTTTACCCAAAAATCTAACAGAATAACAGGCACAGATTTGTAAGTATAGTACTGCAAGTATAGTACTAAAGTACAGATAGGAATCCGACCAATAACAGCCGTGGACGCTAATTATAGTTCTGTTGAGCGAGACGACGTCGCTAGTGTCCATTTAGAAAGAGACAGATAAACGTCGCTCTCTTTTGCCCCTTGCCAGTGATGTGCCTGAATATTCATAAGATATCGATATACCTACATACCATGTATACAAGTTGAAATAAAAAACGAAAGATTTGACGTTTTGTTTATTATTAATGAAACATATTTAAACACAATGTTTTATACAATATAACTTGCAATCTTCGATAGAGTTGTTTGCATTTTGGAGATAAGATCTTTGGATTGATGCGTTTGACTCCAACATGGGGCAGCAGTTTAATGTTCTCTGTGAACACAAAAGAGGAATATTCTTATTATGATAATTTGTTTCTATTACCTATTAGATTGTAATTTTATTGATCTCTCACTCGAATAATCATATTAAATTGTCTTAGATGTTTTCCTTGATCTTAAAATAAATAAAAATAAAAAAATTTTTGCTTGGAGGTGTTCTAATTGTTGCCCAATTAGTCGTTTCTGAAATGTAAACCAATCAATAATAATAATGTCTGCTCATAATTGAAGAATCTAATAAGTGTAATGTTTTAAATGTTTATCTCGATCTTAAAGCCAAGTATAATTAAATTACCATCAATTCTTCGTTTTTTGCATGGAGGTGTTCCAATTTTCTCCGAATCACGTGTCTGAAATTTAAACCAATCAGAATATATATATATAAAACAATATCTGCTCAGAGTTGAAAAATCTAATATGTGTAATGTTTCAAATGTAATCTTAATTTAAGATAAAGTTGAGGGAGCCAAGTATAATTACCATCAGTTCTTCGTTTTTTGCACGGAGGTGTTGTGGTTGTTGCCAGATTATGCGTTTCTGAAATTTAAACCAATTATTATAAAAAATGTCGACTCAAATTTTAAAAATCTAATATGTGTAATGTTTCAAATGTAATTTTAATTTAAGATCAAGTTGAGGGAGCCAAGTATAATTACCATCAGTTCTTCGTTCTTTGCATGGAGATGTTGTTATTGTAGCCAAATTAAGTGTTTCTGAAATGTAAGCCAATCATTAATAAAAATGTCTGTTCACAGTTGAAAAATTTGATAAATGTAATGTTTTATATTATGTTTATCTTGATCTTAAAACCAGGTATAATACCATCAGTTCTTCGTTCAAAAGCATTGTAGTATGCATGGTCTCTTAGACAGTTGGGTATTTCACATACATTGTAAAGATTGGCACCTGAAACATAACAGCCATTACATTACAGAACCTATTGCGTACGTCTAAAAATTAAAGCCGTACTTTGAACCTGCCTCCTTCATACGTACAAGCATACCCAAATACATACCTTACCCATAGACTCCTTAAAAAATATTTCCCTCAGTATAAACATTGCGGCAGTCGAGAAAAAATTTCAAAATATCGATAGCAAATTAATAGTAAAATTGATGTTGCCCATCCCTATTTTTCTCATTGATCATAGTTATTGACGATTTTGTAATATTTTATCGATTACCTACAATCTATACTTTGGACATTAATTCATGATTTTAGAGATATATTTTCTAACCGCTGGGTACCTACTACCTACATATAGGATCAGCAAAGTACTTACTTTGTCCATTTGTTGGAATCCCACTGTAAATTTCGGACTCTGTAAACAAAGTTGGCCGCGCAATGAGGCTAATCAGGCGATTATTTTCATAATATTTTTGTTCAAAATGTTTGGCACAAACTCGTTTCCTCATTAATTGAATATTATTGAGTGAAAACAAAGTTTTAGAGTATAGTTGTTTGAGCCACAAACTTTGTCTGCATGGCGTTCTCGGAAAACAGTGTAACTGGATATCACTACCACTTTTGGTCTCACAACTAGGCACACAACATTTGTTCACAGCCATTTTACACAAATTATGTTGTTATTGTATACTCATTGAAATTACTTCAGTCAGCTTAACATCCTCAGCAGAAAAAATAATCAAACCCGCCGCCATGCCGCCGGTGGATTATAAAACACTTATGAAATTAGCTTCAGGCGCCAAACGTCAGGCTTGCAGCTGCCTTCATTGCGTTGAATACTAGCGCTGCGGTGTTGCTTTTATGAACTACAATCTAGCTGCAGCTGATTATGAACTCTATCACAAGCGCATACAATCTAAAAGTGAGTGTAGATAGATAGTGTCCGACGATTTTGTAGGCTCGATTCCATAGCGTGATAACAGGAATGCAAAGAATGTAGGGATCAAAGAGTATACAATAATTATGGTAGGGATTTTGGTCTTCTTCATACTTTTGATAGACACTTTTATCACACGCTAAACTGTTGAGACCATAGAGTTAATATATGGTACTCTATGGTTGAGACGTTAAATAAAAAAAATCACTCCTGCCCGGCCCAGGTACAACTCGAGTTTTCATCAGGC
Source organism: Eupithecia exiguata (assembly GCA_947086465.1). Classification (NCBI taxonomy): domain Eukaryota; kingdom Metazoa; phylum Arthropoda; class Insecta; order Lepidoptera; family Geometridae; genus Eupithecia; species Eupithecia exiguata. The sequence continues at coordinate 1,196,743 of OX352228.1, forward strand.
TACCATATCTACGACATATTATTTCAAGTCAAAATTGCTTTTACTGCGCCTTTTGCAAGGTAAATTAAAACTACAGACTGGATTATAGTACGCACTACGATAAACTCATAGTAGGTATTATAGAAAAGAAGCATTTCAGGTACTCCACGTGTAAAAAAATACCTGCATTGGTATTTTTCTTGAATTTATCAATGACTGTACCTATTATGTGACCAACCACTAGTAGGTATTGCATTATTTCGTTAAACATAATAGAGATAGGTGTGAGTAGGTATTTATTACGTAAGAAACCGTGCCCCTAGCTAGCAATGAAGGTCAATGGCCTTGTGACGATGTCACGATACAGAATGGATCAGATACCTACTGGAAAAGTATATTATTTAAGGTTACTTAAAGTTTAAGTGGAAGTTTAGTTAAGTAGGTACTACGAGAAACTGTAACATACAGGCAGAATGATAATATGGGTTAGGGTACAACGTAGGTACAACTTATCCGAGAAAAAACTCATCCGCGGATGAGTTGTCCACTTCACTTTTTGTTATGGGTACAAAGAAGGAGTCTCATCTCATCGCAACAGTCTATAATTAAAAAAAAAACTAAATTATTTAATCAGACATCATAATTAGGTCCATTTTTTGCACAGACATTTTACTAGCTGCGCGCGGCACCCTGTGATTTTTCGTTAGTGTGCTGTCTTAGAAACTGTCTCTGGACTTGTCACCTACCTAGCCTGATAAGCCTGGGATGAACAAATAAAAGAAAAGTTAGATTTACCAAAGAAATATATTTAATTATTAAGTTTAGGGGTCGGCAGGGTCAAACTTCACGGCATTTAGACTAGTTATTCGGTAACTGCACCCTCCTTCAGGGCTATCCCGTCCGCCTAGTCCTTTTCTTTCCCAGTTCAGAAATTCGCGGCAGGAATAGGGTGCCTCCAAGGGTTGAGCGTCCAGCCAGAGATTGGCGATAAACGGGCAGCTTCAGCTACGGAATTGTTCCGTCGGTGTACAAGAGGTGGCTTGTTTCAATCCGTAGGGTTTCTCAACCCGTAAGGTATTGTCAACCCGTAAGGTGTTCTCAACCCGCATCGCATTGAAGCTTGACCACAACCAAGAAAAAAAATTAGAAGGGTAATGCCCAGCAGTGGACTAGCGTAGGTTGAGTAGATAATGATGATTTGATGAAATATAAAATTAGGTAGATATTTAACGCATCATAACTTTGAAGATTTTTACCGCAAAAGTGAAAGTATTGAAACACTTAGACAAAACCGAAAGTACCGTGCCTTGATTGCTCTTAGTCCTGATTTAGCGTCATAAGAGAGATTCCTCGAATATTATCCTGAATGTAATATTTTACACGTTGAAGTTCGCTCTATTTTTATTTACATTGAAAATATTTTGTAAGAGGTAGCGGTGAGTTTACAAAACGAAAGTGAAAATGAAAACAAATGATGCGTTCATCATGCTGACTGGTTTAGCTACCGTTGTTCTGTCAAACACTTCGTGATAAAATCAAATATGATATATCTAAGAATAAGTTTATCACATCAGGCAACACGTCTACTATAAACTGTTATTCAAACTAGGCGGTGGTCAAGAACGAAAACGTGAAAACGAACGATTCCAAAATCCATCATGAACCCTGCGATTACCTATAATTCATGGAAGCTTATTTATTACAGGATAAATTACGAGAACTCGTAATAAATTATTATTACGAGTAGGTATTCCTATTTACAAAAGAAATGTTGAGCCATTTGTTTGCAAATAATCGAGCAACGGCAATTAAAACCCGAGTGCGATGACTTACGCACATTAGGATCGAGCAACAGATCCAAATCAATACCATCAATACAGGAAGCGTCAAATACAGGAATAGGTCAAATTCGGGCAGAATTTGTGAAAGTAAAAGGAACGTATTTGGCTCAGCTAAGCTTTAAAAGACGCGCCGGCCTTCAAACATGTTAGTGAGATTAAAATTGGAAATAGGATCGATAAAGGAACTGTTTTTAAGATTAGGCACCCATGAAGTATTGCGTAGTAGTACAAAACAAGATAAGTCAACGTAAAAAACCAGATGCTACATCTTCTTCAAGACGGTATCTTTGCATCTGTAACGACAATTTTGCAAGAGTTTAGTGATAGTTTCTTTGAACAAAATTAAATAGTGAGCTTCGTGGTCACGAGGGATCGTGTCCGCATATAACGTGTGTAGACGTCCTTACATTTTATTAGATTTTTCTTAATTTTTTCATTGTATTTTATAATTATAGTGTATTTTAATTTGTAATTTTATGAGTGCTGATGTACTTGAAATAAACAATTTTTATTTTATTTTTATTTATCACCGCTTCGCTGAATAGCTTCATAAACGGTTTCTTCTCTTCAGACTATAACAAAACATTGTATATTCTTTCGTTTGTTATATTACATACACATGCATACGATGTACATTATAGAGATAGGGGGGCCTATACCCCGCAGAAGAAAGGCCACGGCTGAGATAACAATACATAACGTACATAACAAACATAATGTAAAAAAACTTTATAATCTTCAAGATAAAAAAAATGTCGTGACGGAAATCAAACTGGCAACTTGAGCGCTCCCTCATGGCTCCCTCACCGCTAGTTTTCGTTTCTAATGCAACATGATATCCGTTTCGTCAGATATTGTACAAACAACTGAATTGACTACAGCAGAATGGTATAAATCGAAACTTGTAGAATTGTTACATGCCGGTTTTAACCATGGGCAGGCAGAGATGTATAAAATCATTCAATAGACTCTCGAATAACATGTCATATGATATTTGATCATGTGAACATTATTTCCACGCCAGGGTAAGAAGGTCCTCACGAGGCAAAAAAAACTACTGATTTTTGCTCTCTCCGCTCGACTCTGCCGTGACAGAAAGGACCCTTTACGCCCGCCTTATCGTGGTCGTCAATAAAAACATCAGACAGAGGTCATCATGTTGCACTACCAGACCCTTTATGAGCTACCTATAATATTTCTTTGACCAGACAGTCATTTCTTCCACATAGCAACGACACAAACAAGTCGTAACCAAACAAAACAATGCGCAAATGACCTGATTGGCGCGAATCGAGTTAGGTGTTCCACTAGGCGCTAGGCAGATAACACCTTGATGAACCCGGTTGGTATGGGAGACGAGACGTGCGCGCGCGCACGTACGCCAGTTGGTAGTGCGTTTCCATTGATACGCGGTGCGGGGGATGGAAAAAATAAAAATAATGCGGGACAATTCACACAGAATTATCTAGCCCCCCGCTAAGCAGAGAGAGCCTGTGTTATGGGTACTAAATAACTGATATACATAATATATAATACAACTTAGATTGAGAATTACTTTCATGCAACAATTCAGCTCCTCATTTTTACTGCTGCACAAACACGTATTCACAAGCATCCGCAACCTTTTTATAATATAAATAACCCAATTCACTGTTTTTATCGTGGGTTCTGACTTCTGAGTCATCAAAATGTTCGTAGCAAGCTACGCCAAACGTAGCACTTACTACGCGTCTACCATTGCCGTACAAAGCTATGTCTACGCATTGCGTAGCAATCGCTACATAGCTCGTAGCAAGCGCTACGACGCGACGACGTGCTAGCTTGTCTACTCGTACATCACGCGTAGCAAGTGCTACGTTGAGTATATTAGTTAGAGGATTTAATATGACACTTTCTTAATTCTTAGATATAGACACCAATAGAAAAACTGTCTTGTAAATATTGTCTCCGTCAGTGTAACGATCGACGTTATGACGTCCGTGATTCTCGTTCGGCGTCTGCCGTACCGCACGGCAATGGAGCCGCGCAGTTATCTCTGCGAAATGGCAATGATCTCGCTCCTATTCTGCTTGGGACGTTAGCGCGAATTCGCAACATTGTACTGTTTCTACCTGCTAAAACCTTCGTATAAGAAAGGGACGGAAAGGGACGGAACCTTGTCGAAGTAAATATTATCCCACTAGTATAAAATATAAATGTTAGATAGGTGGATTTTTGATAGATGGATGGATGTTTGTTACTCAATCACGCCAGAACAGCTGAACGGATCTGGATGAAATTTGGCACAGAGATAGATTATAGTTTAGAATAGCACATAGGCTATATTTTATCCCGGAATTACCACGGGAATGGGAACTACGTGGGTGAAATTCGAGGCGCTTCTAGTGTTATATAGCTTGTAGAATCTGTGGATAGTCAAAATGGTATTTAACCTTGTCAAAGTAGAAGTCCTTCTGTGTCAGTTCAAAATGGTTCTACCCCATTCTTATCGAGCGTGGTTTATACTGTATAATAAGTATGTATCTGCATACTAAGTACCTACCAGTTAATCGAGATGACTGGAGCGGCTCTATAAAAGACATCGAAGCGTAATGGAGTAGTGATCAAGGATTACCAACTTTATGCAAATGTGAATACAAAATTGGTTTTACAGAATAAATTCATTTAATTCCACTCCATTCCGCTTACGTATGGATTGCTATTTAAATTCCAATTGGTACTGTCTGAACAGATTACATGAAATTGAAATTATGTAAATGTTATTACAATCCAGGAACTGGCTGGGTGGTACAAGCTTCGGAAGGTCTCTTTCTAGCAGAGGGTAAAATCAATTTATTTTATTATCAATAGACCTTAGTTTGACCACAATCACACCTGGTGAATGTGCCGATGAGGCTAGGGATGCATCAGGAACACAGAGATCACGAAGGTCTAGAAAACTGTTTTGAAGAGACCCAGGTTGTAATTTTTTTTTATTTGCACTAAGCGGTTTTCCTCCACCTTCATCATTCGTACCGCTGGGGTTTGGAATACGCTCCCTGCTGCTGTTTTTCCGGTTAATTACAATCTGGGTCTCGTCAAGTCAAGAGTGAATAGGTATCTTCTAGACGTTCGTGATACACCGTCGGCCACCTCTTCACTTTCCATCAGGTGAGATTGTGGTCAAACGAAGGCCTATTGAATATAAAAAAATATATCCGGAAGAACAGCATCAAGCACCACGATCAGGATATAATCCTGATTTTTACTATCTTTACTAATATTTTAAATTCGAAATCATCGCTGTCTGTCTATCTGTCTGTTACGTTTTCTCGCCAAAACGGCTGAGCAGATCTCAAATAATCTCAATGAAAGGCAAGGAGGTAGATGGCATCCCGGGAACGGACATAGGTTTCTTTTATCCCGGAAAAAAGTGTGCGAAACTGCGGGCAGGAGCTAGTAATATTATAATGGTGAAAAAGTAAATTAAAATGAGGGTGAAAATTTGTGAAGATTTGAAGATGTTTTGCTGAAGGTAACCAAAACTACTGAATGGATTTTGCACACACAAAGGTCTGGGTCTGAAATAAGATATAGATTACTTTTTATTCCAAAAAATGCGCGTGAAGCCGCGATCAGAAGTAAGACATAATATAAATATTGTTTAATTTATATATTATATTTATTCATGAATATTATGTATATTATACTGGACAGTTCCCACAGAAGTGATGATGAAATATACTCAAATAACTTCCGTGGTTGGTCGAATACATTTGCTTTACGATAAACGTTCGCAGCGAACCCGTTGTACCGATGTGTATGTAAATTTTTCGACAGATTTATGAATGAATAGAAGCTATTTTTAGGTACCTATGGCTTATAAATAAACGTATCAAGTAGAAGACAACACTTAAAATCCGAACTAATATTATAAATTCGAAAGTATTTTACATTTTCACGCTTAAACGGCAGAACGGATTTTAATGAAAGTCAGGAAGGTAAATGGTCCGGGATACCATTTACCTTCCTGACTTTCATTACGGACGGACACAAGCTACTTGAAAAGCTCATGCGAAGCCGCGGGCAGACGCTAGTATCGTTATATATAAAACAAAGTCGTGTAAGTTTCACCGTTTATGAGTCAAAAACGGCTGGACCGATGATCTTTGATTCGTTGGATTTGTCACGAAAACAGTTAATCCGAATAGTAGAATAACTCGTAAGTAACGTCATCTCTGATTCTTGGGAACAAAGTTTGCCGGAACAGCTTGTAATTAAGTATATTATAGTTAATTCTTTAGTATTATATAATAAGTTATTCCGTGCTACACTCAGACTTCGTACTCCTAGCTATTTGACCCTGACCTAGGTTAAACACACAATTGTAGGTCTAGGACACGGTGGTGGTGATGGACAAGATGGAGGGCCTTTTCGGTGCATTTTCAGTTAACCTGAACGGTAGAAACACTAGCGCATTTTTTTTACCGGGATTTTGATGGTTTCTATGTGGTTGGCGAACACTTATAACAAACACCTCCAAGCATTAAAATGGCTAAAGCAATTCTTTTTCAAAATTCGATATTGGTATATTGATACCTTTTATCAATATATATGGTTCATATCTTAGTTACATTTTGTAGGACTTCGCCCTCTTAGTTGGCGATAAAAGTGAAAAGAGTCGGGTTCATTAATTCTTTAGTATAATAAGTTATTCCGTGCTATAAGACTCAGATTTCGTACTCCTAGCTATTTGACACTGACCTAGGTTAAACAGACAATTGTATTATTGTTCATTGTTTTCAATAATAACTTTTTACAGTAGCATTGAAAACTATCATGTCAAATCCGCTCCTCCAGTCCACCTAAAACGCAGCCTTCTATAAATCTCCGTAGAGATAAGCTGGTTGCGTTAAAACGCTTTTAAAAAGGTACATTTTTGCATAAAAAACCACTTTATCTTCATCTCAATCATAATCAAACCAAATCTTTGAAATGATGGTCTAGTCCTTGTCACCCTTAGCCACTCCCATCCTGGCTATTACGGATCATAAATTAAAAACTAGTAAATATGAAAATACCAAGACTTAACTAACAAGTTTTTCTTCAGTAACTTGAGACGGGTTTGCTTCAAGTTCTCTAATTGGTTCAGCATGTAAATAAGTACTTTGCTGGCGCCGATAGTTGCGCTTATCAGATAGGGGATAATGTCTATGGATTATCGCTGCGATTACTTATTGTTGAGAGATGACCAACGAAAGACGTTAGCATATTCACTGCCACGCCTCTGCGGTGCCGAGGAGCAGCTGCGGAGGCGTGCGCCTGGGGGTCCATCCAGCACAACATGCACTATCGAAAGGTCATTTAGTACTATAAGAAGAATAACAACTTGGTTAAGGTCAGCAACGACAGAAAATCATCTTGTCGGCCTCTGTATGACGAGTGTACAGAAAAAGAGGATTTTGGAAGCACAAAATAAATTTGAAAACGAAATTTAGGTTATTATTGAAATAAAGTGCAGTTAAAAGATCAGTTGAAGTATCAGTCAGTAAATAAAAAACTTTTTGAATTTCCTAAGTACTTAGTTGATTAACTTCTGCCCCACCCCTTAAGCAATGCTGGGTACGCCCATGGGTCCAGAGGCACGCCGCTGGAGCTGCTGCAGGTGAATTTCGTCCATGTGCTTGAAAGTGTTAAAGTGTTGCAGTGACATCGTCAGCCATCGAGGTGATTCCTAAGCATTACAAAACTATAAATTATTTTCAGTGAGTCAATTCACGTAAACAACATATTTTTCGATGATCGCAATGATCTTTGTATGCAGTGAGTAAACTGATAGCGGGAATGATTGAACAGCTATGAGAATGATGCTGATTCATACAGACAAATTTTAGGTGATTGATACGATTTAAAGCCGAATATGATGGGAAAAGTTGAATTCACCCCAGAAAACGTGCGAAACGATCTCGCCAACTTCCGAAAAGGCTTTGGGATCATTGTCATCAATGGCCTTTACATCTACGAAGGACGGTTTATGTAGAGCTCATTTTTGGAGGAAAAAAAATGCGTAAATTAGGAATTAACGTATTAAGTATTTTACGCATTGATTTTTTACGACGACGATGGGACGTAATTTTTTTCTATTCTACTCTAGACAACAACCCGTAGCTAACATGGCTTACTGGGCTCAGATAACTGTGTGATTCTCATCGTCTGTCCATCTGCTATTGCCACACGATTGCCTAAGCTTAGGCCAGAGTATAGAAAGGTGTGGACAATAAGTAAATATAACTCAAGTAAATACTTTCGTAACTGTTTACAAGTCAGGATTATAAACGTTTCGCAAATACTCGACTTGTAAACATAATAATAATTATAATTGTGTGATGTGATAATCTTGAATGGGATTTATAAACAAGGGAATAGGAAAACTATCTCCCGTTCTTTCTAACAAAATTTGGACAAGCGAGAGTTTGACAAGGGCATTTTTATGGATATCATTGCATTTTGATTTTTTTGTCAATTCTCAGTCGTCTATAATTATAAACAACGGAATAGGAAAAATACCTCCTGTCTCTTTCTAACAAATTTTGGACAAGCGTCTGACAAGGGTATTTTGAATTTTTTGTCAATTCTCAGTATTTATTTAGTTTTGGTAACGATAACGATACAACATGCATTTACAGCGGCAATGCAGCTAGCTGCATCTGGGACGCTTCCGAATTGTATTGATATGGATCAGTTGAGGTACCTGTAGATGGTTTGCAACTCGATTGTTTTGATGTTAGATATGTACTAGTCATTCTAATCACATTCTTTGATCGTAATTTTCTTTGTTATTTGGAAAATTCCAACAAAATTATACAAGGTTTCACGAAAAATGTGTACTAGGTAAGCAGAAAAGAGGTGATTCTGGAGCCCGAGCGGATCAACTTATGTTCTACGTTTTTATATTCCAAGAGGTTACGAACCTGAGTATATGATGTGAATTTCAACTCGATACCTCCACGCGTTTCTGAGAAAAGAGGGTTGACAGACGGACAGACAGACGGACAACAAAGTGATCCTATAAGGGTTCTTTTTTTCCTTTTGAGGTACGAAACCCTTTTGAGGTAAAATAAGCAAAAAACATTTGTGTAATCTCACTATCTCATCTCACTAATATTATAAATGTGAAAGTTTGGATGGATGGATGGATAGATGGATGGATGTTTGTTACTTAATCACACCAGAACGGCTCAACGGATCGGGATGAAATTTGGCACAGAGATAGATTATAGTCTGGAATAGAACATAGGCTACTTTTAATCCCGGAATTCCCACGGGAACGGGAACTTCGTGGGTGAAACCGCGAGGCGCTGCTAGTATTCTATAATGATAAAGTATTGCAACAGTAAGAACACGAATATCAAGAAAAAAACATCAATTTTTTATTTAAATTATATTTTGATAAACAGCAAAATCATTTTTCTAAAAATATTGACAAGTTGATTCCCTCGGGATTCAAAATCACCCCCTTCGTACACATGTTATGTGACACCGTGTATATTCGGTGACCTATAAGCCTAGGGCCAAGTTTAGTAATTGCTTCCATGGAAAAGCTTTCCACACCGCATTTACCAGTTTCAGCATTTTTTCCAAAGTCTTGCGTCATCCAGTACCTACCGTCAGTGTCGATTACCTTAAAGCTTATCTAAAGATGACAAAAAAGCAATACCAAAAATGATACATGCATAAATTTGAACACACATGCCAAATCAATCTTCCAGATGCATTATCAGCGCAGCAAGTAGAACCTTACTACTATGACGCAGAGATAACAGGACACATGTAAGCACCACGTGTCTTCGATAAAGGTGTTTTCATATTTAATCCGCAGTTAGAACGAACTAGCTATTTCCCGCAGCATCCCACGCCTTTTCCGGGAAAAGAAGCCTGTATGATATTCCAGGTCGAGAACCTCATGCGTGCTTTGGCGTTGTCTTCGGTCAATATGACATTTCCCAAATTTTTGCCTCTGTATTACAAATAGGAAGTAGGATTTTATTAGGAAATAAGGTACCTTTACCTTAGCCAAATGCGTTGTAGAATTTTTGTAAACAATCCACCTAATACTTAACCCAAAATTCACTGTGTTGCCGCGTCTTGTTACGCAATTTACGTTACTTATCGATTTGATATCCATCCTTTATTGAAAATTATTATAATTTTAGATAATATTATAATTAGAGAATTCTTTTATCATCACCTATAAAAAGAAAAACAGATTGTATTAAATTAAAGATACTAAAAAGAGCAATGGATTTGGCGGCCTTATTGCTTAAAGCGATTAATTATTTATTAATTAATTTATAATCATAAAACTCTATATGAAACTCGACGCCAAGCAAGTGGGTTTTAGTTATTTGTGTCGTGGTTTGTTTACAAAAATTCTACAAGGAGTTTGGATAAGTAGATAGATAAGGTGCTATTTGTTTCTCTTTGCATAAAGCAAAAATGAAAAGAATCTGTAGGTAAATAAACACGTACTTTGTCCTCATAGATGATTTCATGAGTTAACCTTTGTCTCTGACATTACATAAAAAGATTTGATAGTTCGAAGAGCGGTTTTCTTATCAACGTATTGTAAGGTGCTACATTAGTCATATCCAATCAATATTGACTCAATATTTACCCAGGAAATCTAGATTACGAGTGAATTGTTGAAGTCCTAATTTTAGCGTAGCAGTTATCATCATCATCAGTCTGCCGAGTGTTGTAGACACTCCTACAATCTATCGCAATACACTCAATATCGGTATTGGGTTTTTATTAGTTTTAATTATGGCGGTATATTGTCACTTGAAGACCTACGTCACGTTCTAAATCTCAGATCTTAGAACTTTACGAAATTTCTCAATTGACAATTCGGGCGTAAGTACGGTACTTAAAATGAAATACTAGCTTACTTATAACTTGCTTAGAATAACTTACACTAACACAATAAGTGTATAATACGTAGGTATTTATTTACCATGATTTGTGATGAAACTACCCTATGTACTTGTAAGCGAGTTTAGTTACTTGATAATCACGGCGCATGCAACCTGTATGTAGGTAATGTAACTAAATAAGAAGTACCTATGGAAAAACTCAACACCGCATATCATAAAAATTAACATTCCGATAAGCATAATTCATTATAACCGCATTGTTTTAAGCTCCTTAAATAAAGATTAAACAAACAATGCTGAATAATGTATGAACAACCATAATAGTATGGTATCAATATTATGTATATTATATAAAGGAGTACCTGACAGACAACGCAGAGCGAAACCACTGGTTTTATAGACTTGAAGTTTGGACTATTTGTTCCTTTTAGGGTGTAGGGGTGTGAGAAGGGAATTTTAAAAATTCACACTCCAGGAATTTTAAAATAAGAGTGAACGTTTAAACAAAAATGGTCTGTATTTAATTAAACGTAAGCAACAGAACGACAGGATTTTACATGTAGATTCCGCTTTCATGACGATCACATATTTGATTCATTATTTTCTTTAATTCTGACGATGTTTTCTTATATCCAAGTTTTAACGTAAAAACTAAAGTTAAAAAGCAAATGCTTTGTACTTCAGCAAACGTTAGCATAAGAACAACAACATTTTCCATGTAGATTGCCCTTTGATAACGATCAAACATTTGATTCTTCGTTGTTTGAAATTCTGACGGTGTTTTCCTAAGTTAAAACGAAAAGTTTTAACAAGAATGCTCTGTTCTCAATAATATCTAAGCAATCGTAAGCAACAACAAAAAACCGACAGGACAAAACGTTCGTCGAATCGTGAAAATTATGAAAAGTATAAAAAAATAAAATTCAACCCCACGCGGACGAAGTCGCGGGTAACAGCTAGTTTTCCTATACCTATCTAAGTTGTTTTGAGGACCTAAAAGCAAGTGACTAGGAAAAGTCCCATTAAATTCCTGCTAAATAAAAACCTATCTCCCGAGAATCAAGAAGAGTCACAGGTTTATCTAGCTTAGAGGAACTTCCCCGGCCGGGATCTACCTTTTACGACGCTGCGCTTGCGCTGCACGTCAGACCACATTCCAATATGCTTTCAATTAGCCACCATCGTTCAACTGCTGTCTTAGGAAAGTCTTTTGCAACGTTCTGTAAATATCAAAGTGCTTTATATCCTTTAGACCTTACAGGACTCTTGGACTCTTAACAAAATTCAAATTACATAAGTAAAACTAGGATATAAAGAGATCACTAAAAATTTTGGTTCACTTCAATCTTTTTAAAGTAAAGCACAGTAAAGAAGCGAATAAGAAACCTTTAGGTACCTTGTTAGAATGTTAGTTTTCGAGTTGGCCTAAAACTCATCCCAAGTTTTTTATCCTTTAGCTAGGTAATCTGATATTTAATAGTAGTTTAAAAAGGTTGAAAGATACATTAATCTTGTGTAAAGATACATAAATCTTGTGTCGCCTAGTTGTGTGCACAGTCAGTTTATTCTTATTTCTAGTTTTTAAATTACGTATGAAACTCCTTTTTCCATAGCAGCTTTTAATTACTTGTTTTTTTATATTTCTATATATATAATGCTAATATTTCATTTATTTAAAATGTGAAGAAGAGTAGTCCGCTAAAGTAGGTGAGAGGAGGAGAGTAAATCTAACCACTGGAGTACGCAGCACAGTGGAATAGTCCTACACACCCAAGTAGCATTCGGGGTTCTATAAAAGATGTCTAGTGGTTCACATGTACTCCACAAGCTGTGTAAGTCAGCTGTATAAGAGCTGTATAGCTTGCTATAATGCTCTTATACAGCCAGTTTGGGCACAAATTAGACAGCCTTAAGTTCACTATAGCTGTACATTAGCTGTATAATAGCATTATAATAGCTGTTTAAGTAGTAACGTGGGACTTAAGGCTGACTTACGGCACTATATGGGACGCAGTGTGAACCATACAAAGTACACGAGTGTAATAAAGAGTAACAAGTGGCTCAATATACAGCCTTCACAGTTATAACATCCCACAAACGTACTCCACTGCTACCCTAAAATCACGTGTGTACTAAATTATTTCTTTATTTTATGAATTACTCATTAGATTGGTTTTGTGTTTGCCATCATGAAACACAAACTCCGGCGGATATCAATTGGATAAAAGTTTATGATAACACGCGGTAATTAGCTGTTAATGCCATGGGAATGCAACTTTATCGTGAAATGTATACATATTTACAGCTAAAATATTCACGCGCCTCTGTAAAAACGCGATATTCATTTTAAAATATTTAAAACCGGCTGAGAGGAAATCTACAATTTTCAGTTTTTGATATTATATTGGCATTATAATTAAACTGCGGTAATTAAATATAACATGAAACAAAACTCAATCGCTCTATCTGCGTATTTTGTGATAAATCTGCATGATAATATTGGAGATTTATTTGGTAAAAATTTTAGGTCACGAGAACAAAATGGTGGAAATGAAATACGACTATGTGAACTGTTATAACTCCAATTTAATGCGGTTAGCGGTATATAGGTTCACATGTGTTCTGTTAGAATGCTGTTATCTATATGAAGTCCCACATTTGTACCACTACAGAGCCAATGTCTATAAATTTATTCGAATGTGAACTTATGTACAGCTTTAAGATGTAGTTTAGGTCAATTGTGTACCATCGTATTCGTCTTTCAATATACTGCAATTTTAGAGATCCGCAATAATAATTCATTTCATTTCAAGCCTTTATTCAGAATAATTTACAAATTTGTTTTTTAAATACTGTTACTTATACCTACCTATTGTTACGACATCGATAATTCTTCTGTTTGCCCTTTTTTGGCAAAGCAATAATAATTATTGTCCGTTAAATCGCCTAGCCTAGGTACTAAGTCAAGTATGAATACCTAAAGTACCTACAAATTTTGTAACAATCTAACAAAAAATATTTTTTAATTTCGTGTAAGACACACAGTTTGGTTTCAGAGTAATTACACTTACAAAAAACACTACTCTGTTTAAGGAGGTATTTAAAAGAATGTAAACAAACTACATAAAGAGGGACAACATTATGCCCTGCGACAGAAAAGGACAGAAAATAATAGTTGTCACTCAGCCATAGTAACAAACACTGTTTACAATATTTTAAAGGTGAACATACACCTGTCAGCACCGTAAGCGCCGAGTTGGCAAGTGTAATAGTGTAACCATATTTTGCAGAATTAATCAGATAAATAACCTAATATTATTCCTTTTATTTAGTGATAAATAAATAACTGTTATTTCTGATATTTATCTGTTAAAATATGGTGCAGTACTAGAACTGCAATCACCACACTCTGATATCTGTATATTTTGAAGGAAACTTTCAGGTTCAGGCACATTTTCCTCTGCATCATGTACAGAACCACCATGAACAACTGTTGCTGTCGCACTTGTTGAAGCCGTATCGACGGGCTCATTTTCGGGCGTCGTTGTCAAACGACTATTCATTTTCGAATATTCTTTTGAAATTTTTCTCATTATTCCCCCGGTTCTCGCTCTTACTTTCCAAGATTTTCTGTTCATTTTCACAATTTATGCACGCGACGTAATAAACAGCTTGTGGGATAAGTGTAATAGAATATCACATTCACAGTCATGTTCAGCTTACAGCAAATAAGAGTAGTACTTGTGGACAAATAAACAGCTATTGTGGTTATTGGACAACACATATACTCCTTTTAACAGCCTACAGTGCACATGTGAACCATTTAAACACTTCTGTACAGATAGTAAAAGAAGGTTATTTTATGATCACAAACAAGTCCTACTACAGCTACTAGCTGTATAATAGTCTAAAACGAGTAAGCATAACAGCCTTTGGCTTTATAAATGACCACGTGTGCTCTATTAAAATGCTAGCTCTATAACATCGCACAAGTAGGCCGTTAAACAGCGGTTGCCGTATCTCTACCCTCCTGTAATGCTCTTAGTCAGACGGCTGACTAAAGGATAGTTGTTAGAGTATTATAACACCAACAATCGTATAAAAGTATAACTCTACACTCCTATAAGTCCCTTAGACAGCTATAGGTGTTATATATCGCAATAATGCAGCTTGTACATCACGTGTGAACTGTAGTAATGCTTCAAGTACACATGGGAACTAAATGTGTACTCTTAAATGGAGTAAAATGCTACTTGGGCAGTACCTACTTAGTAAAACACAAACAGTGATACAGTTGCACAGAAGATAACGATGGAGATTCCTGGTTTATTATTATGATTATTATTTGTGTACATATTTGCAATGTTCTTTACTTAATTTATCAACTCTCCTATTGTTTTAAGGCTTTTCTATTATGTTTATTGTACTGTCAGAAAAGCTATCGGAAACAGATGTAGCGAGCTCTACTTAGAACGGAAAACATTTAGTGTGAATAGGTTTTTGTCACTGTGGTTATCGAAATGCATTTTCTGTTCATTTGATCAAATTTACTTCAATTAAGAGCATGCAGTTTCTCAGCTATACAGGCTG
The DNA here is from genome assembly GCA_947086465.1 of Eupithecia exiguata. Classification (NCBI taxonomy): domain Eukaryota; kingdom Metazoa; phylum Arthropoda; class Insecta; order Lepidoptera; family Geometridae; genus Eupithecia; species Eupithecia exiguata. The sequence continues at coordinate 1,212,065 of OX352228.1, forward strand.
CTCATAACTCCATCGCTCCCGGCGCGATCAAATGACATACAACCGAAGGGACGGAGCGGGAAGCACTAGCGGCGTAAGGGGGGGGGCGGAGGGGCGGTCCGCCCCGGGTACCGAGCTCCAAGGGGTGCCACCTCGGCACCCCTCGGGGCGCGCAGATGGCACTTCAAATCCGAATCCGAAGGGGTGACACCGAAAACTCACACGCACACATATAAAAAAATTGCGGCTCGCTTCGCTCGCCGTTGTTTTTTATTATGATTGCAAAATAAGTACTTGAATACTTTAAAATTGGGTGTAGAAAGGTTGCCTAGCAGAGATCGCTCAAACCGATAAGGCATTGTACATACAACTTTATCTGTATTAGTCTTTCCCTGCCCTGTGTAACTATTTTATTTGATGTGCAATTATGAGTATTTGCTTTGTACTGTGCTTTATTTTGTTGTAAATCGTAAAAAAAATATTTTCTCATTCATTGTCATAGCTTACTTTTTTGCTAAGTATGCCTCACCAATTTCAAAACAGGTTGTGGCTCACTCATCACCCACTCGGTGATTTTTATTTTGTATTTGCTTCATAACAATCTTCGCAGCCGCCGCAATTTCTCCAAACGTTTCAGGGCTCGCTGTTATGAATTTTTTCATACTCTTATAACTTGTAACTTATAACTTGTTTGTGATCACCCGAAAAAGTAACTAAAATTTCGGCGGCTCGCTACGCTCGCCGGTTCGTTTTTAGCTTTGTTGTAGATCGCCAAAAAAAAAATTTCGTCGTGGTTTTAGAATACTTGTATTTTTGCTAACCTCACCGAACTCCGAAATTACCTATTGTGGCTCGCTCCGCTAGCCGTAGCCGTCACAATTAAGTCAATTATTAAAGTCACCTATGACAAACTTATAAACTTTTCACCAAACATCCGAAAATCCAAAAAAATATCGCGGCTCGCTTCGCTCGCCGTTACTTATAATTCCTGTTGTTAGAAATTGAGGGTGCGGTCAACCGACCCCCAAGGGGGGGGGGGGGGTTGCTTGGTAGAAAAACGCCCCGGGTGCCAGCCCACGCTACGCCGCCACTGGCGGGAAGACACCTATTTGTAACCTCTCGCTCAATAACATCCTCTGAACAGCTGTAGTTCCATCTAAAATAGATTGAGAGTCAAACAGATAAGGTGTCATTTTGGTTGAGTAGTGTAGACGAGTTGTCGAAATCGCAAATTCGAGTTTACATTATTTGCAATGAGTGCAACAACCTATAATCGAGCACGTAGGCATGGCGCACCTAGCGGATCCAAGGGGAGTTTTTGATTGGTTCCTAGTTTCAGCAGATATTGCAAGGAATAAGCTTAGTCTTTGAGGGAGCTAGTCACCTTCTAGAAGTAAAAGGTATGCAAGCACGAGAGAGGAGAAGTGAAACTTAGGAGATTGACTGAGAAAATTTAGGAGTTATTCCCAGCAACATCAACAGTGTCACAAGACGCGCCTTCATACATGACTATTCCCATAGTATCACGTGAGATTCACCTATTCCCAACGTCTCACGAGACTGGAGAGCATGGTCATTTATAATCTACAGGCTATCTATGAAATTAATACTCAAAGACTTAGTTATTTTACTTTTTAGTATTGCATTTTGTCAGTTCAATGTATGCGAATGTGGGCTTTAGTTTATTAATTTATTTAAAAAAGGGCATCCTACGTGAAAATCAAACTAAGGCAAAATAGTACACTACAAAACCTTACGATCTATGTGTTTTCGTAAATAGGGACACCGCAGCGCGCACAAAATTTTTAGTCAACAGTTAGTTTCACAGACAACTGTAAGAACTTCGGTCATAGTCATGAAATAGTCAATCGAACACATCTTCTCTGCGGTGTTCTCACCTGAATGGTGAAGAAACATTTATATTATTTTCTACAAAGTTTTATAACAGAAAGTTTATTAACATCGATCATGTGATACTGTCACATGATGGGAGCTGTACTAACTGCTGTGTATCTGTGACACACGGGATGGCAAGATGAATGGGTCAGATGACTAATATGCTATTTTAAAAGGTTAAAAAGAAAACATTATTTCACAGAAAGACTGCAATTCATAGATTTTCTCACAATAACAGTTGTGTTTACAAGATCTAAGATCTCGTCGACTCCATTATTAAAATCTTAACCGTAGACATTCAGCATAGTAAAAATACACAACATTTTATTATAATGGAAGTTATATAGTAAAAATATCTAAGATAATCTGTCACCCCTGTTGTCATCCTAGGCTTTTACGGAAATCTAAGGACATCATCAACATCATGCTGAATATATCTATGGTCAAAGTATTTGGCCACCAAAGTAAAGATCTGCGGAGATGTGCATAGCGGAAGGGAGAAGACACGTCTTTCGGTTAAGCTGTCTGTCTCCACCAAAGCTGCATAGCATAGGCCTCTCATGAGCGCTATAGCCCGTATAATTGTAAATATTGAATTAATCTCTTGTACATAAAATCAAAACGCAACGTTTTCTACTACACGCCTTTCTTTGTGGGTTCCACAGCATCTATTCAAACGGTCCTGTGCTCTCTCTTACATTACTACGTTTCTACTGATGCTATGTGAAATATCCAGCAACATTTCTTTATTTCTTTACAAAGAAAAGTACAAATATTTACAAAATACACGAGAAACGTCTACGTTAGATAACTGCAGACTCGTTTTATTTATTTTATTAAAGACTTGGGCCCGCGCGATCCAAAATCACACGGTAACTAACTTGAATTTCCTATGTTGACCATATTGAGATAACTTCTTAGAACTTAGTGTAGGGTAACCTAGTCACGTAGGCACGTAGACACCCCATGCGCCTGCGTTTTATGACGTAGATCAGCGCTACGTGCGGACAGCTAAACTGATGGGGTCAAATAGTTCGCAATGACAATTTTGAAGGAAGTTCCTGCGACTTTATCACGGTTAGCAATGACGATAGATATTTAGATAATGAATCTCTATAGTTGCGTAATTGTCGTAAATGGCGCGCACTGACGGCATTGTCATCATCACCATCATTTAATAGGCAGTGAACTAGGCCCCACATAATGAGCGCCATAACGCCCAATTGAAGCTTGCGGCATCCAGCATCAGCTGCCTGCAGTACTTTGTGAGCTTTCGCAGGTCATCATCCCACAGAGCATCCTAAAGTACGTTTGCCGAGTCGCGGTTTCCACTCAAAAACAAAGCAAGGTAGCAACTTCCGCCCGCGGCTTCGCACGCGTATTCCGGGATAATAAATAACCTATGTATATAAATAACCTTTCCCGGGATACAATTCACCTAAAATATAGATCTTTGCCAAATTTCATCAGGATCCGCTTAGAAATGAAAAAGAAAAAAAGACTGAGAGACAGACAAAATAACTTTCAAATTTACAACATTATACACCAGCCAAACTCGATGTGAAATATTTGTAAACCAACCACGAAATAAAAAACTAAAATTTACTTGCTTGGCGTCAAGTTTCAGATATAAATACGTAATATTTATTTAAGATTGTATCTCAAATCGACAAATATTGTAAATTGCGTATAAAAAGACGCGGCAACAGAGTATATTTTAGGTAAAGTTTGGGCGGTTGGTTTACAAATATTGTACATCCAATTATGCTGGAGTATAGTACGGGTAGTCGTCGCACGCTTCCAAAGAACCGCGTCAATATTTGTTTTTCTTCAAACGGCTACCGAGGCCTATATCTAGTAATCTACATAAGTGATATGGACATCAAAAGATGTTTATCTTTTTCGCCTTTAATAACATTCGCTTGCCAATACCTAGATAAAATGATTAAGGTTTCAATAATAGATATTTTACGCAATAGATGAAATACATTATATTCCATTTTATAAATGTATTAGGTATATGATATATTCTTCAATGCCAGTTCAGATGTCACCGAGATAATGTTTTTATGCTGTCAAAATAGTTCATGTAAGTACCTACTTCGTTTTTTTTCAACACATCAGTAGAGAACCTGTGCACGGGGATTGTTGTCTAGGATAGAATATGGGTAGAATAGTCTATTTGACTACTACTGGGAAATAATTCTAACGTATTGTCGGTATTGTCTGATAAAAATAATGCAGAGTAATGATTTCTTCAAGGCCAGTCCTATTAGATATTAAAACAAATTTTAATGATTGAATAAAATAATGGCCCACCAACGATAATCTCTGTCATGGCTCCGGTGACATGACTCGATGACGTCACACCTCACACCACACCTAACAAGAACAACAACACTCACTGCAATCTGTGATAGGTGTGACGCCACGAGCGATGCAACCAAACGCAGAGCGTTTTCGGTCACGTGATCATACATAACATCAAAAAAATTGAAATTTTAATCCCGTTTTTTTACCTAAAATAGGCGTATTTTTTAATCAAAATCACCTGATTACGCTTTGTTACGTTATCATCACTAGGCAGTGATGATAACGTAACAAAGTCCTAGTCAGGATGAAAACAATTTACAACTTATTTTCAATGTATAGTAAATAACCTATTGACAAAAACGACATCGCATCGTCATACATTTTGCGAAATAATAAGTTGAAGGAATGGATTTATATTTTATTTATACGTTACGCATTCGATAACGATGCGCCGTATTTTTTTTTTATTACCCTAGAAACCAATCTTTGTTATTGCCCTATCGTAGACACCAACCACTATCAAATTCGCAAATTCGACACTAACATCGTAACATCCTTTCGCTTAGAAACAACTTATCAAAATGTGCACGAGGTTCACATTAGGTACCTACCTACTCAAGTAGATTTACAAGCAAAAGTAGGTTAGGTATAAAGTAGCCCAAGTGGCACTCATTAGAAGGCTCTTAAAAGGCTTACTAACCCAATTCCGTCTATAAAACTGTAATTACTTAGTTATATACACTACAAGAATTTTATAAATTTTTGTCAAGTAGTTGGCAAAATGTAGGTTGCACTTCGATCAATGAAAAAAGAGATCCCATTCGGTATAACTTCGATCGATTGAATTTAAAAAAAAAACGGCATTTTTTTTAAACTCACTTTTTTATGTATTTTTTATGATAAAATTCACAGTGATTATAGGATTTTAATCACTAGTATTAAGAATAAATACAAGTGATTAAATTGTATTATATAAATTTTATAAAGAAATAAATAAACAGTAAAATAATCAATCCAGAAATTAAGAAGGTAAAAATATAAGAAATTAATGTCAGAAAGTTTGCTTTGTAGCTTTTATACAGCCATTGGTTCGTTAAATTTATGATGATTTAAATGGATTTATTCTACCGGTGATTAATCAAAAAAATAACCGATAATAAATGACAAAAAAATAACAACTGCGTGGGTTTAGTCTGACCAAAACACATAAAAACGAGAGCTTACGTTTATCTATAATTTCTAGCTGCACGTGACATCATCATCATCAGCCTATATTAGTCCACTACGAACATAGACCTCTCCTAATGAGCGCCATGCCATAGCGCCCTGTCTTCAGTACGTGGCATGGAATTATTAAATTATCCCGCGGTTTAGCGCGTGTTTTTTAACACTAAAAAGTAGCTTGAAGTTGAAGCGGCATTTTTGGTGATTTGACTAACGGCACCGCGCAGTTCCACTGACGCGCAGTGTGTTTGCACTCATAAAGTGCACAATTTCAGCCCGATCCGTTCGGGAGGCTTAGATTGTAGAGGTATAATACACATAACCTTTCTCATATTTAGGGTTCCGTACCTCAAAAAGAAAAAGGAACCCTTACAGGATCACTTTGTTGTCAGTCTATCTACGTCTGTCTGTCAACCCTCTTTTCTCCAAAACGCGTGGAGATATCGAGTTGAAATTCGTATCATATACTCAGGTTTGTAACTTTTTGGTCCTCCAAAAAGTTTTTTTTTTTATTTTTTTTTATTTAATTCTTTATTGCACACAATTACACAAAAGTATACAAAAAGGTGGGCATAATGCCGATGGCATAGCCCAGTAGCGAGTTTTCACATTATCAGCCATTTTTGGGGTTGCTATTGAATTTTTTATGTAGGTCCTATCGTTCTTGGATCAAAAAATATAATAAATATAAACTAATTAGTTAATATTGAGTAGTGATGATATTATTGACGCTCCTTAAGGACCTTGTGTCTGAAATAAAAACATATTATTATTATTATTTATGCCATCTTTGTAGATGTTTGTATAAGGATGTCTGGTGAAGTACCTATGCAGGTAAAAATCTTCAATGCGTTTTTCCCTTCACTTTGAATAAAATTATTTGGGTAGGTAGGTATGGTCTTTTTTAATAAATTTCCTCATTTCTAAAAACTCCAAGAGGGGTTTTTAGAGATGAGACGTCATTGATATTTCTTTAGGATTTCTATACGGTTCATAAATTCCCAGAAAATAAATTTATTCTGACTATGCTTTTGCTGAACAACACCTTCTGTGTGGAGCAAGTTTAAAGTTTAATGAAAATGGGTAAGACGTATGGTAGACGGAAGACTAAATGAGACTCGCACATTATATCCTAAGTATTGTAGCTGGCGTCTGAAAGAGGAGATCTGAGCCCCGAGTCTATTTGACAATAGTATCGAGACGTGATCGTGAGATCTCTTATTTGTTTGGGATTTGCGTAGTTCCACGTCCGCACGATATTTCCAAATTGTATGGAAAAGGTCTCCCTTTTCCGTCACGATCCCGTCTCGTTACTATCGTCAAATAGACTCACCCCACTGTACCCAGCAGTGGTTGTTAACGTGATGAGTCGAGATGGTGATGCGATGATGCGAGCGTTGGTTTATGACACCAAAACAATGTATCAGTTAGTAAGTACAAAAGGTTCAACTAAACTATGCAAAAAGCCATAAAAACTGCTACATATTGTACGATGATTCAAACGTTTCGTGATTTTACAATATTTCTTGTTGTGTTGTTTTTGTTTTTCTAAGATAAACTATAATCATAAAACCAAGTACGTAGCAATTTCCGTAAAAGTAAGTTTGTCGCAGTAAAGGTACTCTCTGAATAAATATAGCTACAAGCAAACAAGCAATGCAGTAAGGGTAGGTACATACATGCCACAAACAATCTCCTATTGATAATAATACAAGGAAATGTTTTCATTTTTACCAAGCACCTAGCGCCACTCATCCTTCTATATTTTGGCATGTTTATGATGCGATTATATTTTTCCTTGTGACTTATCAAAAACTTTTAGTGTTAAAAAAAGAAGACGAAATTTCTAGTTATTAAAAAAAATACTGGTGAATTGTCTGTTGCACAAAATTCCCAAGTACCTACCTAGGTACCTATATATCAATTTTTAGAATTTTCTGATGTCAGAATAACCTAAGTAATACCTGTGTAGATATGAAAAATACTCTCGAGTCGGTAACTTATTCATTTCAACACTAAATTATTTAATGATACCTACAGTCAATGGGACTTTATTTCTATTATCAAAAGATAAATCTATTGCCCGACTCAATTAGCCAACCACCAGTCAAAACAAAAACATCCACTATGACGCCAAACCAAAGAATAACTAAAATAGTAGGTAGGTGTACTTAGTATATATGTACTACGCCAACTTGAGCTTTAACGGGCATGATTCTACGAAGTCTTCTTGATCAACAGTTCGAAACTAATTCAAAATGACTAATCAATCGTGGAAGTGTAAAGCTAACATCCAATCTGTGTCGTTATCGCCGGCGCCTGCACACGTAGCCGTTCGTCGTGACGTTGACGAGAAGTGGAGGGGAGGCGAAATGCCCGTCTTATATTCACGACCGGAGCGCGAACTCTCCATACGTGTACCGACCGCGTTCGAAACCACACAAAAATGTGCAACATGTGTACAAGACACGAGACCGAGACGCCGGCGGTTCCGGAAATGCCCCGGAAAGTCTCCAAGATGCTGGAGAAGATGAAGATGAGGCATAACATCGTGACTGATCCGGCTAATCATGAGAGACAGAAGGAGGTTGCGTACCAGCCTGATCTGCTGTCTGTGTCCACGCAGTTCTCCAAAGTGGCGTATGACCTCTTCAAGCGAGGGATGGTTCATCTGCAGGAATCGAAGGCCTATGTGTGAGTACCTTGTTATTTTACCATCGCAGTCGTATACCCTGGGGTAGCCACATTATCCAATAATCCAATCTATTACTAACGATATTTTTAAGGTACCTTTACAGGTGTGTTTTCAGAGAAAATGTTGTTGAATTGATGCAGTCGTGTTCCTATTTGCTCAAGTGTAAACCGAATGCTGTAACTATTCAGTGGAAAATTTAAGAAACTCTTTTCGCGGTAGTCTTAGAAAAAATGCAATTTTCTTTTTTGGTCTAGGTTGAACGACATCTTCCCTCCCATTCCTTCTTATAAGGCCTGTTTTAAAAACACCTTATGTTTTTACTTGAGTGGCCTTGGAAAACCAAGCCGAGAGTTTACGCAACAAAAATGCATACAGTCAGAATTTTATTACCATGCATGACTTAGACAAATCTAAGAATCGCCTTCCTAAACTTTGATCCTAAATATCGCAACGCATGTGCTGATCAGAACCTCAGACCTAGAATTGAAATACCTAGATCTGCAGTTTGTTAAAACAATCGTAAAGAATTGGACGGATGCATCAGTCTCCATGTTAACGATTGTTTTACGACACCACCTGAGTCTCGTGACATAATTCAATATTTAGGTGAATGCCGTCAGAATTACTTGTACGTGTTAAAATAAACTCAAGCCAACCAAAAAACTAATAAAAAAACTAAAGCTCTACAGTTTTTGTTGTTGTGACAAAACTACTAACTAACGCTGTATTTTTATTTAAACTATAATTAATCAGTCCAACAAAAAACTGCATGCTAAATCATCTAAGCAAATAAAAAATCTGCAAGCCGTTATTGAGGCCAAGATTTAAAGAGTTGAAAATACTGATTAGTACCGAATACAGCGCGCTCTAGCTAACGGCAAGGCGAACTGAACAATGGCACATAAAACAATGTACCTATCGATCAATTATTTATACATAAATGTATGATTTGTATTTCGTCAATCACTGGATTTTCAACGTAACCGAACCGAACGAGTCAATTCTACGGGGAAAAGTTTTCCCGTCGGTTTATTAAAATTTTAGCAAGATGAAGTCTTGGTATTGTGTTTGAAAACTCTGTCTACCTTATTATTTATTGGATACAATGAAGTAAGTTAGTGCTAGATTTTTCTCCTAGATGTCCATAAAATATCACCGACTTACCTAACTTACTTACTTTCTTAATGGAAAGATCATTCGAAATGCAGGCCCTTATTACGTTTTCTAAAAGGTATTTCGTTGAATGAAATGATAACATAAATGTTTTGTTTAATTGCGATCGGAATATTGTTGATTCATTTGTCAACCATACATTCTACCGAAGTTTGAACAAAAATCAACAAAAATGCACTGTTCTTGGTCTTCTTGGATATTTTTCATAATGAACCTTTACATCGTCATAATATTTCTTTTTCGTCTGAATCTGAACCACATGTAAAAGTTTAATATGAAGAAAAACCTCTTTATAGTTCAATGATTCTGTTCACAATGGCTCACATGAGGTTTCGTGTTTCAAAAAACAATGTCCGATCGTATCACATAGATACAAGACACAAATCGATCGGCAAATAGGACACGTGCACGAGACATTGATATTTTAAGCTATCAGCGTGGCATGCCAATGAAGGCGCCATTTATCTC